>JARHVA010002130.1:2140000-2797525 GCA_037957365.1 Torreya grandis | reverse complement strand
GAATCCATTTTATATTTTTGGGTTGGGAAAAATACATAAGGCCACAAGTACTATGATTACTTGGCCAAGTGGAAGGATAGAGAAAATAAAGACACAACTTGGATGAATGCATATAAAGTTGTCAAACATGTAAAAAATATAGATATATAAATCAAAGTAGGTTCATGTGTATGAACTCATTATTCATTTCATTACAATAGGTGTTTGATTCAGGAGCATCCATGCAGACAGGTTATAATGCATCATCAAAAAATAAAGTGATGTTTATTCTCTATTATTTTTCTTTGCCAAATTTTTATTATGTTTTTGGTTGGATTTTATTTCCTTGGTTTCCATTTTTAGCCATTCTATGTAGAGGTGGATTTATTATGATGTCACCATCAACTTTAATTTTAACACTTAACCCAAAAAGTTGCTTGCTTTCATTGAAATTCATGAAGGCAAAACTTTGATTTGGTCTTGGGAGTTTTTAGTGCTAATTAGGATTATTAACCCTAATTAGGTCTTGGAGAGGAGTTTTTCATCATTGAAGTTGTGATCAGGGTTATAAATCTTGATTTGGTATTCAATAACTTACTTGACTCTCATAGTTTTAATTTGGATTTGAAATCCTAATTAGATCTTGGAAATTTAAAAAAATAGTTTATAGTTGTAATTGGGCTTTAAGACCCTGATTAGGTTTATGAAGAAATATTGAAATGTTTGTTGTATTAATTAGACTTCATTCACTTATTAAGTTTGAAAAAATATTATTTATAGCATGTGATGCTAATAAAATCAAAAATATTGATTAGAAATATGAAGGAATGGTTTGAGGGACATAGTGTTAATCAAACTTCATGTGTCATTTAGGTCTATAACAATTTGTTAGGAATGTGAAATGAAGTGCATGATTCCAATACTAAAAAGGTGAGGTAGTTCACATTATAATTGTTTATTGGTGTCTATGGCTTGATGCTAAATCATAATGATGGAAATTTTTAGTGAGGCCTATAGTGTTGATCATGGTCATTGATGTTAGAGTTGTCATTGATGTCAAGATGCATGGTGTGTAGGGTATGAGCTTATATTCCCGATATGACAAGGAAGCTAGGCAACCTAATGTCTCTCTACTAAGAGATAATTTGAAGGCTTGAGAATTCATCAAAAATTTTATCAACACCTTTTTAGAAATAGTTTTAAATACTTGATATAAAACATAGTGAGATATGAAGATCCTTAGTTGAGCTCTAAATATATGTATAAGTAGCTCTAAATATGCTTCATCAAGATATGAAGATGTTTATATTAAATCTCTAAAGACTTGTCATATAACATAGTGATCTAGAAATATCCTTAGTTAGGCTCTAAAACTCCAAAGATGCTTCATTGAGCTATGAAGATGTTCTGTTGAAGCTCTAAAGACTTGATATAGAACACAGTGAGCTATGAAGATCCTTAGTCTAGTTCTAAAGATATGCATAAGTAGCTCTGAAGATGCTCCATCAAGCTATGAATATGCTCTATTGAATATCTGAAGAATAATTTGTATAAGGTTTTTTTATTTTTTACATGAGGTGTTAATAGCTTTGATAGTGGTTATAAGGTCATCTTCAATACCTATTATGACTTACATGTCAAATGCCTAAAAAGCAAAGAGAGATATGGTTTCTAGATGGGGTATCAAGATCAATTTTCAAGGAAATTTTGAGTATGTGTGCATTGACAGAGGCATGTCATGTTGTTTCAAGTATGTTGACCAAGTTTTAGGTTAAAATTTGAAGGTTAAGGCAAGAAAAAGTGTTTTGAGGTCTATAGAGTGCAAAAAATGGAGGGTTCTCAACTTGAGAAGGACTTTCAAGTGTTCATTGACATGTGCAACCTTTGCATAGGAACTTGATATAATGAGGAGAGATGGGGAAGGGTCCTAGATAATATTTCTAATCATTGGTTTTTAAAATAAGGGCATAAGATTTATGAATGATTGTAAAGACTATAAGATGGCTTAAACCCTCAAAGAACCCTAATAGTAACCTAATGTGAAATAACTTGTTCTAAATTTATCATAATGTATTTGTTTTGATATTTTATATATTATATAATTAATTCAACTCTCTCAATCAGCTCCAAGTGTGTTTTTTTGTTAGAAGAGTGAGTAGACTCTATAGGGAAGGCCTTGCTTCTCAAATATTTATTGTTGTAGGCATAATTGACCAATTCAAAGTCACAAATTGGATAAAGGTTAAACATTGATAATTTAATATTATGTCCATGTTGGTTTATTATTAGTTTATAGCCCTTATGGGTGATAAACTAGTCATACAAGGTGAGCAATTGCTAACAAACCTAGTGGTGTAGATAGTGAAAAAACTAGGCAAAAGTGAGTAGTTGATTGGGGATGACTTAACATAGACTAGGGATGAATCCAAGTGCACATATATGTTTTTCAAGACCTTTAATACACGTTCATGTTGTATACATTTTTTTTGGGTCAATGTTAATAATGAAAATGTTGCTCATAAATTGACCTATCTAGTGAAGTTAAGAAAGTGAAAGTGCAAGGTTATGAGATTGGTCTACGATACCAATATTGCCATATTACCATGTTATATACCTATATTATAGTTTTATTATTATCATATATGATAATTAAAATTCATTAATATATTTTTAATTTTTTTACAAAAGTGCTGAAATTCAAAATCACCATGACTGGTCTTCAAGGCTAACTAGTAGTTTTGGATAAGCGGGTTGTAATGATGGGTTTGAGAATCTATGAAATGAGTTGATATATATATGAACATAATTATGTTTTTTTTTACTTTAATTATATATATATATATATATATATATATATATATATATTCTTTTAAAAATCTTTTAATTTAGTGTAATAGGTTGGAACTTTAAATCCAAAATGGCTTGTTTGGATGAATAAGGACTGTGAGAGAGAAGGTCAATAAATTGGTTTGTAAGACCAATAGTTGCCATTATAACCTATGATATTCTTAATGTATATTGTTTTAAGAATTTTTTAATATCATTTTAATGCATTATAATTTATTTATTGTGTTTATTTATGTGTCATAAGTTCATGTTTTCATGATTATGTTTTGAGGCTAGTTGGCACTTCTGAGTAGGCTACTTGTAAAGAAGAGTTTGAGCCTATATACCCTAAGTTGAAGCATATAATTACATTTTTAATAACCTTGAGGTAATGAGTATTATTTATATGTGATTTTTTACCATGGTTGTTTGGAAAAATTGAGTTTATGCTTTAGTTATTCAAAAAAAGACTTTCTGTGTATGTACAAGCCTATTATGAACAGTGTTTTGAGAAAAGGTTCAAGCATTGGTTGGACCTAAAAGGTGTTGTGGACCTAAATTTAAATTGGATAAGGTATATTTTAATTTAATATGAGTTTTTACTACTATATGTTTATTTTTTAAGTTTTTCAAGAAAGATAAGTGTAATGTGTGACTAAGAAGGCATAAAGAAAGAATATAGCCTGTTAAGTTATGGCTGACCTAAAGTATTAGTTGATTCTTGTTTGTAATGTGTTATATGACATATTTTAAGATTAATAAAATAATTAAAATTTTCATTTCTGACTAAGGTGTGTGAGATCAAGTGACTTGTATAAAAGTAAGGCTAATTAGGCCTATTTAGGTGTAGACAAGTATGTGTGTAAGAAAATAAAAGAACACAAAGAGGAGTAGGAGGAGGTCATGTGGACCATCATAGGGGTGTCATGAATATATAATAGGAGGTCTGAATATTAATATTAGTGCCTATGTTAACTAATCAATGTGATAAATTACTTATTAAATAATGACAAATTTACTTGAGTGAGGTAGTTTTGAATGTGATCATGAGTGTTAAGGAGCAGACCATGAGGGCAGATTGTGATTAAGAAAACCTTCATAAGGAGAGGATAATATTATAATACTATTAGGTCATCACAAATTATTATATGTATATTAGATACCTGAATATGTTGATAATTCTATGATGAGGTAGCTAATGTGTAGAGAGAGCAGATAGAAGATTGAGTATGACATTGATGTCATAAAGAGCAGAAGAAAGAGAGAGAGTAGAATAAGACCATCATAAAGTGTTGATAAGCATAAAGGAAAATGTGTAAGAATAATTTTTGTATTATTTTCTTCTAATTCATCACAATTTTTGATTGAGTGGGTTTTTGATCAACAAGGGGGTTGGTGTCTCCTAGCAAGCTGGTGCTTGCTAAACCCAAGTGGGTGTTTGGTGACTTAGGTTTTGGAGCTCCTTGATGGGTTGGTTCTTAGATAAATATTGATTCATTAATTTATATTATTATTTTTTCAATATTTTTTTCAATTGGATTTATCCCCCATGATGTCTTCCTACCTATATGATGTGTTATGGTTATTTATGTATTGGTTTGGTTGATTAATGTTTTTTTCATGCTTATGAAGTTTGGGTTGATATTGCTTGATGAATGGTAATGAATGAATTATGAGGTGAAAGTGAAAATATTATTAAGGACATTGATTCACCCCCATCTTAGTGATTTTGATTCCAACATATATTACTAAGTGGAAAAAAAGTTTTGATTAGGTCGATAAGACTTCCATGGAAAATACATAGTGGTAGTTAGTATTTTGAACCTGAATAGGAATTGCTTAAGTCATTTAAAAAATCTTAGGAGATAATTAGGGATGAGTACCCAATTATGTATGGATTAATTTTATTTTTTTAAATTTATTTTAAAACACCACCTATGTATTCCATTTTTAAAAAAATTATTTTCATTTGTGTTTTGATGTTAAAAAAGACTGATTAGGTCTATTGTAACTTTCAAAACATAATTTTTGGTATTTCTTATTCTTTTATTACTATTTTGGATTATTTATGAATATTTAACATCATGGAACAATAAAATTATTTTTGGGAAGGTGTTGGGTCAACCATTCCCTCCATAAATGTATAAATGGCACTGGTATTGGGATGGGCTTCTATTGGGATTATTATTATAGAAACTAGTATTATAAAAAAAATCTTCCCCTTTTGATTATACTATCTTATTTTGTATTAAAACCTTAACATTGATGATTTGAATTATTTTATAAAATTTCCTTCAAGATGAATGAATATAATGTGTTCATGTGTTGAGTTCTGCATGCTATTTCTGATTGGGTTCTCATGTGTGGATGTGATTTCCCAAACTAAGCATCATAGAATAAGCCATTTTTATTAATTTTATTTATAGTCTACATTTTCACCATAAAATAATTGGATATAGGAAGTAAATAAATAATTAATTTAGGTATGATTTCATATAACCACCTCAAATCATAATCTTTGAGACTTCATGTAAATAACCTTGTCAATAAACAATTTTCAGTTGCATAACCTAAGAATGTTGCATGGAAGAATAGAAGATGTTATCTAGGACTGCATTTTATAGTTATATAATGGAAGTTTTAATTTAATATAAGACTTATATCTCATAATCTAAAGGATTATGGAGAAACTCATGTGAATCTAGTGAATGACTAGCTCAAGTTGTAACTTTCTCTAACTGCAACACCTTATCTCGTAGAGTTGAAATAGTCTACTCGATAGAATGTGAAGTAGATTAAGTAGATGGTATAATATTCATAATAATCAAAGGATGGGAATAGGTCTCCTAAATATGAATAGGCATGGAAATATATGAGAGGTATTATGTTCCCCTACATCTTGGGTGAATATCACATGTGTAACTAGAGGTGTAGATGTAGGAATAATATCAAAAGTAGTAGTCTGATTAATGTCATAGAAAAGGTCATATTTTTCACTAGATGTAGTAACTTCAGATATATTTTTATATTTATATCAGGCCACATACAATGTTACATCATGAAATTATGCATTTTGATCAAGAAATTACGTCTATTGTATTTCATCTTCTTCATCAAATGAATTTGTATGAGGGTGGATTTGGCTAGCATCCCCTTGAGCATGTATGGTCCCAATTGTCATAATAATTTTGTCAAATGGAAATATATTAATTGATGCTAAGGATAATTCAATATTCATGTTATCCTTAAAGTGTATAAATATTCAATCCAAGGTATGTATAAGTAGAATAAAATGAAATAAGTGCAATCATTACTTGAGTAAACCAATAGAAACATTATTCATTCATTAAATCCATGTGTAGTTTTTAATGTAAGGGAGAATAAAAAATCAGGTTTGAAAATAAAACCCTAAGGTAAACATCCAAAAACCCTAGAAATAAGGATTAAACCTAAGGGAAACCTAGGGTTTACCACTATTCAATAAATATATACATTCACCAATATGTTTAACCTATTTTTATATTAGTGTAAATCATAATGGGATAAACTTGTAAAATTAATTCAAATTTAAATAAATGGGAATAAATCATAAATATAAATGAAACTTGGTAAGATATATGGTGTAATGTAATTTATTATTTATAGAGGTACTAAGGAGATACGCATACTTAGATTTTATGTTTTAATGGTTAAACTATGACTATTTTTTGATAGTGGAAACATATTGGAAGAAGGCTTATGATCCATCCATATTTTAAATTATGTTTATGTACATCTATTGTTGTTACTATAATGTCTAGATAAGACATTGATGCTAGTGACTAGGGTTGACATTATTATCCTAGGTAAGTGTATCTCTCTATGATGATATAGTTTGTTTTGTATGTCTAATATGTCTTTGTCTACATTATCTATGACCTTCGACTATATGTGAAACTCAAAAAATAAAGTTCCTTCTCCTTAGAACCCTAGGTCCACTTTTGAGGGATAAAAACCTGTAAAAAGTAAGAAAGTATAATTGGGATAAGCTGACCCCAATGACCTATGTTGATTATTAATCACTACCTATGTATATAATAATATAAATATGAAATTCAATCCACACATAGTTCTTCCCCTTAGTGTGAATGTGAAATATTTATATTTTTATAAATTAATGCACATATAAATCTATCGTTATTCTTAATAATGTTGACACTTGACCTGAATTCGTGAAACTTGGATAATGATTGATCCTAGTGCTTGATTTGTAATTTAGGAAGAATAGGGTATATTTTCTCAATATGTAGTAGTATACTTAATAAATTCTTGAGAATGCAATATTATGAATAATTTTAAACTTGATTTTTATTTATTTGCACTTAATTAGGTAATTTCCCTTATAATTGACACACTAGGTGAATGGCCCAACCTATATAAAAGGGTTTAGTTTTTAAAAATAATCATTGTTAAGTGAAGGGTGGTACTGTCAACCTCAAGATAATAATGTCAAATTTGATGTTTGATTATGTTGTTACCATATAAGAGACAAGAATACAAATGTGGTCTTATATAAATGCCTAAGCAGGATATTTATTTGATTTAGCATAGAGTGAAGTTTTGTTGTGGCTGACTGATAGAAAAATTTAATGGATTGGGATCATAACTAGAATTTAGGTGTGAAATAATGGCAAGTCAGAACTATTTGGATACACACAAGCCATGTAGGATAAGTTTAAGTCAATACTAAATTTTTCAAGTGTCAAATACCAAATTTTAGTGTCTACACCTAGTTTATCTATAGAAGCCTCATTGATCATTCCATGTCCCATAGAAGTTTTATATTTTTTATCAAATATTTCCACTTGAAAAACATTTTATTTGGGAATAATTTTTTAGAGTCACAAGGATGTTATTGGTAGAGATCACAAATTTTATAAGTGTGTCAATTTACATCCTCTAGGTTTTTTACAAAAAAAGGGTTAGTGATACTGATTAAAATCATTGATGGTATGATATTGTGTTTATTTTATATTATATTTCATTTTTTATTTCACAATTTCTTATTTATTATTGAATTTGATATAATACTCATATCAATGAATTTTTTAATGTTATGTGTATTTTTTATTGGTGCAAGTTATCTTGATGGTTTTTTAACTATTAGCTCTATTATAAAGTGGGATCAAATACTTAGACTGGAGAAAAATTTATATGCTTTTTTTATCTACTATTGATGAAAATGACAAATTTTTATAACTTTTGGAAAAGAAAGGTGATGGTGACATCATCACTACTATATTAACTACATCTACAAAATATGGTATACATAATGTATTACCTTCATATCTATAAAAATTTAAACCACATCAAGTGCATCATCATAGTTTTCAAAATTAATCAAATAAATTTTTATATAACCTCATTTTTTACAATGTGATTTGTGATGAAAATTTTGTGTAAATACCTTGTTCAAATGAAACCTTCATTGATACCTATGAAATTATTGTTATGTATTATGTTCCACATAGTATTTTTAATATCCCACCTTGTTAATATCTAATAAGACACAACACTTTATGATAGCATAATATGATGATTTATTTGATCTATGGTTTAGTTTCATGATTGATATTTATATCATGCTTATGTTTATATTTAAATTTTGAGTATTATATCTTTGATATATGTATTTTTTATGTTGTTTTCATGGTTATATTTACTCTAAAAGGATGAGTTAGGCCCGATGGTGGAAGAGTTGTGCAAACTAGTGAAAATTAGTGGTATACAAATATAAAAGGGTAACACACAAGAAATAACTATAAATTTAAACCAATACCATCCTTATGTTGTTCAAACTATATACCTTGTGCTATGCATAAATTATTATTTTTATGCTCTAAGTAGCAATCATTAGCATAGAGCCAATTGTGCACATTTTTGATTTATGTTGTTCATTGAAGATTGATATACTTTCTTAAAGAACTATGATTTCTTTATATTTACCCTATAATTAATTTGAATTAATCAATTAACTAGAAATAAACTATAAAAATTGATGTATAACAATATATAATAAAATACAATAAAATCTAAATCTAAAATTATGTTATAGAAGTAAATTCCAAGAATATAGATATATAGTTAGCTTAATACATATTGTTTTTTGTATGTATAGGTTGTGCAGTGATTTAGAATCAATTAAATTATATTGTAAATTATGTCCCCATATGAATCAAAACTTTATAATGTAATGGATAGGATCACTCATAAAATTGGATAGTATTGTGGATCTATCCACCTTCTGCTATATTTTCCTTATTGACTATATTGATGATTTTATAATTGGAGTGCATTCACTTTTTTGTAAAGGTTTACTAATTTTATGTGGGGGTTGAATAGAAGCACAAACTACTTATAAAATTATGACCCTAGTTTGCACAAGCACACAAGAGATATCCAATTAAAAATTGGGGGGGGGTGGGAGGAATCAGAATTGGGATATGGACAATTTATCCTCAGAAAACCCCTTGTTGACTCAGTTTTGCTTACATAGTCTAAGTGGACCTCAGGTTGATGTAGTTCCCTCTTTTAGGAAAAGGAAGAAATTTTTGATGAATGCAACTATAAGATTGATTATAATTATTGAAATTAGATTCACTTTACCTAAAATAAAACACTATTAAAATTTTCCTATGACTTTAGGAAAGCATCATAAATGAACTTGAAAATAATATTTTCTTTTTATAAATGCAAAATGTTTTTGAAATCAAATTGCTTGATAATTTCTAGGTAAATAATTTAGTGGCTTTGTTGTGTTTTTATAGAAGAATATTTTGATTATTTTCATGAGTTTTTCTTATTAAAAGTGTGGGATATCAATTATTAAATTTTTCAATTTTAAAAAGTGTTTGTTGGAGGTAAGGGTATAAGAGCACACTAGGAGATGAAAACACACTATGGTCCTATCCTCCTAGTGCACTCTTGTCCCATAATGTCAAAAACTAATGTAACTTGTTATATATTATCTATGAATAGAATAGGGAAGATTAGGAATGAAATAGGGATATTTTACTTCTATTTTATTATCATTTTAAGCACAATGAAGGCTCTTATAATTATTTTATCTAATGAAATGGAAAAAATACAAAGTAAGAATAAGGATGTCAAGAATAAACATTGTTAAGCATTTATTGTTTAAATGTATGTGTCTACATAGTGATGCATTGAATTAAAATTAATAGAACAAAGGAGAAAGAGATATAACCTGAGTGTGGAAACACACTTTGTATTTATAGGAGGAGTTTGGGTTACTATCCAACCTAAGTAGAGATAAGGTTCTTTTAAACTTTTTTACTTCTTGATCAGGGAGAACTAATTATTTTTAAATTGGTAATAGGATTATTTTTAATCCTTTGGGTGTCAATAAAACCATAACTAGACCAATTCATGTGATTTGAACATATGGTGAAATCAAGAGTGTTCAAGACTTGATGAGTTAAGCTTTTGATTTAAACAAAGATATGATTTCACTTGTAAAATATCCCTCTAAGAATAAGGATGCTACCCATTGAATACCATTAAAATCTAAGGGGAAGAATTAAAATTAGAGGGGGAAACTAGGACATGGTTTGCTAAAGTGTATCCAAAATGTGAATCATTACTAAGATAAAACATGGCTCACTTTATAAACTAAAAAGAAAAGGTGGAGCCATTGCCTAGTTTACTAAAGTGCAACCAAGACATGGAGAGTCACTAAGCTCAATCATGTTCCACTTAAAAAATATGAAATACACCACTGTAGAGGAATCTATATTCAAATTATAACTTATTAAAAACTTGTTTATTGAAAAACTAGAAAAGAGGGGAGTACTTGAACCAACATCATGCCCCCTGTATTATATAAATGTTTGAAATTTTTGTACATGTGAAATTATTCTCAAGTATTTATATGAGTGGGTGCATATGCAAGCCATATTCTACCATAATATTGATAATTTTCATAGTGTATATTTTTATGAATTTGAAATAAGTTGTTTATGAGGTATGGAATTGAAGATAAGCCCAATATGATGCCCCCATTTTGAGATGAGGGATGTATCTTGAAAATATTTGATCTCAAACTAAAAATAGAGGTCATTTGTGAAATATATAATTTTGTAATAATATTTATCATATTGGAATCTTAGAAATATAACTTTGAAATAAGAAGATTTTTTTTATTGCATTGCATCATGTACTCGAATATAGTATTGAAATAGTGGATGAATCATGTGAAGAACATGAATTTTTTTAATGTGTATTGTAAACATAGAGTTGTATAAAAAGTATTAAATTAATTATAAGTATTGAAAGTGCATTGGATCATTAAATTAACTATAGCATTGAATTGTATACGAAGCATTGAAAGTAAGTGGTATGTGGATGATAGTTTTTTATGAAACATAATATTTGTTTCATGTATATAATAAGTATAGAAGTTTTAGCATGTTTTATAATATGAAAGTAAATGAAACTATCATATGTCATATGTACAATGTGTAGCACAATATGGAAAAGAGGTTACGTATAAAAATAGCCTGTAAAAGTGTTCATATAGAGCAATAAGATGCCCCCAACTTAAAAATATTTTTTAGTAGAGGGTTGGCCCAACATTAAATCCATTTAAAATTGGTCCTATATGACACTCACAAGCCTTTTGAAAACATGGTGTATTGAAGAGTGAATAAAAATATGATATCTACTTAACATTAAATATATGACATATGTAAAGATAGAAAACTAAAAGCATGAGTAAATGCTTTAAATATCTTGAGCTATGAGTGTTGCACATATTTTTATGTTTGTATCTTTTTTGAATAGATACTTATGTGACATTGTTTCTAGATATATGTAAATTTAAAATGAAAAATTTTTTAAATAAAAAAATCTAGGCTTCGAAAGTAGACATAGTATGAGGAAATATGTGAAATCATAGTATAGCAAGTTAGAAGACACATGGGATGTCTACAATATGTGTGAAATATAAGTATAGAAAGATAGCATAGATATTGAGCATTGTCATGTGTAATTATGAATGAACATGCTATAGATTTAATAAGTATGTGAATTTGACATTGTGATTTATGTTAATGCCTTTAGTTTTTAATTGAATACATATATAACAATGTTTTAACATTCATTAAATTATCTGACTAGATGGATATAGATATGAAACATATGGATTAAATGCTTGAATATTTATGAATACCTTATCTAATTTGTCATGTGTATGTATATTGGTACACTCGATTTGTATTTATATTGATTTACAGACCCAAACTTGGTTAAGTATTTTATAAGCTATGTCATTAGAGGATTTTTATGTGACTATGTGCTTATTACTAGGATTGATATGATCATTATTATTTTGAATATGATTTGTATATTGGTATATATTTGAATATTTGGAGGTTTAAATGATTTATTTTTTATGTTATAATTCTTTTTAAATGCAATAAGTCCTTTATTATCAATTTCATTGATATTTTCTCGAAGTCCATAGAAATAATTATCATGATTCATATTAATGCCATGGTAAATACAAGATGATTGGCCTTTTATTTTTTCAATAAATGTGGAGGATGATAGTAATTAGGGTGTAATTTTCTTAGCCTGATATCTAATAGTTTAGGTAAGATATCATGTGGGAGTTCATTGAAAGAGAAATTTTATGGTTGTTTTTGTCTTACAGGGAATGAGTGAGCTTCTTGTTAACTCTAGTAGCATAATTCTTTCCTTTATGCAAAACTTTAAATTTCTCATGTTTAGATTCAACCTTATGTACTGAAGTATTAAGTTATGTTGTGTGATTGGCTCATTTTTTTATAATATAAATGGTGATTTGTTTTATTAAAAGTAGTTACATCAAATTTAGATGATTTATATTCTTAAAATAATTTATTATCTTCTTGTATATGATATGAAATAGTAAGAATACCTAATTCTTGTTTTAGTGCTAAGGCCTCATAATAAAGAACTATAAATGATTCATTATATTATAAAGTAGCTTCTCTTTTAATGGATGAATAATTCCTCAAAAAAAAAATTAATTCTAAATTTTATGCATAACAATTTTAAACCATAAAATGTAATCACATACTTGTTTCTTTTTATCTTGGTGCAAAGGGGGTAGATTTTCATAAGTAACCCTAGGTCCCTTATTTTGATTATATTGAATTAAAAATGATTATTATACCTCAAGATAAGTAGATAAATATCTAATAGGAATGGATTCAAACCAATTAAGTGCACATCCCTCTAGGGTTTTAGGGAATAATTGTAATATTAATTGGCTACCATTTCACCCACTCATGGTCTCACATAAAGATTTAAGGTGTAAGTAAGGGTCACCATTTCCATTAAATGTGTAAAATGTAGGTGGTTGGAAGTTAGGAGGTAAAGGTGAATAAAATATATTACGTGCAATGGGATTACCAAGAATGGCATTAGAGTCAACCCAAACATGATAATCTTTAATTTCAAAGGATAAATGGTGTACATATGCTTTCAAAGCACCTATGGAATGAATTAAGGAGATGACCTCTTTGGAAGCCATATTAAGATTTTTAAGAAGATTATTTAAGGCTTAAATCAGGTAATCTTATCCATTAGTACACTAGTGTTTAGTATATCTACATATTTTTCTTTAATTTCCTTCATTTATTTTCAATTTTATACCCCCTTCAAATATATAAACATTCATATATGTATGTATGTATGCATGCATATATTTATGTATGTATGTATGTATCAAATTATAAATTAATTAGATTACCTACTTGAGCTCCATCTCAAAAAAACCTATACAAATGAAAGAGAAAATGAAAATAAAATAAAAGAGTTGACTATTATATCTTTCCATAAAGAATATTCGGGAAACTTATGAAACCCTAAATATATTAGAGGATTTTCACTCAATCCAATGGTGGGACCACCACTTAAGTCAAGTGGGATATTTATGATATATTTTTTATCACTTTTTTAAAATAAAATAAATTAACACCTAGCCCTTTTCTATTAAGTAAACATGTATTTAAACTTCTTAAAAATTACTATTAAATGAGCTAAAAATTAATTAACTATTTTATTATTAGGTTTGGTTATTCAAAGATATTTTTAATTTTTTAAAAAATAATAAAGCAAAAAAACTATGAAAAATAAATTCTAAAAGGTGAATCAAGCAATTTACTCTTATATCTTCCGAACTTAGTTAAAACCCATTCTAAATTAAAGGAAAATAAATATAAAAACTAGAAATTTATTGAAACTAATTTTATTAGGTTTCAAAGTAGGCAAATAATATTTAGATAGTTTATAATCATGTTGGAAAATATCCTTTTTGATTAATTCTAGACATTGTTTACAAGAGCAAATTTATAGTTACTTGTCTTTCCTCCAAATTCATTTTAGATCTGGTGTAAAATAAATAATTAAATTTTAAATTTTAAAAATTTGAGACTTGGAAATAATTATTTTTAGATATGAAATATGGAATCAATTTTTTGATAATTTTTACTCAAATCAGGAATCATAATTTTTTACTAATTTTGAGATATAATTACATGGGGAAATCCCTTTATCTCCATCTTGCTCCTAAAGTTGATTTTGAATCAATACAAATAACATATCAATAAATAGTATTTCTCAGAAATAAAAGTTACAACCAATTATTTTAGGTTAAATGTTTTGGTATAATAATAAAATAGATTTTATCACAAGTCCTATTTTTAGTAAGGTTATTCTGAAGCCAAATTATAGATAAATTTGTAAGAATTTTTTTATGTAGACAAATTCACTTTGGAATGGTGGAAAATTTTGTATTTTTTTCACAGTAGAAATATTCCTATGCCTTAAACAAAATAATTATATCTTAGATAATATGCTCTAATAGCTAGAAAAAAATATTTATATTGTTATAAATTAAAATAAGGGTGTTTATGTACTCAGTTTATCTAACTTGGAGTTGGTGTGTCTTGTAGCACTTTGGAATATCATGTTTTATGAGAATATTTTTTAAGTGTCTCCTTAGTTCCTAAATAAATTTGTTATATTCATGCATCCATTAGTCTTATATAGTTTTTATGTCCTTAAATTAAGTTTTAAGCAGTAAACTCTTTTACCTATCTAGGCCCTAGTCTCACCTTGTCAAGTCAAAAAAGGGGTCCTTTTAGTAATTAAATAAGAATATATTTTTATAGAAAGGCTCTTTTTTGTGGACCGATAATTCTAAATTTATATAATTTTCATATATTTTTATGCCATTATTAATATTAGTAGTGCTTAAAAATGCTTGGGCCAACTTGTGGTCATAATGTTGCCTGTAAGGAATAACTACATTAGCCTAGTCATGTGACTAGTGAAGGAAATGCTATTTCTTATTTGATCTAACACTCATTTAGGAATGGGTAAACTACAACCATCATTTATTATTCATGTAAAGGGATCATTTTATATATGTGTGTAACTCAGGTAGTGGGTGAGGGCATATAAAACTAACCCTTAGGATGTTCTCCTAGAATGAGCATTACAATAACTAATTTTGGGTTTTCTTATAAATAATTAACTCTTAGAAAAATTGAATTAGCATGTATTATAGAGTATTTTTGTATGTGTATCTTCTTATGTCTTAGATGTGCGGTATGCTCATATGTGTAGCTATTGTTGGGTAGTGTCCCTCATTGATTATTTGGTAAGTGAGATTATTTTCTTCTATCATGAAACTTGTCACCATTAGAGACCTGCTTGAGAGATAGTTTATTTGAAAAACATAATCCAAACATTGTTGAAACTTTTTCCTTATTGGTACAACATATTTTAGGTTCCTTATCATATTAGAATCTTGTTTGTGTTAACACATGATAATTATTTAGGTAAGCATACATACTTTGGGATATTAAGGTGTTTATGATAACTGAAATTTATATGTGTCATTTCATCTTGAGTAGATGAATATATATTTAAGAGATTACTTCAATGATGTATTATATCCATTATTTGTTTATTCCCAACCTTTTTCAATGATGACATCTTATAGAGAAAGTCATCATAAGTGCAAGGAGAAATACATTAGACCCTGATTCCATGGAGTGGATATGTAGGTTGCCTAAGTTATAGTGGGTGCATCAGATCTAGGTTACGGGTGCCTTGTTGTCATCTTTTTTGTTGGGATTATACATTATTATCTAGATTGAGTTTATACTTAATATTAAATAAATAAAAATTTCAGATTGATGTGTGTGTATTTTTACACCCCTTTATGTTAAGTTTGATTTGGTTGAGGTGTATCATATTGTAAATGCCCCTTGTTTTGAGTGCCCTTGAGATCATATTTGTGTAGTGTTTCCTAGGGACTACTCCTTAGTGAGCCTTAGGGTGGTAACCCTATTGTAAATTAGTTTTCACTTTAGTATTCTTGTGTGTGTTAAATATAAAGGTATATTTTAATACCTTCATGATCTATTAAATCAATAAATTATAGCAATTTTTGATGAAGACATTAAGTAAAATATCTCAAAACCCACTTTTGGTCTTAACCTCACATTAATATGTTTGTATTCTTATTCCTATGGAAGCCTTGTGTTAGAATGTAAATGGATTAAATAACTCACATTATAATTGTGTATTGTAATAATTATACAACATTTAAACCACTAATCAATTCTAGTAAATAAATAAGGATCATTGAATTAAGTTAATAACAACAACAAAATTATATAAGTTTTGGGATTAAAAAAATTAGGCATAACAATGTGGGATAATTAGCTATGGGATGTAATGAAGGAAAGATGTCCTCATTATTAATATGTTTATTTTTAACCTCATGGAAATAAGGGAGGGGGTATTTTTCATAAATAAAAACCTATTTATAAGTAGATGGAAATCTAAGACAAGGTACTTAAGCAAAAATAGGAGACTCATAAAATTGATAAATTAGCTTATAAAGAATATAGTGAGATAAAAGTGTGAGTGGAACCCAAGTTCTCATCTAAAGTGGAAGCTACATATGAAACCATAGGTGTAAGAAAATAAAAATAAAAATAGAAACCTAAAATATTATTTAAAGGATGCACCAAATAATAATCTATATGTGTGGTTAAATAAGATTTTAAATGAGAATCTAAAGAGGAATAAATAGGTTTGATTAAATAATAATTAGAAGAGATACCCAAAAGGGTGTCTAAGGTATGTTCCAATGAATAATATAGAAGTGTATCTAAGGAGGATTCTAAAGGAGGATCTAAAAAGGAATTTGTAGGAACATCATCATTTTTGGGGCATAACTTATGGGAATTGGATTTATAATATTGATGGTGGTGAATAACATTAGCAAAGGAAAAAGATAAGCTAGGTGTGTAAAAGTAATATTCTAAAGAAGAACCAATAGGTGTGCTATGGAAGAGTCCAAATCATGATTTGAAATATGGCCTAAAGGATGATCTAAAGAGTATTTTTTGGATAAATAAAAAGGTGATTATTTTATGGGATGAAGGTATGATGAGTCAATTTATATTCAAAAGGTATATATGTATCCATGTTATCAAAATTAAAAAAACATCCATATCATCATCTTTATGAGTTTTTTATTATTTTTATTTGTCCATTCAATTTGATCATAATAAAATGGGATAGCATGTTGTATACACATAAATCAACCTTTAATCTAAAATAATGCACTTATGACCACTCTTTTACACACTTAGCTCTGGACCTATCTTATGGCCATTTTTATACACAAAGGACTCACTCTTAAAATTTTATTGATGACCCCAATATGCATCTATCCATCACATTATTAGTCTCAGCCATCTCTTAAGTCATGTTAGACCCTTATCACCATTGTTTATCCTTATTTGATAATAATACCCTATAGGATAGGAGTAACCCACTTTATTGTCTAATTCCCCTTTCTTTTCCTCATACCAAATAATGGCTAATTTGTAAAATTTAAATTTATATAAAGGTCATCATGTGTCCATAATAATCCCCATTCGAAGGAATTTCAAATATATGACTATATAAACACATATCAAACCATTTTTCACACAATAGGCTTTTTCATGGAAAAACACTAGAATTATAATTGTACATTGAGATATATTCCCTATTTCTCCAAAATTATAATTATATATATATACCTATTAGCCTAGATCTAAAATATAAATACATATCCAAGGTCACAAGTCATGGTTAAGTAAATTAATCACACTAGTATTACATCAGCATCTAGTATTTTACACCAATTATTCACACACCATGGTAGCATGTGATAACTACATGAAGTTTGATCCCTCTTTAGAGTATTGGTATATAGGTATCACTAATCACATGGGGTGTTGATGTCATGCCCAACTTTAACTATTGAACTTTTTTATCCCATTTATTTTCATTGGTCTTCACATGCTAAGGAGCTAGGGTTTTGAAGGGAAAATATTCATAAATTTTTAACTGTATATAATAAAAATATCCCATGTGGAATAAATAATATATATACAAAAGAAAATAGAGCCTATAAATCCCATATATTCATTTTTTATTGGATAGGATCGACCTCACATAGGGTAGGAGTGCCCCACTCTTTAATAGCTTAAGGAATTGTTTTGCATGGCTCATTTCAGCTATAGATGCATTTTCATAGTCACCAAATTGATCCACCCTACCTTTTTCAATTTCTAATTGCTCCCACAACACTATTTTGCATCTAAGACTTAGTTTTCTATTAAACTTTGTTTATTTAGTAAGTTTACATATATTGAAAGTTTCAAATTAGTGAATGCTTTATATTTTTAGTATTGTTATTCCTAATTTTGCATAGTATTTTGTCACTTAGGGTAATCTACATATTGCTAAGTTTTTCCAAATATGATAAAACAAATTGGTGAGCTTTTTTATTATTTGAACATTGCCAAAACCTAACCATTTATTTTTCTAGGGTTTTCATCCTTCTTTTTGTTGTTTCTATTTATTTTTTAGTATTTTTAGATCTGATAAATTCTATAATAGTTTCAATATTCCATTTTTTTTTTATAGCATACAAGTTAAGCAAATTGTATTTTCTTACTTTAACCAAAGTATCATGCCAAGTCATTCCCAAATTGAATATTTTCATATTTTATTTAATAAAACCATAATGGCATAACAAGGCAATATATTTTATAACACATAAGAGATCATTATAAAGGTTTGTATCAAATAATAAGAATATGCAATATGAATTTATAAAAATTGTTAGAGATCATCATAATAAATCATCTATCATAAAATCATCTAATAATTATAACCATATGACCCCATTAGATACAAATCTTGTACCACCTTTCACAATGGGGGAAACTCTGATGCTTTAATAAGTTACTATGAGATTGAGAACACCACCTTTGGTTAGCATACATTCCTCCTCTCTTGATGTATAATACTTTAGAAAAGAGATTTAATCTTTGAAAACTAAGGTGTTACATTTAGATCAAGTTTATTTGAAACCTAATCAGGCACTCGATTATTATAATTTTTTAAACACTCTATTTTCACAACATATAGAAATATATACCATACCTATAGGATTTTTGGAACCCAAGCTTACACTATATAATAGAAAGGGTGACCCTAAAAAAAATCTCAAAGCATTTCATGCAACATGTTTAGACTATGTTTCCAATTATAGATTATTGACTAAGTTATTTCTAAGAAGTATCAAATATTATGCACAACAATGATATTATGATTTACCACACCAATCATTACATTCATTTAATCCATTAGTTCATATGTTTCTATCACACGTTTTGATCAATATAAGTGAGAGTAACTCATATGCTCATATTTCCCAACTTTAATAGAAATTTATTGAGCTTATTACCAAATATGTCTTAAGTTAAAAGATTATGTTGTCCATAATTTCAATTCCTATGGTAAACAAAAAATTAGACATATTTAATTAAATTTTTCTCCCATCCTTACATGAATCTATCATGTTCAAAAATTTTACCTCATTCACATATTTATGTCACATAGTAAAGGAAAGAAAAGTTAAGTTATTGGTAATGAATAAGTTTAAGTATACAACCAATTCATATTCAAATACAAAGAGTTAAATCAAGACACCATATAAGGTGATGCCAATTGATAATAATAATGATCAAAATACAATATTACATGCATTTTAAGATATTACTTCATGTTTTATCTCTCTAAGGAGACAATTTACAAGTCTACCAGAAGCTCTATTAAGGTTCTGAAAATGCTATTGGAATGCAACATCATATTTATCCTTCCCATTAAAGAGGTTGATGTGAATCAAAATATTCCAAAATTTTTTGACCAAGATGATTTTTGAATTATCACAAGACACTAGGCCATATTACTAATATATGTATCAGTTTGAGACACAATATTCATGATTTGATAGGTGCAAACATCATTTATATGGTCACACCAATAAAAAGTACAAAGGTAAAACCAAGTGAAAGTAAGGAAACAAAAATATTTAGTGGTAATTTTCCTAATCATATAGTTAAATGTAATAAATTAATATAGATATAAAACTTATCCTGCTTAGTAAATACAAACTCTAAGAAGGTAATCAACTAACATCTATTTTGAAATTGTTTATATTGGGAGCATGCCCAAATTGGATCCACTAAAACTAAGGGATGAATAATCATACAACACTAAATGAGAGGGTTCCAAATCCTATAGGAAAATTATATCTTGAAATAACCCTATCTAGGTCTTATAATTCATAAAAGTAAATTTAATTTAGTGTTATCAAATCTTATAATGCAAAGGGGCATAGTTTAAAATAAAAAAAATAAGGGATCATTATAGGCAAATGGAAGCTTAGATCACCTAATGTGGAAGATAAAAATCATATAAAACCCTATAGATACACTAATTTTAACTTTATATGTAATATAATAAAGGAGTTATACATTCAAACCTATTAATTTATGAAATATCTATCTATCAAATAAAATAACAAAAGTTAGAGATACTTAACTAGGGAAGAACTTGTCGAGTCCTAATATCCCCCTTAGCCAATGGTGATTATAAATATACTATTGTTTATTTATAATGGTCAAACTTTATTTGAATTTATATCTATGATAAAATATTTCATACTTTCATCTAATACTTCCCACAAGACAAGTTATCTTTCCTCCAAAGAAAACCCTAAGTAATGGCTCCTTCAAATGCAAATGTAGCAGAAGTGAAAGTTGTAATAATGCAAAAATGAATGTTCCTCTATATTTTATTTAATTTAAGGTTATATTTATAGTAATGAATATATCCTAATCCTTCCATAATTTTAGTCAACAAGGTTTTCCTTTCATGACATAGTTTTTAAAAAATTATCATTCAACCTCGAACTAGGTCGAGCATAGTTGGCCTAGTTACATAATGTGTATCATAAATTTAGTAAATGGGTCGACCATGGATGAAATAATAGGAAAAATGGTTTTTTTAAATTATTTATGGGTTATTAAGAGGATAATTTTTTAGGATTTTGGATAAGTGATATTTGTAGTGGGTTTAGGTATGATACAATTAACCAAAAATATTTTGAAGCACCAATGGTCTACCCACCCCATTATTGGTTCATCCTTTAAGGTGTGTATTCAAATAGATTTAAAATTGATAGCTTATTGTAAGATAGAAAGTGATAATAAATTATAAATTTTAAAAATACTATTTGTATACATATGCCCCACTTGAAGCTCATCATGTGTCATAATAGTGTAACATGAGATAGTGCTTTGGGAAAGAACATAAAAACACAAAAATTGAGATAATTAAAATTAATTTAAATTACCATACACATACATTGAATTACTTTTATGTTGAATGACTACATGAAAATATCATAGTCACATTGTCAAGGGTACAGTATCTGTATTTGAGAAAGCCTAGGGATATAAGGCTTGAAGTAAAATTAATTATTTCATGCACATTATGGTCAAATTAAAAATTAATAACACTAAAAATTTATTAAATTACTTATAAAATTGGTAAGCTGAGTTTGTAAAGCTTAGGTTAGAACCAAAATGTCAAACATATAATGAAAAATGAAAGTAGAACATATTAAATTATGTGGAAAAAGAATGTAAAAAATTATAAGTAAATTAAATATAAATGTGATAAAAAATAAAATAAATATATGTAAGTAAATTTAATGTAATCTCATGTCAAATAAAACAAAAAATATATAAATGGCTGAGAATTAAAATGTAAATCAAAATGTAAGACAAACATGTCAAGTAAAACATAAATAAATAAGTAAATGTAATAATGTTAAATTTTTAAATTAAGATAATTGAAGTCCATGAAAATAAAACAATAACATGATGGATAAAATAAAAGTTAAAATATCTAAATAATGACAACTCAAACTTAGTGCTTGTTTTAAGATATGATGTAAGAAAGCACAACCACCTAATGACATGACTAAGATCATAATGAGATGGTGTGGAAATTATATGGTGTAAGTGTGTTTTTTAGGTTCCACATGGGTGATTTTAACATCCTTATAAATAATTAGACACACTAGATAAGTGAGTAAGGCTAAAAACTATCAACATCAAGGACCTAGGACACTCCAATTAATGAATTAAAATATTGGGGTAACTAGTGAAGTACATAGATCATCCTATGAAGGATATATGCATGAAATTAAAATGATTATACCTTCCCACAACATGTTTCCCATTCCTCAAGTTCCCTTAAAAATTCTTCAATATAGTACAAAGATTAGGTACTTACATGAGAAAGTGTGTGGCACTATATATATATATATGATATAATGAGACCTCCTAACCTAGTCTAAAGGCCTACCACACCCCAATGGACCTAGGATATATCATGAGACCAAATATGTATTTGTAAATTAAACTAAGATAAGAGATGTTCCAAAGAAAAATCATGTCTTTTAGTGTGATGTTAACTTTTGAATGTATAATTTAATTTTGATCGTTGTCTTTTATTTATTTTATGATTTAGATTTTAACACTTTTAGATAATTATATTATTTTTCCATACATTTTTTGAGAACCAATCATGAGTTAAAAAGTTTATTAACATAAGAGATATTACACTTTGTCACTAGAGAAAAGGACCTAAATACCATAGTGTCTACATATTTGTAGACTTTCCTAAAAATAATTATGCAATCTCAAAATTGACCTATGTGTACCTCAAATGAAATGAAATAAGGGAAATATGGGGATAATGATATATTCATCCATGTAATGAGTGATACAATGATTAAAATTATTTTATTAAATCACAAGGAGGGAAAATAATACTTAGAAATGGATGAGACTATGATATAAGAATAATGTCACTAAATAATCCATACTAACCTACAATAGATCTAGCAAAACAACCAATTAAAGTAGTAGTCATCCAAAAAGAGGGGGAAAGTAAATGGTCATCATAAAATAGGGGGAATTAAAATAAGGACCAATTAATCATAAAGATACTAATGGAAAGAATGACATAAATGTGATAAAATGAAAATCAAAGAAAACCTAAAGGTGCTACCTACAAACCAAAATGGAAACAAATGTCAAACATAATGTGATATCAAACCAAAGAATTAAAAATTAAATAATGGTGTAATTAAAGTGAAATCAAACCAAATAACCCAAAGGAAATAATGGTTTAATTAAAATTAAATTAAATTAAATAGAATACACAAGAACAAAGGAACTTGAGACAGAAATAAAGAGAAAAATCTATGTTAACATATATATCAAAGATGAGCATGTGAAATACAATCCTATGTGTCTCAAAAGGTTTGTTTAAGTTTAATTTATTTTTTATTATGAAATGTAGATTTAGAGTGGGAACCATAGGATTCCCTCAAGGTTAATTTAATATAGGGATGGGCATCATGATATGCCCTAAATTTTGAAGTGATGTGGATGGGAATCGTAAGATGCCCCAACATATGATATGGAGTGTGCTAAAGTTGAACTATTATAATGAACTACATTAGGTTGATAGATGTAGTTTTAATAGGTAAATGTGTTGATATATTAGATTTTGATGATGTGAAAATTGGCATAGGACACATAAGAGAGGTTTGAATAGGTCTATAAGATAAAGGAGGGCCATTTATGATGTTCTATGAAGTAGGTATTTGAACTAGGTGCTCCTTGGGTTAGTGTAACCTAAGAGGTTGAGGTTTGATGAATAAAACCACCCATTTGAATTTGTTTATGTTATTTATCCCTTCCATATTGGTTTAGTGATAATGATAAATTAGGGTTTGGACAACATTAGTGGATGAGGTGAAGGTATGGGGTAATTGGTTTTTATCATTAGATATGTGGTATTTATGTGATTAATTATATTGGGTTTGTGAAGCTTGAAGATAGTATTGACAAAATTAGTATGTAAGAGTATCAAGATTGAAATATGGACCAAGAAATAAGGTAATGATAAATTATTAAATATCATTACAAGTGTCATGAGAATGACCTATCATAGCATGACACCAATAAAACTTATCAAGATTGTACCATTTTGAAGGAGGTATGGAAGAATAAAATATCATGGATTTACAAAGTGGAAATTTATTATTAAGTTCTTATAGACTCAATGGATGGTGGGTTGGTTAAAATTTATTGAATTGGATGCTCCCTTTTTAGGTTGTGATGGCTTAGATGAATCAATGTTATGATAAAATTATTGGAATGATTCCTTAGTATATGTTTGAGGTGATTCAATTTCACTCATAATAAATTATTTCCCTTTTTCTTGGTATAAGGATTATTATAAAGTTTTAGGGGGAAACATCTAAAAATTGTATTAAAGAGGAGATTTAAGAGCAATAAAAAATAATTTGAAAATATTATCATCACTCATGTTATTATCTACTTTGTGAACTAGAAACTTCCATCATTTGATGAAAGGGTGAGAATATTTGTTAGGTAGATGTTTAGAAATGATAAATTGGATAAGGTTGTTTTTAGGAAGATCATTGTGTCAAAATTGTTTAAATATAACATTGACTAAATTCTCTAGCTATAATATGGAATGTCAAGGGAGTTGATTATATCATTATAAATAATCTCTCATGAATGTTTTGACAAGAATTTTATTAGTATCAAAAGTGTTAGTTTGGACTCATTCCTTATAGAGATTACCAAAATATTTAATAAATATAGTGGGGTCCTTAGCTTCATTATATGTAATAGTTGTATAAATATTTCCACTATCTATGGATATAATTAATGGATCTATAAGTTCATTTATAAGATGTTGAATCATTTTTATATGCATGAGAGGTTAAGGGATGATATGATCATTGGAATATATAAGATGAGGAGGGATAAAATTATGATTTGGTTGAGTCATAATGACTTAAGGTGGTTGACTAGCTATTTATAATATATGAGACTGCATTTGCATCATTTTATTACTTTGAATGATTTATGTATTGGTAATTTATTGAATTATTTGATCACGGAGTTGATTATTGTAAATATGATGAGTAATATTTTTGGGTGGAAGATGATTCCCAACAATGGTATTAGGAGGAGGACTAGGGTGATTAACTTCAACCATATTATTTTTTTTGTATTAAGGATGCAAAGTTTAGGTTGCATGCTATAGTAATTGGTTTATGATTATGAAGAAATGAAGGAAGGAATTGAATAGCTTCATTTGAATTGATAATATAAGTGAGGTTTTGATCTAAATATTTGATTATGAATTTTTTGGGTCCAACACATCTCATACTCATTTTTTCATATGAGGACCCTCTTTCTATAGCATAATTGTTTTCTCTTATGTTTTATCTTTATTACATGGTCACATTTATTAATGCTACACATTTTTTTGGATATATATTCCCATGTTTAATATTCTAAACTTATGTATGTGTTTTATGAAATTGAACAACCTTCAATTATAAAGATTTTTGAAAAAAAAAAACTATGTTAAAATTTTTGATATTCAACATTTTGGATCATCTTATATGATCCTTAATTAGGTGAAAAGATTCATGTGGAATAGTAGGACCTAACACCCATTAAAATTTGAAGGAAAGTAGCCATAAAAATAAGTTTCTAAAAATAAATTATTCATTGTAAAAAATTGTGTTTCCCAAAAAATATAAAAAAGAAAGAAAATAGATTTCAAATAAATCAGGTGTATTAAATTATAAATGAGGAAATTATTGAAATTACTACTATTATATAAAACTAGATTATTAAAGAATATTAAAACTTTTTTGATAGAAATTAAAATTATGATTGAAAAAAATATTAAACCAAAAAAGAAAACAACCTATATTAAAATAAATTATTAAAGGATAATGAATAAATACAACTAGTTTGCACCTGAGTTGGCTTAATGGTGAATAAAATGTTCTCCCAAAAGGGAGGTCACATGTTCTAATCATGTAAGGAGTAAGGTATGCACACATTCATGAAAATCATCCATATGTAATGGGATAATCAACTCAGTGTTCAATGTGATGGAGGTTGGCAAGTGACTTAAATCCTATGTTCAATGTGATGAGGCAAGTCCATAGTCCATAGCTAGGGATACTATTCACCACTATTTTGGACATTTTCATTACAAAAATGTTAACACCCAAAAATTTTACCCTCATTAAAGGGTCAATTATAGATAAGAAGAATAAGAGAAATATAAAATAAGTAATCTGGTCTCCTCCACAACCAGGATGGTTTAAGCTCAACTTTGATAAAGCTTTTAAAGGAAGTCCAGGAGACTCTGGGGCTAGTTGTGTGATTAAGGACTGTAGTGGTTCACTAATAAGAGAAATGTCTTTAAATCTTCTTTATGGAATGAATAATGAGGTAGAGGTTCATGCACTAGCATTAGGTATTGAGTTAGCTTTGGAATGCAAGATTTCTTTTCTAGAGATTGAAGGGGATTAATAGGTATTCATTCAAGATCTAAGAATTTAGAAGGTCATATTACAAAAATTAGAGAATGTCTTGGCAATAATCTAGCCTAAACTTGATCAGTTTGTGGAATGGAAATTTTTGCATTGCTTTTGTGAAAGAAATCAAGTGGCCTATTTTTTAGCTAATATGGCTATTGATTAACTAATCACTAATCAAGTTGATAATATTAGAGAAGGATGGGGAGATTATATTGGGCTAGATCAAATTGACCTATAATTTTTGAATTTATAAAAAAAGATAAAGGTTTTAAAAATTTAAAAATTATGATTGAAAGGTTATGAATATTCCTTTTAATTAAATCATGTTTTGAAGTGGCTATGATTTCTTTTCTAGTAGATGATTTGATGGTAGGGTGTTGATTGTATCATTTATGATCTTATTAAAGGTAAGTATGTGAGTTAATCGGTCATGATGGATTTTTTATGTGTATTTTTAGGAAGTTTTTATTTCTTTGAAATGAGTGTCAAAGGTGGATTTTGGGCTTGGAACTATGGCTAGATTTCACTATCAAACATGGAGCTAGACTACATGGAATCAATAGGTTAGTCATTAATTTTTGGTGGAGTAAAAGTTCATTTAATGGGTTTTTCAAGCAATGTTTCCAAAATGTGTTTGTTCAATGTATTTTGGATACTTGTTGTGGAATTGGTAGAGGCTATTTATAAAGTGTTAGGGATGGAGATATTGTTGATTAACTGGTGGGTGCATGTTAATTTAGACCTGGCTTTGTTGGTTGCTAGTAATATTTAAATGGTAATGATGGATAGAGATTAGAACAAAATATTGATAGAATTCTTCATCTAGATAGAGCATAGAGTGGGTCTCATGTTAGAAATTAACTCTCTTCCTTTGGGTCCTTTCCCAGCTATTCCTTTTTTAGGTAAAGATAATTTGGGTTTCATTCTATTATCTTTTTTTGGCTGTTGGAAGATAGATTTTTAGCTCTAGTTAATTTTACAAAAGAAGTAGATAAGGTATGCTATGGTGAGTAGAATAAAGGTGGGGCAAAGGGAATTATGATGCCTATTATTGAGGATATATTACTGCCTATACTTCAAATGGAATAATGGTGTGCTCAAAGACAAACACCAAAGCAAGTGTAAGATATAAAATTGTTGGTGAAAGGAGTTGTGAGGGTTATATTCAAGGAACTACCTTAGTGGAAATGTAAAGGTAAATTATTGTTGGAATAGGGGAGTAATAAGATAAGGTTGAATTTTATGTAGTTAAAGGAGCTAGTGAGCTCTCAAATAGGTTAGGAGATGGTTTTGGTTGGTTCAATCTTAGGAGATAAAGTCTAGGAGGTGCCTATTTCTAATTCAAAAAAGAAATCCAAAATGTCAGCTTTTAGTGAAATGATGATCAGTGATGGTAAGGTTAGAATTAATCATTTTGGATTAATTTCCAACTTTTTTATTTGTAAATAGCATATAGGTAGGAAGGTGACCTATGTAATCATTTTTTTGGTTTTTTAACTAGTTTTAAATAATAGCTAAAGTTGTTTTCAAATAAAAATTGGTATTATGTTTTTTTGGAAGGTTATATACCTTAACAATGTTTATTGTTAAGCTAGACTAATTGGGTTCTTTTGATATATATGCTTTTTAGGATAGGGACCCTTCAAACTTGACATTGATCTAAAAAATAAATATATACCATCATTATATTATTAATTGGAAAGTATAATGTCTCTTTAAATTATAATGATTTGAGGTGGTATAATTATAATTATTGTTAATTTTAAAAATCAACATAATAACCCGAATATTAATATACTCAAGAACCTATTAATAGAAAATATAAATACAAAAGTAATTTAACCTAGTGATATAAGATATATTGGGAACAAATAAGTGAGACAATAAAAGAGGTCAAAATAAAAATAAAAACAAAAATAAATAACAACCTAAAAAAAGGAATCTAAGGAAGAAACACTAGCATCTATATACCAATGGCTTCTAGGCATGACTAATCCCTAGCCCCTCATCCCTATTTAAATTAGTAGGGTGTTTCAAGATTTCAAGGGCCTCCCTTAATCTTATTTAACAATATAGGTTTATGTAATAGTAATAATTTAAATAATTTCCTCATTTAATAATTTAAAACACCTAATTTAGCTGAAATCTAATTTCTTTCTTTTTTCTATTTGTTTTTACCATTTTTTGGAAAACATAATTTTTTACAATGGTTAATTTATTTTTAGAAACTTCTTATAATGGATACTTTATTTCATATTTTAAGGGGTTTTAGTTCATATTATTCCACATGAATATTTTCTCATGTTGAAGGATCACAAAAGATGATTTGAAACATTGAGCATCAAAAAAATTAACATAGTTTTTTTCTCAAAAAAGCTTTATGACGGTATGGACTGTGAAAGCATCAAATATTTGAACCTTTAGTTGACCATTTATTCAAAATGATTATAAAATACTTTTCTAAATTTAAAAAATTGTAATATCAGCCTATTGAAGTCCTATTTAATGATTCATACCTACATTCATCATTGGGCTATATACTTTACTTCATCTCAAGAATCTTAGTTAAAGTGGTGCTTCATGTGTTCATTTTATTATAATTTTTATTTAGTAAATAATTATGGATTAAATATTAAATTAATATCTTATTTAATTCATTTTCCACTTGAAGGTATTATCTTGAAACATTTGTGCGTTAGTTCTTAAAACATAACCTATCATAGGGATTAAATTGGGAAAAGGCTAATTTTGATAGTTTATTTCATTGGACATTAGACTTCATTATTGAACTATTTTGATTAAATTGTGATATTTATTAATTAATTTATAATTAAAATGTCATTTTAAGTGGTCATATTATCAATTTTAAATTCTTGGTTTGGCTTCTAAAATGGCTTACTCAATTTCATCGTGTATTTTGCCTAGTCAAATTTACTTTGGTTAGGGTCTCTTTTAAGTCTTTCAAACTTTGGCTTATGATAATTTATGATTTCATGGGTATATTTGGAATTTGATTAAGTTAAATCATCTTGTCCTTTTTTTATTTTTTATTTCTTCAATTTATTTTTTATTAACTTTTTAATGGTTTCCCAAAGTGGTTCCTACATTGTCTTTTTTTACAAAGTTCTTCTAATGTTTAATGAGCCATCGATCTTCACTAGTTATCAAATTATTAGGAATTTTATTTCATGGGAAGTGGATCATTAAAAAAAATTAAGTTTTGTAATATCAAAGATATAAAACCCTGAACTATAAGTAAAAATTGATGGTCAAATAAATAATAGGGAGATGGGTAAATTATAGTTTTATTCCAACTATAATTTTAGGTCTATATACAAATAACACAAATGAAACAAGGCTAAAATGGACCTAATTGGTCTCATGAGCTAATTACAAAAGAAAAAAGGAAATAGATAGTCATATTTAGAGCATAAACCTTATAATAAGGATTAAAATGAAATATAATGGATGTCATTGGAAAATATTAGGAAAGGAAAATGAACATGGAGTTATCAACGATCAAAATGAGAGCTTAAATTTCATATAGGGAGAGAAACAAAATCAATAAGAGTGTGCACAACATAAGTTTAATTCACTATTTAGAGATGGATAATTTCATCAAAAGGAGGATATGCGCCTATTTATATCTTGTAATAACTCATTATTCCACTATTGATCTACCTAGTTATCAATATTTAATAAATAAGGATAAATTTAAAATGAGCTTTATTGTCTTGAAAATAAGAACATAAAATTACGAATAGATTAATTAGAAAAATAATTATTTACTCCATCATTGGGGTTCTTCTACAAATGATGTGGTTTTTCCTATTTGGGATATTGATTCACTTGTGAAAATAATTAAAATTTAGTAAACATTGGATCACTGAAGATTGAAACACATTAGATATCACATCCATTTTCATCCTAAAAGTGGTTATAATCTAGGAATTATGCCATGACTTAGTCCTCATCTCTTATTTTCTTGATGTGTTATATCAAGAAAATCAATTGTAGTTAGTTACCACATTTAATATTTGGCATCAAGATATTAAATGTTAGTTCTCCATCAAGGCATTACATATTATTACCTTGCATATATAAGTATCAGTGCTTGCCATTGTCAGGGTGGATAGGTTTTATACTAAAACTCTATTGGAATTGTGCAAGGATTACACCTATCATTCTCATTTATTTTTTCATGATTTTATGTTCGAGGATATTGATTTTATAAAATTAATACATTCCAATAAAGTTTTTAAATTATGTTTTTACAAGTGAATATAAAATCAAATTATGCATCAGCTAGTTTCATTGACTCTAAATTCTCATTTTATTATTATTAATCTTTCATTAGGTCATTATGTACAATAGTTACAAGCTTGTGTATTTTCTTTATTTTGATATATGTGCTAAATAATATGTTCACATTTTATTTTGAGTCTTGCTCATTGAGATATTTAAGTTGTGAAATATTTAAACTTGATGCCTAGTTATATAATTTTAGATAGCCATGATTTCCATTTTGTAGTACTAAAATAACTTATTTCGGTCAAAGAATCATCCCTTTTCTTCTTTACTCTTTCCCTCTCTTTTTATTTTTTTATGGTAAGATGTTATATTTAATAGATTAAAATTTCCTTATCTTATGAAATAAGATAGTAAACTTATGGTTTCAACAATCCAATAACATTAGACAACTTTATTTCAAGTAAGGATACTAGCTGAACCTCTGGTTGTAATCATTGTTTCTCACCTAGCTAAACATTCTATAAACTTCTCAATCATTGGATCCCTAGTATAATCCTTAAAATGAGGGGTCCAACCAACCATAGTCACTCCATATGAAGCCTAGGGTTATCATATGGTTGGTTGGCTTCCTAAGGCTCAATAAAAATGGGAAACCTAGGAATTTCTTAAATAACATGAGGTATGTGGAAATTAAAGTCTATGTTTAGCTCTATGATATGGATATGAGTATTGGGGAAACCCCCTCACATCATGATATCTATAAATGATAGACTAAGACTATGAACAAAGTATTGTGTATCCCTTCATGATAGTAGCTAGTTAGTTTTAAAATTGTTGGCACATGGTTTCTATAGGAATTAAGACAAAGTAAAAAATGAAGGTGGAAGTTAAGTATTGAAAAATAATTTTTCAATTTATGAATGTAAATAAATAGGTATCCAAATATTTTCAAGTCAAATATGAGATTCATTATTATGAAAAATAAAGTGAATTTCCTTGCTTGTGTAGAAATTAGAAGCACATAAAATTAGGTCAATCAGGGCTACTCTAGTTGAATAAATATAACACAATAATATCAACATTGGTCAACACAATATGATGTGAAAACAAGATGAAATAAGATAGATCAACCATAGTCAACTTAGTTTAATGGAAATAAAATTCCACATAGAACTAAATTGTACATGGTTGACTTAGTTGATTATGTATTATAATTTTGATAGAATTAAAAAAATGGAAAACAAGAGTGAAAAATGGAATACTTAGTTATTTATATGGAAAATAGATTTCAATAATTTTTTAATAGTTTTTTATTGATCTAATAGTAAAATTAGAAAATGTAAACTAGGTCAGGCTAGGTTGATCTAGTGGTTTAAAAAGAACCTAATTAATATGACTAGGTTAACCATGATTGACTTAGTTCATTATGAGTATTGTATATCTGAATGTTGAAACTAGGTCATCATATAATGAAAATTTCTTAAAAAACACAATTACCTATAATGACACTTTCTTAAAAAACACAATTATAACTAGGTCTTCTAAATATAATTTACTCCTATAGAGATTTAAAAACCTTAAAAACCATAGATATTATACTAGGTCGACCATGACCAAGTTAATTTACTAAAATTATAAATAAAAAAATAACTAGGCCGACCTGCATTGACTTAATTTATTTTCAATGAAAATAAAATATTGATAATGTTAATTGGTCAATCTACATTGATATAATTACTTGTATATGAAAATTAGGAAGCAGTAAATAAAACTAGGTCAACTTGCATCAACCTAGTTAACTATTAGAGTAAAAATTATAATGCAAGGGTTAGATTCATTCTAGGTTCAATAAAATGTATGTAATATATATATATATATATATATATATATATATATATATATATATATATATATATATATATATATATATATATATATATATATATATATATAATTTATCATACTTGTTAAATCCATCCTCAGAGAAGCTTATTAGGTAACATTTATTAAAATACTTTTTATATCAAGAGCATGACCAAATTAGATATGTTAAATCTAACTAAAGGATCACTTATCACACAAAAATAAATGAGAGGGTTCCAAATCCTGTAGGAAAATAATATCATGCAATAACCCTATCTAGGTCTTCTAATGCTTTAAATGAAATATAATCTAGTGTTATCAAAGTTATAACATAAAGGGGCATAGTTTAAAACAAAACAAATAAGGGATCATGGTAGGAAAATGGGGGCCTATATCACCTAAAGTGGAAGACCAAGCCTAAAAACCCCTATATCTACACTAAGTTTAAGTGTATAGGTAATTTAAGCATGGATTTACACATTCAAACCTATTACTTTTTAAAATATCTATCTATCAAATGAAATAACAAAATTTAGAATATACTACCTTAGGACAACCCTATTGAGTCTCAATATCCCCTTTGGCCAATGGTGTTTTTTAAGATATTTTTTTGTCTTTGTAAGGATCACATTAAATTTGAAATTAAATATAGGTTAAATATTTCCTACTTGAATTCAAGACTTCTCATAAGACAAATTATTTTTCCTCCAAGATAAACCCTAAGCAATGGCTCCTTTAAATGTAGATGTAGCATAATTTTGAGTTGTAATAATGTGAAAATGAGCATTTCTCTCTTTTATATTGAAGTGAAGGTTGTATTAATAATAGTGGATAGATAATAATCCTTCCATAATTTTAGCTGACAAGGTTGTCCCACCCTGACCCAATTTTTAAAAAATTATCATTTGGTCTTGAACTAGGTTGACCATGGGAAATCTAGTTGTATAACATGTATTTTAACTTTTACAATTGGGTTGAGCATGACTGATCTAGTAGTAAAAATGGGTGTTTGATTAGTTAGGGTTAATTGAGATGATAATTGATTAGGGAGTTGGATAATCTATATTTTTAGTGGGTTTAGGTATGATATAATTAATCGACAATATTCTAAAGCACCAATGTTCTTCCTACCCCTTTCTTGGTGCACCCTTTAAGGTGTGCACTCAAAGATATTGAAACTTGATAGCTTCAAGAGATAAAGTGTATATAAATGGTAAAGTTTAGAAATATTATGTGTATACAATAAATATTAAGACAATAGATACATCATATGCATATAATTCAACCTTTCACCAGTTTCTTACCATTTTTAGGTAAAATAATAGCATCATTTGAATGGTATAGTAGGTGCCTATCATACCTTAGTTATATATAATCCACTCATCACAATTTTATATGATTCCTCATATTTACACTCTATATTTTTTCAAGCTCACATTGATCATTGCCTTATTTAGAGTGTCATGGTTGATAATAGTTAAAGTGTGAACATGTGTACAAACACACTTATTTATCACATTAGATATATAGATTAAGATTTTTTTCCCACCACCATGGTCATAAAATGATTCAATTTTCACATGCATATCTCCATTGGTGATATTACATTACTAATAAAGGTTGGTCTTGTACATATGGCCACCATATTCATAGTAGTACCTGATTCAAGGGTCTTTAACATATTATTGGGACACTCTTAGATTCAACATATTCATGTAGTCATTTCTTAATTTTTAAAATTATTAAACTATATATATGTTAATGAGGTCATTATAATTTTGAGTATCCCTTATGATTACCCTCTATCACAAAAATATTTGGTTACTTCATAACAACATTTAAGTGAGCCACTTAAAAAGGTACAACCTACTCAAATACTCCAATAGTAGATATCTACCCTTATATATAGGCTTATCATTTAGAGGCCTCTTCAGAGGATATTTATTACAGATTATAGAGAGCCTCTCTCTACTTCTACACATCCTCAATTGATATTATATAACACCAAAGGTACTTCACATAAGGCACCAACACAATATCCACATAATTTAAGATGGGTTCCAAAAGGACCTACAATTCATCATGATTTGCCATAAAGACAACATGTTAAAAATCATCGTATTGTAGTCAAAATTATATTAAAATAGGTATTCCATATTCATATTTTCCATTCAGTTTAGTGTAATCACCATAACATACCCCTTTCCATTCACAAAAGGTTACCATTCATTTTATCACTACATGGCCTATTAATTGTGAGTCTCTTGTAGGACTCATCAATTAGTATCTCTCTTTCACTTTGTAAATATTATTTATATATGCAAAAATACAAAAAAATATAAAAAAAATACCAAAATTAGGATCTGTACATGCTTATATGTACTTTGTCATACAACATTTCAATTGTGTACAATTATTTGATACTTGTTTTAGCCAATTTTTATCATATATGTTTCATTAGTGTACATGAGTGACTACATATTACACATGCCATAATTTCTATACTCACTTATAGATAATATTATTGTTATACATTTATAAATTATAATTATACAAGATCACCCTATTGGATAGGATTGGTCTACTCTAGTATCCATCACCATGTTCTTGTCCTAGTGAGCTTAGACTACCACTACACTATTCCAAACCACACAATCTTTCTAAAACATGTATATTCATAAGCTAGCTCATTTAGGGGATACTATACATAATTTTTATCCTTATTTGGATACATGATCTTACTTAGAACTCAATTATTTACATATCATTACATCTTTATATATTTATCACTCACTAACATCTTGATATACTACTTCTTGTCTCAATTACTAAATATACTAATGGTACAACTTATCTCTTATTGTTTGATCATGTATCATCATTTTTACTTTTCATGTTTCTTTCTTAGCATTGTGTCTTGTATGCACTCTCTATTTTCCATTGAGGATATTATAATATGTCTATTGTGTGTGGCTCTAAACCTTCATTCTCTAGTTCTATACTTGTGAAGGCATTTTAAAGTCTTTGTTTGTGTATTTTATATGTATGTGTACATTTTGGCATGTCCTTCTGTATGTTTCTAAGACTACATTTCTTAATTATATGCATATGAGGACATTTGAACATATCATTGTGTGTCATTTTATTCGAGTGATAATTTAACATGTCCCTTGAATTCAGCCCCTTATATTTCTTTTGCATGCATTGTGTGTTTTATGTGTACTATTTGATTGTGTGTGCCATGGTCATGACACCTTGCTTGTTTTTTTATCATATTTTAATTCCATGGTGGACATCATGCATTCATCCAACCCTTCCAATACCATGATGGATATCATGCATTCCTCCTTAATTAGTTTTATTCAGTGTTACACACTCAATTTGATCACTTATTTAAGTGCCTAAATGCTAAAATATATCTAGACACTCTTTCTATCATTATTTATTCCTACATGCATCTTAAATTATTATTATTATTCTTAGCCTATATATATGATGATGTCATGATTATCCATGTTATCACTATTACTCATATTTACATATTTATGTCATAACAACATCACATAAGTTTTTATTTTGAGATAATTTATTATGCAGGCTCAACAACTCACCTCAAAATATGGGTCATCTACAAAGGTTTATCGTGGAGACTAGACCTTGAAAATTAACACACAAATATAATTTATATTTATTACACATTTAGCATAGTTTTAATATAAAAAATTCAAAGAAATTTATTTTAGATAGGATAACTTAATTAGACAAGATATCACTACTCTCATGCCCTCCCCACCATTGTTGTCCAAATTCCTAAAAGATAGGAATTTCTAGATTTTATCAAAATCTTGGTTTACGTAGGATAATATACAACCATTTTATAATATTAATTTCCATAATTACTTAGTTTTATCTTAGATTTACTCAGTTTGAGATCATCAGACATGGCATGTTTTTCTAGGTTAACCCATGTTTTCTCAAAATCATAGTTTTAATTACTCAATTTTAGAATCCATATACATCAGATATTAATTTGGGGGCATGTGTGTAGCACATGCCTTCCTCATTACTAATTTTTTTCACTAGTTTCATATATTTAATGGAAAATCCATGTTGTATACACTATACCCAGATTGTACTTAGTTTTCCCACCAATTTTTCACTAGAATTGAACCTTATTCCATCTACAGTGGTTGGTTTTCTATTTTCACTAGTATTTACACTAGTTTTACACAAGAATTATATATTTGGATTCATAGAGGGATTCTAAATTCTTTCACTACTCTAGGTACATGATTATGGATTTAATAAAACTTTGGTTTCATAATCACACTCACTTATTGATTAGGATTGGGGCATGCACAACCCAATTGTAGTTATTCAATGCAAATGAAATATCCACGGGTCATACTCTCTATAGTCACCATTATTACACTAGGAAAACACAATAGTTTACATATTCAATTAGTTGTATTTATTCCTTATCATTATCTAGTTTATTATCTTTTGACTTTTGATATTCATCTTAAGTAAAGATTAATATTACATATGTTTCTTTCCATATTTGTGTAGAGCATAGTTAAAAGTTGTTGCCTACATTCAGGACTACACTTCACATGTAAGTTTAGGTATGCACATTTCCATTTACTCTAGTGCCTTCACTTTTATAAATTATTATAATAAAATGGGGTATTTAGACACATAAATTAACATTTAAGCTAGAACAATGCACTTATGACTACTCCTTTACACACTTACCTTTGGACCTATCTTAGGGCCCTTTTGATCACTTTTGACCATTGTATGTGCAGAGGACTCACTCTTATAAGATTATAAATGACCATATAATTCATATATACATCATGATATCATCCTCAACAATCATTCAAGCCATGATAGATCCTTATCACAAAATTTTGTCCTCATTAGACAATAACACCCTATAGGACAATAGTGCCCTGCTTTGTTTCTCAATCACTCTCTCTTATCTTTTTTATAAATAATGGATAATTTAAAAGATTCAAAGTTATTTAAAGGTCATCCTATATCCATAATAATCCCCATTAAAATTAATTTCAAATATATTACTATATAAACACATTTCAAACCATTTTTCACACAAGAGGCTTCCACACTAAAAATCACCAAAATTCTAATTACACATTAAGATAAATTTCTCTATTTCTCAAAAATTATGATTACATACAACCTTAGTATCCAAAATATAAAATATGATTATATATCCAAAATCTCACGTGATGGTTAAGGCACTTAATCACACTATTATTACACTAACATCTATCACTTTGCACTATTTATTCACATACCATCATAGAATGGGAGAATAATAAGAAGTTTGATCCCTCTTTTGAGTATTGGTATGTAGGTATAATTAAACACATGGGGTCTTTAGATAATCCCCAAATTTAACCACTAACCACTTTTTATCCCATTAATTTTCATTGGTCTTCACATGTCAAGGAGCTAGGGTTTTGAATGAAAAATAGGCATATAATGGTCATCATAGTTGATTGAAAGCTCCCACATGAAATAAAAAATACACATATGAAGTCAAATAGAACCTAAAAATATTAGATATACACTATATATTGGATAAGACCAAACTAATGAAGGATAGGATTTCCTCCCTCCTACCTAGCTTAGGGTGTTATTGTCCAAGGCTCATTTCAACTGAAAATCCAATTTCACTATCACCAAATCCATCCACCTTGCTAGTTTCAACTTTGGATTCCTCTTGCATCATTATTTTATATCTAAGTCTTAATTTTATATTGCACTTTATTTATTTAATAAGTTTTCAAATTTAGAAAGACCAAAATTAGTGAATACTTAATATTTATTGTATTATTATTCCTTATTTATCATAGTAGCTTGCCACTTAGGGTAATATACATATTGCTACATTTTCCTAGATTTTATAAAATACATGCATGGAAAATAATCTATTTTGACTACCTATGATGCAATGAAAGATAAAATATGCCATAAGAATACTTCTACAAAGTAATAAATAATCTAGCATATTAGATAAACTAAGTAAATAATGCACATAAAATTTTAGGTATAATGTGTAAGCTAAGAAAGGGTGTTAAATGATTTGTAGGTTCTAATATATACTTTCTCATTTATTGAGTACTGTTGACCCAATGTTTCATATCACTAACTATAGAGGTAGAACCATTCTTGTATCCCACTAACCCTGGTTACAAGGGTAAGTCAAGATTAACTTCTCTAGGAATTATTCTCCTCTTAGGTGTACCAAAAATTAGATAGATAAAAGAGCCTTCTTATTGGTATAAACAAATGATCCTAGGCATTTCCAATATATTTTGAACCATGTGGAAATTATATTCTATGTTTATCTCTATATTATATCTATGATTATTGGATTAAAACTCTTCACACCATGATTTCTATAAACAAAACACCATATACCCCTTCACGACATTACCTAAGTAGTTTTAAAACTACTAGAACACAATTTATGAAACAAGCAAAAATAAAGAAAAAATAAAGTGAAATATTTTTGTCTAAGAATTATAATTTTTTTATTTTAAAAAAAATAGAATTATAACTTAAACCCTAGACCATAAAAAAATAAACATACAAGTAAATACTATTGAACAATAAATAATTAGATATATATATATATATATATATATATATATATATATATATATATATATATATATATATATATATATATATATATATATATATATACTATATTTTATAAAACATTAAGAGGTTATTGAAAAAACAATCAATTTACAAAACCCAAAAAATAATTTGAAAATAGAATTAATATTCACTACTTAATCTAGCAATTACGAAAAAAAGTAATTTACAATTTCTAGGTAATCTATGGAAAATTATGCCAAAAAAAGCTTTTTAATTTAATATAAGTAAAAATAAAAAACATCTTATAAATTTTTCAATTGAGTTGTTTTGAATTAATTTTTAATGAAATAAATTGTAGTGATTTCAAGTTAATTGTAACAAAATCCATTAACTTGCAAAATAGAAAATTATAATTACAAAAAAATGGATAACTAATTTTTAAATAAGAGTTTTTATAGATAAATAGTAAGTTTTTAAAAATGATAAATTTATTGAAAAATAGATTTACTTGTTTTTAGTTATGTAACTATTTACAGTAAATAGTAAATTTCAACTTCTAGAAAAATTATGCAATAATTTTTTGAGAAAAATATTTATTTATTTATTAATGTATTTTAGAAACTTGAGTCTCATCACTTTCATGTTGAAATTACAATCAAAATTTATTTCTTGAAATAATTCACAAATCACCAAAACACCCAAATTTTTTTGCATACTTAATGCGCATATTCTATAACACAGTAGGGTATCCCTAATTGGGGAATGCACAATAACCAACTGCTAGCTTAATCTAACTCACTGTGAGCCAATTTTTTGCTTTGTAAGTGATGTTTAGGGATAATTAACTAAAATAAATAGTTAAATTTTGATATTGAATAAATCACATGGAATTTAATCTAGATTAATTATCCTATTAAATCAAATCAAAATTGTTAAATATAAAATCCATATAAATTAGCTAATTTCTAATTATGCAATATTTAAATGTTCAATAAAAATATGTATTGTGACATCACATAGAAAGTTATCAATAATTAATATAAATACAAAAAATATCAAGATTTTAGGACCCATGCCTCATTAGCGCAACCTCTTTCAAAAATATTTACTCTACTAACTACTCAAATTAAATTAAATTTTAGTCACTCATCTAGATTAACACCAATGGTCACAATTTATTTGATCAAGATATAAATATAGGATGACCCCTCTAGGCATAACAAGTATCTTTTTCAAAGAATCTCTAGAAAATCTACTGAAAAGCTTCATAATTTCTTTCACTCTTTCAATCAAACCACTCATAAATAAGGGGAGATGTCATCAAAATGAATAAGTGTCATTGGTAAAGACTCTTAGATCTATAATCCAACCACAAAACATACTTTCAATCTATCATGGGGAATGAATCCATTGGAAAGGTAGAGCATTTGGTTATGTTTTCCTATATGTTTTCATCCTCCTAGACCTTGCCCATCTGAGGTATCACACTTGAGATGTCATGTTTACCAATTTGTTATTTTGAATGAACTAAAAAATAAATAAACTCTCATATATTCATGATCTAGATTTGGCATTCCTAGTGGGACTGAAGCACCCCACAATCTTCTTAAAATCCTTCAAGCACCTTTTGAATTCAAAATAAAGGTCATTTTTGACATTTTAATGCTTATTTTCCACTAAATATCTTATGTTTTCATTTCCTACAAATTGGTGCCATCACACTACACTTCATTAAGATCGATCTCCATAATTGGTTATAATGACATGTGTAATGGTGATATCACTCCTATAATATTTTATATCCTTGTGTATTTTCAAGAAAATAATGAGAATGCTCTATATATCAATGAGATCATAGTGTAGACTGTTGTGACCACTATTTCACATTTAAATTATCAAATGGTGAGATAAAAAACCCTAATCAATGAGAATGAATTACTAATTTATTAGCGAAACTTACTAAATGATGAGATCATCATGTGAAATAATGGCATCATCAAGGTAACATTTTGGTTTTCTACTTTCCGTCATTTTTTTACAATGATGGGAATGCCTTATAAATCAATGATGTCATCATGAAAATAGGTGATATCACCTTGTTAGTTGGTAGAATCACTAATTTCCTATTTATTATTTTTACTTTTACAAAATGGTGGGATCACCCTATTAAATGGTAGGATCATCTTGCTAAATGGTGGGATCAATTTGTTGAATAGTGGAATCACATTGTAAATTTTTCTTAAAAGCTAAATAGTTAGCCTATAAACATTCCACACTTGTCAAAGACCATATTTAAAATTCTTAACATGTTTATTACATGTTTTGATATCTAGATAAGTGGATTTATTCCAAACTAAGCCTATTTTTTAAAATTCATATTTTTGATTTAGTGATTAATAACAGAACCAACACTTATATTTGGTACTCTAAGAAAACTTGTTTTCTTCCTCACTTTGTTTGCATGTTTGCTTATAAATAATCTCTTGTGTGTATGATCTCCCCTTTCCCCCTTTATAGAGCATATAAAATCAAAAATACATGGATTATCAGTCCTTAATTTCTTATTTATTGACTACATGTGGTGGATTTCATCTCCTTATCATGATTTCTTAGGGCACAATGCCTAGTATTTCATCTCCTGACATACGTACCAAACTCATACATATGATGGGGGATATAAATTTAAAGTGGTTATCATTAAGATCATAGTGAAATTCCCCATAAATGGATTCATGAAAGAAAGGGGTTTAACCTTAACACTACACTATCAGACCTCACCCTCAAAGTTTTAATTACTATTTGAGCTTCATTGATACCTTTATAGTTGAAGTGATCGAAAAGGGACTAGACCCTCTTATGAATTGTCTACTCTCTTTTATTATTGGATATATTTTTAGTTCCACATACCATAAAGAATATTTGGGACCATTTATAAAGTCCATGTAAAAATTTTAAATTAAGACATTTTCTATAAACATTTTGTAGTGCAAGGGAAACTAATATCCCCCAAGATTTCATAATACACCACTTGAAGTGAGGCTTAGTGGAAGAAAATATATCACCACTTAAAGTTAGGTATTCACATGGACTATAATTTTGTTACACACATGTTTTTTCCACTAAATATAAGTCTTGTTTTGAATATGTGTTGTTGAATTTTTATCATTTTATACCCTGTTGTGTGACACACCTTACACATCAAACAAAAAAAACTTGTAAGTCTAAAACATTATCATTACTAACTCACCTAGTAAGTAATTATTGTACCTAATTTTTAATTCATATTCATTCTATTCTAAAGTGTTGTATTATCCATTTGGTATCATAATTTGTTCCCATTATACCATTATGTTTTTCATTTCAAAAAAATTCTAAATCAAGTTTAGTTTGAACCAAAATTATAATTATAACCCAAATTCAAAGCCAACTAAAGTCAACTTTTAAAATCCAAATAAAGTTAACTTTAAAATGTCAACTTCCAAAAATTCAACCAAAGTCAACTTTCAAAACTTTAACTAAAATCAATTTTTTAAAGTCAAATTTGAAGGTAAAAACTTGAATCAAATTCCAAGATTACATCAAAACTAAGTATTTTTCATACAAGATCAAATTTGGTTGAAAGATGTTCAATAACTCATTCTTTCCCATTCAAACATTTAATTCGAAATCAAATCAAACCTTGTTCTATTTTGACATTTTATTTTGACAATTTTAAACTTAAACCTTATACTTTGATCACAAGGTATTCTAACAACATTTCAAGTCAAAACTTGACTTCACATCATTTCTCAAATACAAAATCCACTTTGAATTATTAAAACCTTTACATAAGTTCATATCAAGTCCATTCAAATCTTATATAAGGGACACTAGTTCTAAGAATGCCTAGGTACATAATAAGTGAGGTTATGTATAACACTAATTCTAAAGGAGAATGGCTTATGATCCATTGGGGTCCTTCTAAGACAATGAAATCCAATAAAAGGAAGTGTATCAACCTATTTATGATCAAATACCACTTAGAATAGAAGAGGTTTTTAATCATGTCCAAATAGATGAGATACCTCCCAAGTCTAATTTCATTTAGGGACAAGCCATAGTGTAACTTCTATTCAAGTTCTATAATTATCAAGTAAAGGAAAAGGACCACTTTTATATCCTATTTAAAATATATAAATTTTTATTCCCCAGCTATGACATGTTATACAACTTATGGAATCTATGGCTACTACCCTATCTATTAATTTAAATAATCCTCCACTCATGGAGTAAAACCCACACATTGAGAAACAACAATGATATTATTTATCATATCTCATATCAAAATTGGATTACCATAAAATTCCCAAATAGATTCCTCTTGTGTACCCATTTATACTAGTTATCACTCCACCACAAGTATTCCCAATTTTGCATCAAGTTATTAGTTCTTAGTAAGTCCCTTTTTCTACTTTTTAATAGTAATTTTTAGATAATTCACAACACCTTGATTCTATTTCAAAATAATTTATTTTAAACTCTCAATAAATTACATCTAGTCCACAATAAGTTACTTTAAACCCCCCAAAAAATCTCTTAACACACACCTTACTTTTTTTGATTCATAAAAATAGGTTACCAAATAAAACCCATTATAACAAACCAAGGCCAATCCATAATAGAAAGTTAGAAAACTTACACCTTTATAGTAGGTTTTGATTAATCCTCAATATGTTCCTATTAATCTACAAACTTTCCCTTACAAATAAAAATAAATCCATAATTTCTAATAATGCATCCCTTTGTGATAAGATTCTACTCTTCAATAGTAAATTCCACCCTATCAACAATAAATTCCTCCAACCCAACATCATGTTGTTAATCCACCTCCTAACACTAGTCAAAAATAATAAGTACCTTATCAGTATTATAATCTTGGTTATAAGTTAAACAACCCTAATAATTCAGTGCAAAGGGTACCCATTCTTACTTATTTTAATCTTAATTATCCTATCTATCATGATTAAGCCAATCCTCCTCTGAATAGTTAGTAACATACTATTCCTCCATCCAAGAATGTTCCCACTCTCTAATAATTTTAGGAGATAAAGGATGTTGTTCCAAGGATCCAAGTAGGAAATTATGATAAAAATTAAAAATTTGAATAAATATGTCCTTACCCATTTGGCATGATCATCCTTCAAGTACCATTTCCATCTCATTTTGAGGTGCCTAAATTTGATCAATACAAAGGAAATGGTGATCCTAGAGAACACTTGAAATAAAAAAAAATTGGCTTGTTAGGAAGTAGAATATAGTAATGTGTATCTACTTCACTTATTTCCACATAGTTTGGATGGACAAGTCCTAAAATGGTTTTTACACTTGCCTAAAACATCTATAATCACATTTGGTGAGCTATCAAAAAAAATTTAAAGCATTTCTCTTACAACATAGATCCTAAGTTTACCATGGTTGATTTATGCAGTGCTAACAAAATGGGGAGAAAGTTTTATTTGCTTACTTACAGTGATGGATAATCTTAGCTACCCACTTTACACACAATCTCCCAAATAAATAATTAGCCAATATTTTCATGTCCAATTTCAATTAATAGATGGCTTATAAATTGATATTCCATTGTGCAGACACATTTGAGTAGATTATAGATAAAGAAGTGAAAGTTGAAAAACCATTTATATATAAAAGACTAGTTAATATCTATTCTCAAAATTAGGCACAAAATCAAGATCCTCCAAAAGTATAAAAAGTAAATCTAATAATACCAAATATATTTATAAAAATAATAATGTTATAGGAAATGGAGTAATATAATAAAGACATATGAAAATGGTACAACCACCACCTATTTAAAATACTCCATCTGCACTAACCATTACATTACAAAGACACACTCATAAAATAAATCAATATTAAAATAGATTATTCATCAAAATTAGTGAACCTATTGAGGCATTTTTAAATAATTTATTTGTAGCTAACATGTTTATCTGGCCAACTCCAAAATCTTTTATCGAATACCAACCAAAGCCTCAATGGTATAGAGAAAATGAAACTTGTGACTTCCATTGTGTCAAAGGGAATGGAATTCATAGATGTGTGAAATTAAGGCACTTCATTAAATATTTATTAGAACATGGAAACATCAAGTTAGATAATTTTATTTTTACATCCAACCAAAATATGGGTATCTATAAAGACCCATTTTGAAATTACAATTCTAATAATTAGTGTCAATCTAGTAATCACAATCAAAACCAAGGGTAAAATAAAATTTAGGGAAATCATAATCAACATCAAGATTACTAAGCTAATCAAATTATCAATCATGATACCTTGTATAACAAAAATAATGTTATATGTCATATAAAAAATAACCATGTAGCTAACATCAACCTATCTACCTTCTAGTGCACCTCAGATTACTACTCCTTACATTTTAGGACCTCCTCATTCATACCCTAGTGGCTCTTTCTTGACATATAATAGAATTGTTATGCCTCCATTACCATAGTTCACTATCTTATGTCCTACATCATCTTCCTCTAATTCAAGTAATCATTTTCCAACTTGAAATTGTGTTATCATAATTAGATGTGCAAAGGTTATGATTAAACATAATTTACCTCCTTCTAATAATAATTTCATTCTAAACACCATGCCCTCAAAGGCCAAATATTAATCTAACAAAAATCTTGTAGAAGGATCTTTTCCTTCTAAAACTAAACCAATCCCTATTTTATTTGATAAGTATTATGATATTGGTGAATAATTGATCATGACTCTTGCATAGATTTCTATCCTAGATCTCTTACATACATCAAAAATTTACTAGATTATTTTGTATGGATTTCTTCAATAATCCAAGGTTCTAAACAACATTTAATTAGCTACCTTTCAAGCATTTGTGGGGCATTTTCTCCCATGTCAATAACTTACGTTCAAATAGAATGACATGTCATCCTTTGATCCCCTACACAACAATCCTCTTCACATTGAAGCCATCATAAAGCACTAAAATATTAAGTGGGTTCTTATATAAAATGGTTTAATCCTCAATATAGCTTTACAAAAAATGATAAAAATCTTGGGGTACACTTCATCTGACTTATAGCCAAATACAATTACAATCAAGGCACATGATAACATAGAGAGAGACTCACAGGGCACTATTTGTTTACCAATCATCATTGGGCCTATCACCCATGGTACCCTTTCTCATGTCATTGAAATTAAGTTTCCCTACAATCTAATTCTTGGACACCCTTAGATCCATGAAGTATGTGTAGTTCATTTTACCCTTCACCAATACCTAAAACCCCCCATTTTGGAATGGAGACCACTATTCCTAGTGACTTATAACCATATCAATATTTCAAACACTTGGAATCCAAATACAATCAATAAAATTATTATCCTATCATTAATAATTCACCTAAATGGGATAAATAAAAATTTATTTAGTCTCTCTAATAAAATTGCATTGACCCAAATGACCTTGTATCTACTTATTCTACTCCACCTCCCCATATTTCTCTCCATTTCACTGTTGAAGGGTATTATTACCTATAAAATCAAGTATTCCTTCCACATTTATAAATTACCAAAGTATCCCAAACCCATGATATATCCAAGGATATTAAACCTCATGATAAGCCTAACTTGGTATGGCCTAAAAAGACCAAGTCTTCTCCTAAGGCCCTCTTGTATTTTTCAAGAAGACTTCACTAGATCAAACTCAACCTAGCAATTCTGATGATTCCTTATTCTAAAATGATGACTTTGCCTCTTTTTATTAGAGTTTCAAGTATCTCATTCCTAACATAATCCTAGAGCATCAATATTATAAAGGGAAAGACATGGGTCTAAATTAACAAGGTATTATTTAGCTTGTTTCTACTACTAAACACAAAGGTATTCAATGTATTGGATACAAGCCACCTAATGGTGACCCCTCAGATCTTGAAAGTGACACTAATATATTTTATAACAAAGATGATCCTAGTAGTTATGTAGAGTAATAATATAGTATCTATGATGATCTTTTTGATAGAAACCCATTTTATACTAATGTCATTCTCACTATCACATCCTCTCCTAAATTTCCTCTCATCCTTCACTACTCTAAGTTAATCAATTGGGATCAACAAGATCATATCATACCATTAGATGACTTCAAAAATTAAGAAGAATTTTCATAATTCCTAGGTCTTAGATATGGTCTAATGATTTGAGATCACAAACAAGGCTTTGAGATAATGTTAGACCCTACCACCTACTATAGAGAGAAGGTAAACTTCCTTTGTTAAAATAACAAATAAAACCATACATTAAGTTCCTCTAATGAAAACCACTCTAAGTCACTTTTGGACCAAAACAAGTAAATAAAAATATGATTCCTTAGGTGAAACCTATCTCAAGTTTCAATTAATAGGGAAATTCACCTTCCTCCTCAAGAAGCTTAGAGTCCAACACGTTCACATATTATCTTTGGATCAGATATCGGTATAAAATAACAATGGGTGTTTGGAAAATTAGTTTAGGACTTATCAAAAACATTCATTAAATAAATATTATATCCCAAATTTTCACTCTAGATAATTCAATTATACCTTTTCAAATTTGGGATAACATGGAACTATCTCTACATATAGACAAGTAGATACAATAGATAGATCTCTAGATTTGAAAGGGCTAGCTCCCTTTATCTATCTTTAGGCTCATACACTACACTAGGATAATCACTATTTGGGGTCAAAAGGGAAGAAGGAAACATAAAATCAACCTATACTAATGAATATGACACACCAAAGATAACTCCATAAACATACTTGCATTTGTACTAAGCATGAAGACCAATAAAACTAACCTCAGATCAATGTTCTTATAACATAAGTGTTTCTACATGGAGGTATATTATTATGCATATTCATAGGTGGGTGAAAATTAGGTCTAATATTAGACATTATTATTCTCTATCACACTTAAAAAATAAATACACTTCATGAGATCTATTATAAGAGATGATACTACTCACACAATGCATACAAGAGTAGAATGGAAGCAAGGAGAAGACATTCATCACTTGTCATCCAAATACACTACTTGACATAATTAGGTAAGAATTTCAAAGAGAAAATAAAATTTATAACTTTATTTAAAGATAAATCAAGATGTTAAACCAGTAGGGCTTTGCCATACCAATTATGGATCCTTTTACAATGCTAAAATGACTTTGAATATATAGAGCATAGGAGAGGAGAGAGAAGTAAAGTTAGATAGTCACAAGGCCAAGTGTAAAGACTTGTAAATTAGTTAGAATGCAATATAATGAGTTTTAAAATAGTTCATGAAGTTGTCTTGGACAAGTGTCCATAAAAAATACATCATTCTCATAAAATTAGCATAGAAACCTTTCATCTCCTTCTTGAAAACTACCTTTCTCAATGAGGAATTTACTTGACTATCTAAAACTACCATCGAAGTCTTTGACACATATACTCTAAATTGGGAAGTTGGAAACAATATTGTGACATTCATGTATGCCTCTCTAATTGATAGCCTTTTCCTTTTCACTTGTCACTTACCTTCTTACAGTCACTTATTATCCTTCTAGGCCTAATTGATACACTTATCACTAGGTTGACCTATATTTGTTCAAGAAGGTTCATTGCATAAGTGTAAGATATCTATTCAAGATATCTTTGTCCTCTGTTCTATCAAATAACCCTCAAAATATTCAATGTCATACTTCTTACAATCACACGTAGGCAGTCACACTCTTTTTCACTATCTTGTTAAAGACTACCTGTAATGACCATCATAAAATATGGGTTTTCATGCATAACCAAGGTGAGAATTGAGAATAAGGAGTTATAAAAAGTATCCACACAACTTATTCAATGATTTTCAATCATCCACTCCCTTTTGTACTTGTAAAACACCTCAAACTTATAGAAAACATAAAATTAGGCCTATCAATACAAGTGAAGGTATAGAATAAATGGATGATAAAGAGCTTGGGAGAGTACCAATCATGTCCAAATCATTTTCTAGGCCCTTTGACTAATTATATATGCATTTATATTCATATCTTCTTCACCAAGTTCTTGACAAGGTTTTAGGAGGGTTAGGTTCTTAGTGATGATTCATAAAATTTAGATGATTAACCCTTAAAAAAATTCCATTAAGTTTTATTTTATGACCCTCCTCAACTATCCCTAGGTGTTTGAGGAGCCATGCACATTATCCATATAGATAAGAGTAGAATAAAATGGCTTATCAATCTCCTTTTTGCATTTTGGGTACCCTTGAGAGAAGATTAAGCCAAAAATGACCAATTTGAGTTGTTCCTACAAACCAATGATTCTTAAAGTCCTCCAATCTCCCTTAAAGTCTCTCACATTATTTCATGAGATCATATGGTCACATGAATGAATTTAGGCACCTATTGGTTCATTATTTAGTTCTAGGTCTAGTATGTAAGATTATGTTTTTAAGCATATGGTCACTTATAAATGTTTCCAATGACTATAGGGACTTATTAACCTTTATTAATATTTATTTAAACTCTAAAAATCATCCTATAGTAATTAATACTTTATCATTTCATCCTCTCCCCATTCATGTATACTAGGTTTGCAGACTATTGATATTGGAATGCCTCTTGTCTGAGATAGAACATAGGACACTTACCCTATTATTAAGGATTAATTAAGATCATGGAGGTATCTATAAACTCATTTTGACCAACATTACCAATTTTAATATCCATATCATACCTCTATAACCCTTAATACTTTAAACTCTTAAAAACTAGCTTTTAGGCTTATGACTGTAGCCAGAGTTTTAGTTGGCTGAGTATGAGGTTTAAAACCTAGTTTTTGCTCTATCTCCTTGAATATGAGAATCACATGAGAATGTGTTATCATCACTATTAGAGTGACTTACTACATTATCATCCACCCTATACCTCTATTCATTGACCAACTGCATTCTCCATTAGTGTGAGGTTAGTCTATGTATTGAGTGAGACTATAGGTGTGAATTTAGGGGAAACCAATAGGTTCATGTAGGTGGTAAAACACATTTGACTACTATAATTCACTTCCTAGTTCCATATTTATGTCACTAAGGTCATCACACCTAAATATACTTGTTTCTTGCGTTGATATTAGGTTTTCATCCCTCCATCATTATCATGCTATAAGTTTGCAAGTTGTTCTAAGTTCATTTTGTCTAAAAGGCACTATGTTCACTAAGTGTTTCTATTATAATATTTATTGGGTTAAAATCTCACTCAACCATCATTATCCTTGACCTATAAATCACCATCTTATGTTAAGACATTACCTCTAGGCTTAGGCTACAAGAAATAAACTATTAATCCTGCCCAAACCTCATAAATATTTACCATGAGATGACATTTTGTATGTCAGAATCCTCTTTCAAAAAGATTAAGGTAACTCATCTCACTTTGAAAATTTCTCAACTCTACACCTCTCTTCCAGTCTATGATCACTGAATCTCATGGTATTTGATCCTAGGTTGGGGTCTTAAGATGTTTCACTATTTCAACAAGTAGATGTGAGATCCACCTTATGATTAAACCCATAATTCTTGCTTGTTGAATCTCTAGATATATATAATCAAAGTGGCATGGAGAACATGTGTAGACTTATAACTATGGGCCCCATATTAGATTATCACATTTAATACATCTTCAATGTAACCCTCAATACATACAATAACTTTCATTCTCTAAGGGGTTGAATTTAGGTGTTTTATCCTTAATTTGAAGCTACTCAAAGGAGAAGGAACATTGTAATTACCAAACACTATTCTACAGGCCATGATGGTGTTATGCATTTCTATCATGATGAGATGCTTCTACCTATCCTATTATGACCACACATGCCAAACCAATTTAAATCAACATGAAAAGGAATAACATGATCTAAAAGACCATGTACATCACTTGGTTCACATAGATTGATGAAAATAGATGAGAAAATCAAAGCAATAAGGGAGCACAGGCATTTTGGAGGCACTAACAATCTTAGTGATTATCCTTGAAGTATGGACCACCAATCCTAAAACTATGGCCATGTAATTAAATTACACACAGACCCCTAACACATATACACACCTAAAATTAGCCACCAATGGCTTCATATCTAACTTTAGACCAATTCTTACCAACCATTGACCATCTAGCCTAAGAATTTCTAAATTTCTCAAATTTAGCTTCATAACCATACAATAAATCAATTTAGCCTATTAATCAATTAAATTGAACAAATATACCATAAATTAATTAAAAATCATTCAAAAATGTCAAAAATACTAAAAATGGTTTATTAGCACCAAATCCTAAGCAAATCCTAATTGAATTCATCTATGAGTAATTAAATCAATTATCAAAAAGGAAAATTCAAATATCAAGATCATCTTAAAAACTAATCATTACCTTTTGTGAGTTTTCATTTTTGAAAAATATCAAAACAATATCCTAGGAATATGCTAAACATGTCTTTCAAACTCAACCAAGGTTATTAAATGTATCCAAGGTTCTAATTTAACCCATTTCAAGTGATTTTGAAGCTTATAAAAGCAAGCCTAGAGCTCTTCATTTAGAGATCTTGAAACATAGTAGAGTTATAATGTTGGAGTTGATCTATAAACTAAATGCATAGTGTTATAATGTCAAAATCAAGCTAAGCCAATACAAGCATGGTGATAATAGGAGATGGAGATAGCCAAACCCCATTGATTTTGAGAACAATCTGATCAAATCAAATGAAGAAATAATTTGGAGCTCTCAAGGAAGGTAAAGACTGTTGTTTGCTTTTTAGATGGGTTTTTAATTTTTGTTTATTCATTAAGCTCCCCATAAGATGTAGGCCTAGATATTTGAGTATGTTAGTGTGTTTTTTTTTTTTATGGACTAACACTTGATCTAATATCCTCTCTTTATCAAATTCTTTGATCACAAATGGCACACCCAGTGGGACACGATTGTGCACCCCACATATTTGAACAAAAATAGATATTAAAATAGATCTTATTTTTAATCCATTTACAATTTTTTTAAATTTTTGATAGGATATTCTTACTGGTTTCATCCTGATTATCTCAAAATTTTATTAAAATCTGATTTTTAGTTTAGAAGTTATGACTCTTTTAGTGTCTATCACTTTTTATTTTCTATTTTTTGGGTAAAAATGGATAGTATAGAGATAATAACTTGTTTTATATTTACTTGTTTGACCTAAATTTTTGTAGAGAGGTGATCCTTAGAGTATTGACAACCTTTATAAATTTCATGACAAACTAACATATATTTTAAAATTTATGATTAATAAACTAGTTACAGGTTTTTATGTTTTAGGTGTTCAGTTTTATTTGTTTTAACCTTCTAACTTGTTATTTTCATGTTTCATAGGTTTATTATTATTATTTTATTTTTTTTAGATTTTTTTAAATTTATATTAAGATTTTTTTTAACCATTACCTGACCTAACATGTTTATCTTTTATGGTTTTGCCTTCGGGTTGACAAGTCATCCAAACCCAAGAGCATACTTTTCTAAGTTACTTGTCTCATTCACAAAAGAGCTTCAAAGCTAAACTACACTCTGATAATTTTATTATAGGACCTATTTGAAAAGTTATCAAATCAAGCTTAATAATATTTTTTTAACCTCTTTTTGGGTGCTTAAAAATAATTAGGAGCTTTTATTTGGTGCTTAAGGAAAAACTTAGATGCTTCTTTGAATGGTTTTATGATTGTTTCTTTAAAAAAAAATTCAACTTAAATCCAAGGGGCTAAAGAACACCACAAAATATTTCATTTTAGTGCTCTAAAATTGAACTCACTTCCAAGTTTTTTTATGTAAGTTAATCATTATTTGTTTAGTTATATTTGTTTGAGCAATATGGAAGTTGTGCATGTATTATCTCCCCCCATCCCCTATAACGTACTTATGGGATAAAAAATACCATATTCATTGAAAATTAAGTTAGTATAAAGGTGTAAAAGAGATGTTATGAAGGCTCTCCATAAGACCCACTTCAATTGGGTGATTTATAAAAAACCATAAAGCTCTTTTACTTGGTTTTTTTTCTATTGCATATTGGCTTGTGAGTGGGACTTCATTACCTCTAATAAGTTATATAGGGAATCTTTGACCTTGGGCTTCAACTCCTAGCATCATCTTCAACCCCTCTTCATCGGGTGGGGGGGGGGGGGGGTTATATAAATTGGGTTCCCCTCGTTGAGATTATGGTTTGAGTAGTTAAACCATATTTGTTAATAGAGGTTAAGCCTAGGACATTTGAGCATGTTGGACATCACACTACACTAAGCGAGAAATGGATGCAGTGGTTTTAAAAAAGGCAAGACCTTTTTACAACAAGTCATATGATGCAAACCAAAATTAAGTGTGGTTATCTTGAATATTGACATGAAATTCTTATGTATCTGATCCATCTAGAATGATTTAAAATCAATTAGTTTTAGTCAACCCCACTTTGCCATACCCTTAATAGGATTTTAAGACATTATGATTAGTTGAATTTGGTCACTTATCTTTTTCTTGCATGGTTTTTTGAGACTAAAACTTTTATGTTTGTTTAAACCATGTTAAAAACAAATTTGTTTATATGCCACTCCCTTGTCAAGGAGGTGTTATGTTATCCATTTTACACCACATTTGTGCCTTGAATTTTTTTTATAAACATGTTTGTGTGTCTCAATTGACAAATACGGGTACTGTTATGTTACTCAAATCATTTAACAAGTTTGTTCCCTTTATTTTTTTTGAAACAAATCATTAATCACATCATTAGAGCATGCATACACCATTACACTTCTTGAATTATTTCAAAACTCATTTGACTTGTACTAAAACCATTATTTAAAAACCATGTCACATATTCTATTTGGACCTTGTTCATGTGTTTTTATGCCATCCAATCTTGTCTAGCTTATTTGGTCAATCAAATTCTAGTCTTTAACATTGAGTTTTCGGTTAACCTTATCAAGTTCAAATTTAAGCATTGATTAATTTATGTTTAGGCTTCAACTCGTAGGGGTTGATACACAAATCTTTCTCTTTTGGGTTGTGTAACTTAGGTTAATTGATTATCCAAATTTGAAAACTATTATTTGTTTATTCTTAGAGCCTAGTCCTCATCATTATTTGTGCCTTTATTTGGTAAAACATAGTCTTTTCTCTAGGTGCCTTTTGCCTCATGCCTTATACCAACTGATCATGTTTATGGTTTATTTCGTGTGTCATTTCTATGTCAAAGTTGTTTCCAAACTTGTTATATTAAATCAAATCAAACCATCCTTTATTTCAAATCTAGCTTCTGACATTGCATTTGGCCAAAATTCCTAGTAGATCATGTTTATTTGAGCCTAGATTTTGACTTTGTATTTGGATAAAAGACCTAGTAACTCAACTTTTCCCTTTGCTAGTTTAGACCTAGTAACAATCCAAATCAAGACCTTGATTGGTATGAAGAGTTTTGTTAGGATGAATTTGTTGAATACCCAACTATAGATAATGTTGTTTAGGATATGGATCTATACCCTATTTACAATAATTAGTACATGAAACAAAGGCAATGACCATCTTATTATCTAACTCAAGACCTTGACTAGGATGATATGGTTTATGAGGAGGACTTGGATGCTTTGGCTTATGCAAGCAATCAGGGCCCAAGATGCCCTAGACTTATCCTACTAGGACCATCCTTTGGCTTGTGAAATAAATCAAGCTCCACAATGCCCTACCATTTCTATTCTAAGACCTCATCCTTTAGCTTGTGTAAGCAACCAAGATCCATAATGCCCTATCATTATCCAACCACTGATAATTCTTAATCTATTGCCAATAATTCCCCACTTTAGAAAACCCCTACCAATTATCAAACCAAAACCAAGATAATCAATCCCTCAATCGAGCCAATCATTAAAAAACAAAGCTATGTTCAAAACTAGTATTTTCCAACTCATTAGATACCAAGGCCAAGAAAACAAACTAATCCAAGATGATTTTGTTGAACTTACCATTTGTGATAAGTTAACCTATGATGAATCACCTTCCAATCCTATTCCTATTATCGAGGAGTCTTACTCTGATGAGCTAGTCTTTGTTGAGTCACTTCTTAATGATTATAACCACTTTTGGGTAAATCATTACCTTGACCATATGCTTGTATTCCAAGAGTCTTCCCTTGAAAAAATAGTCTTTATAGATTTGTCTCTTGAACTTTTTCCCATCATTATGGAATCTCACTTTAACAAGTTAGTTTTTGTGGAGCTCGTAATGCCATCATAGGCCATTACTTGTCCAATACCAAATATTCAACAAAATATCATTGTATTAGCATCCATATCAGATGAAGAATAAAAATTGGAATCAAGTTATATTATTTAATGATATCAAATTTAGCATCAAAAGTAGAATCAATAATATTGACATTAAATTCAGAGTCCATTAAGTTAGAATTAGATTCAAAATCATAATTTATTCATGATTGTTACAAAATTGGTTACACATTCCTTATAAACTAGTTTGAGTACATTTTTTATCCTTATAAAATTTTTGAGTATGAGTACTTTAGTTTTGACACAATTTCTCCAAGTATATTCTTTGAGGATTGTGTTACCAAACCCCATTCCATTACCATTCCACATGCCATTACCACCAACCAACATAACCATATTATTGACATTCCACCTCCCATAAGTGTTGATTAGGACTAATAGAATCATACCTTATTAAACTGAATCCATCATGACATATCAATTGAAGAATAATAAGGAGGCCAAGACCAAAATCATGCAAAAGAAGAATAATCTCCTAGTGAAACCTTTTTAGATGTGCTAGGGGATAATCAAATTTCACACTCAACATATTTTAGTGAAACCTTTTTAAATGTGATAAAATAAAATCCAAGTCAAAATTCAACATTCCTTAGTGAAACCTTCTTGGAGGTGTTATGGGATAATCAAGACAACTTCATTAGTAAAAACCTCATCTAGATACCAATAGTTGAGCATAAAAGTTCTTCACTACTTGATGAAGACATTATTCAAGATCAAATCAATATAGCTTCTCGTCTATATTCTAATCAAATTGTAGAAAATCTTAGGCCTAAACAATAGAAGAATCTAATGGTGTTATCAAGAAAATATTTAGAAGTCTTCAGCCCTACCACATCCAAATTTATGTTGAATCTAAAATCAACAACATTGTGTGTGCCTAAAAATCATGATCTTTATTTGTTTTCCTACAATTACACATTCCATTGTCCTCCACCATTCCATTTCCTAATCAAACCTATCAAAAAAAATTTATCCCTATTTATCATCCATGGCTACACTTTCCTTTGTAGAGGCTAAAAATATCCCTTGTATCAATTATTGAAGGAAACTCAATCAATGACCAATGAAAATCATAATAAAATCATTGGCATCCAAATATATAGCAAGTTATTAACAAAGAAGCTATTCACATGAGGTATGGGCTAGCAATTAACATGATCAAATATTTTGTTTATATCATTTGTTGATCAAGAGTTGCATCTCCACATTAGTAATAACAAAATAATTATATGTCATTTACTATACCTAGGCCAAACATATCAAAAACCAAAAACCATCATCAACCAAAAACATGTATCATGCCATTGTCATGTACCATACCATTTTCATTGTCACATATTCCTTTTTCCATTGTTGCATACCCAGCCAGTCACCTTATCACTTAGGGGCAACCCTCTTACCATTATATATAATCTACCAAATAATCATTATCTTACAGAAATACCATTCCATTTTACCATATCATTCCTATCTAAACCAAAGTCTATTTTTAGTCATCCTATCTAATCATGTTTTGATCTTGGTTACTTTGGTTCTTCGCATACTTTTTGTGAGGGGATTATGATCAAGTTTCAATAGCCAATCAGATCTATGTTTATAATGATAGTATATAAAATTAGTGTGACAATTGATCTGGTAAGGTATCTTTCATTTTCTATCCTATATCAAGTTTATTTATGTGAGCATGATTATATTGCCTATTAGGATAAATTAGTGTTCATTAGTCGTGCTACTAGTTATAATTGCCTATGGGTAAATTAGTATCATTGATCTAATCCATTGTATCCTAGTTATAATCACCTATGGGAAAACTAAGGACAACATTTGTTTATCATGCATTTCCCTATCACCTTACCATTGTTGTTTCCATTTGACTGGTCATTTTTTAGATTTGAGAACTTGATGGTACCTACTCAAGTTTCTCTCCACCTTTTATATGGATGGAATTAATATGACTTGAGGTCATCTTAAGACTATATAGGCTATGCTCAATTCATGTTGAGGTCACCTCAGTCCCCCTTTTCATGCGCTCACACTATTTTTTAAGAAACTTAAGCCAATGCTATTGTTATTTTGTGAGTAGGTATCTTGTCATTATCTAATGAGTTGAGATACCTTAAAATGCCAAAAACAATTCAAATATTTGAAAAGCCCAAAAACATTTGTCATGTTTAATCCTAGTCAGTTATCCTTGATTTTACCTACTAGGGCATGGTCATTGTTAGGATGCTTTATTTTTATTTTATTTTTAGGATTTCTATTTTATTTTTGTTTGTTTGTTCACTTTCATGTTTGTTTGTTTTCAGCATTATTGTCTTGATTTAGTTTATATGCATCTGTTGGGTGATTCCTTGAGCACATTATTCTTGAGTCTATCCATATTCATATGTTGATATTGTCATCATGGATTTTATAATTGGTACATTTTTTTAAGTGTTTATTGGATTAGGAGTCAATCCTTACACATATTTCAAAATAGTCTTCATGGTATTCTATCATGATGCATACCATCATGTGCTATAACAAAAATTAGATCTAATAGTCATACAAGCAATGGAGCCATAGAAGTTTTAGATTGGTACCTTGTTAAATCCATCAATCCATCTTGATTAAATCAACCCATTGACCATTCTAGTTGTATTAATGCTAATAAGGATGTGCATCTCTACATTAGTAGGTACAACCAAATCATTTCCAATGATCAATATTATTCTTCTATTCATCTCTTTCATCACTTTACATCTTCATATACTTGGTTATTTTTGGCTTCTTTAGTCATTAGACCATTGCATCTATGTTTGTGCCTATTCATCGTTAATGTGTGAAAAAAAAATTATCCTTGAGTTATGCTTGCTAATTCACCCTAACTAGGGCACCACCATATCAAACATCATCTTTAAACAATCTAGGTCTTTTTAATGATTATAACCACCTATGGAAAAATCATTATTTTGACTTTTATTCTTGATTATAACCACCTTTGGGAAAAAAAACATCCTTTTTAAATAAATGCATGTAACATTTTCTCCTTTGGATTAAACTCACCCATGGGTTAGTTTCACCTTTTTTCTTGTTTATTTTCAAGAAAATTATCCATCCACATATGTGACACTCACTTCCTCAAGGGGGCATCATCCTAGGATTCAAAAACATTGTTGGGAGCTTTTTTTTCAACCATCATCTTTTATTTGGCATAAAAGCCTTTTCTCATTCTTTGAGAAGACATTGTTGTAACTACAATTTTGCACCATCTTCCCAAACAAGGAAAAATTTTAGACACCTAAAATAGGCTGCCAATGGTTTCATATCTAAATTTAGACCAACTCTTACAAACCATTGACCATCTAGCCTAAGAATTTATAAATGTCTCAAATTTGGCTTTATAACAATGCAATAAATCAATTTGGCCTATTAATCAATTAAATTGAATAAATATACCATCAATTAATTTAAAATCATTCAAAATTATCAAAAATCTTAAAAACTGTTAATTAGTACCAAATCCTAATCAAAGCCTAATTAAATTCATCCATGATTAATTAATTCAATTATGAAAAAGGAAAATTCAAATATCAAGAGCATCTTAAAATCTAATCATTACCTTTTGTGAGTTGTCACTTTTGGAAAATATTAGAAGAATATCCTAGGAATATGCCAAACACACCTTTCAAACTCAACCAAAGTTAATAAACTCAACCAAGGTTCCAATTTAACCCATTCCAAGTGGATTTGAAGCCTATAAAAGCAAGACTCGATCTATTCATTTAGAGATCTTGAAACATAGTAGAGTTATAATGTTGGAGTTGATCTATAAAGAAAATTCATAGTGTTATAATGCCAAAATCAAGATAAGCAAATCCAAGCATAGTGCCAAGAGGAGATGGAGATAGCCAAGCCCCATTGATGAAGAAATTTTGAGTACAATCTAAGCAAGCCAAATTAAGAAATCATTTGGATCTCTCAAGGAAGATAAAGATTGTTTTTCTTTGCATTTTAGTTGAGTTTTCAACTATTGTTTGTTCATTAAGCTCCCCCTAAGATTTAGGCTTAAATATGTTAGTATGTTAGTGTGTTTATTTCATGGTTTTATGGACTAACACTTGATCTAACCTTATATCTTTGTCAAATTCCTTGATCACAATAGTCACCAAGTGCACTCACTTCAACTCTCTTCCTCGTGTCCATACCAAAAATAAACCATTTAACCTTGTTGACCTGCCCAAAAGAGTGATGAGATAGATAGACTAATTTTCATTAAATTTGGATTTGTTAAATCTATTTGAGTTTAGAATTGACCTATAGGGATATCAAAACACCTTCCTAAAGCATCACATGTGCCAAATGAGTCACCTTAGTCCATACAACTATTTAAAACTAAATATTTTGCAGTTGATCTTCTTTTTTATATGTTGAACCTAAAAAAAATTAGTTTAAAATTATTCTTGACACTTACCTAACATATGGTACATTATATAACCTCCTAACACACTTGTCATTTTATTGAAAATCATACAGCTTCCCTTAGAGTGACCAAAAGGTGGAAAAAATGAATATTAAGACAAGATGACAAATATGAAAATATTAGAACATATTGTATGGCCTTATTAATGACCATGTGATCATTTTAAAACATAGGATACCCTATGAAAATTTTAGATTTATAGTGAGTTTGATGAAATTTGACCTAGGGTGAAATTTGGTCAACATTTTGGTGACTTTCTAGGGGTAGCATGCCTACTATACTAAGGACTAGTTCCCTTATACTATCCTTGGATAATGGAGTCACTTATATGATTAAATTAACATTAAAATTACTTTAAATAGACACCAAACACAAATAGGAAAAAAACACATAAAACAAGACATGAGGATACACACTTATGCTCCCTAAGAACATAGAGAAAACACACACCAACTCAAAGTAAAATGCACACCTATCCTAATATATAAAAGACCTCAAAACTTGAGGTGAGAGACATATCTTCATTACTTCAACTATTTTCAAAGACAATGCTTCATGCATCACTTTAGATCCATGAAAACAAACCCTCATGTGATGCATACTTGTCAATGAACACTTACTTATGGAGATATTTAAATTACTTGCCATTATTGAATCTTATTTTAACTACAAGTGTGTCACTTGGAGCTCTCATATACACTCCATCTATCTTTCCAAGAGGCTTTTTTGAGCTTACAACTTGCTTAACTTCTATCTTGTCTACTTGGTACTTCTAAATATGATCATTGGGAGTCATGAAATCCTTATTAACTTTATATGTGTTTAACTCATGATATGTCTATTATTAGGAGTCATCAAGGATATCTTATTTGTGCTCAAATACTTCATGGTTTTTCAAGGTAGTTTTTTGATTGGTAGAAACCCCAAACTCTTTTTTTTTCTCATAAAACACATGGTTGATCTCAACATTAGGTCTATATTCTTTTTGAGAATATGTATACCTACTTACCTCCTTAAATTACTATATTATGGCATTGAACTATTTCCACAAATCAACCACCTCTTCTTGAGGTTCATAATCATGAGTGTTCTCTTCCTTGCCAATAAAAATTGATTTTTCACCAGGAATGGCATGCTTTGACATTACCTGGATATGGAAACCATCATCTATGTGCAAGAGATAGTTTCCCCATGCAACTTGTTCTATAGTATCATTAGAATATTCCTTAATAATTTTATCAAATTATTCATGAAGTATGTAAGTACCAAGACTTGTTTCTTTAATTCCACATTGTTTAGATCCCTATTTATCAAGATATAAGTTAGATATGCCATCAAGAAGAGTTAAAGGATCCTTATTACTAGGGTGATATTAGATGTATAAGGCACATATGGTTATACATGAAAACTAGAGATGGGTTATGATTTGATTGACACCCTTACACCATACCTAGTCCAAAAATCCATATAGGACCAATCTAAAGTTAGGTATCCTCCAATATTTGTAGTGAACTATCTTGGAAAACAAAGTGAAAATTAGGAGGCACATACATAACCACAACATCTTAATAAATAGTGAAATTAGTAAAATCATGGAGAACAAGTTACAAACCTTTTATAATGGTTTTGACATTTGGCCCATCTAGTTGTAGTACTCCTTTAGAATGAGGTTTATACTTCAACTTCAATTTAATAGATACTTGTTTGGGAATGACACAAGTAATATCAATAAGATAATTATGCACCAAATAATATCCAATGATGATGGATAGATTGAATGGAGGAATATTGTTTACCTTTTCACCTTTTTTTAGGGTCCTTCACTAGGCTTCAAGGTGTTTATCAATGATTCCTTTTTCCCACTAGGCTACTTGGTTTTCAAACTAAATTTTGATATCTCTTCTTGAATTAGGTATACTTTTCCAATAATTTATAATGTATCCCACATTGATACGTTCACATGAGACCTCTTCATCTTCTCTAAAATGTTAGTGAAAGAGCCACTAACCTTTTCTTGTCCACTAGTAGGAATAGTAATACCTACGCCTTGAGAATTTAGAGGTATGAAAGTACTCTTAGAATATTGATATCATTTAGATACTTGTGTATTTATAATTTCATTATACATACCTAAATTTTGGGATGTTTGAAAATTCATTGGTTGACCATTAACAACCCCTTAAACCTCTTCAATTGCCTTCATCTTTGCTCTTGTGTTTATAGATATAGTACTTGAGTCTTTGCTTGGTTTCCCTTGATAATTAACAGCACATGAGTCATCTTGATTCCAATTTACCAATGTATACCCCACTTTATCACTCTTCCCATTTTTCTCTCCTCCATTTGGTACCTCATCTTGATTCATAGCTAGCATAGTTCCCAAAGTTGCCATGAAGACTTGATTGAAAGATTCATTGACATAGGAAGATGGATCATTAGGTTGATCCCATGAAGGTTGACTATCATGCTCTTGATCAAGGATATTTTAAGTTAAAACTAATTCTCTTTAGTTAGAAGGAACATTATTATTATAATCATTTTATGACTTTGATTAAGTAGTTGCCCTTGATCTTGAGGATGACCTTGAAAGGGTGGTATATTACCTTGATATTTTGGATAGGACTGATTATGTTGGTATTAGATTTAGAAATGACTTACTTTTTTTTTATGATCCTCTTGAGACTTAATATCTCTTTATTTATGGATCTCATTCTTTCTACCTTATTAGATTTTCTTGGTTGACGAGGGGAAGCAGGCTTATATTTAGGTGAAAGAATGGGAACAACAATAGGTGTAGGGTTTTTCAAATTAGGGAATAAAGGAATGGAAGGTCTTGGGGAAATATTCTTATCTTTAATAAAATAATACTCTACCCTAATGGTCAATTCATAGGCATTATGCAAAGTATTACCTCCCATATATTATATCATCATTGAAATGTCACTATCAAAAGCCTAAGATAGTAAAGGAAAGCATGGTGAGATGTGGGTCTTACCAAGATTGGGATCCTATCCCATTTATTCTAAAATCTTATGTTGAATTCTTGAATGACTTATTGAGTTTATTTACTTATGTTGGTTAGTTTCTTAGTCAATGACAAGTTGTCACTATTGTCCTCAAATCTTTTTCTCAATGCATCTATGAACTCATCCCATATGGTGATTTATTTAAGGGCCAATATAACTTACTATTCAAGAGCTTTCCCTTTAAAATATACATCCAACAATTTTATTGATATGTTATCCTCAATGATGTGATGTATGTTGCATAAGTTAGTAATATTTATAATATGCTCAATAGGGGTAATGACAATCTCATTGATGTATGAGGAAACACTTTTGAGTGTAGATATGGGAAATTAATCATAGTGGGCAAGTATTAGAGGACTACATCCATTGAAGGAAATAAAATGTAGGTTCCTTGCCATGGTAGGTTTAATACTTTATAATAATGGACCAATCAAGAATTTTTTTATAATCTTGTGAGCAAGGTATGACTTATTTGGGTAAGAATGAATGTTAGAAAATGTGCTTACTTTGTATGAATAATGAGTAAGATCTTATAAATCAAAATTAATTCCTTTATTAAGAGACATTTTTTTTACCTTAGGCATGAAATATTTCACTATATGAAATCAATATTCAAATGTTAGAGTTTCCAGATACTATAAGAAGTGTATGGTTACAACCTCCTTTTTATCAAAGCCAATATCCACTTTGAGTAACCTTCTTTAAATTCATGTCCCATTAGGTGTGAAAGAAATATTATAGTCCAAATTTTCACCATATATAAGTCAAGTAGACCTTCTCAATTTGGGATAACATGGAACTATCTCTGCATATAGATAAGTAGATACAAGAGATAGATCTATAGATTTTAAAGGGATAGATACCTTGATCTATATTTTAAGATCACATACTAAAATAGGATAATCACTATTGAGGGTGAAAAGGGAATAAAAAACATAAAATCAACTTATAATAACAAAGGTAATACACCAAAGATAACTCAACAAACATACTTGCATTTTCACTAAGAAGACTGTTAAAATTAACCTCAACTCAATATTCTTCTAACATAAGTGTTTCTATATGGAGGTATATTTATATGTATATATATATGTGGGTGAAAATGATTTTTGATATTAGACACTACTATTATCCCTCACACTTAAAAAATGCATACACTTTATGAGACCTGCTAGAAGAGATGTTACTACTCACACAATGCATAGAAGAGTAGAATGGAATCAAGGAGAATACATTAATCACTTGTCATCCAAATACACTACTTGACATACTTAAGAAATATTTATAGAGAGAAAATCAACTTCAAAAATTTATTAAAATAAAAATCAATATTTCAAACTATTAGGGCTTCACCATATCAATTATGGATCCTTTTATAATGCCAAAATGGCTTGAGTATATAAAGCATAAGAGAGGAGAGAGAAGTGAAGTTAGACAGTCACAACGCCAAGTGTCAAGACTTGGAAACTATTTACAATGTAATAGAATGATTTTTAAAATAGTTCATTAATTTATCTTGGACAAGTTTCCATCATAAATGCATCATTATCCTGAAGTTAGCATAGAAACCTTTCATGTCCTTCTTGAAAATTGCCTTTCTCAATGAGGAATATACTTGATTGTCTAAAAATTCCATATAATTATTTGACACATATACTCTAACTTGGGAATTTGGAAACAATATTGTGATAGTCATATATGCTTCTCTAACTAATAGTTTTATCCTTATCACTTGTCACTTATCTTCTTGCAGTCACTCATTATTCTAGGCCTGATTCATATAATTATCACTAAAGTGACCTAAATATATTCAACAAGGTTCATTATAGAGTTTAAAGACACATATTAAATATCTCTTTGTCCTATGATCTATCAAAAAACATTCAAAATATTCAATGTCACACTTCTCACAATCACACTTAGGCAATCACCCTCTTTCTCATTGTCTTGTTTAAGACTGCCTACAATGATCAACATAATATAATGGTTTTCATTCATAAACAAGGTGATAATTTGGCATAAGTATTTATAATAAGTCTCCACACACCTTATTCAATTATTTTCACCTATAAATTCCATTTTGTACTTATAAAACACCTCAAATATTATAGCAAACACATAATTAGGCATGTTTATACAAGTGATAGTATAGAATAACTAGATGGTAGAGAGTTTTGGAGAGTTAAAAACATTTATAAATCATTTCATAGTCATTTTGACTCCTTTTGGATGAATTTCCATTCATATCTTCTCCATCAGGTTCTTGAGAGGGTTTTAAGAGGGTTAGGTTCTTAGTGATGATTCATTAAACTTGCATGTTTAAACCTCAAACAAATTCCATTGAGTTTTATTTCATTATCCTCCTCAACTATCCATAGGTTATTTAGGTACCATGTATACTATCTATAAAGATATGAGTAGAAGGAAATGGCTTCTCGAGATCCTTATTACATTTTGGGTACCCTTGAGAGAAGATTAGGCCAAAAATGACGAATTTGAGTTATTACCTAAAATTAAATGATTATTATTAGTCCTCCACTCTCCCTTTAAGTCTCTCACATTTTTTCATGAGATCATATGGTCACATTAATGAATTTAGGCAATGATTGGTTCATTTCTTAGTTATAGATCTAGTCTGCAAGATTGTGTTTTTGATTATATGGTCACTAATAAATGTTTTTTAGTGACTTTGGGGCCTTATTAAAATTTATTAATATTTATTTAAACTCTAAAAATCATCCTAAAGTCATTAATACTCTATCATATCATCCTCTCCCCATTCATGTATACTAGGTTTGCAGACTATTACTATTGGAGTACCTCTTGTCTAAGATAGAATGGAGGACACTTCTCATATTAGTACATCCCAAATGATACCATGGTGGTATTTATAAACTCATTTTAACCAAATATACCATGTTTTAGAGACAATCATACCTATATAACCCTCAATACTCTAAACTCTTCAAAACTAGATTTTAATCTTATGACTGTAGGTAGGGTTTTAGTTGGCTGAGTATGAGGTTCAAAACCTAGTATTTTCTCTATCTCATTGTATCTAATAATCACATGAAAATGTGTTATCATAATTATTATAATTAATTATTACATTATCATCCACCCTATACCTTTGTTCATCAACCAACTACATTCTCTGTTAGTGTGAAGTTAGTCTATGTACTGAGTCAAACTATAGGTGTACATTTAGGGGAAACTAATAGGATTTTATAAGTGGTAAAACATGATTTAATACTATAATTCATTATTTTGGTTCTATATTTAGGTCACTAAGTTCATCACACCTTAATATACTTGTCTCTTTTCTTGAGATCATGTTCCCATCCCTCCATCATCATTGTGTTATAGGTCTGTAAGTTATTCTAAGTTCATGTTAGCTAAAATGAACTATGTTCACTAAGTGTTTCTAGTATAATCTTGAATGGGTTAAAATTTAAATTAACCATCATTATCCTTGACCTCAAAATCATGTTATTATGTCAAGACATTACCTTTAGGCTTATGCTACAAGAAAGAAACTACTAAACCTGCCCAAACCTCATTAAAATTTACCATGAGATGACACTTTATGAGGTAGAATCCTCTTTTAAAGAGATTAAGGTAACTCATCTCACTTTTTAACTTTCTCAACTCTATACCTCTATTTTAGTCTATGATCATTGAATATTATGGCATTTAATCCTAAGCTAGGGTCTAAAGATGTTTCACTATTTTAACAAGTATATGTGAGATCTACCTTATGATTAAACATAAAATTCTTTCTTATTGAATCTCTTATTACAAATAAGAAGAGTGGCATGGAGACTATGTTTCCACTTATAACTATATGCCCCATATTTTTTATCACCTTTAAGACCTCTTCAGTACAACCCTTAACAGATACACTGACTTCCATGCTCTGAGGGGTTTGACATAGGTGTATTAGCCTTGATTTGAAGCTACTCATAGGAGAAGGAACACTACAATTTCCAACCACTATTCTATATACCATGATGATGTTATGCATTTCTATCATAATTATATAATTCTAAATATCCTATTGTGACCACACATTATAAACTAATTGAAATAAACATGAAAGGAAGAAAATGATTTTAAATTCCTCATACATCACTTGGTTCACACATACCAATGTAAATAGATGAGAAAACTGAAGCCATTAGGGATGTATAGGTAGTTTGGAGGCACAAACAATATTAGTGATTGTTCATGAAGTATAAAATACCAATCCTAAAAATATGTCCATGGAATTTAATTACATAGGGACTCCTAATAGCCACCAATTGCACTCACTACAACTCTCCTCATCCTATCTGTACCAATAGAAAACTATTTGACCTTTTTGACCTTCCCAAGAGAGTGATGAGAGAGACAGACTATTTTTCATCAAATTAAACCATCACACATGCCAAACTAGTCACCTTGGTCCATACAACTATCTGAAACTAACTCTTTTATAGGTGATCTTCTTGTTTTTACATTTAACCTACAACTTTTTTAGTTTCAAACTATTCCTAACACTTACTTGACATGTTTTCCATTAGATATCCTCTTGACACACTTATATTTTCATGAAAAATAATACAACTTCCCTTAAAGTGACCAAAAGGTGGAAAAAATGAATATTAAGACAAGATGACAAATATGACAATATTATAACATGTTATATAACCTTATTAATGACCATGTGACCACTTTAAAACCTATGGGACCCCATGAAAATTTTGGATATGTAGGGGGTTTGACCAAATTTGACCTAGGATGAAATTTGGTTAACAATAACCATTACCTAAACTACGTTATTTAGATTCATCTTATATAGGTAGACCTAGTGGTCTATAATCATATGAAGAATGTCAATTTATATTTATACCTACTTTATTAGAAGATAGTTCTACACTATTATTTTAAAACACCAAAAAAGCCATTATTTTCATAAAAGATCACAAAATTATTAAGGTTGGTGGATCCCTTAATATCGAAGAGTGTGATTCACTATTTCCATTCTATGAGAGTTTATCAACATATTTTCATGTAATTATGTGGATATACCTAGTTGTATTTATCTTTGGTCATACACCATCTTGTTTTAGACCTATATGACAAGATAATTAAACATAAATTATGGAAAACACATCTATAGATTGTTATACTAGTAAAAAAAGAGCTTTAAAAATTATCTGGGTCTAGATTTAACTGACTAATTGAGTATATATAATGGATATCAAACATTTTTATAGTCATTCAAAGACCAAAATCCATTTTTTATGTCTTTATTTTAGGGATATCAACAAAGCATGTATGAAAGATAATTTTCCATTAACTAAAAATAACATGCTTTTATATTCAACATGTTATGAAATGTTATCCCTCATGGATATATTTTTAGGATATAACTATATCAAGATTGCACTAGATGATTAAAAAAATTAGCATTCACCACTCCATGGGGAAAAATTTTCTATCAAATCTTGCTATTTGGCTTGAAAAATATTGGTGCCATGAGTATCATCTTCCATGACATGATTCATGACATTGTTGAATATTATGTTGATAACATTATAAGGAAGTCAAGAACATGGGATGCACATCCACAAGTTCTATGGAGGATATTTGAGAGAATTTATGAATATAGAGTATGCCTCAACCTTAAAAAAATGTGTCTTTGGAGTCACATCCAAAAAATTGTTAGGCTTCATTATTTACCACCATGGAATTTAAGTCAATCTAGTTAAGGTGAAGGCCATAATAGAAATTCCTCCCCCTCCTAATTTGAAATAGCTCCATATTTTTCAAGACAATATCCAAAATATTTTCTACTTCATTTCATAACTTTCTATCATTGCCTTACTTTCACTCATCTCTTTAATAAGGGAACTAATTTTCAATGGAGTGAAAACTATCAAGAGATATTTGAGCACTTAAAAACCTATTTGTAAAACCCACCAATGTTAGTCCTACCAATACTATGAAATTCCCTCTTATTGTATATTTTAATAATTTAACATGCCTTGTGGGAAATCTAATCCCAACATGACGACCAATAAAAGGAATACATAGTGTACCATCTGAGTAGGATAGTGGTCACCTATGAACATAACTATACACTAATTAAGATTGAATGCCTAGCATTAGTTTTTTTAATTATAGAAGTTGTGTCATTATATGTTTAACAAAAATACCATTATTATTTCAAAGGTTTATCCCCTCAAATATCTCCTTTCTAAATCACCATTGATAAGTCATATAGCTAAGTGGATTATGCTCCTCAATGAGTTTGATATTGAATACATTAATCAAAATGAAATCAAAGGAAAAGTACTTTAAAATCAAATTATTAAAATAATTTTTTTATATTTACATCCTTTAACCATAAATTTCCTAGATGAATCTATCTTCAATGTTGAATAATCATGTCAGTGGGAGCTATGCTTTGATATTTATTTCACAACTCATGGTTCAATAGTTGGTATTTTATTCATTATGTTACAGGTAGATCTCATTCCAAAGGCATTCCAATTTTTTCCCATGTACCAATAATATTGTAGAATATTAATCACTTATTGTATGGACAAACCTAAAAATATAGTGCACCATTCAACAATTGGTCTTCTACAATGATTTGCAATTGAACATCAATTAGATTCCAAACCAATATCAAACTAAGGATGAGAATCTCATGCCCCACAAAGCATAGTTGATAATATCAAACAATACATTGAATGTATCTAATTTTAATATATTAGTTGATTCCATGGAAACCATTGGGTCTTTGATAGAGATATCTTCCAATGTCTAAGAATATCTATTTCTTATTGATAACCTTCTCATTCTAGCTTACAGTCATCAATATACTGAAATGATATGTGATATTATTGGCTCAGATTCCCCTTGGTACCAAGATGTATATACCTATCTACAAAACCACATTATTCCCATTAACTTAAAATTTAACCAATAAAATTCTTTTATTCATAATACATCATGTTAAATTTTATTTAGTGGTACACTCTATTGTAAAGGCTATGATGGGATGTTGTTTCAATTTTGAAACTTGGGTGAATCCAAATTATCACTTAAAGACATGTACAAAGGGATTTTTGGGGTCCATACCATCATAATTATATTTTATAAGAATCTCCTTATGATAGGATATTATTGGCCCAAAATGAAATTACATGCATGTGCTCATGTCAAAAATGCCTTATTTTCAAAAATCATGGTGATTTAATTCACATTACTTCATGAGCACTTTAACCTATAACTTCTCATTGGCCATTTTATGCATGGGGGCTTGATCTCATATTATAAAGATAAACCCCAGTTATTCATATGGAAAAAATCATATCCTAACTGCCACAAGTACTTTAATAAGGGTTGAGTAAATTCCTCTCACGTACATAACCAACAAGTAAATTTCCAAATTCATCCTAAACCACCTCATTTTTTGGTATGGCATTCCCTCTTACATTATATTTGATAATTTCAAATCATTCAATAAAAATGATGTTAAAACCCTCTATACAAAGTTCCATAGTAAACACAAATGGTTTATACCATATTACCCTCAAGGTAATGGAAAAGCTAAGGCTTCTAATAAAATAATTGTCAAAATCCCTAAGAAGACTATTAATAAAGTTGGCTGAGATTGGCACTTGTAATTATTTATTTCCCTCTAGGCCTACCATACCAATGTTCTCACACTATAGGTGAAATACCCTACTCTTTATTTTTTTGATTTGAATCGATGCTTCCACTCGAGATCAAGTTTTCCTCTCTATGTATTTCATTGAAAGGTATAATTAATGATGAATATTATAGAGTGGCCAAGATTCAGTTATTGGAACTCTTGGGATATAAATAACTAGATGCATTAAATCACCTTAAAGCATATCATAATTGAATATGTCATAGTTATAACAAGTACATCATTGAGAGTTTGAAGTGGCTGATCTTATCTTATAATAGAATCAAAAGATTACCAATGTCTAATGCAAGAAAGGTAAATTTTAGATGAATTCGTTGGGTCCTTTCATTTTTGCTAAAATTTATAGTTTTAGGGCATATAGGTTAGCTACAAAAAAAGGGTATGAGCTCGATGATCCCATGAACACTATTTATTTTAAGCATTTGCATGCTTGACTTGAACAAACATTATCTATGATAACACCTATTTGGGGGCATTTCCTTTGCATCCTTTCCTATTCCCCTTCCTTTCATTTTCCATCTGTGTCCAACATTGTATCTCCCATATCTCCTATTAATGTCTTGATATTGATTATGACCTAAATATAATATAGATAACTTTAATCCATAGTTTAACAAGCAGTTCAGATCTAGTCATCATCAACTCATTCTTATAGGCACAATTTCTAAATATCGAAATTATTTTGGCATGATTTCCTTGCTTGGTAGTCCTTAACATAACTTATATTGGAGATCTAATGATCTTAAATTCCCATTACATATCACTTATTTCACATTTTAATTTGTTATTGAAAATTAGTTCTTTCACACCTCAATTTTGTTATGGAACATAAGTCCTTTCAACTTTTCCTCTTTTAGCTATACCATGCTCTCACTATTTTGTGAGATTTACCTATTTTAATTAGTTTATTTATTATTTGAGCCCCTATTTGAGGTTATTTTTACTTTTTTAGATGGTTATTTTTGCATTTTTTATATATTCCCTTGCATATCCCTTTTACCAAGTATTCATGTATATCTTATTCCAAAAAACACAAAAACATTCAAAAATTCTAAATCCTAAAAATTCAAAAATTAGAAAGCCCTAAAAATAAATCTAAATCCACAAAATTTTTGTATAATTAATCATCCTATTGGATAGTGGATTTCACTATTGGCTCTATTCTAAGGGGCACTATTTGAATATCATGTTGGTAAGCCTTTCCTTTAAAATTAAACATCTCAAAAATGGGAAAACTTATCTCTAAATCATGGTATCTCCATTTAAATCAATCAATTATGATCATTCAAGTGAAATTTTGATTACCCCATTCCATTATGTGTTTGTTTATGTCTTAGGTGGGTGTATTTAACTCTAAAATGATCACTTTAATCAATAGTGTTATCCATTCATTATAATCCCATTTCTAAGATAAATACAATGTCTAAGGTCCATTTGTACTATTTAGGAAACACTCAATCACATGGAGTTTATGAGGTCATCTTGTCCACCATTCCCCCATGCTCATGCTATTTTTTTTGAGCCATTTACTACAATCTCACTAGTTTTTGAGTCATTATCCATTTTGGTGCTAGAATAGGCCTTCCCTTTGATAGTGATCCTTTGTGGATATTTATTCTTAAAAAAAACATTTAGATAACCAAAATATATCTAAAATTTGGAAAAGTATTGAAATATCCCTAAGATATATAAAGCCACAAAATACTCAACATTTTAAAATGCTTCAAATATCCAGGAGATATATTAAGTCACAAAATTAAAAAAATGTCTTATCCTAAATATAGTCACTATCCCTTGATCAATAATTGATCCAATAATTTTATCAACCATTAGGATGTGTCTTCCCCACCATTCTCCTTCTTTGTGGCCAGTCATCTAATTCAAGCTCATAACTTTTTACCTATTTGGGTAAATACATAGCATGTAGCTTATTTCTAGATATATTATCCCCATTTCATTCCCTTGTAAATATCCTTACTTGGGTCACCACCCATTTACCATTAACATTTTTATTTCATGCATGGATGATTGAATTTACTAACTACAAGATTATTTTTGTTGATTTTATTTTCAATCTTTGTGTTTTTTTTTCTTACTTGTTTGTTTTTTTATTTGCTTTTGTGTGCCTTGACTCAATCCATTTATGCCGATTGGGTGATTCCTTATTATTGTATATGAGCCCATCTATTGCAATATTCCATCATTATCATCATGGTTTTCATATCATTGGTGTGTTTTTTTTCCATTTGTCTATTAGATCAGGGATCAGTCCTTATGCACATCACATCCAGGTCATAGTGATGTTTTATATCATGGTGCTTATCATTGTGTGATAAATTAAAAATCAAGAATTGGAATATTATATACAATAATGTACAAAGTATCATCTCCCCTTATATGAAAACATATTTACATGTTCCTTGATCAAATAAAAATAATTAAACATTTTGGCTATATATATTCTCATCAAGATGTGCATCTTTAAATGAGTACATATAAAATAAATTCATACACATTGATCCATTATTATTATTCATTATATTATCAAACCAGGTCTCATATTCTATTTTTCATTATTTATTATCATTTTCTCCAATCTTGGGAGAACTACATTGACCTAAGGTCCATTTAGACTATGTAGGTAGTGTTTAGTTATGTTCAGTTTATAGGGTCGGCTCAGTCACCATTATCTCATTATTCTTCAACCATTTATTAAATTATTCCAATCAATATATTTTCATCACTTTAAACATCCTCATGTGCCTATATTTTTTTAATGCTTTTTCATTCTTTGAAAATATTTTATACCATTTCCACATTCATTTCTATCATTCATCTCATCTTTAATCTATGTAATAAGTTAAATCCTTAATCTATGATTGTAAATCAACCAATTAAATCAATTAGACTAATAAATGATAAATTAAACCTACTAGGGAAAATCATTTCATCAATGATCAAATATACCTTATTGGAGAAAAATAATTAGATAATCAATTCTCCTCGTTGGGTTAATTCAATCATTAAGTCTTTCTTCTAATTCCAAGCTTGCATCTTTCACCCTATTTGGGGCAAGTCAAAGTGTGCAACTTGTTTCAAGATAGATCATTCCCTAATTCACCTTACTTAGGGTGACTTAAGATCATAGATTTTTCCCTATTTTGTGAATTCAAAATGTGTCTCTTATCTTAGGATGTATCCTTTCCAATCCCCCCATCTTTAGGGAAAATCAATTCTATTATTCTCAAACATCAAAAATCAAAGTGTGCAAGCATTAGCTTGAGTGTCTTAATTTTATCCATGGGTTAATTTCTTCATTTTATCACTTATTATTCCTTTCAAGGGCCCATTAATATTTTTTTTTGGCTAATCCCTTGAGGTGGCATCCTGAGCATCCCAAACATTGGTTGGGACATCATTGTGAACTTATTTTTAGTAAATTGAACAAAAATAAACAAAACATGAATACATCATTATTAAATCATTATTAAACCATTTTATTTATTTTTTATTCTTTGAAAATCCATTTCTTCATCTAATGCCTTGCAACACCCTTTCAAATAGGGGGAAAATGTAGACACTCAATTATCATCACTTTTGTGTTGAAATTATAATCATAATTGATTTCTTGTAGTAATGTGCAAATCACTAAAAACCTAAATTTGTATGCATAATTGACATGCATATTTTATAACACATTGGGGCATCTATGATTAAGTTAATGCACCATAACCAAGTATCAAATTCATTTAATTCACTTTGATCCAAATTTATGTTTTGTAAGTGATGTTATAAAGTAATTAATTGGAATAATTAGTTAACTTTTGATATTGCATAAATCAAATGGAAGCTAATCTAGATTAATTAGCCTATCACATTAAATCAAATTATTATTTAGAAAATCCATATAAATTGGCTAGTTTATAATTTTGTAAAATTCAAATATTTAACAAATATTTGAATTGTGACATAATCATGATACCACAAAAATTATCAAGCATAAGAATAAATGCAAGAAATATCAAGATTTTAGAACCCAAGCCTAATTAATGTAACCTCTTTCCAAAATATTTATTACATTAATTACTCAAATTGAATTGAATTTTAACAACTCATCTAGATTAGAATTTAAGAGTTACAATCGATCTGATCTAGCTATAAATGTAGGATGACCCCTCTATGCATATCAAGTTTTTTTTGTTTAAAGAAACTTTGCATAAATCTATTGAAAAGATTCATCATTTCTTTCACTCTTTCAATCAAATTGTATACACATAATATTTTTAAACTTTATCAATTACTAATGATTTTTATCTTGTATGAACCTATTAAATATCAATATCTCTAAGTGCACACCTTAAAGGGTGCAATGGGAAAGAGGTTGGCAACCCTTTGGTGCTTCATAGGATTTTTGGCCTCTATACAACCACTTAAAACTAATATAAGTTACTCATATATGTTCCCTAAGCTTTGAAACCTTTCTTATACACTTATCTAAGTAGCACACCACCCAAAATAGCCCATAATTAAGCAAAAACCCCTTTTGCCATGTTGCCTACTATGTCAACTGGGTCAACCCCATTTTGGGTTTAGTTCATGTTGAGAAACTATGTCAACTTAAGCCAACATTGTTCGAGACTTAATAGCTATATTTCCCACCTAAAGAGGTTGATCAAGCCAATTATGTTGGTTAAATTCCTAGGATGGTTTAGGGTCAATCCATGGCTATATATACCCCTTTTCATTTAATTTATAAATAGAGGATCATTCAATTATGCATCTTTAATACTCATAAATCTAATTATACAATCAATAGGAGGTTGTATTGCTTAGGTTTTTCTTTGGAGAAGTGACACTTGTCTTTTGGATGTCTTAGATGAATAGGATAAGTCTTATAGCCTAGAGATAATTTTTCTTTTTGATCTTTACAATCCTACAACAACCTCTTACAAAGAACCATTAGCCAAGGGAGAGATTGAAGCACAACAGATTCCCTTCAACAATATAATTATATTCATATCCCTTCATATTTTAGCAATTAGATGTTATATAGTTAATATATACCAAATTATATCTCTCCTTAGATCATTTCTATGTTATATATAGATTTGATTTTGCATGTTTATTATCTTCCCCATTTGTGCTAGAAACTTTGGTGAGCATTACATTAGCTTGCATGTGCATTTACTATATTAGTTGCATAGTTGTTTAGTGGATTAGCTTGCTTAATATTATTTACAACCATAAGAAATATCTAGGCTTATCACAAGATGACATTTGAATAAAGGCCTTAGAAACCTCTCATCTACCATAGTGTGATAAATGATTCCTTAGTGTAGGTTTAACAAATACATTATTGGTCATGACCCTGATTTAAACATATTTCCAAGTGTACTTGTTAGTTGATTACTTTCTCTGAGCTTAAATATTAGTGAATAGGATAAGTTATATAAATATCTAATTTCACTTTCATACATTTTTTTGAACCTAACATGAATATAACCCTTGTAGATTTATAATTTTTCTCTACATACAATTAGATTAAACTTGTCAACCCAATTTAACACTTTGTGTATAGTTTTTCATACTCACTCAACTTAGTTTGGCTCTGTGTGTAGGTTTCTATTTCTTTGTTGACTTGATAAACCTAGTTAGGGCATATTTTTATAGGTTTTCCAATTGAATTGAGCCTATCAATTTTTTTCTTTTTGTGTACAAAATTTCTAGTTTTAGAAAACTAGATTGATCTAATAGATATAGTTTCTTTTCCCAAAAAATTTAACATCTCACTGAATTTATATGATTGATTATTTTATTTTATAAATTTTATTTTTAAACTAATAGGTTAATACAATTTATATAATTTTATTAGTTTCATCATTTACTAGTATTATTTATACTCAGTCGACTAGTTTGACTCCATCTAAATATTCTATCTTTACCATTACAAGTTTAAAAGTCTATCTGGACAACACAGTTCAAAATAAAAACTCAACATCTTCAAGAAAACTACTACATTAACCTTTTTGAATTTTTATAATTTTCCAAGTTCACTCCAACCAGATCAGTAATTTATTTTTATCAAATCTTTAAGTAATTTCATTTTCCTATTGATTTTCAAAATTTAAATTTCAGTATTATTTTTACTAGTTTTTCAATTATATAAAACTATACCCTTACAGTAAACTAATTCAATTGGATCAAATTAGTTTTATATCTACTTTAAGTCAAAAAAATTAAGTCAACCTACCTAACTATGTTTCTTTTGGACTATCTTTCAATAGACTAAGTTGATCAACTCAACTCTATTTTATTTTGTTTGTATAACTAAATCGACCAACTCAACTTTGATCTATTTATTTTCCTCATAGTTTAAGTAAATGGAATTAACCCACATTAATATTAATTAAACTCACTTTACTTTTTAGTTGGTTTCCTATTTTTATACTTTCTAAAAAAATTAAATTAGCTTTCAAAACTTTAATTTTCACTCTTATTTTTCACTTTGTTTATTTTTTCCTAAAAATTATGTATAGATAATTTTCAAACTACTTATCTACTTTCATGAAGGGCTAATTGATACTCTATTTATGGCCCTTTTCTATTTTTTACAAATATCATGGTGTGAGGGGCTTTCCCCAATAATCATGACATAGTACAATGCTAGACATGGGATTTAGTTTCCACCTACCTCATGATATTTTGGAAATGCCTTAGATTTCCCTCTTTATTGAAGCTTAATAATCCATCCATTGATTTATTTTTATGGTGCATCAATTGGTATTTAACACTAATAATTTACTTCTAGCTTACCCTTGAAACTAAGTTTAGTAGGATATGGGAATGGTACTTCCTCCATATTTAGTTCTCTAAAATATTGGGCCAATACTATTCAATAGATAAGAAAGTATCTTTAGGATCCTACACATTCAAAGAAAACCTTTAGTACAAATTCCTAATCTTATTTTTGATAAATTAGTTAGCTTCTAAATTTCACTATTGCGACTTGGTTTTTTATATTCTATGTTGTATTAAAAATTTGTATAGCCAACATTGATATAAGGTTTGTGTTGTGTGTTGTAACTAGATCGACCATCTTGACTTAGTTGTCTATGTTTTTAGTTCTATTTGTCTATAACTAAAACAAAATCCTATAGAATCATACCATTTTAAAAAATATCCTTCCTATATAACTATGATTACCTCAAAATAATCAAAATTCTATTCCTCTTCCTCTTAGAGATGCAAATTGGAATCTCATTCCACAACCCCTTATGCATAATAATATGTTTTAAACTATCCAAATGAAAATTTATATCCTTTAATTATCTCCATTGATATTGGAAGCATTTATCTAAATATTAAATTTGATGTAACCAAAGAATCTACATCTTTTCTTAAGGCATTTGGTAATCTCTATAAGGAATGGATCCAAATTGATACCTTTGCTACTACTAAACTATTAGTTAAAACATTTTCAAGTGATATTTTAGAATGGTATAATCAATTTCCTCGACATTCCATTATATAATTAGAAGACTTAGTTAATTCTCTAGTCAAGGAATTTCAACAAAATGATCTTTCATAAAATTATCTTAGTCATTTTATCAATTCTAAGTAATTAATCTCAAAATAAACACATGATTTCATCATATGATGGAAATAATTAGTTCATAAAGCATATCATAACATGAATGATGATAATATTTTTAAAATATTTATCACTAATTTAACACCTTACCTTTAGTATAAGTTATGGAATTTTTATCCATAGAATCTAAATAAAGCATCTGATTAGTCCAAAAGTCAAGATTTCCTTATGAAACAATTTGATCCAAGTCATAGATCAACCAAGGAATATTTCCAAAACTCAACTAATTTAATTACAAGTAATACTCCTCAAATAAAAGTAGGATTAGTCAAAGTAGATAATCAAAATGATTCTTACCCACCATTGATGGTCTCAAAAATGAAGCAATTATTATCTCCATCTAAACCCTTCACCTGTAATAATGTTATACCTTCATGGTATGACCCTAATAAATTTTGTTGGTTTCGTGTTGACGTGGGTCATTCGCATGAAAAATGTCATGGGGTTGTCAAATTTATTATTTATTTTATGTTAGGAGACACATTTGACCATGATGCTATGATCAAATTATGTCATTAGTTTTATGTAAGAGCTTCCCAAAATAAATAATTAACCAAGACCACATCTTCTAAACCTAAAAAAACTTATTAAAACATTCAAATGATAATATTTATGTAATTTATGTTAATTATGATCAGTATTATATTAATTCTTAATATGTGAATGCAAATAAATTCAATTATAGACAAAAAATTGCTCACAAAGACCCTATCACTAAACCTAAGAAACCCTCCATACATGAATAATTACTTCAAGATAATAAAACTATTACACCCACATCTTTTGAATCAAATGAGGAAACACTTCCACAACTAGAACCCCAACCTAGTTTTCCTATTCTTGCAAAACACTTTGTACCTTATAAACATCATGTTAGTTCTTCATCCTCTCAATCAAATTGGAATTTTTTGGAAGGACTTGATTCAATGCCTTATAAATTTCCCCTCATGGAGTTAGTTTGTACTTATCCATATCATCACAAATTCATTATGTAATAATTAAAAGATATCAAATAACCACCATCACTTGATCTAAAAATAACTTCTAAAGATCTTTCACTTACATAAGTGCACATAATTGAAACCATGTCCACATCATCTAAACCATCCATATAGTTTATTGAAAAAGATATGATTAATGATGAAATTATTTTTTGGTGATCCACCCTTCTTTATTAAAATTTTGATTAATATTACCCTTATTTAAAAATTCTTAATAGATGAATAATCATGTATTAATGTTACCTCTCTTTGGTTAATACAAAAAATTATATACACCAAAGAAAAACTTAAACAAACACATCTCATGTGTAGAGGATTTGATAAAACAATTAAAAAACCACTTGGTTGTATTTGGCTCCCACTTACTATTAGACCTAAGACAATTCATACTAAGCTCATGGTTATTTATTTGCCACTATCTTTAAACATACTCCTTGGTTGCCCATGGACACATCAAATGCAAGTTATTACCTCTTCAAGTAGTAAATTTATTAAATTTAGACATAATGGTAAATGTTATAAACACAAACCTAACCTAATCCATGGAGTATACAACTACCAAATCCTAAATCTCAATATTGTATTCTAACCATTCCCCACATTAATAGTTACCTCTCTTTGAATTTTTTAATATGAATCCTGATTTACATGTTAATCTCATAGATTAAGATGATGATGAACCTAATGAATCAAAAAACACTTTTAATACCACTAGATTACCTCCTTATATTGCTAAATGGATTCTTCCTTATTTACTTCCAAATGATCACACCATTCCTCTAATTAACAATATTACAAAGACTTCTACACCATGTAATGCATATGTGCATTCTTACATAGAAGATGACTTTACATGTGATGAATATGGAGAGGCCAAATTATTTCAAGATCCTTTAACTATGTCTCCTCAAAAAGTTATCAATTAGGTGTTTCAACTACTGATTCTCCCATGGAAATAAAGGCATGCACTATTTCTCACACTTATGATGATAATTATATCATGTCTTAAGCCCAATCATGATACTTATATGTAAAACATTATAAAAAATAAATGCCTTCAACTACAATGTCCATGTCATTCATATATCATCTAATATTGAATCAGAACATAAAGGTTATGTACCTCCCATTAATAATATATTATTAGATACCTCATGGGTAATTAAATAAATATTAACTCAATAATCTTATAAAATTTATATATAAACTAATATAATGTTGACCAAATTTGGTCTACATACCAAAAATATGCCTAGTCCAAGAGTTTAGTGGAAGGAACAGGATCTTATTTTCTTCAATTTCAAAGAGAAGGTATCTAAACATTTTTCATAGTGTTTGGGAATTCAAGGATCAAACAAAATTTCAAGTAAAATCTAAGTACAAAACCCTTTTTGGACTAAGTCTTTAATTGAATTCTTTTGGACCTTTAACTTGATTAATGTTCATTCTTTCAAGAAAATTCTTTTGGGATTTTATTTTGCTAAGCTAATTTATTTTGGGACCCTTTTTATGGATAACTATTGAATTCTTTTGGATAAGTTATTTGAGACAAAGTTTTTTAAGGCATGAATCCTTTTAGATAAAATGTATAAATAAAAATAAAAAGACCTATTTCTTTTGGTAAAATTGTCTAAATAATTTTCTCAAAGATTAAATCTTCAACAAAGTGGTTTGATACAAAAATACCAAAGGGTAAGTCTTCAAGCTAAGTGTCTGAAACACTTTTTACAAATGATATATTTTTCAAGTAAAGTGGCTAAAGTATTTTTTTGAAGGGTATTTTCTTGAGAAATTGATCCATAAATTTTTTTTGAAGGGTCATTCTTCAACAAAGTGGTCAATTTTTAAAAGTCCTAAAAGGTCAATTTTCAATGGAATGGTCATATACATTTTTTCCAAAGGGTATTTTATTTAGACAAATAGTTTCCTAGAAAAAGTCCTGAAGGGTCCATTTTCAAGGGAGGTGCCCCAAATAAAATTCAAATAGTAGTTCCAAAGGAAATATCCTATGGAATTTATGATCTAGACAGTTGTGCAAAAGTCATTTTCAAACTACAAGAAATAGCTGATTGAATTCAAAAAGTCTAGGACAACACTACAAGTGTCAAATTCAAGCATAAAAGATGTTATTTCTCATATATACATGTTTCATTGATTCAATGTGACCATATTTTTGGATGGAATAAGTGGACCCAATGAGATAATGCAGAGTGCAAAGTTTTTAAAACACTTTGAGATCTTTTAAAGTGTAAGTTAGCAAATGTCATAAACAACCAATCTAGAGTTGTAGAGACCCCACATAATCTCAATATTTATTTAAATGAGTATGTAAATGTAAGGGATATATTTGGGTATTCATTATGTTCATATAGGCATCTTGGGTTTGGTGGTAGAATTTTTAAGTAAGCACTTTGTTGAGGCCATATATCACACATGTGGATGAGGCAGGGAAAATTGGTCATATGGGTTTGTTCAAATTTATACCAAGCTTATATGCACCAAGTTTTAGGTCTTATATCAAATCACATAAAAATATATTAAGATCAAAAGTTGGACTTTTAGGAAAAATCCACTAAGTTTCCATACTTAGCCATTTTCCAAGAAGCTCAAATAGATCTAAGTGAGCATCTTCAAAAAGCTATATCTCACATGTGTGATAGTATCAAGAAGAATAAATAATATGGGTTTATCCATATTGGTCCATAGTTGATACATGATAAGTATCAAATCCTTCACTGAAGTGTAAATAGAGTTATGCATGTACAAATTTGGCTCCTCAATTAGATTTTGCTAAGTTTTCCATACTTAGCCAAATGAGCTCAACCATTGCCAGGACATCATGTAAGAGTGAATAGAATAGTCAACTTGGGAATTTTATATATTCATTCAAAAGGATCCTAAGACCAATGGATCAAATGGGTTCATCCCTTTCAGTCTCAATAACATCTCCAAAAAATTTGACCTCTCCATGATTCATGTGCTTCAAGACCCAAACCTTCAAAGTTAGATAAAAGCATAAGATAGTTGTATAGAAGTCATGTTTTATATAGAGCAAAGGAAATACATTTGATATTAAATTTTATGGTTGTGTGAACATCAATGATGATCTTGTGAACATCATTTGATGGGAATGAGGATGTCAATTTTAAAATCATGAACTAGTCATTAGCTTTCAAATAGTGGGTCCCAGAAGATCAATGGTTGGCATTTAATCAAGAATTCAAATCTAATGTTGAGTGGAGGTCAAAGATGTTATAATATTCAATGAAAAAAATGTGTAGGACAAGTGGAAAAATCATTTTTATTTGGTATAATATCGATGTCTCATGAGCATTCATGCACAGACAGATCAATGGAGTGAGGTATAGTCAATAAGTTAGAGTATCTATGGGAAATTGAAGATATTTAGGCATGATGTAGATGGTCTAAGTTACAAATTGATAGTAAATAATTAGAATAAATCTTGGGACATTTTTTATGAAATTTTAAGAGGTTATTTTTGACCCAAGTAAAGTAAATGACAAGGATCCAAGCTCGAAGGTGAACCAGGGTTAAACTAGTGGCCACATTTCAAATACCAAAAATCATCAATAGAGATCCATATAGATATAGTTGGATACCCAAAGTATATGTGGCATATTTCTACCAATTCTAAGATATGATCCTCATTAGTATATCAATTAGATAATCACATGGAGTTCCAAGAAAATATCTAGCAGTTGGATAAGGGCAATAAAATCTCTCTCTCTCTCTCTCTCTCTCTCTCTCTCTCTCTCTCTCTCTCTCTCTCTCTCTCTCTCTCTCTCTCTCTCTCTCTCTCTCTCTCTCTCTCTCTCTCTCTCTCTCTCTCTCTCTCTCTCTCTCTCTCTCAATATAGGTTTCTAAGCCTTAAAATAAATTACTTTATCCCTCTTTTTGGTATGACCAGACTCTACCAAAAATTTTACTATGACACCTATTTGATGTAATAAATATTGAATTCCATCCTTTTTTAATCCAAATTGAAGTGTTTTCTATAAATACATTCACTATTTTTAATTTAATGTATGTTCCTAGCTTATTTCTGAGTTTTCTCATGTTTAGTAAGTGCTTAATAATTCTCATAGGTCATTACAAGTGCAATCTATAATTTATTGCCTAGTTTGAAAGTGGATATCGACCCTATCTTGCTAATTTTCTAACTAATTAATGCCTTGTTCTAAAATGTTTATGTGAGATTTATGTTCTTTGGTATTTAAAAGTATCTCATTATGTGTTTTATGTGAGTTAGAGTGATCAAATCATTGGTGCATCACCAGTTCTACATGCTTTTATAAGTTTTGTCAGATTTCTTTCCCTCTTCCAAGAAAGTGCTAGTTTAGGTTTAGTGTAAGTGATAGATCCATAAGGAATATGGCCTTCTCTAAAGGTATAATCCATCATTAAGATACCCATAGCCTAGGATAATTCTTATGTTGGGCTATATTTGAGTAGAGGACCTGAACAATCCCTTTCTCAGCTAGGGTGTAAATCTACAACCCCAATAATTTTGTCATGCTCGGTGGGACCATGTTTCTTTTGTATAATTGAAGTTTGAATATTGAGAAGAAGGAATTACAGCAATAGGAGAGATATACCATCATTAAAATTTGAATATCCTTCAATTTGTAGAGCTCATAACATCTTCCAGATAGTGATTTCATGCCAAAGGTTACAACAAGATCATCAAGTAAAGGTACTTATTTTGAACATATTAAATTACATCCTAATTTTTATAAAAGATAAAGATTAAATAGTAAAAATACCTTATCCTCCAAATAATTCATACTCTAGTCATTCTATTATTTTAGTCTAATCTATTCTACCCACAAGCCAAATCCCTTTTTCCCAAATGGTTATCAAGAATCAAGTGTTTGTCCCATTTAATAAGGGCATTCCCATGAATTTGGCCCAATATGATGAAATTCATGTGTCTACCCTAAAAATTATCTCTTTCTTCTAAGGAGAATGGGTTAAAATTATTACTGTTGAGCATATCCAAGATGTTGCCAATCTATGTTTTGTTCATAGCATTACTCAAGATTATGTGGCTATCAGATTGTTTATTTATTCCTTTAAAGGAAAATCATTGCAATGGTATAGGAATATTTATTTTAATTCCATTTAAACTTAGGATGAGTTAGGTGTAACCTTAGTTAAGAAATTTGAATAAAATTCAGATCATCTATCTTTGGTTGAATAATTGCTCACCTTTAAAAGGTATCCCCATGAACTCATGTCTGATTTTAACCTTAAATTTTAAAATACATGGATTAAGATCACTTCATTGGTTAGACCATCCATATATTATGCATTTTTTTACTATCTTATGGCCCTTAATTCTAATATAAGTACCATGATATAGTCTATGGGTGGTAATACCTTGCCAAATACCTATGAATTTGCAATCAGAGCATAAAACAACTTAATACATGTTGTTAAACTTGTTATAAGGCATATAATGCCATTTTTTATAGAATTACAACCTATTTCTCTCCCTCAATTTCCTTATATTCCATCTATAACCCCTATCTCATCTCCAAAATTCCAAGTTGTATCTCTTCCTAATCAATCTAATGAGATTGGTGATCTAAAAATCATGTTACAAGCTTTTAAAAAAGAAAATTATTTCACTAAAGAGACAATAGTACCAAGGTAAACCTTATCAGTATAAAAAATAGAGTACTTATCAATATTTCAATAACCAAATAACCCCTTATTAAGGTTTCAAGGACAATAGGCAACCTTATCAAAATCAAGGAGACATAACCTAAACTAATCCATATGAAGCCCTTGATCCCAATGTACCTTCCAACTCAAAAGCTATTGTTACCCAAAATAACTTGATGAAATATCCAAGTTTGCTGCCTTCTAACCTAAATGACATTCAAAATCAAGCCTTAGTATCACAAGAGATTACCATGCCACAGATGACACAAGAAGAGTTTTCTCTTTAAGGGAGTCAATATCAAGACATGAATTTGGTAGTCTAAAGAGAATCTCAACAAGTTATAAAGTATCTTGATGTCATTAATTTTAATTGGTAATTAGATGACCACATTGCATTCAACCAAGTTGGTGAAACTAGTAACACAAATGGTCAAGTGGTAGCTCTGACTAGAGATAAAATAAGATCAGTTGAGGAAGCCCAAGATGTGATAAATACTTCTAGTGTTCATTTATTTTTCAAATAGTTTCAAAGATAATTTTTTTGTTCCTATATCATAGAACATTTAGAATATAGAGACAATAAAATTTCCCCAAAAGCCCCTAACTAGAGAATAGCTAGTGGCTCAAAAATTATAGCCAAAGGTTAGTGGAACATCTTTTAGCATTATTTATCAAATGAAGAAATAAAATGTTAGAATAATCATGTGGGATTCCATTTACATTATATGGAAAAATGACATTCTTATTCAATAACTTTTAGATCTTAAGGTATCTAAAGAACTAGTTGAGAAATAAGGAGTTGTCTTAGCCAATTTGTACTAGCAAATCAAGTAACCTGATCAGTAGGTACATAACATGAAAAAGGTGGAAAAAGCCAATTTTAAGTCAAATAAAACCCCTCCCTTTTATATCTCTTTTATATTAGGTGATTTTTTAGTTCATAATTGTATGGTAGATAGTGGAACTAGTAGCATTGTCATGCCCAAACAAATTGTAGACAAGCTTGGTCATGTTTATGAGCCAAATACTAAAGGATTATTGCAATTAAATGTCTCACCAATAAATATATTAAGCATAATTAAAGGCCTAAAACTGACATTACATGCTTTCCTCAATGTTTTTATTCATCAAGATGTAGTCATAGTGGATTTGCATCATTTTTCCATGTGTTTGTCAAGAGACTTTACTTCAAAGATTGGAAGATATTTGTCAACTAAGTAGACCTATTTAATGTTAATAAATAGGTATGGTACTAAGGTATCCATAAATTCTAAACCTATTTAAATTTTTCATTTAGATCCATCTATTGCAAGCATGGTGAACACTAATTGTGTTATCTTAGACAAGGTGCTATAAAATAGTGAGGTGGAAAATGAATCACATCTAAATGGAGTCCTAGATCTTTTCCTTGATGAATTACCCTCTGATTTTAATGATCATAATCCTTAAAATTTAATTTAATAAGGACTTGGTGTCTATTCTCATCATGAAAATGATGCACCAATTCCAACATTAATGAAAGATGAGTAGCCTAGTGATGGACTATGTCAACTATATTTTTATGGATCTAGGAACAAGCATGTCATTGGAACTATAATGATGTTAATTTCTCCAGCCAATAAAAGGTATTTCTCTTCTCTCAATTTTCAATTTGGTTATTCTAATAATGTTACTGAATATGAAGAACTAGTGTATGGTTTGCAATGGGTAATAAAGATGAAAGTTAATTCCTTACAAGTCTTTGGAGATAGTGAATTACTAGTTCGCCAAGTAAGGGGACCTAATATATGAAATAACCCACTAATTATCTATTATAAACATAGAGTATGGGACCTAGTTGAACAATTTCAATCCTTCAATATTTAGGCCATATCAAGAAATTATAACAAGCATGCAGACAGGTTGGCTATTATTGGTTCATAATTTAGTATCCCAAATGATATAAAAAGGGAAAAAGTTCAATCACTTATCAAGGTAGTTGTGAGACATTATGTACCAAAAAACCATGAAAATTGGTAAGTATTTGAGGATGATATATATATATATTGTCATATTTTTACAAAAGGAAGCTAAATTACCCTCAAGGGACTAAGACAAACATTTGTAGTAGTATGATGACTAGATTGTGAAATTGAAGACAAACAAGTTTCCTAAAGGGTTGGTCACCCTTGAAAATATATTAATTAGAGATGATGAATTAATAAATTAAAAAAATTCTTTGTCAACCAAGGAAGAATACTACACAAATATAGATAATGCCATTGGTAAGAGTTTAAAACTAGGCAAAGTTTGCACATCTTTAAAGAAGGAATCTTTTGTTAAGTTATGTTCAAGTTTTGTAGATGTATTTACATGGTAGTAAAATTACCTTAAAGGATTTGATACAAGTCTAGATCAACTTACCATTGAGTTAGAAGATGAGACTTGTCGAGTCAGATAGAGACAAAGGCCAAATAATCCAAACCATTAACCTTTGATGAGAGCTAGGCTACAAAAGCTCATTGAGTCAGCTATAATATTTCTAATTAGGCACTCAACTTGGTTGGCAAACCTTATTCCAATACAAAATAATAATGATGAAATAAGGCTATGTGTTGACTTCCATGACTTGAATAATGCCTATCTTAAATATCACTACCCATTGTCATCAATAGAGTAGATTTTACAACTAATTGTAGGCTCAAAAAGGTTCTCTTTATTGGATGGTTATGGTGGATATAACCAAATTTTGGTCAAAGAATAAGACCAATATAAAATAGCCTTCACCATAAAATGGGGGATATTTTCATACATAAAGATGCCTTTTAGTTTATATAATGCTACAACCAATTTTTAGAAGGTTATGGACATGGCATTTTAGGGTCTTCTTAATAAGTTTATCTTTGTTTATCTAGATGACATAAAAGTATTCTCTAATAGTATAGATGAGCATATGGTTCATCTCAGACAAGTTTTTAAAAGGTGTAGGGAATTTGGAGTGTCTTTAAACTCAAAAAAGTGTGTCTTCTCTATGCATAAAGGTAGGCTTCTTGGACATTTAATTTAGAATAATGGTATAATCATAGACCTTGATAGAATAGAATCAATTCTTGCACTTTCATTGCCTAAGCATAAGAAATCCTTGAAAAGCTTTTTAGTAAAGATCAACTTCATAAGAAGATACATTTTAAATTTTTCTACTTTAGCTAAACCATTCACAACTATGCTAAATAAGGGATAGAGTTTTGACTAGAGGAGTAATAAGATTTGAAGAGATTAAGGAAGTTATAGCTAGTGCTTCTATGCTCCTAAACCCTGACTTTACAAAATATTTCTTATTATATAGCTATCCTAACATTGACACAATTTTAGGTATTTTCATGTAGTATAATAAATATACTTTAGAGTATCCAATAGCATTATTTAGTCAAATTTTAGAAGAATATGAAACCAGATATTATTTTTTTGAGAAACATGTCCTTTCAATTATAAGGTCTCTAAAAAATTTTAGGTACTTGTCTAATAATAAGATACATTTAATGGTTACAAATCAAAGTGTCAAATATTTTCTTCTAAATAAAGATATAAATGATAAGAGATTTGGTTGGATAACCAAGGTCATAAAATATGACATTGAAATCAAAGTCACAAAGCTGGTTAGAAGCAAAGGACTTTGTGAACATCTAGCTCAAGACTTGCAAGAATCTAATGAACTAGTTATGGTGTCAAATTATGAATAAATTACAGATGATTAGACCTCATCTTCCATATAGTTAAAATATATGGTAAGGTATTTTTAGGATTGTGTTTATCCTTCTCATCTTAATCCTTAAAAGATGAGATATTTTAGATTGTAGTCAAATCCTTTTCTCCTTGTTGATAATGTATTGTTCAAAAATGATCTCAATGGCATACTGCTAAGAAACATAGAACTAGGTTTAACATAGAGGTTACTTGAGAAATTTCATGATGGACATGGTGGAGGACATTATTTAGCTAGGATTATAGCCCACAAGATCATGAGAGGTGGGTATTACTAGCCCAGTTTATTTTGTGATTGTCATGCATGGATCAATAAATGTAGACAATATGCCATGTTTTTTGGAAAGGTGAAGCTTGTAGCCTTACCTCTCTAACCAATTCCAATTAATCAACCCTTTTTCTAATGGGGATTAGACTTTTTATTGTTATCAACCCCATATCAAGCTTAAGACACAAGTGGATTCTAACTACCATAGATTATTTTCACAGATGGATAGAGGTAGCAACATTAAAAGAAGCTAATGAAACCAATGTTTTAGACTTCTATGAATTTTTTCTTACCACATGTGGGATCCCTTCAACTATAATTTTTGATAATGTTATGGCTTTTTTAGGATTTAAAATCAGCTAGTGGGAAGTTTAACATAGTGTTTTCCTTAGTACCTCATCAAACTATTATCCACAAGGTAATGGCCTAGCTAAGTCTATTAACAAGAATTTGTTGAAGATTATCAAGAGGAATATATAAGACAATCAAAGATCATGGCATCTCAAATTGAATTTAGATTTATAAACTGACTATATATTAGGGTACTGTTGATGCAAGAAAATGCACATGGGGCAAGGAGGTCGAACTCCTGCCTTTTCTCCGCAACATGGAAACTCCTCTCTCACCTGTGGGATGGTGAAGTAGGAGAGGAGAGTCTATAGTTAAGGGCTAGCTCCATTTGATGTATCATTGTTAATTTTAGGTAGAGAAAAAATACATACAGGCATATATATATAAATATATATATATATAGCTATAATAAAGGGGGGGATGAAAAGGGAGAAGAAATGCAAGAAAACAAACCTACTCTAAGGAGGTGATACACCAAAACAATATGACCCTTTCACACCCACTCTCAAAATTAGACAAAACACACTTATACACTGCACCCTTGATAGAAGAAGCAATCTACAAACTTGACAGGGAGGTAAAAATGAAAGATACCAAAAAAAAGGAGGTTCATCCAAAGGTGTTATAAGAAGCACTCTGTAGATAATCCTCTCTATTTTGCACTCCAAAATAGAACTCTTCTCCTATCAGTTGCAGATGGTGTCTTGTAGATAGCTGGTGTGTTGATGTTAAACTTGTGAGAGAATCAAAGACAATGACTAAACATAGATCAACACTCAGGACATACACAGGATATCTATCCAAGAAGAGGTAAAAAATTATGTTTATTTGATTCAGGCAGAAATTTTAGTAGGGCTGCACCTTGTAAAATTTGTGAAAAAAGATCCTTACAAAATGAACAAGTCCACAATATATATGAGAAGTAAAGAGGCCCATTTGGTGCTCCTTTTACAAGTGGCATATGTGTCCTTTCATGAAGAGAACAAGTCGCTCAAGGAATTAAATGGACTGTTTGTTTTGCCTGTTTGAGACTTACATTTCCTGCTTGGATGACTTACATAGTTTGCCTTCCAATTTAATGTGAAACAAAGAAAGCGGTTGCACTACTAGCCACTATCATTCCAAATGATCAATTCACTGGCACTATTTCACCTGCCAAAGATGCTTCTCCAATTTGTGACAGTCGGACATAATTGCTCACTCATCACCTTCCTGTCGCTCTGCTTGTTTATCATTCACGCCATCAGGCAATAAATTACCTTGTTTATGCCACTTGGATTGCTTGACTGATCTCTACCTTGTCACTTGGAATTTGTCTTTTTGGCTGCTTGGCTCCTTTAGGTGAACTTACTGGTGGGTCGCTACATTCTGAGCTCTTTCTTGGCTAGCGCTTCCCATTTGAAAACAAACAGTTATTCCATTTCACTAAATTTGATGTTTTTGTGGCTATCATACTTTGAATATCAATGGATATTCTATTCTTTTAAATTTTATGGCCTCGTGGCCATCATCAAGTCCACGTGGCATCTCCTTGGGCACATGTAACTTTTCTATCTTTGTTAAGTTCTCCCGGGCTCCCGCAGGTAAATTGTCTGTGGATAATTTCCCTGGGTCAATTTCCCTAGGTCTTGTGGCTTCGTTGTGTTTTCCACAGACAAAATGTCCACAAAAATTCTTTCACTTTGACTTTGCATTTTTGGCTGCACATTTTCGCAGACAAATTGTCCACAGAAATTCTTTCCCTTTTCTTCCCTTTGTTACTTTGAGGCGCGCCCAAATATTTTATAATATGAAGTGTCTACCTTCTGAAAGGGTGTTTTGGACTTGAAGATCCCCTTTATCTTGGGGGAGACCCTTGAAATGAACCCATTGAACCAAAATTTGGTTCAACGGTTCAAAGTTTAACCATTACGCGCTGATGGGGAGTGAACAAAAGCCGATGAACCTTTGAATTGAATTGAACCATGCCCGAATCTTTGAAAAGTCCTTGAAGTGTCATCCCTCTAAAAAGGTCATTTGACTATGACTACCCTTCAATTCAAGGGCATACCCTTGAACCATGCATTGAACCGACCTATTAAACTAAGCTGTTGAACCCAAATTTGGTTCAATGGTTCAACCGAGCACACTGATGAACCTTTGAACCCTTCTATTGAATTTTTTGTTGAACCTTTTTATTGAACTAAACCATTAAATCGAATGCATTGAACTAAAATGGTTCAACAGTTCAAAGGTTCAATCATTTAGCTGATGAAATCTTGAACCAATTTAAAATAAGCTACTTTGAACCAAGAGACCAAACCATCCACTGATCTTTTTCTTTGAATCGAACTCGTTGAACCAAAATTTGGTTCAATGGTTCACCTAAGTGCGCCAATAGTTATGAAGGCTGATGGACTCTATTGAACTGATGACGTTGAACCTTTTCCATTAAACCGAAGCCATTGAACCAAAATTTAGTTCAACAGTTCAAGGTTCAAAGGAACGCATCGATGAACCAAAAGCCAAGCCCGATGAACTCCTTGCATTGAACTGAATGTTGAACTTAAGCCATTTAAATGAAGCATTGAACTTAAACCAATTGAATGGGTTTAATGGTTTAAAGACACTGAATTTTCTTTTGATTTTCTTTAGACTAGAGCTTGAAGAAGGTTTGTAAAACCAAGAACTCTTTGAACTGATTCTCCATCCGCCAAAGGACTAACCTGCCGAGTCCATAGAAATCCAAAACCTACAGAGTCCATAGATTTAGACCTACAGAGTCTGTAGGAATTTTGCAGAGTCCGTAGAATGAATAGATTCATGAAAAATCAAAAAAATGAAATGGCCTCGAATAGCAGGGATAGGAGGGGACTGATTTTTGGCCTATTGGGCAAAAAATGGTCAACAAATTGGCGACTCATAGGGGAAGCATGCCTACCATGCTTAGAATCTAGCGGCCTTGAAAATCCATTGGGCATGGAGTCAGTAGTAACTTTGAGAACTAGCAATAGCTCTGTTATAACTTAGAACCAAAATGCATAGACCCACCTCTGAGGAAAAGAAAACACACGCAAGGCTAAGAAAACTACAACTTGTGCAACAGCACTTAGGGGAAATAGGAAAAGAAAACAAAAGGAGAATATGTACAAGTGAACCCCAAAAATTAGTGATAGTGTTTTAGATGTATCTCATTAACTGGGATATGTAGTTCTTCATCATCCAACCTAGAAAGTTGGAACGCATTATGCTGCTTGCACTGAGTGATCATGTAAGGACCGCTCCATAGGGTGTCAAATTTTGCATGTTTTTTGGGATTAGCTCGATCTTCATCCCACTTTAAGATGATGTCTCCTTTAGAAAAATATTTTAGCAAAGATTTATTGTCAAAGTGCCTCTTTACTTTCTATTGGCGACTGGTCATGGAAGCCATAGCCTGATCCCTTACCTCTTGGAGTTCTATCAGCTCACACAACCTAACCTCTAGGCCATTTCCTTCTTCCAATTATAGTTAGTGGGAGAGATCTAATGCTGGTAATTCAAGTGAGATGGGAATCCTAGCTTCCTTCCATACATGAGCGTATATGTAAAATTTTTGATTGCTCTTTTTGGAGTAATTCAGTCAGCCCATAGAGCTGTCTTTAGCTTGGCATGACAAGTTCTCTAATTTTCTTCCATAGTTCTCTTTATGATTCTGATCAAATTTTCCTTGGTGGACTCAGCTAGTCCATTCCCCTGCAGATAATAATTTGATGAAGTGCTGAGGTATATTCCATACTTTAGCATCCATTCACTTACTCTGGTCCCCAAAAAATCCAAAGTGTTATCTGAGATGATGGTGGCTGGGACCCCAAATCTTGTTACTAAGTCCTCATAGAACTCCAGGACTATGCTTTCATTTGCCTCTTTCAGAGTGACAGCCTTTACCCACTTGGTGAAATAATTTGTAGCAAGCATGACCCATTTGTGCCCAGCACTGGAGGGAGGGTTGATCATCCATATGAAGTCCAGGCCCCACTACATGAATGGTTGCTCAACTTGAATGGGCTATAGAGGCATGGCAGCCAATTGTTGTTTTCCATCAAAAATTGCACACTTTTGGCACTTTCTTACCTAGGCATGGGTGTCCTTGAAAAGAGTAGGCCAAAAATAGCCAGCTCTCATTATCTTTGCTACTATAGCTCTAGGGGTGAAGTGACCACCTGTTGGCCCATCATGGAACTCAGCCAATACCTTATCAGCCTAGTTTGGGTCAATACACCTTAAGAGAACCCTAGAAAAATCCCTCCTAAACAATACTTCATCAACCAGAACATAAGGAAGGGACTAGAGTTTAAAATACCTTCTCCCAGTCTTATCAAGACCCTATGGACATTCACCCGTGAGAAGGAAATGCTTCATGTCCAGCATCCAATCCTTTATGACAGCTGGTTCTTCTGTTATGGCCGCATCATGGATTAACAAGCTGTCTCTCCTTTCTTGCTTAAAGTCTACAGCTAGTTGTTCACATAGGCCTCTTCCCCTCACTAGCTTGGTGATATTTATATCTATGTCATACTCCATCACTTTGGTAATCCACCCTACTCTCTTTTCATTTAAATCTTGATGGGTCAAGAAATCCTTGACATCTGGATGTGGGACCATAAGGTGGATCCTGTTGTTAGACAACATATGCCTAAATTTCTTTAAGATCTGCACCACTGCCAAGACTTGATTTTCTACATAGGTGTACCTGACTTCAAAGTCCTCTAACCCTTGGCTGAAGAAAGCAAGTGGCTGCTTGAGGTCATCACTGTTAGCTTGGGTAAGCATGGTGGATATCACTTCCTCATTGCTGAAGGTATAAAGGTTGAAGTCTTTACTGAAGTCTGGGCTGATCAAAGTGGGAGCCCGAGTTATGGCCTACTTGATGGCCTCAAAGCTATGTTTCCTCTCAGCTATCCATTTGAAATCCTTACCTTTCTTTAGCATAAGGGTAATTGGCTTGACTATCTCTACAAAATTTGGAATGAAATTAATCCTGCCAAAGAAACTCTGCAAACTTTTCTTGTGTTTTGGTAGGGACATCTCCAGTATAGAGCAAACTCTCTCAGGGTCAATAGACAAACCCTCCTTGGACATAATGTGGCCAAGGAGTTTCCCCTCATGAATAGCAAACACACTTCTTTAGATTAAGAGAGATGCCAAATTCCCTACACCTTTCAAAAATCTGCTTGAGGTGTCCCATGTGCTAGCTCACTTTCTTGGAGAATATCGTTACATCGTCAAGGTATACTAGCATGTTATTATTTATCAAGCCATTAAAAGCCATGTCCATGGCTCACTGAAAGGTATCACCAGCATTGGATAGCCTGAATGGCATCTTCTTGTAGGCAAACATTCCCCATTTTATGGTGAAGGCTATTTTGTGCTGGTCATAGCCTTGCACTAGAATCTAATTGTACCCTAAATAACCATCCAGGAGGGAGAAATGCTCACTATTAGCTACCTTATAGAGGATTCGCTCCATGCTTGGAAGGAGGTAATGATAATTTAAAGAGACTTTATTAATGTCTCTGAAGTTGACACACAGCCTGATCTCCCCATTTTTCTTTCTGACAGGAATAAGGTTGGCTAGCCATGAGGAATGTTTCATTGGAAATATAATTTTGGACTCAATCAATTTGGCCAATTCCCTTTGCATGAGGGGCTCAATTATAGGATTGACAGGCCTTTGCTTTTGTGTTATTGGCTTGGTGCCTTCTTCTAATTCAATGGTGTGTTGGGCAAGCCTTGGGTTGAAGCCCTTTTTGTCACTATAATCTGACACAAACACATCAAAAAATTCTTGACACAACAGAATGAAAGTTCGCCTCTCCTAAAATGTGTAGACCTTGCCAAGTGCCAACAGCTTACCCTTGAAGATTTTGACCCTTTCATAATTTTCTTCTTTGGTAGTAATGCACGCCTTGTCATTTCCTTACTGGTCATCTCTGTTGAAAATGCTTTGAAGCATGACCAGACCTTTGGGGAGTTTATTGTTCTTCAATTGAACAATCTAATTGTCATATTGCTACTATAGTTTCACCTAGTTGTGTGTTTTGAACTCAGCTTCTTCTTGTAGGAAGAAGGCTATCTACTGGTCACTTTTAAAGACTTGCCAATTTGTAACGTTTCTAGGATTGAAGGCCAAACCACCACTTTGAAGTGGCATGAACCATAGTCTCGACTTATTTCCTTTGAAATGTCAAACTGGGCACCAATTGCTGCTAGCCTATCAACCTATTTGTTCTGCTCCTTGGGAATAGAGGCAATGTTAAAAGCAAGAAAATCCTCCACCAAGTCTCAAGCTCTATATTTGTAAGACTTTAGCAAGGAGTTCTTGGTCAGATTTAGGCCTCTTACTTGATTTATGATTAGTTCACTGTCTCCCAGGACTTACAACTCCCTAATCCCTCTTTTTCTTGCCCATTCAAGGCCATGGATCAAAGACTCATATTCTAAAACATTACTCATGTAAGAGAATTAGAAACAGAAAGTTGAAAAGTACCTTTCCTTTGAAGGGGAAACCAACATCGCCCCACCACTAGTGCCTATGTTACTTTTGGAACCGTCAAAATATAGCTTCCACAGCCCAAGGTCTTCTTCACTTTCCTTCATGAAATTTGGCATGAAGGCACCTTCTTCATGCATGAAATAGACTCCAAGGTCTGCCTTCTCAATGAATTTATATGGATCATGTTTGAAGTTATCATTTCCCCACTCATCCAAGAGTAAGTCTGTGACTCCTTCAAGAGTAGAGGATGGAGATTGGTCCATTTGAAACTCTTCTGGATCGATGATGGTGTAACTGGCATTTGCTACCTTGGGTGAATATGGTTCTAGATGGTCCTTATAGAGTGGCTCAAACTCAATTTTCACTTTGGTCCCATACTTGGTTCTGAAAACCAGATATGACCAATTCACTATTAGATAGCCACCTATCTTTAATGTGAAGTCCCTAGACAAGCAAATTGTGAAATATGGAGGAACATCCGCTACCACTATATCATGGGGAATTGAGAAGGTTGGGCAAGCATGTAATTTCAAGCCTAAACCCTTCACAATCCCAACTATTTTTGTAAGTGTCCCATCTAGCTGTAGGACTCCTTTGTTCTTTTCTTGATACTTTAATCCCATCTTATCAGCAATGCACTTGGGCATCACTGAGGTGCTGGCCCCACTGTCAATTATGTAGTTGTGCACCAAGAAGTCCCCAATGACCAAGGATACATAGAAAGGATTCTTCTCTTCCTTCTTCACATGTCCTGAAGTGGAAGGCTGTCCATTTGTCATCAAGACATTATCAGTGCTAGCTGGGATAGCTTGACAATCCAGCTCATTCAATTCCCTTTTTAACACGTCCTTCTGGATTGGAAGAGACAATGTATCCCATAAAGAGATATTCATATTTAGCTTCTTCATCTAATCCACTATATTGATTTGAGGACTGCCATGCCTTAAACTTTCTTTGGGGTTGATTCCAAGTTGAACTGTAGGTTAAGGGGCTAAAGGTATAGACGACTGCCTAAAATTTGGGGCCTTTACATTGGAGTGTGATGGAGGAGGTGTTGCTAATGCCTGAGGGGTAGCCTGGGCTTCTCCCATTACCCTTCTCTTAAACCTCTTGTTGGCTATAACATAATCAACCTGATTGTCTGTAGCACCCACATAATTTACTAAATAAAAATCTTCTTCCAAATGATTCATTTGGGTAGAATCAGGCTAAGCCTGATTGTTACTCATGCTGGGCTACATTGAAGGCTCAAAGGCCTGAGATTGAGTGGTTGTTTGGTTGTATACATTTTGAAAATAGTTCATCACCTCATTTTTATAGACGGCCTATTCTTGACCATATCCCATGGTCGAACAGCTTGACTACTCTTGTACTAAATTATTCTGAATAGGCACCATGGCCTTAGATGATGAAGAGGGACCAGTATTGTAGTTTTGAAATGGCCTGGTTGTAGTGAGCTACCCTTGATTTTGGTTATAATTTTGAAAGGGGGGTCTAGGGGCTTGGCCATACTGTTGATATCCTTGGTTCAGCTTGTTTCTTTGAGTTTGCTACCTTTTAAGGACAACAAGTTTGTTTGACATGTTTTGCAATAGGATTTTAACTTCACTTAATTCATTTTATGGAGCAAAAGATGGTTTCTCAATGATAGGCAAGGGAGCAATTGTGGGAGCAACAGCCTAGATCAGGGGTAGTGATTTTGGGAAAAGTGGCATGTGAGGCCTAAGGGCAATTTTCTCGTCTTGAACCAAGCAATTTTTGACTGCTATGACAATGTCATAAGTAGCTGGCAATATATGTCCTCCCATAGATTGGATCATCATAGCAATATCACTGTTTAACACCTTTAAATAGTACAAGAAAGTGTATCTGGGGGTCAGTCTTACCAAGATGGGAATTCTATCCCAAGTCTTTTGAAAGTGTGTGTTAAAGTCCTGCATATGCTCATGCAGAGCTCTCTTTATGGTCGTCAGCTGCTCAGCAAGAGAGCGGCCATCACCCTTTTCCCCAAAATGATTAGTTAACTAAGTGCCCAATTCATTCCAGGAATGTATGGAATTCTTAGGCAAGGTCCCGTACCAATCAAGAGCCTTGCCTTTAAGAGACAGTGCCAACAGTCTGATGGCAATATTTTATTTTGTTATATTGTGAATATTGAAAAGGTTGGCAATATTCTTAATATGCTCAATGGCTGTAATAGGTCCCACTCCATCGAAATAAGGCACATTATTTAGAGCTGTTCCTGGAATTGGATCATAGCATGGGAGATTTAAGGGGCTCTGACCATGAAAAGCTACAAAAGGCAGTGCCATGGCTGGGATCAGTTGTAACTGGGGTTGAGCTACATATGTGGCTCTTATAATAGGCCTAGGAGGATTGATTTTTGGATAAGGATGGGTCCTTTCAAATCATAGTCTTTTAGCAGAGTTTAAAGGTAACTCAATGAAATCAAAAGGGACCCCTCTTAAAGTAGACCTTGTGGTGACCTTAAGCATAGAAGATTAAGAAACTGGTTTTGAAAATATAGAACTGGAGCTCTTACCAGTGGAGTCACCAAATGCTAGAAGACTTAAAATGGTTGTATCAGGCCCAGCATTAATCTTGAACTTCACTAAATTATCAAACTGAAGGTCCCACCGGGTGTGCCAGAACTGTTGACACAAGAAAATGCACTTGGGGAAAGGAGGTCGAACTCCTACCTTTTCTCCACAACATGAAAACTCCTCTCTCACCTATGGGATGGTGAAGCAGGAGAGGAGAGTCTCTAGTTAAGGGCTAGCTCCCTTTGATGTATCATTATTTGTTTTAGGCAGAGCAAAAATACATATAGGCATATATATATATATATATATATATATATATATATATATATATATATATATATATATATATATATATATATATATATATATATATATATATACAGCTATAATAAAAGGGGGAATGAAAAGGGAGAAGAAATTCAAGAAAACAAACCTAATCTAAGGAGGTGATACACCAAAACAATATGACCCTTTCACACCCACTCTCAAAATCAGACAAAACACACTTATACGCTATACCCTTGACAGAAGAATCAATTTGCAAATTTGATATGGAGGTAAAAATGAAAGATACCAAAAAAAAGGAGGTTCATCCAAAGGTGTTATAAGAAGCACTCTATAGATAATCCCCTCTATTTTGCACTCCAAAATAGAACTCTTCTCCTATTAGCTATAGATGGTGCCTTGTAGATAGCTGGTGTGTTGATGTTAAACCTATGAGGGCATCAAAGATAATGACTAAACACAGATCAACACTTAGGACATACACAAGATATCTATCCAAGAAGAGGTAAAAAACTGTGTTTATTTGATTCAGGCAAAAATTTTAGCAGGGTTGTGCCTTGTAAAATTTGTGAAAAAAGATCCTTACAAAATGAACAAGTCCACAATATATATGAGAAGCAAAGAGGCCCATTTGGTGTTCCTTCTTTTACAAGTGGCATATGTGTCCTTTCATGAAGAGAACAAGTCACTCAAGGAATTAAATGGACTATTCATTTTGCCTGTTTGAGACTTACATTTCTTGATTAGATGACTTACATAGTTTACCTTCCAATTTAATGTGAAACAGAGAAAGCAGTTTCACTACTGGCTACTATCATTCCAAATGATCAATTCACTGGCACTATTTCACCTGCCAAAGATGCTTCTCCAATTTGTGACAGTCAGACATAACTGCTCACTCATCACCTTCCTGTTGCTCTGCTTGTTTGTCATTCACGCCATCAGGGAATAAATTACCTTGTTTATGCCACTTGGATTGCTTGACTGCTCTCTACCTTGTCACTTGGAATTTGTCTTTCTGGCCACTTGGCTCCTTTAGGTGAACTTACTGGCGGGTCGCTACATTCTGAGCTCTTTCTTGGCTAGTGCTTCCCATTTGAAAACAAATGATTATTCCATTTCACTAAATTTGATGTTTCTGTGGCCATCATACTTTGAATAACAATGGCTATTCTATTCTTTTAAATTTGATGGCCTCATGGCCATCATCGGGTCCATGTGGCATCTCCTCAGGCACCTGTGGCTTTTTTGTCTTCGTTAAGTCCTCCTGGGCTCCCACGGGTAAATTGTCCGTAGACAATTTCCTCGGGTCAATTTCCTTAGGTCTTGTGGCTTCGCTGTGTTTTTCATGGACAAAATGTCTACAAAAATTCTTCCACTTTGACTTTGCATTTTTTTCTACACATTTCTACAGACAAATTGTCCACATAAATTATTTCCCTTTTCTTCCCTTTGTTACTTTGAGGCACACCCAAATCTTTTGGAATATGAAGTGTCCACCCTCCGAAAGGGTGCTTTGCACTTGAAGATCCCCTTCGGCTTGGGGCAGACCCTTGAATCAAACCCATTGAACTAAAATTTGGTTTAACAGTCCAAAGTCCAACCATTGCGTGCTGATGGGGAGTGAACAAAAGCTGATGAACCTTTGAATTGAATTGAACCATGCCCAAATCTTTGAAAAGTCCTTGAAGTGTCAGCCCTCTAAAAAGGTCATTTGACTATGACTGCCCTTCAGTTCAAGGGCATACCCTTAAACCATGCATTGAACTGGCCTGTTGAACCAAGCTGTTGAACCCAAATTTGGTTCAATGGTTCAACTCAGTGCACCGATGAACCTTTGAACCCTTCCATTAAACTTTTCATTGAACCTTTTCATTAAATTGAACCATTAAACTGAACGCGTTGAACCAAAATGGTTCAAAGGTTCAATCATTTAGCTGATAAGCTCTTGAACCAATTTAAAACAAGCTGCTTTGAACTAAGAGACCAAACCATCCACTGATCTTTTCCTTTGAACCGAACCCGTTGAACCAAAATTTAGTTTAATGGTTCACCTAAGCGCATCGATAGTTATGAAGGCTGATGGACTCTATTGAACCGATGACGTTGAACCTTTTCCATTGAACTGAAGCCATTGAACCAAAATTTGGTTCAACGGTTCAAAGTTCAAAGGAGCGCACCAATGAACCAAAATCCAAGCCCGATGAACTCCTTGCATTGAACTAAATGTTGAACTTAAGTTGTTTGAATGAAGCATTGAACTTGAATTGATTAAACGGGTTTAATGGTTCAAAGACGCTGACTTTTCTTGTGATTTTCTTCAGACCAGAGCCTGAAGAAGCTTTGTAAAACCCAAAATTCTTTGAACTGATTCTCCACGCACCAAAAGACTAACCTGTCGAGTCCATAGAAATCCAAAACCTGCAGAGTCCATAGATTTAGACCTGTAGAGTCCGTAGAAATTTTATAGAGTCTGTAAAATGAATAGATTCATGTAAAATCCAAAAAATGAAATGACCTCGAATAGCAGGGACAGGAGGGGACTAATTTTTGGCTTGTTGGGCAAAAAATGGTCAATAGGTACCTCATCAGGGGTCATTGTCGAGACCTAATTTTACATTCCACCTAAGATATGCTTAAGGGGGGGTGTTGGAGTGGGATTTATAGTACTTATTTTTATTGTCTCTATTTTTTTTTTGGGGGGGGAGTTTTTTCCCACTAGGTTTTGTCCTTTTACTCCACTTATTGAGAGTTGCATTGTACATGGGGACCTCATCAGGCCTTATTGCCAAGACCCATATTTTTTTCCCACCTAAGATATGCTTAAGGTAGAGTATTCCAATAGCATATAAAGATTACTTTAAAGTATAAATGATGATGTTTTCTTATTTGGGCCTTAGGCTTGTACTTTGCCTAAATAGGCTTGTCTACAAACCTTGACACCTATGCTATAGTTCTATGAGATATTTGAGTATGAAAAAATCATATCTATGGACATCCATATATAATTTTTCACTTATATATTTATAATTTATAATAGGTCAATTACTTATAATAGGTCAATTTCCAATTCTCCATACAAGTTAGTATATAATAAGGAAGCAAGAATGCTTATTTCTCTTGAATTCCCTACTTTGGAATTGATGCATCAACATAAGATTTTGGAAAATAAGCCAATGTAAATAAGATATATTGAGCTCATGGAGATAAATGAGATAATGCATCAGTTAATGTGGCAATGGAGGCCCCTCAAATAATGACAAAGAAATCTCTTGACAAAATATCTAGTTCAAGAGCTTTCCAAGAAAGAGATTTGGTCCTCAAGTGGGATGAGGATAGAGAAAATCTAGGAAAGCACAAAAAATTTGATTATCTCTAGAGTCATCCATATATAGTCTCTATCTATAAGTCTTGCAATGATTTCCATCTCATAAGGATGAATGGTGAAGAGCTTCCTATCCCGGTCAATGGATTACATCTCAAGCACTACTATTAAGGAAAGTTAAGTCCCTTATACATAGATAGTTGCTCCTATTTTTTCTCTAAGTGTTTTCTAATAAATTAGTTTCCTTTCTATTTTATCCCAAATAAGTGCTTTTTTTTTTCATAGTTTTTCAGTATTTTAGTTGCCTTTACTTTTTAGGTTAGTTTCCCTTTTAGTTTGTTTTCTTTCCATATTTGTTGGAATTCTTTTTTCTTTGCAAGTCAAAAGGTTGTATTGTAGTCATGTAAATGGTTTATGTATTATCTATAATGAGTCGTAATCATGTATATGGTCTAATTTATTGAGCATAGAAGTCATGTTTCCCAGTCAGGACCCCAAAGATGTTGACTAAATTTGGTCTACATACCAATAATACACCTAGTCCAAGAGTTCAATGGAAGGAGCAGGATCTTTTCTTTAGTTGAAAAGAGTAGGTACCTAAATCATTTTTCATAGTGTGTAGTCCTTCAAGGATTAAGAAAATTTTAAATTTAAATCTAAGTACAAAAACTTTTTTGGACTGTCTTTATTTGAATTCTTTTGGAACTTTTATTTGACTAAGTGTTCATTCTTTCAAGAAAATTCATTTGGGCTTTTATTTTGCTAAGCTAATTTATTTTGGGACCTTTTTTGGATAATTTTTTAATTATTTTAGATAAATTGTCTAAGATAAAGTTTCTAAAGTCATGAATCCTTTCATAAAAAATGTCTGAAGCAAAAGATAAAGACCTATTTCTTTCAGGGAAATTGTCTAAACAATTTTCCTGAAGGATAAATCTTCAACAAAGTGGTCTGATATAGAAATACTGAAGGATAAGTCTTAGATTGAAGTGTCCCAAACACTTTTTTTGAATGATATATTTTTAAATTAAAGTGTCCAAAACATTTTCCCAAAGGGTCTTTTCTTAGGAAATTAAACCATATAAAAGCTTCGAAGGGTCATTCTTCAATAAAGTGGTCCATTTTCAAAAGTCCTAAAAAGTTAGTTTTTAATGGAATAGTCATATACATTTTTTTTAAGATTATTTTATTCAAAAAAAAAATTATCCAGATGAATTTTTGAAGGGTCCATTTTTAAGGGAGGTGCCCCAAACAACATTCTAATAGAAGGTTCGAAGGAAATAGCCCATGGAATTTGTGATCCAAATAATTGCACGAACATTATTTTTAAACTACAAGAAATGTTAACCATTTTTACCATAGCCAAAATGGGTCAACCCACCTATAGTAAAAAAAATTATATAGGGGTCTGATATAATGTCATATGGTGTGTTTTAATTCATCTGATGTCATTTCATATGCCATTCTATTTTTAGTCATTGCCTAGTTTATTATTTGTGTTATTTCATATCTTAGAGGCCATTTTAGGTTCAAGTATGGAAGTGGTAGGTATTCATGGTGTCCAAAGCACTTAAGTATCAATTAATAGGTTTTAATAGACCTTAGGAGTTAATTAGAGATTCAAATATAAATCATATAGTTCCTTGCATGAGCTTAATAGAAGTAGACCATCACCAAGATGTCATCCAAAAATGAACAAAGTAGCCCACTTGTGTAATTTTTATCTTCACTTAGGAAGACCCCATGATCAAAAAGATCATGTGAAATTATATATCTTCATCCCATGAACACACTCTACAAATTTCATGCTTGTGTGAGTTCTCTATCTCAAGTTATGAAGATTCAAAGTTAGACCTATAGAGTAGAACATTCATACAAGCATCAATTTCAAGATTTGTAAAGTAGCTATTTACATTTAAAATGCCTTTAAAGAGTTTAATGTTTGTCAATATCAAATGGCCTATGATTCATCATATGTATATGATCTAATGGAGCATGATGAAGTCAAATTATCAAAAGGAGATCTGAGTGAGCATGCAAGTGATAAGTGTCACATTCATAGAGCTTATCAGATGGAGACCCAATGAGTTTAAGCTAATCAAAGTTAATGATCAATCTTGTTATAAGATCTAATGGCTCACACTCAATCATTCAAAGGGAATCCAATGGAGTGAATGGACTCAAATGTTATAAATTTCTCAAGGTTTTTTGACATAGTGACAAGTTAAAGATTGAGTACGTCTGAGAAGATTGATGGAGTGAAAGAAATCCAAAGACACAAGAACCAACAAGATGAGGTCAAAGTGTCAAATTATAAAGACCAAGTCAAGGTAAAGTTCATGCAAGTTCAAAGATCCAATGGCACATAAGAGCTAGGGTCTAGAGATCCTATGATGTGAAGTAGGACAAAGATTCAAGATCTGACAACAAGGATTTATGAAACCAATAATAACAAATGTGATTGGTTTGAGTCAGCTTTGATGGACAAATGTCAAACCAAAGAGTCATTTTTTACTGAAATAAGTGAATATCATATATAGTTTAGAAAGGAATAAATAGTGTGGCAAGGTAATGCCACATGAACAAATATGTAAGACTAAGGATCCTGTAGTGAAGCAATCTCTTTGAGCTCATATGCCACCATGAAAGCCTAATCAAGGTCCAAGATGAATAGTGATCACCAAATGTAAAGAACAAACTCTAAAAAACTAATAAATGATTATAGATGGTGAATGTAGGTATTTATAAGATATCTAGTAGTTAGGAGATCATATTACAACTGTCATAACATGTTTCAACCTCCTTGAATAGTGCTTATGTGTCAACTCTCCTGGTTTAGTTTCAAATGCGCAAAGGGTGGCCCATGATGGAAACAATTTCACAAAGGTTGGTGGAAGAGTCATTGAACCATTTTGGAAGGAATTTTTCATGGTTTACATGGACATTTGGCTTTAAAGGCATTCATTATCTATTTTACTCTTAATTTCACGTACAATGTAACTAGTTCTCATGCTTGAACATGTATTCTAGTGACACTTTAACTTCTTTCTTTTCTTCTCTCTCAAAATTTATATAAGTAGTTACCATTTTGGATTTGTAAGATATACCACATCCATGTATGATGAAGCCCTACTAGATTAATGTCATATTTTGCCTTTGAATATTAATGCAAGTTTTTTTTTTTGAGTTTTAAAATAAATGTCTATGTGTGTAAGTGATCTATAGTGATAAGAAGTGATAATCTTCTATCCTTATTTCATTTATCCTTTCATATTTGAGTAAGATTTCTTAGTCTAATAGGTCATATGGAGTGCAGTCAAATGTGTCAAACTTTTTCAAGTGTTTAATTGTCTTTGGAATGTGTAACCTACCTTCTAGTTCATTTTCCTTGTGTTGTTTCACATATCTCACCTCTATATTTAAATACTCATGTTATAACCTCTTTGGAATATGAGACTAGTTTGTATGCCTTGTTATATAGTGCTTATAATATGATGGTTATGTGGATACAATCTTGGTGCATCACCTCTATAGATTGGGTTCAATTTATGTTGTTTTTAACTCTTTCGTCTATAAGCAAATACTATTTTAGGTGATAATATTTGCAAAGATATATTCAAGGAGCTATCCCTTTAAATGTATAGGCTCATTTCCATAATAGGTACACCCACATACCTATAAATTTTCCCATGTTACCCAAATTTGAAAGAGGCTTGAATACCCTCTTCTAGGGTGCAAAATTTGGTGACAACAATTATAGCATACCCAGTGGGACCTTATCTTCAAGATAATTTCTCAAGATAAATGTTGGTCTTGACAACATCAACTATAAATTGGTGTTCTTCTCAGCATTTGGTGACTCCACTAAGATAAATCTAGTTTAAGGCCATTGTTTTTTTATAATCCTACTCCCAAAATTCATGGTTCTCATTAGGTCACCCTCTAGATGAGTTCTAAATCCCATTGACCCACCCTTTTAGCCTAAACTCCCCCTTGGAGTTCAATATCCTCCTCTTAATATGCACTTTGGAGAACTAGTAGATTTTTTTAGAGAGGAAGAAGTTGAATATTTTTCTAGTGAGGGAAGTCAAGAGAGTGAAAAAGTTGAATAAATTAAAGATTTTGAAAAAGAAATGGCTAGACCTCATGCTTTTCCTACATTCAATACTAAAAATCCTATTTGCCTTCAAGATTATGATGTTATTCCTCCAAATTCCACAAAATGTGTGCCTCAATTCAATGGTGAGAGTCATGTTACACCCAGTGAGCATATTAGAGATGTCTCTAACTTGTGTAACTTCCATAATATCACTCAAGAGAAAATTACTATCAGAATTCTTTCCATGTCCCTTAGAGGGAAGGATCTTGATTGGTATAAGATTCTATAATGTGGATACATCACTTCATGGAATGAATTTGGAGTTCTACTAACTACAAGATTTGGAAATGGGAGTGACCATGCCTCTCTTATACACCAACTTAATGTAATCAAGAGAGGACCTAAATAAACAATACATGATTTTAATGAGAGATTCCAAAAGACTTGTAATAGAATACCTCCTCCTATGAGGCCACCTCCCAAATTTGTGTTCTTGAACTATTTGAGAGATATTAACACTAAAATTATTGCCATGCTTTATTCTATGGGTGGCTCCACCTTCCTTGAATGTTAGGTTGTGGAGCTAAAAGCTTCACCAGGATGCAAACAGGAGAAGTTACGGAGGATGCAGAGTTGCAGAGTCAGTTGCAGTGAAACCAGTGTCGGTCTGATCAACCGACATCAGTCAGATAGCAGTGAAGAACAAACCAGCATCGATTACCAGTCAGCCAACATCGGTCATGGAAAAGCTGACGTCGGTAGCCTGTGCAAGAACAGGTAGTTTGCATGTTGATCCCAGAGAGTCTATTTTTGGACTATTTGTTTACATGTCAAAGGCTAGTCTTAGTCTTGAGATGCGTATCTAATTATTGTAATTAAGGTAGTCTAATTATTTTAAGCATGAGATATATATATGGACTCATAGGCTGTATTGTAAAAGTGTGCTAGAAAGCCATAGAGCTTTTAGAGAGAGCTAGATTAGCTCCTCCTAGTTCCAAAGGGGTGCTAAGAGTGTATGATCACGGAGAGTTGCAGGGTCTACAAGGTCTAGGAGCTGATCCACTAGGGTACTGGTTAAAGAATCATAAGGACTTGGTGAGGCAAGGACAAGGGTTCTTTAGGGGTGTAGAGATATCTACATGGTGAGTAAGGTCTAGTGATTTACAGGTAGCAGCAGAGAGCAGGAGATCTGCTTGGAGTACGGTTGTGTACTTGGTGTACTGGCAACGTGTTACTAACTGGTTGGAGAGGTGAACATCAATTCTATATTTGAGTTGATTGTTGGGACCGAGAGAGAGAGGGAAGAAGGTCTTGAGGCATGGTGAACCTTTGAGGTGGAAGAAGTGGCATCTTCTTTATTGTATTTTCTTCTAAGTATACAATACAATTTGTATTGTCTCTCATACCCTGTGTTGTTTCATATTTATAGTTACTTATTGATTCTAGTATAATTCCGTGTTTAGTTGCTAATACAAGAAGTAATCATCTGTGCTCTATTTGAGGAGCAAGATCCTGACAAGTTGGTATCAGAGCTTTTGGTTGGGTTACTAACAGGTGGTTTCAGATCTGGTAGTGTTTGTTGATTACAGGTTACTCACAGGGGTTTTTGATTGAGTGGGAGTATAGCAATGGCAAAAGGAAGTAAGCTACGAATGGAGAAACTAAATATCATGAATGGTCTGATTGATGGAAAGAAAGAGCAGGTAAAGAAAAATTGTTGGTTGGTTACAGATCAACAGAGAAGAGCAGATGTTGCAGGGGATGTTGCAAAGGATGTTCTAGATAAAGTAGAATCTTGGTTCACAGATTCTTTTGCCTCTTTCCATGCAGTTTGAAATAGAGCATATTTTCATGGGTATGTCTTTGGAGACTTTGGAGAGATTTATTTAGGAGCTAGAGAGCCTTGTCAAATGATTGGCAAAGGGGAAGTGAAGCTGAAATTGCAGACAGATAACACACAGGTGTTGAATGAGGTTATGCAGGTACCAGTCTTATAGATGAGTCTAATTTCTTTAGGAAAGTTAGGTGATGAGAGATGCACTGTAACTCTCATAGTGGATACACTTGAATTAGATGGTGGTAAGAAAGTAGGTATCCTTTATCTATCTACTTATATTGCTGATTCACCTTCTGTTGCAGAGATGTGGCTTCATAGGCTTAGTCACATATGTAGAAGGAGAATGCAGGTTTTGAAGCGGAAGTCAGATGCCTTTGGCAAGCTAAAGAACTAGAAAGCCTTGGTGTTCATGGAGGAGATGATAGATAGAGATAAGGTGAGGGAACTAAATTATTCTGAGTAGGGCTATGTTGATTTGATCAGGATTTTGATCCATGGAGAGCTCGTGGGTAAAAATTTATCACTCAAAGATGAACACAGGTACCAGCATCGATTAGATAGTAATTGACGTCGACAACAAGAAGACCGATATCAATCATGAAGGAATTGACGTCGGTAGATGTGACACCGACATCAGCCAGGGAGATGACGTCAGCAGTCAGGGTTAGTGCAGGGAACCGACATCTGTCGAGAGCAGACTGGGAGATGGTTGAGATCGGTCACTGGAACGGATATTGGGTAGACAGCAAGCTATCAACAAGTCTCAAATGCTCATGTCAAGGTCAAAAAGGGTAAGTGAACCTCATATTCATTGTTCACCTTCTTTATATTTCTTACTGATGGTCGAGAACCAAGAAGATGTGAAGAGGCAATGCAGGTAGAATCCAGATACAGTGGGAGCTTGGCATGGATGAGGAGTGTGAGTCCTTGGAGAAGAACCAAATAGGTGTTTGTTGGTAGAGTTGTTAGCTAGAAGAAAGCACTGAGAGATGGATGGATTCCCATAGTTAAAGAAGAGAGTGGATGGACACGTGAGACAGAAGGCCAAGGTATATGGTCTTGAGGAAGTTGCAGGATAGTGGTACAGGTTTTGATAGGAGGATGACAAAAGCATAGCTTTGGTCAACGTCAGTGTAACTATTGTGTTTGTTCTTACCAGGTGGATGATGAGTCACGACATTATCCAGTTACTGTATGTGGATGGTTTGCTAGCAGATTTGTACATACAGGGTTTTGTTGAGCTAAAAGGTAAGGTTAGTTCAGAGGTATGTCATGAGGAATTTGGAGCAGCAAAATTCTTTGGCATAAGAGACATGGAGATTTGGTCTCCAGTGGGAGCTGATGTGAATTAGGTGTTGGCGAGGTTCATTACATAGGATGCAGAATTGGTAAGCACACCAAGGGCTAGACAGTTCAAGCTTAGCTTGAAATAGGGTTCAAAATCACATGAGGTCTGGTGTAGGCCTAAATTTTCCCAAGCAGTGGGAGTTGTTAGAAAGTATGGAGCCAATTCAGGGAAGGAGTACTGGAGGGTAGTTCAGAGGGATCAGTAGCAGGTTAACATGTTATGCAGGGTCAAGGACTTCACTACATGGATATGTAGGTTTGGATGTGGCAGGTTACTTGGATGACAGGAAAGGCATCATAGGGTGTGTGATGATTAGTCTTCAGGATTGATCTTGAAGAGGGATACAAGCTAGGGAATAATTTAGATGGTGTACAGGTATAGGTATAGGTGTATCTTTTTATCTCCAAGTGGGAGATTGTTAGGTTGTGGAGCTAAAAGCTTCACCAAGATGCAAACAAGAGAAGTTATGGAGGATGCAAAGTTGTAGAGTCAGTTGTAGGGAAACCAGCATTGGTCTGATCAACTGATGTCAGTCTAATCAACCAACATCAGTCAGATAGCAGCGAAAAACAAACCAGCATCGATTACCAGTCAGCCGACATCGGTCATGGAAAAGCCGACGTTGGTAGCCTGTGCAAGAATAGGCAGTTTGCATGTTGATCCTAGAGAGTCTATTTTTGGACTGTTTGTTTGCATGTCAAAGGCTAGTCTTAGTCTTGAGATGCGTATCTAATTATTGTAATTAAGGTAGTCTAATTATTGTAAGCATGAGATATATATATGGACTCATAGGCTGTATTGTAAAAGTGTGCTAGAAAGCCATAGAGCTTTTAGAGAGAGCTAGATTAGCTCCTCCTAGTTCCAAAGGGGTGCTGAGAGTGTATGATCAGGGAGAGTTGTAGGGTCTGTAAGGTCTAGGAGCTGATCCACTGGGGTACTGGTTAAAGAATCATAAGGACTTGGTGAGGCAAGGACAAGGGTTCTTCAGGGGTGTAGAGATATCTACATGGTGAGTAAGGTCTAGTGATTTGCAGGTAGCAGCAGAGAGCAGGAGATCTACTTGGAGTATGGTTGTGTACTTGGTGTACTGGCAGCTTATTATTGATTGGTTGGAGAGGTGAACATCAATTCTATATTTGAGTTGATTGTTGGGACCGAGAGAGAGAGGGAAGAAGGTCTTGAGACGTGGTGAACCTTTGAGGTGGAAGAAGAAGTGGCATCTTCATTATTGTATTTTATTCTAAGTATACAATACAATTTTGTATTGTCTCTCATACCCTGTGTTGTTTCATATTTCTAGTTACTTATTGATTCTGGTATAATTCCGTGTTTAGTTGCTAATACAAGAAGTAATCATATGTGCTCTATTTGAGGAGCAAGATCCTGACATTGAAGCATATGAAATTTTTATGAGAATTAAAAATAATATCATCCAAGCTAGAATATTTACACCTAAAGTGTTTATGAATCCATTATCTCATACTTTTTTTGATGCTCCAACTATGGCTCAAAATCCTAGTTCTAGTACCAACTCTAAGGCTGCCCCTAGATAGGTATAAAATAATATTGATTAGAAAGCAAAGTTCTTAGCCTTGGAAGCTCAAAATAAACAAGCTAATGGGTAGCAAGGTGCCTATCAAAATTCGTATCCTTATCAACAATAGTATGGAAGAGGAAGAGGCCAATGGTAGCCTAATATCAATAGGCCTACTAATACATACAATCCTAATTCTACCACCAATGTAAGAGATATGGTACTTATTCATACTAATATGTTATACGGTGAAAATTGGTATCAAGGCTAATTTATGGATGTCAGTGAAAGTGAAGAGCAAGCTCTTATTTCTCAAAGAGAATTTACTCCTCTCCTATCTACTGAGGATAAGGTTATTATTCAAATAAGTGAAGGTGGACACCCTTAATAATAGTTCTTCACCAACTTCTTGGTTGAGGATGATTTTTTGCTTAATCAAAGAACATCAGTTGTAGATAACATTAGAGCCAAAATAAAGGCTTTGTGTGGTGATATCAAGGTGCCTATTGGCTCATCTAATCCTCCTAAAAAGTACCAAGAATATATGTAAGTGTAATAGTTCCAAAGGTTCCTAAACTTCCATAAAATCAAAATTTTGGAAGGAATATTCATTTAAAAGTACTAAGACTTCCATTTCCTTTTGGAATGTTTTACATATGCTTGGTCAGAAAGAGATTCTACAAAATTAGTTATTTGTTATCCCTAATAGTGTCCCTTATTTAAATCAGGGTCATGTTACCATTTTAAGTGTCCTAAATAACATCATTTAACCATCCACCAAGGTTAAAAAAACTCCACCATTCTACCTCACCCTCATAGTGGGTGACAAGTTGGTCCGTAACTACATAGTTGATAGTGGAACTTCAACTTTGATCATGCTCAAGGTTGTGGTTGATAAATTAGGTCTAAAGTATGATTACCATAGTATAGGAGTTATATAATTATATGGTATAGTTTCCAAGATGATAGAACTGATAAGAAACTTGAAAGTCTTCATGCACGATTATCCCAGTTTTCCTATCTTGCAAGATATAGTTATTATTGATCTCCCAGCCCACTTTGCAATCTACCTCTCAAGGGAATTCACTGATAATATTTGTGACTACATTTAAATTTATAGGTATTTATTGTCCTTAAAAACAATTTATGGGACTAAGGTTACAATTCTGATGTAACCTCTTTCAAGGTTTCATATAGAACCTTACATTGAGACAAGTTCTAATCTGATTTGTGTAGTTTATGAAGAGAAGGATTCTATTATAGATGATGGCACTTATTCCAAACTTTAAAGATTATTAATTAATATGGTAATAAAACTTATTATCATTATCCTTATGCTCTCATATAGTAAATTTATCTAGGAGTATATTTCATACATGAGGGAGGAATACCACACCTCTACTTGCCAAGGAAGAAGGTGAAGAAGATAAGATGTGGAAAATATGTTTTGATGGTTCAATAAGTAAAATTGGTGGAGTTAGTGTTATGATAGTCCCCCCATATAAATATAAATACTATGCTTCATATATATTTCATTTAATTTTTAATTTTAATGTAGATGAGTATGAAGGTTTAATTTATGTCCTTCAATGGGCAAGGAGAAAAGGAATCAAGAACTTACAAGTGTATGGAGAGAGTGAATTGGTTGTTCATCAGGTTAGGAGTGTGGTTGTTGCCAAGAACCCCTTTATTAAGGCCTAAAATCATATATTATGGTATTTTCTTGAATATTTTAATGAATTCAACATACAACTAGTCCCAAGGGAGTATAATAATCATGATGATAGGCTAGGTGTCATAAGATCTCAATTTGATACTCCAACTACCATAAAAGAAGAGAGGAAAAAATATCACAATAAGACCATTATAAAACATTTTTTACCTAATAATAATGTGTATTGGAAATTTTTTTACAGTGACAAACACATTTCATGTTTCTTATAGAATGAATTTGAGTTCTCCTCAAGGAATCAGAAGAGATTCCAAGAGCAGTTTGGTGACCAAGTTGTGAAAATAAGGAAAAATAAGATACCTAAGGGTATAGTGTCCTTAAAAGGAATATTTAATGATAATTATTATAATAATAAGAAGGAAAAGGTGAGTACATCTACAAAAGAGGATAATTATGAAAGAATATTGTTCTTCAATGATAGACTCCTCAAACTAGGTAAGGTATGTTCTACATTAGAGAATCAAGCATTCATTGATTTATGTAGGAAGTTTCATGACATATTTGCTTGGAAATATAAAGAAATAAAAATATTTTATCCTAGCCTAGAAATACATACTATTGAGTTAGAATATGGAGTTAAACTGGTTAGACAAAAATAGAGGCCCATCAATCCCAAGGTTAAACAACTCATGAGGTTAGAGCTCACTAAACCCTTGAATCTAAAATAATTTTTCCTATAAAACATTCAACATTTGTATCTAATATTTTTCCTATTATAAACAAGATTGGGGAGATAATACTTTATGTGGAATTCAAGGATCTTAATAGAGTGTCACTCAAAGATCACTATCCCCTACCCTCAATGGAGCAGATTTTGCAAGTAGTTTTAGGTTCTTAATGTTTTTCTCTTCTTGATGGATATTTAGGTTATAATCAAATCCTTTTAAATTATTATGATCATAATAAGACAAAATTTTCCACTAAATGGGGGACTTTTTATTATATAAAGGTGCCATTTGGTTTGACAAATATTGGTGTTACCTTTCAAAGAGCCATGGACATAGCCTTCAAAGGTTTGATTAATGAGATGTTGTTGGTTTATCTAGATGATATAACAATGTTTTTTAAGGATGATAATGAAAATATGCAACACTTGAGACAAGTGTTTTAAATATGCAGGCAATATGGAGTATCTCTTAATCTAAAGAAATGCATCTTTGCTATCCATGAAGGTAAGCTCTTAGGACACATTATTTCCAAAGATGGTTTGGATATTGATATTGAAAGGATATAGGATATTCTTGACATATCATTACCCTTTCATAAGAAAGGCCTTCAAATTTTCTTAGGCAATATAAATTCTGTAAGGATATTCATACTTGGGTTTGCATCTTTAGTGAAACCCATCATAACCATGCTCAGAAAGAACTAGGTCTTTTCTTGGACTAAAGAGGGTAAGAATAATTTTTTAGCCATAAAAAAGTTAATTACACAAGATCCTACTCTTTTGAATCCTCTTTTTTTCCAAATACTTCATGTTTTATTCATTTGCTAACCTTGACACTATCTCATCCATGTTAATACAAAATAATGGTGAGGGTGTGGATCATCCTCTTGCATTATTTAGTCAAGGTTTAGAAGAATATGAAGTAAATTATACCTTTTTGGATAAAAAATTCCTAATTGTTGTAAGGGGACTAATGAAGTTCAGGCATATGGTTTCAAATAATAAAATTCATGTTATGGTTACTCATCTTAGTACCAAAGAGTTCCTTTTGATCAAAGACCTTAGTGAGAAGAGAGAAGGATATATCACTAAGGTAATGGAATATGATGTTGATATAAAAGTAACAAAGTTGGTAAGAGGGAAAGGTCTTTGTGAACATTTAGTTTCAAATTTTCATGATTCAAAAGAAAAGCTTCTAGTCAATCATGATTGCTCCCAACCAACTAATTCCTTGCATATATAGAGTTGGACACAAGATGTGATCAAATTCCTTCAAAATGGTCAATATCCTAATAATATGAGTAGATTACAAAGGAGATATTTTAGATTGCAATCTATTCCATTTTGTCTTGTGTATGGTATCCTTTTTAGAAAAGACATTAATGGTGTGATATTGATTTGCATTGATAATGATCAGTCTGGGGTGTTGCTGGAGAAGTTTTGTGATGGGATAGAAAGAGGTCATTTGTACCCAAGAAATATAGCTATTAAGATCATGAGAGCATAATATTACTAGCCTAGCCTCTTCAAGGACTTCCATGCTTGGGTGACAAGGTGTGTACAATGCACTTTCTTTATGGGAAATAAGAACCGTGAGGCTCTCCCTTCAAGCCTATCCAAGTTGATCAACCTTTCATGTAATGGGGTCTTGATTTCATCGGTATGTTAAACCCCCCATCAAGTGCTGGTCATAAATGGATACTCTATTGGGGATCAACCAACAATGTTGATTACACTATGAAAGCAATTAAATGCAGAATTAAACCAGAAAGATAAGTAACTAGAATCAGAAATATAGCAAGAAGAAGAGATATAAGAAACCACCCTAAAAACTTGTATTAAAATCTTTACAAAAGGAATACAATTAAAGAAACTTATTTTCTTCCACACCTCTCTCAGATGTACAGATCTCTCTCTAGATCTCTTTCCCTCAATAGCTCTCTCTCTCAATTACAATCAATTCCAACAACCTGAATTGATACACATATACAATACTATACTATTCAATTAAACACTCCACTACAATAAGCTAAGAAGATCTATCCTATTATATAATAATTAGGAAACATGAGCATACAACTATAGCCATTAGATGCACCTCCTAATCAAGGGCTCTAAACAGTCTTACTTAAAATAGAGATACGGACTTAAGACTAACACTTAATCTTAACATACAAACATTTTGTTCTGTCCATGAAAATAGCATTCTAGACGCACAAGTGACCGACATCGGTCCCTTCTTGTCTGCACCTGATCGACGTCGGCCGAACATAACCGATGTTGGCATCTCCCAGTCGACACCTGACCGACGTCGGTTGTCCCTGACCAACACTGGTGACTATGTAAATCTACAACTTTGCAAACTCACTCATTTGGTGAAGCTTTTAGCTCCACACCTTAACAATCTCCCACTTGGAGATAAACAGCTGCACCAGTACCTGTACAGCAACATCTTCTAGCTCCTCCATCTTCAAACTCAATCATGAAGACCTACAAAAGTTGAATGAAGACTCAACTTCTCCTTTATTACCAGCTTGGTTAACATATCAACAGGGTTCTTATCTATATGGATCTTCTCCAGCTTCAACTCACCATCCTCCAATACCTATTTAATGAAGTGGTACCTAAGCTATATATGCTTTGTTCTTGAATGAAAGGCTGAATTCTTAGCTAAATGAATTGCACTCTGACTATCACTGTATAATTTGCAACTCTCTTGCTCCTTTCCAAGCTCTTCCATGAATTGTGTCATCCATATCATCTCTTTTCTAGCCTCTATGACTGCAATGTATTCTACTTCTATAGTTGACAAGGAAACAACCTTCTGTAACTTTGATATCCAACTAACTGTCATTCCACCAACAGTGAAAACATAACTTGTGGTGCTTCTCCTGCCATCCAAATCACCTACCAAATCTGAATCTACATAACCATGTAGATTAGTATCTAAACCTCCATAGCACAAATGCCTACTGCTGGTCCCTCTCAGATATCTAAGGATCCACTGAACTGCTTTCCAATGCTCCTTCCCTGGATTGGCCATATACTTACTTAAAACTCCCACTACTTGGGCAATATCCGGTCTAGTACATACCATTGCATACATTAAACTCCCTACTATGGAAGCATATGGAACTTTACTCATGTACTCTACCTCATCATGTGAATTAGGACACTGTTCTTTACTCAACTTAAAATGTCCAGCCAAAGGTGTGCTTACCGGTTTTGCATCTTGCATATTGAACCGTTTCAACACCTTGTTCACATAATCATCTTAAGACAAAATCAACCTATGATTTTTCCTGTCTCTCTTAATGCTCATGCCAAGGATTTTCTTTGTTGTTCCCAAATCCTTCATGGCAAATGTGTGAGCTAATTTCACCTCAAGCTCAGAGATATCCTGCATGTTTGATCCTGCAACCAACATATCATCTACATACAATAACAATATAATATATCTACCATTATCCAATCTATTAAAATACACACAATGGTCAGATTGACACCTACTATAGCCATGCTCACTCATAAACCTGTCAAATCTCAAATACCACTGTCTGGGAGCTTGCTTGAGGTCATACAAGCCTTTCTTCAATCTACACACTAGTTTCTCCTTACCTTTGACCTCAAATCCTTCTGGCTGTTCCATGTATATTTCCTCATCCAAATATCCATGAAGAAATGTTGTCTTAACATCAAGCTACTCAAGATGTAAATCCTCAATAGAAAATAAAGACAATATAGTCCGTATAGACTTCATTTTAACAACAGGAGAAAAAATCTCACCAAAATCAATACCTAGTTTTTGTGCAAATCCTTTCACTACCAACCTAGACTTATATCTCATCTGTCCATTCTCACCTTCCTTCAATCTGTAGATCCATCTATTCTTTAGTGTCTTCTTTCCTACTAGCAACTCAACCAAATCCCATGTTTGGTTCTCCCTCAAGGAATCAATCTCCTCATTCATGCCTAGCTCCCACCGATTCTTGGATTCCACCTGTATTACTTCATCAAAACTCTCTGGTTCTCCACCATCAGTAAGTAATAAATAGAATAATGAAGGGGAATATCAAATTAGAGGTTTACTTACCCTTTCTAACCTCCTGATGGGCATCTGAGACTCATTCACAACACACTATCTACCCAAATTCTCTGACAGTGACCGACCTCAGTCACTTCCAGGCCTATTACTGGTCGACATCAGTTTTTCCTGACCGACGTCAGTTCTTGCCTGACTGACATTGATCACTGTATGACCGACATCGATTCCTGTACTACCGACATCGGTTCCTGCCTGACCGATGTCGGTCTCTGTGTTTTCTTGTCTGTGACTAATTTTTCCCATGATCTCATTTTGGACCGTCACCTCGTCCAATTCTCCATTGCTCTGCCTAAATCGATTCAACTTCTTGAGCTGATCATTATACATCACTTTTTCATTAAAAACAACATCATGGCTCCTAATTATTTTGTTAGTTCTTAGATTCCAAAACCTGAATTTGAAATCATCAGAGCCATAGCCAATAAATGTGCACCTCATAGACTTAGCATCCAGCTTCTTTCTATTTTCCTTATCAACATGCACAAAGGCTTCACAACCAAAAAAATTGAGAAATGAGAGATCTACCTTTTTACCTGTCCATGCCTCTTCTAAAATTCCACCATCCAGAGTTGTAGAGGGTCCTCTATTAATCAGGTACACTGCAGTATCCATAGCTTCTACCCAAAACTCTAAGGGCAAACCAACATGCAATCTCATACACCTTGCATGCTCCATTATTGTTCTATTCATCCTTTTAGCAACTCCATTTTGCTGAGGTGTCTTTGGAACCATCCTTTGCCTATGGATCCCATTCATATAACAATAACTTCTAAACTTATAGCTACAGAACTCACCACCATTGTTAGATCTCAAGCACTTCAATCTCCTGCCTATTTCATTCTCAACCATAGTTTTTCAAATCTTAAACATGTCAAAAACATTAGATTTATTCTTAATACAATAGACCCATACCTTTCTTGTAGCATCATCAATGAAAGAGACAAAGTACTATGATCCTCCAATAGAAGCAACTTGAGCTGGTCCCCACACGTCTGTGTGAACAAGCTGCAACTTGTGCCTCTTCTTTGTTGACCCAGTCTTGAGAAAACTTATCCTCTTCTATTTTTCAAACACACAATGCTCACAAAAATCCAAGTCTATGCTTTTCAAATTTGAAAGCTTACCTTTTGACTTAAGAATGGACATTCCCTTCTCACTCATGTGGCCGAGCCTAAAGTGCCACAATTTTGCATCCACATCTGAAGTAGATAATACAGAAGGAGAATTATTAGTAACATAATTACATAAATAGAGAGTACCTACTCTCTTACCTCTGGCCATTACAAGTGCACCCTTGGTCACCTTCCAAGATTAAGCTGTGAGAGTTACTATACAACCCTCATCCCCTAACTTTCCTGCAGAAATCAAATTCCTCTTCAAGCTGGGAACATGCATGACATCTCTCAACACCCATGTGTTGCCATTCTACATTTTCATCTGCACTTTTCCTTTTCCAATAATTTTACAAGGCTCATCATCCCCTAAATAAACTATTCCAAAATCTCCATGGACATAGTCACTAAAATATTCTCTATTAGGGGTTGCATGGAAAGATGCACCAACATCTAAAACCCAAGATTCTATATTATTATGCAAAGAGAATATAAGATCATATTGTGCAATACCTACAACTTTTGCTTCTTCTTTACCTTCATGCTGATTATCCTCCTTAGGCTTTGACCAGCAATCTTTGCTTATGTGCCCTATCTTTCCACAATTTCAGCATTGTGGCCTCCTGCCATTTCTAGATTTGGATCTACCTCTCATCTTTGACTTAGACCTTCATCTCCCTTTCTTTCCCTTCTCTTTTTTCCTTCCCCTGATCTCAAAACTTAAAGTGTTCCCTGATGTTTCCTCTGTGCTTTTCCTGTGAATTTTTTCATTTAAGATTACACTAACAACATCCTCTACTTTTAAAATATTTGAAGCAGATGCAATATTACTACTACCATTACCAAGCTATGCCAGCTTTCAGGCAAAGAACATAATATTAAAAGAGCCTTAATTTCATCATCAAACACTATTTTGAATGAACTTAATTGATTTACAATTCCATGGAAATCATTTAGATGATTAGATACAGATCCACCTTCTTGCATTTGCAAATTAAATAACTGCTTCATAAGATATACCTTATTTGAAGCTGAGGGTTTTTCATATAAATTTGCTAAAGTAGTCATCAACTCTACCATAGACTTTGCCTGTGATAAATTGGATATCACAGTAGATGCCAAACTCAATCTTATAGATCCAAGAGCCTTTATGTCAAGAACTTCCCATTCTTCATCATCCATGTCTTTGGGCTTCTTTGAAACCCCACCTAATGGTAAGTATAGATCTTTCTGATACAGATAATCCTCTATCTGCATTCTCCAATGTTGATAATTCTTGCCATTAAACTTCTCCATTCTTAGTTTACTTTCTTCTGCCATTGCTTCTCCCACTCAAACAGAAATCCCTGTGAGTAACCTATAATCAATACACACTAACCAGATTTGAAACACCTGTTAGTCAACTTGAGCTCTGATAACACTTGTTGGGGATCAACCAACAATGTTGATTACACTATGAAAGCAATTAAATGCAAAATTAAGTAACAAGAATCAAAAATATAGCAAGAAGAAGAGATATAAGAAACCACCCTGAAAACTTGTATTAAACTCTTTACAGAAGGAATAAAATTGAAGAAACTTCTTTTCTTCCACACCTCTCTCAGATGTATAGATCTCTCTCTAGATCTCTTTCCCTCAAGATCTCTCTCTCTCAATTACAATCAATTCCAACAACCTAGATTGATACACATATACAATACTGTACTGTTCAATTCAACACTCCACTACAATAAGCTAAGAAGATCTATCATATTATATAATAATTAGGAAACATGAGCATACAACTACAGCCATTAGATGTACCTCCTAATCAAGGGCTCTAAACAGTCTTACTTAAAATAGAGATACAGACTTAAGACTAACACTTAATCCTAACATGTAAACATTCTGTTCTGTCCATGGAAATAACATTCTAAACACACAGGTGATCGACATCGGTCCCTTCCTATCTGCACCTGACTGACGTCGGCCAAACATAACCGACACCGACATCTCCCAGTTGACTCCTGACCGACGTCAGTCGCTCTTGATCGACGCTGGTGACTGTGTAAATCTACAACTTTGCAAACTCGCTCATTTGGTGAAGCTTTTAGCTCCACACCTTAACATACTCATAGCAAATGATTATTTTACAAGATGGGTTGAGTTAGTAGCATTAAATAAAGCTAATGAAAATTACATTTTAGAGTTATATGAGAGCATCATAACAAGGTTTATCACTCATTTTACTATTATTTTAGATAATTATCCTACTCTAATAAGTGCAAAGATCGCTAATTGGGCAAATGGTAATGGAATATTTCTAAGCACTTCATCCAACTATTACCCTGAAGGTAATGGGTTGGCTGAATCTAATAATAATAAACTAATTAGAATAATCAAGGGAACCTTGGAGGATAACTAGAGGGCTTGGCACACCAAATTGAAGATAGCCTTATGGGATGACAAGATAACTCCCAAGAGGTCAATAGGGAATTTTCCTTTTGTGCTTATCTATGGGATAGAATCTAGGTTGTCTATCTCTCAAGCGCTACCTACCTTAGAGTTAGCATACCAACTAGAGTTTCTTGAGAATAATCTAATGGAAATGAGATTGATATAATTAATGGAGTTGTAAGTTACCAAAGATAAGGCTCATTGATCTTTATATTGACACCAAGTATTGATGAAGAAGTCTTTTGATAAGAGGGAAACTCCAAGATCATATCAAGAAGGTGACATAGTGTTGAAGTGGGATGGAGATAGAGAAAAACCAAAAAGACATACAAAATTTGATACCATATGGAGTGGACCATATGTCATCATCAAGTTTAAGCAAAGAAACTCTTTCTAGCTAGCAAGGATGAATGGAAAAGAGTTTCTTATCCCTATAAATGGGATGCATTTGAAACCTTGTTATTGATTGGTAAATTTATATCCTATAAATAGTAGATTATGTGTGTGTTTTACATCATTTATGTGTGTAGTGTTCCCTAATTATTCTAGTTGAGAATATTTTTGCTTCTACTTTGTGTTTTATCTTTGTTTTTTCTAGTGGTGTGTGTTTCCAAAGGCATTTTTGTGTCAATCTATTATACATGTGACTATATAGCCCAATGGACATGATTAGACAACTAGTCATGGCATAACAAACATGCCACCCTTGGGAAATCACCAAAGATGTTAACCATTTTTACCACAATAAAAATGGGTCAACCCCAATAGTCAAAAACTTATATAAAGGTCTAATATAATGTCATAATGTATGTTGTAATTCATCTGATGTCATTTCATATATTATTTTATTTTTTGGTCATTTCCTAGTTTAATATTTCTATTATTTTATTTATTAGAAGTCATTTTAGGGTCATGTATGGAAGTGGTAGATCTTCATGGTGTAAAAAGTATTAAAAGATCAATAAAATAAGTTTACATAGGCCTCATGAGTTCATTTGAGCTTCAAAGATCAAGAAAATAGTTCTTTGCATGAGCTCAATGGAAGCAGACTGTCACCAAGACATCATCCAAAAATGAACAGAATGTCTCACTTGTGCATTTTTTATCTTCACTCAAGAAGACCTTGTGAGCCAAAAAATCATGTGTAATTGTATCTCTTTATCCCATGAACACACTTTGTAAATTTCATGTCTACACAAGCTCTCTATCTCAAGTTATGAATATTCAAAGTTGAACATGTAGAGTAGATCATTCGTGTAAGCATAAATTTCAATCTCCATAAAGTAGTCATATATATTTAAAAGGCATTTAAAGATTTTAAAGTTGACTAAGATCCAATAGCTCACACTTCATCATATGCATATGATCCAACAAAATGTGATGAATTCAAATTGTCAAAAGGAGATTTGAGTGAGCATGTAAGTGATAAGTGTCATATTCATAGAGCTTGTCAGATGGAGACCCAATGAGCATAAGCTAGTTAGAGATAATGATTGATCTTATTAGAATATCTAATATCTCACACTAAATCATGCAAAGGATATATAATGGAGTGAATGGACTCAAATTATATGAAGTGCTCAAGGTTTATTGACATAGTGACAAGTTAAAGATTGAGTAAGTTTGAGAAAATCAATAGAGAAAAAGCAATCCAAAGATGTAGGAAGTAGTGAGATGAGGTCAAAGTGTCAAATTTTAATGACTAGGTCAAAGTAAATTTCATGTAAGTTCAAATATCTAACAACACATGGGAGTTAGGATCTAGAGATCCTACAGTGTGAAGGAGGTCAAAAAGTTAAGATATGACAAGGATCTATGAAACCAATACGAACAAATGTGATTGGTCCAAGTCAACTTTGATAGAGAAATGTCAAACCTAAGAGTCATTTTTTATCATAGTAAGTGAATATCATAGACATAGTTTAGAAATGAATGAATAGTGTGGTAATGGAATGCCACATGAGCAAATATGTAAGACCTAGGATCTTATAGTGAAGTAAGCTCTTTGAGCTCATATGCCACCATGAAATCCTAGTCAAGGTTTGAGATGAATAGTGACCACAAAATGTAAAGAGGAAAGTCTAAGAAAACAATAAATGATTACAAATGGTGGACTCAGGTATCTAGAATATAGCTAGAAATTAGGAATCATATTACAACTATCATAGCATGTTTCAACCCTCTTTAATAGTGCCTATGTGTCAACTCTACTAGTTTAGTTTCAAATGCTCAAAGAATGGTCCATGATGGAATTAGTTTCACAAAGGTTTGTGGAAGAGTTATTGCACCATTTTGGAAATAATTTTTCATGGTTTATATGGACATTTGGCTTGAAAGTCATTCATTATCTATTTCACACTTATTTGCACTTGTAATGTCACTGGTTCTCATACCTGAACATGTGTTCTAGTGACCCTTTAACTTCTTTCTTTTCTTCTCTCTCATAATTTCTATAAGTAGATATCATTTTGGCTTTGTAAGATATACCACATCCATGTATGGTGAAGCTCTACTAGACTGATGTCATATTTTGCCTTTGAATATTAATACAAGTTTATTTTTGAGTTATTAAATAAATGTCTAAGCGTGTAAGTAATCTTTAGTGATAAGAAGTGATAATATTCTATCCTGCTTTCCTTTATCCTTTCATATCTGAGAAATGTTTCATAGTCTAACAAGTCATATAGAGTGCAATCAAATGTGTCAAACTTTTTCAAGCGTATAATTGCCTTTGGAATGTGAAACCTGCCTTCTGGTTTATTTTCCTTGTGTTGTTTTGCATATCTTGCCTCTATATTGAAATACTCATGTTATAACCTTTTAATACTTTGAAACTAGTTTGTATGCCTTGTTCCATAGTGTTTGAAATATTATGGTCATGTGGAGACAATCTTGGTGCATCAACTCTATATACTAGGTTCAATTCATGTTATTTCTAACTCTTTCCTCTATAAGTAAATACTAGTTTAGGTGATAATATTTGCAAAGATATATTCATGGAGTTAGCCATTTAAATCTAGAGGCTCATTTCCACAACAAGGACACCAACATACCTGAAAATGTTCCCATGTTTCCCAAAATTGAAAGAGGCTTGAATACCCTCTTCTAGGGTGCAGAATTTGGTGACAATAGCCATTTGAATTCAAAAAAATTAGGACAAAAATCAAGCATAAAACATGACCATTGTTTTTCAAATATGCATGGTCCAATGATTCAATGTGAGAATATTTTTGGATGGAATAAGTGGACCCAATGAGATCATGCAGAGTGCAAAGTTTTTGAAACAATTTGAGATCACTTAAAGTGTAAGTTAGTAAATGTTATAAGGATCTAGTCTAGATTTGTAGAGATGCCATAGAATGTCAAGAGTGCTTGGAATGAGTATGGAAATGCAAGGGATCCATTTGGTTCTTCATTGTGTTCATCTATGTAACTTAGGTCTAGTGGTATAATTTTTTATTAGGCACTTTGTTGAGGCCATATCTCACACATGTGGATGAGTAAGTGAAAATTGGTTATAAGGGTTTGTTTACATTTGTACCAAGTTTATATGTACCAAGTTTTAGGTCCTCTATCAAAGTGCATCAAAAGATATGAATACCTAAAGTTTGTCTTTTATGGAAAATCCACTAAGTTTCCATACTTAGCCATTTTCAAAGAAGCTCAAATAGAGCTAATTAAGCATCTTCAAAAAGTTATATCTTATGAATGAATTATTATTAGAAAGAATAAATCATATGGGTTTGTCTAGCTTGGTCCCTATTTACTAGCACTAAGTCCTAGATCCTTCACCGAAGTGAAAATAGAGTTATGCATGTGCAAAATTGGCTTCCTAGTCAGATTTTTCTATGTTTCCCATACTTAGTCAAATGAGATCAACCATCACCAGGACATCATGTAGGATTGAATAAACCGATCAACTTGGGCATTTTATATCTTCACCCAAAAGGCTCCTAAGACTAGTAGATCAAATGGGTTAATCCATTTTAGTCTCAATAACATCTCTAGTAAATTTGACCCCTTCATGATTCCTACACTTCAAGATTCAAGCCTTCAAAGTTAGAAAAAATCATAATAAATTCATACAGACATCAAATTTTAGATAAATAAAAGGAAATACATTTGAGATTAAATTTTATTATTGCATAAACATCAATGGCAATCATGCAAACATCATTTTATGGGAGCGAGGATGTCAATTTTAAAATCATAAACTAGCCATTGGATTTCAAATAATGGGTCTCTGTAGATCAATAGTTGGAATTTACTTGAGCATTCAGATCTAACTATGAGTGGAGGTTAAAGAGGTCATAATATCCAAGGATAAAATGCATGCAAAACAAGTAGCACAATCACATCCAATTTGAAAAATATCTATGGCTCATGGGCATACATTCATAGATAGATCAATAGAGCAAGGCAGAGTCAATAAGTTAGAGTATCTATGAAGCCAATAAACATGAAGATATTTGGGCATGATGTAGATGGTATGAGTTGGTAATTAATACTAAATAAGTAGAAGTGAGATCAAGACATTTTTGATGAAAGTTGAAGAGGTTATTTTGGACCTAGGCAAAGTAAATGATAAGGAGTCAAGCTTAAAGGTGAACCAGGGTTAAACTAGTGGCCACATTTTAGAGACCAAACATCATCAATGAATCTCCATATAAATATAGTTGGATACCTAAAGTAGATGTGTCATATTTCTACCAATTCCAAGACATGATCCTTGTCAACAGATCAAGTAAATAATGACATGGAGTTCCAATAAAAGATCTAGCAATTAGATAAGGGCAATGAACATTTAATCCTTTTACAGAATTGGTTCCTTATTGATAAGATCATGAGTTAGCATCCTCAAGAGTGATAATCCATATAAATTGATTGGGAATTTTCCAATTCACAACTCTCTCTCTCTCTCTCTCTTTCTCTTTTCTATAAATATAGGCTTTTAAGCCTTAAAATAGATCCCTCTATCCTTCTTATTGGTATGACCAGAATCTGTTGAAATTTGTACTGTGACACCTATTTGATGCAATAAAGACTAAATTCCATCCTTTTCTAATCTAGATTAAATTTTGTTATATGAATTGATGTACTATTGTTAAGTGAATTCATGTTCCTAAGTTGTCTCACCTTTAGGAAGTGCTTAATAATTCTCACATGTCATTACAAGTGAAATCTACAGTTTATTGTCAAGTTTGAAATTGGATATCTACCCTCTCTTGATAATTTTGTAACTTATTAATGACTTATTAAAAAATATTTATCTGATATTAATGTTATTTGGTCTTAAAAAGTGTCACATAGTGTGTTTTTTGTGAGTTTGAGTGATCAATTCATTGGTGCATCACCGCTTTTTACATGCTTTTATAAAGTATTTTTAAATATCCTCTTTTCCAAGTAAGTACTAATTTATGTTTCGTGTAATTTATAGATCCATAAGGAATTTGACCTTCTCTAGATGTCTGATCTATCATTAGTATACCCACAAACTAGGATCAGTCCCATGTTGGACTATATTTGAGCAGAGGACCTGAACAATCCCCTTCTTAGCTAGGGTACAAATATAGAACCCCAACATATAACACAACCTATCCTCCTTCTTATGATCACATAAATACCATAAGGTTATACAACCCAATACGAATGAAACTTCACCTATTGAAAAAACTAAAACAAACATTACCAATCTAGTTGACTCTACTCAACCAAATATCCCCAATATGAAATTTATAACGACTATTACACCAAAAAATACCTTAGACACTAAAGCCACTGAGGTCTAAAAAATACATTCTTAATATGATATTAATGATAATTAGAACAATTATTTGGAAGTATATGTCAAATACTATGGACCCTTACCTATGCTTCCTTATGATGAATCTATACTTGAGTTATTCCATTCTAGAGAACCTCATCTTTCATGCCAACATCATAAACTGGGTAACTTTAAGTAAAAGGTTCCTTATTTTAATAATTTAATTGTTAATGAGGATCCTAAAAAACATCCTATTTCTTCCCTTCCTCATTATACTTGTCATTTCCAAGATTAAAATGCTATGCTCATTGAGGAAACTACAAAACTAGAATATTATACACCAATGTGTCCTTGACCTATTACCATTTATAAATATCTCACTCCTAAGGATCATGATAACTTTAGTTTGTTATTTTAAAAATAGCGTGAATCATTCTCTTGTTCATATAGATATATTTTTATAATTTATTCTAGCATCATTGTTCATAAGATCATCACTTATCTAGATGTTAAATTTATTAGAAAAAAACAATGAAAGTTACCACCTAAAATTTATACCATATATCATAAAGAAATCATTAAATTTTTGGACAATAAATTCATTAAACCCATGGATTAATTTAAATTTGTATCAAACATTATTCCCATTTGTACAAAAGTCATAATGGTTATTCATTTATGCATTGATTTTCATAATCTAAATTTAGCATGTCCATAAGGCAACTTTCCCTTACCTTGAATAGATGTTATCATTAATTCTACCACTAGGTATGAAATGTTATCACTTATAGATGGTTTCTTAGGATATAAAAAAATTCACATAGCTCTTAAATATAAACATAAAATAACATTTACCATATAATGGGGCACCTATTGCTACATTAAAATGCCTTTTGGTCTCAAAAATGTTGGGGCCACCTATCAATGTGCAATAACATATATTTTTCAAAATATTATTCATAAAATTATTGAAACTTATTTGGATGATCTCATTTATAAATTTAAAAGTCATAAAACTCACCTTAGTGATTTACCTATCATTTTTTATTGAATCATTAAATATAAATTCAGAGTTAATCCATATAATTATGTATTTATAGTTACATATGGTAAACTTATAGGTCTTTTAGTTTCCCTTCAAGGCATTGATGTTGATCTTACTAAAATAAAACCTATCATCAACATGACTATTCTTTTCTATATTCCTAAAATATGAAAATACCTTGGGAAACTTAGGATAATTCACCAATTTATTCTAGAAATGGCTTACTATATTTACTTTGTCAATTCTCTTCTTAAAAAAGGTAATGCTCTAGAATGAATGGATTTGTGCCAAAAATCATTTTATAGTATGAAATAATATCTTATTCATCCTCCCACTCTTCATCCACATTCAAACTATTATCCATTAATTTTATATACATCATCTACCCCCATATCAATTGGGAAAATGTTTTTCCAACAAGACGATACTAGTAGAGAATATGTTATTTACTTTATCAATCAATTATGAAAAAATGTTATACCAAGGTAAAACATGATTGTCTTGGAATATATTTGACATCTATAAATATTCATCAATATATGCTCTATCACACCATTTATGTCATTTTCCATTTGAATCCACTTCATCATTTCTTCTCCAAAGCTTTCTTACCTAGAGATAGAATTGGAAAATAGATGTTCCTATTAATGCAATTTGACCTTTGAATTGTTACACAAAATTATGTCAAAGGATAAGTCATCACAAACTAACTCATGGTGGATTCATTACCAATTACAAATCACCTTTAAGATACACTTTTGGATGAATAAATTCTTTTTATTGAAGGTTTGAACCAAGAAATTTATCTCAAATATTGTCTTCATAATTTCACTATTTATCTAGAATAAAATAATATAGAAAAAAGGATTACAATTTTTATACCACTAAATCTAAAGTTTTAATCAAATAATTAATGGAAGTTGCAATTCACCTACATGAAGATACTTGGAAACTTCACCTTGATGGTGAAAAATACCTACAAGGATTAGGGGTAGGATGTATCCTAACCAACCTACATGGTAAAATTATAAATTTATAATTTTTATTAAATTTTGATGTCACCAATAACATGGTTGAATATGAATCTCTAATACTAGGCATGAAAGCCACAATTGATTTAGACATCCCATATTTACATGCTTTGGATGATTCACAACTTATATGTTACCAAGTTAGTGATGATTATCAATGCAAAAGTGAAAACTTAATTACATATCATCAAATTACCACTACACTTACAAAATAATTTACCTCTTACCATCAAACCAATTCTAGTGAAGAATGTATGTATGATAAAACTGACTACACTAATATATATAACATATGTATTACCTGGTAAATAGAAGGAGTGTAAACATGAAAATTCATATAATCTAAAATTTATATTTTTTGAGGAATATTTGAATGTTTTTTTAAATTTTTGAACATATTATATATATATTTTTTTTTGTGTTTTTTTAGTATAATTTATGTACAAAAAACATGAAAATGAAACTATGTATAATGAGAAAGATAAATGAAACTATGTACATGTAAATTAAAATAATTAAAGTATGTATAAGTAATATGGGAACATAATAACTGATGAGTCTTACAAGAGAGTCACTACCAAGGTGACCTGTATCAAGTAAATGAAGAGTGATCTCACATGATGTTTGAGGAGGTATCTAAGATATGGGAACTAGATGTATTTAATAATTTGTAACTGAAACTAACTATAGAGTGTGGTTGTGAATATTTGAATCTAATTTAAATGTCCTATGAACTATGGGGATCTTGGGGACCCATCAGGTAGAATAAGCTATAAATGGCATATATTCTCTATGTGAAGTGCTTTGGGGACTCGATAACACTGATCTAGGTGTGAATGAGGTAGAGAAAGGCTCTTTATAGTCCACAACATGTTTTTAACATTAGGGTCTCTCTAATAAAGGTATTTATGAGAGAATGTGTATACATGGTAGTGTTGTAAATGTAGACCTCACGTACACTAGTGGTTTAACTAATATATGAGGTGTGATAATGGAATCTATGTGTGGATATGTTAATTATGACTACTATGTAATTGGATATGGAGTAGGTAAAGGATACTCATATGGAAGGCCCTCGATTGTAATAACTAGATTAGAATGTATATATTTAAGACATCTATGTATAGTGAATGGAATGTCTCCAAGCTACTATATCTAATGCCTAGCCAATAACATATCAAATGTTCCAGTATTAGTACAACTATGATTCTAGTGGCCACATATGTGGGCCTAACCTATAATGGAATTACAATCTCACCAATGGAGCTCTAGACATGGCCACTAAAACCATAAATAACTACATCTATTTCAAAATATCTATATCTGAATAACATAAGTGATGTAAAAGTGTACTAGTACACATATTGAAGCTTGACCCATTGTCTACCATGACACATTGAATCGAATGATGATCAATATAAGCTCATACAAAGAGTAAGTATAAATATGAGTCATCATCAATGAAATATTATTCTAAGAAAGTGATAAGAGGCTTATTTGGGACTATAGTATGATGCACACCAATGATATTATATAGAGGTGGTGTGTCTATTGAATGAGTATGATAAGATGTTTTTGGTAGATGTGCTCATAAGTATAATGAACACCTAAAGTATTTGATGTCTTATTAGTTGTATGTTTTGAAAATAGATCAAAAAATATTTTAGTTTCTTTTGCTTTGGTTGGTAGTGATTTGGGTGTTTATGTAGGGGTGCTCACATCAATAATATTAACATCTATGAAATATTGGATCTTATGTCATTAATTTATGCATCCACTTGTAGTATGGTTGAGGGCCCTATAATAATCACAAAATGCATTAGAATCATAATTATTTGGAAGAGGCCTAGTCATATCAACCTCTTTGATGGGAGGGATAAATATGACATTGCATTCTAAAATTTGTTGTCGAATGCAGGCTAGAAATTTAGGAAGATTCATAAAAGGTCTCCTTGGAGGAGCTGAGAAAACCACACAAGGAACTAGCTCTAAGACTATGTTAACTATCATATTTTTCTCATTATTATTTTTATTAGGAATCACCTTATATGGGATATGATTTGAACTATTATTAGTTGAATCTAATCTGATTGTGTACTTTAACTTTCCCATGGAGATAAGTTTGACTTCTCATTCCTTCATTATATGGCATAGATCTGTAAATGATGGAAACTTTTTGAAAAATATAGATTTATTTAATGTTGTTAATTAAAATTTACCTAAATATGTCTTGTAGTTCTTTATCTACCATCAGGATAGTCATATTTGCTAATATGGTTTTATATCACAAGACATATTCAACTATTGGCTCATGATATTTTTGCCTTAGTTGAGAGACTTGAGCATATGAATATTTTTTGTTGATGTTGATTGAAAAAATCAAGTGGATTAAATGTTTTAATGGACTAATTAGGGAGATAATACAACTATTTTTATAATTACCCTCATGAGAAAATAATCTGACTATGATAGATCGATGGTAATACTCCCTTGGTGATCCTAATTACAAGGTGAGTAGATCATACAAATGGCAAGATTTGGCTAATACTTGAATTAGTACCTTAGGTTACAATTGAAATTACAAATACATTAGGTGTTATAATAATATTACTTCATGACCTTATGAATTAATAATAAATATTATTACGTTGGTTTAATTAAATAATCTAATATGATTATAATTGTAAGCCTTGGTTATTAGGATAGTGGATTTTATGGTGCAATAAGTGTGCATTAATAGGAAAAGGGACTATGAAAGAAAGAGATTATGCCAAGAATGATTTTATCACTAAATAATTATATCTTAACCTTTCTTAGATCTATGTTTTGTAGTATGTTTCCTAGGTTACCATCTTACACCTTTTCTAACTTAGCATATATTTTAGGTAGTTAGTCTTTAATCTAGGTTGGTGAAACTTGTTATCTTCTAATAATTTGATCTAGTAACTAATGTATATATTTTTTGGTGGCCTACTATCAGAGCTTTCATTGATTGCCTTAGATTTTAATCTAGTGGGTTGGGAAGATAGCAAAACTAGGATGCAATTATAGAAGTTTGTAAGATCTTCCATGCACCTTAATTAAACATGGAAAAAAATGTCCCTTAATGAGTCATGAGTTGGTAAGTGGTTGGTGGTTGACTAATCCCAAGATGTCTTTATATATAAATTGAGTTACCTTAGTTCAAGACTTTTTAAAAATTTGAAAAATAAGTTAGACATAGCATAAAAGAAGGAGAAGCAATAGATAGGAACCTTAGGTTAGGAAAGATGAGTCTATAAAATTGGAAGATAGCACCCATGTGGTTTAGAGGTTGATAGGTGGGCTTCCTAATAACTTATGTTTTTTCTACTCATTGGGAATGAAATGATTTTATTCTCTATTTTATCTTTTACTTTTAGGAGAATAAGAACACTTGGTTTATGCTACCTATTTTATAGTTTGCTCATGGTTTTGCTTTGACTACCATATATTTCTTGCATATTTGAGGGCCTTGGAGAGGTTGTGTTACTCTTTACTTGTCTTATATGTTTCATCTTGTTAATTTAAGTGTATTAATGTTATTTTGACATAATTCAATGGTTGTCTATGAACAACATGTTCATGGTAGTAGGTTTCCTTAACCTTCCATACCATTTGTAAGAAGCAATAGAGTGAGACATTCTCTTAATATTCCAATATTTTAGTGGCCCTTATTATGTTATAAGTACTTTCATATTTGACTTATATTTAAGAATGCTTAGTTTTTATTTATATGATCATTTGAATGTTTATTTGCTTTGTATTTGAGACTAAAATATCTTTGGGTAAGAATTAGGAATAGGAATGTAGGTGATGCATGGTCTTTGTCTTATGTTAGGAAACCCTTGCTCAGATATCCACCCTTGCCTTTACCTAGTGACATAAAAATGCTCAGATGTGGGAGTCTTGTTGGACCCTAAATTTTGGCTAAGTATTTTGGTAATTGTGTGGAAAAAGCATGGCATAGAAGGAACATATTTCAAAAGACCATGGTGCAAAATATCACAATGTGAGAAGAACTAGTATGAGGGGAGGCATAACAAATGGATAACTCAAGAGTGAAGGGTTTAGAATATTAGTGAAAGACTTATGGAGTGTAAAAGAAGTAGGAAATGGTTAAAGAGTGATTATCAAAGATATAATAGACTTCAATCACACATGATTTTTTCACTAGCCCATATGAAGATAGACATTCGGCAATAAGGATCCAAAACTAAATAGTGATATAGGAGCACAAAGGCCTAGGTTCCTAGGAAAACTAAGTAGATAGTTGCCACAACTCTCAATTTACTAGAGATCATTGGATAGTCACTATAAGTGTCATAACTATTGAAATAACTTAGTCAAGGAGAACTAAGTATAAATACCCCTATGTAGATATTTTTAATGTTGTTGATAATTATTGTAATTTAATTGATTATTGGTGAATAGCATAATCACAAAATTCCTTATAAACTTGATATTGCACTCTAGTTTATAGTCAATTTATATCATTAAGATCGCAATACATTTTTATGTAACATATTGATAGAGTTTGGATATAATTAATGGAAATGATGTTATTTGAACATGATCAAGGGGTACTCTAAATATCATGGAAATGGTTATCTATAATGTGTTTGTCGACATCTATGTATTTCTTTTTCTATTTAGTCATTGAATAAAGTATATGTTCAAGCACCAATATATGAAAAGTATAAAACCGCATGACAAAACCCATGAAGACTAGTTTCTTATTATGTGTTTTAGGTGAGTATACAAGAACATAGTCTTGTATGATATGTTAGTACTTTAAATTATTGGGTACTAGTTACTTCAGCACATGCCTAAGGAAAGGTCTAAATAGAGAAATATCCCAACATTTTGGTTTCATTACTAGGACCCATAGAAATTATTTCATATTAATGAATAATGCTCGAGTGGTTATCTCTCAAAAATATTGAATGATGTCTTACCAGTAGTGAACATAACTTTTTAATTCCATATCTTGAACCAAGAGTTTTTATGCATGCATGGGTAAAACAAAATATCTAAAATTCCTTATATGAAACTTTCTTTATGGAGGTCCATGTTCATTTGCATACTTGGCTCATAGCCTATGCTTAAGGCTGGTCAAGAAATCTTGGATGAAATAAGGCTTGGATGATAGAGCATTAAATTGCCTTAGAACACTTGGGAGCACCATGGACATGAATTGTTGATGTCTGGTAGAGGGGGTGTTAAATATCTACATTTTTTAGTATGTTGTATCCACTTATTCTTGTCCAAAAGAAGAAAAATTCTAATTTATCCAAGAACCACATGGTTTGTATATCAGGCATTTTCTACTAGAGGTGAATAAACTATTTATTGACTCTAGACTTGATTTTTTTCTTATGGAAGGCTAAACTTATCCTTACATGAGAAACATGGTTGGAAGTGGAATGCATGTGTATTTTTGAAGGATTTTTGGTTTGGAATGGTAGTTAATTAGTGAGAGTTGTGTAAGTGAAAATATGATGAATCTTAGTAAATGATTATTAGTGGAATCAAAATAAAAAGGGGATGGGAAGACTCAAGAAGTGTTGTTAGGATCTACAGGGAAGTAGAAGAGCACAAGGAGGAATATCTAACTTTTAGACCTCAAATGCTGCTAGCTTTAGTATATGAGGGAGAAACTAGATAGTTAGTGGAGACTAAAGAACTCAAATTGAACCAACCCAATTCTTCAACCTTAGTGTGAGCTCATGTTTCTTAGCTAGATGAATTAATCATACAAAACTGTGATAAAAATAACATAGAGTCAAATACTAAACCTATAGAAGAACCTTTATTTGAGAAAGTTTTAGACCATAGTGTATTAACTCTTTATTTTCCTTTTCAAGATAGTTTCATGTCCCAACTTGGTATGCATATTAGACTCAGAATAATTAGTGGGTAAAGTATTGGCCTGAATATAGTGAATCAACCTGATGCATTACCTAATGTTTTAGGTGTTTTTATTTCTACTAGAGGCATGAGAGGTGGACTAGGTGGTGGAATAAATGGTGGACTAGGAGGTGATTTAAGAGGAAGTGGTGGACTTCCCCCCAATAATAAGATGAATTTGAATTTCTCATCATCCACCATTGTAAGCACCTTAATCACCTAATGTGTACTATGAAATGATGCTTTATTTTAAAAAATATCAAGGCATGGACAATGTTTTGCAGCATGTTCATAAGTGTGAACTCACCTGGAGAGCACATGATGTAACCTCATTTGAGTGAAAATCAACACAATTTGCAACCACACATCTAGAAAGAGCACATAAATGGTATAGTAAATATGATCCTTAACAAGAATTAGTTGATTATAACTAGATTAAGACAATATTTTTTGAAGATTTTGATATTCCTAAATTTAAGCAATAAATTATTGTTACACTAAAGGATATAAAATAAGAGCTAACTAAGAGCATACACAATTATGATGCATAATTCAAGACACTCCTATCTAAGATTTCATTTGAGACTAATTATGCTCATCATGCTTAGTGATTCATGGGAGGTTTGTTTCTCCCCTTAAGTCAGACATTGTCTCAAAGAACCTTAACTAGCCTATGTGAGGCCTTTGAAGCTTCCCTCTATGATGAAGTTATTAGAAACATCAACATTGGAATCAATCCCTTTATGGGAGATCAAATAGCTTCAATGAAATCATAGTTAGAGAAGAAGATTGTAAACAATGGTCATGACACTCATAGTGGCCTTTGGGGTACCGATTGTGATTTTAAGGGCCATAATAGAAATAATTAGACTTGTAAGAACATCTAAATTGTACTAAATTAGTCTCATGAAATTTTACATGAAGATCACAATGTTATCTCGTGTTCTTTGTTACAATGGGATACATAGTCTAAAGTATCCAAATACTATAATATATGTGATGTATATACCCATGACACTAATAATTGACATCTCATTAGTGATATTCATGAGGCACATATGCATGATATGTATTAATATGTTATTTAAAATAATCAAGAGAATGGTGGATATCATGGATGAGGCCAAGTATGAGGATAAGGAGGTGGATGTTTTACACCCTGAATGTGTTACAAATGTGGGTCTCTAGATCACTACCAGTGAGACTGTCCAATCTATCTAAAATGTGTTTTTTTGTGAAAATGAGCACCATTTAGAAGAATGTCCTAATTTGTACATGGCCATCATAAAAGAAAGGAACAAAAAGGGTACCAGTATGATACACATTGAAAATCCATACTAGAAACCTAATTTATTAATCTAATGGCTCAATAGGTTAACATTATAATGCAAAGTGGTGGATAATCCTAGTCTACATCTATTCTACCCATTGAGAAGGTACAACACTAAGAGTCTCATGCAACTAGGTATATTGATGTTCATCAATAGAAATAAGTTATCCAAGATAATATGACTTTGGTAAGGGAATTATAAGTGGAAATACAATTTCTTGAGGACTGTGATTCCTCCCAATGTGTTGGTATGCTTAAGGCCACATATCATCAAGATACAATGAGAGATGATTTTTAAGATATTTACAAGTGCCTATTATTTGAGGATATTGTCAAAAAATTAAGTAATTGGATTAAACATCATATTATAAGACCTACTAAAGATCATTGAATAAACCATGCTTGACAACAAGATACTCCTATTCCTCCTAGCCTGCAAGAGGACAAATAAATATTGGTGAATGTTGCCATTGATGGATGGGTGATCTAGGAATTCTAGTTGATAGTGGATTTGAGGTTAATTTCCTCATAAAATATTCATGGTGAAATGTGTCTATCATATCCTTAAAAATCTCACCTCATGTATTGTTCATGGCTAATAAGACTCATGCTATATCGATTGACATTCTTAAAAATGCAATAATGGATATCCTTCGATACCATTCAAGGTTGAATTTGAATTTTTATAATTGACTAAGGCTAATCACTTTCCATCCCTATTGGGTCATCCTTGGTGCTATGCTAACAACATCAATCTAAGATTCAGGAAGAGATATATCATCTTTGAAAATGATGATGAATGTGTCATCATCCCATTGGACCAAACACATGAGCCCACATATGTTAAACTTGTTAATGTGTATAAGGATATTAGTCACATACAAAACATCATAAATGAAGGTAGTGATTGTCATGATCCTACCCCTTATGGCATCCTCTCATGGATGGATACATAGTCCCTCTCTAATATTATGAGTAACACTTGTGATTTTTGGGTGCAAGGTGAGTGACTATGAACTTGCTTGAAGAGTGTGGGGTACCATTGATAGTCATGAAGACACTTGGAAAAAGTCTCATAAGTTCCATAGGTTTTTTCATCTCATCACTGGGAAAATTATGAATATTAAGACTAATTATCATAAGTATCACAGGACTAATTATGACTATTAGGATAAATCTAGACACTGGAAACAACCCTAGGAAATTTATAGGGACATTAGGGGTAAAATGGGGTATTGACTAACGAGTCAAACCAATAAATGCCTAAGGAATTTATGGAAATTATTCCAAAATTCATTGCAATGAATGAAAAAGATCTACTAGGTTAACTTAGTTTTTAGAAGATAAGAAAAACTACTAGGATTACTTAGTAGTAGGTGGAAAACTTAGTTGGTTAGGTGAAAGAGATGATTTAGTACTAGTGGGCTGACTTAGTTTGTTATTAAGTGGCCAACTTAGTACTATAGGGGATGAAAGGGGCTGACTTAGTACTAATGAGCCAAATAGGGACTAACTTAGTACTATAGAGGTTGATTTGATTGAAATTATTATAGGGATGATCTAGTATCCCTAACAAATGATAGGGCCATTTTTGTTTGTTATAGGTCAATCTAATAGAAAAAAAAATAAAAAAAATCAAACTAGTTCATATTTTTGAAATTTGGAAGAATGTATTTTGATTATGAATGACATGGAGATCTAATACATCATTTATTATTTGATATTTTGTAAAGACACTAGAGATTTTGGTGATTGATTGATATTGTGATCTAAGAATTTGACTCAAGAGAGGATGGTTAGTATAGTTTTTGTTTTAAAATGAAAACAAAATGAAAGAAACACACTAGCTAGCATAACATCTCTAGGCTCAGACACTGGGGAGAGCTTAGCTAACAAACATGAATAAAAGACACAACTAAAATTCAAAAGAAACCTTCTTTTATCTCCCTTAGATGCTCTAAAATTCTTGTTGTAGTGGCTTGATCAACTTGTGCTCATGAAGTCCTTGTCAATAGAATCGTGGCTACCTCCATCTCTCCTTGGCACATTTGGCTTGTGGCTTGGCTTGGCTTGGAATCAATTTGGCATGGTAACACTAGTTGTATGAAGCTTTGTAATAAATTCTACATTATAAATTTGAATAATCAAGGGTTTTTAAGATATTTGAGCATAATAACTTTGTACCAAAATAGCTTAGAAATGATGTGGTAAGGCCTCTTATTTATAGATATTTGGATTCGTCTAAAATCAACTTGAACCATCCATCCTGATATTGAGATGTGTGGTTGAGGATTAGTTCAATTTTTAGAATTAAGTTTATAATTATCCTCATCATGACATTGGAATAAGGGGTAACTAAGAGACATAGAGGGCATCATGGAAGGCATTGATGAGGCATGGAGGGCATGAATCCTGATATTTATGGCATTTATGGCCTAGGGATGTCTTCCCAAGAAATGAGGTCACTTGATGATGTAGATATTAAATATTCATTTCCAAAAATAAGTTTTCAACAAGTTTCCATGGAATTATTAATTAGGCCTTGATTTGGGTTAATTATCTCTTAAGCATGTTTAAGAACTTTATGCACAAGTTACTTAAATTGGTCAAAATGCCTTGTTATTGGTCCAAAATTTGACTGGACTAAAATTGGAAGGTGATGTCAGATGCATTTGATCCATATTCCCATTTAGGATGTTACCAATAGAAAATAATAAAGACACATGTCTAATGAAATATATTTGATAGGAAAGAGCAATCTAGAATACCCAGGTGCAAAATTGGCATTTTGACTCAAAATGATCTAATCAAAGTTAGCTAGCCTATAAATTGTATTACCCCATTTAGAGATAAGTTAGCCAAAATCAGCACTTGAATATGTCAATTTCAACTCATTTATCATGTTTTAGTGTTTTTAGGCCAAATTATGCATTTTAAGAGGAAATTAGCCAAAATCCTGATTGGAGGTTATTACTGGCTAGATTTAGGTTTTTATAATTCACCCCTATTTGGGAAGATGTTGCAAACCATAGTCAAATCAATGTCTTCTCAAAGAATGAGAAATGACTTGTATGCCAATAAAAATATGATAATCAAAGAACAAAGCTCCAAATGGTTTTGGGAAGTCTATGATGATGCCCCCTTGAGGGAGTGGCCATCACATTTGTTGATGGATGGTCCCTCGAAAAGAAAAAAGATGAAAGGTGGAATTAATCCATGGTTTAGATTAATCAAAATGAGAAAATGCTTGCATGCATTGATGTAAAAAGGATATTAATTTTCCAAAATGTGGATAGGTGGTTATAATAATTAAGAGGACCTATATTGGCTAAAGATGATGGTGCCCCAGTTAAGGTTGATTAACAAGCATAACTCAAGGATATAACCTAGAATATAAATTAAAGATGAGTGGGTGAAAAGTGATTAAATAAATGAATAAAATAATAAGATTGATTAGTTTGAATGATTTAGTTGTACCTACCAATGAGGATATGCTCATCCTGATTAGTAATGATACAACTAGAATGGTCAAAAGAGTTATATTGATCAAGGGTGGTATGGAAGGATTTACCAAGGTACCAAGGAGAAACTTATGTGGCTTCATTGATTGTAGACCTTATTTAAGATGAGTTTGTTATAGCATGTGATGGTAGGCTTCATGATAGAACACCATGAAGACTTATCTAAAATATGCATAAATACTGACTCTGGATCCAATAAACACTTGAAAATAATGCACTAATGATAAAAACCATGATGACAATGTTGAAGTATTAATATGGATGGACTCAAGAAAAATGTGATCAAAGAATCACCCAATAAACACATATAGACTTAAGTTGAGGAAACAATGCTGAAAGAAAACAAAAAGGCAAGTGAATAAACAAACAAACAACCTAAAATAAACAAACAAATAAAAATCTTGAAAATAAAAGCAAAAAAGCATCCTAACAATGACAATGCCCTAGTAAGGTGGATCAAGGATAACTGATTAGGCTTAGATATGACAAATATTTTTGTATTTTTTGAAATTTTATGAATATTTGTTTGATTTTGAGGTATATTAACTTGTTAGAGAATGAGAAGATACCCACTCATAAAATGATAAGAGTGTTTGGCTTAGGTTACTCATAAAATGGTGATAGCATATGGAAATGGGGACTAAGGTGACCTCAACATGAATTGAGCATGACCCACATAGTCCTAAAATGACCTCAAGTCATAGTAATTCCATCCACATAATAGGTGGGGAAAACCAACTAGGTCCCAACAAGTTCTCAAATCTAGAAAATAGTTAGTCAAATGAAAACAATAATGGTAAGGTGATGCAGTAATACATTGTAAACAAGTGTTGACCCTAGTTCTCCCATAGGCAGTTATAACTAGGATATAATGGCATTGGTCAATGATACTAATTTTCCCATAGGGGGTTATAATTAGTAGAAAAATTGGTGAAACACTAATTTGCCCATAGGTGGTTATAATCAGGCTCACATAAACAAACTTGATGGGATGAAAGATATCTTGCCAGATTAACTATCACACTACTTTCATAGACTATCATTATAAACATGGATTAGATTGCTTATTGAAACTTGATCAAAATACTCTCACAAAAGGTGTGGGAAGAACCAAATGAACCAAGATCAAAATAGGATTGGGTAGGATGACTAAAAATAGGATTTGTTTAGATAGGAATGGAATGATAGGATGTAATGGTTTTGCTTAGGATAATGATGGTTTGATAAATTGGATTAAATGGTAAGAGTGTTTCCCCCAAGTTATGGGGTGAATTTTTGGGATCTACAACAATGGAAAAAGGATATGTAATAATGGCAATGGCAATGACAATGTGAAATGATATGATACATGTTTTTGTCCTGGGTGTGGTTTTTGATTATGTTGTTCCTATTGATAAGGAATGCACATCCTAATCAACAAATGATATAAATAGAATACTCAACCATGTTAATTTTTATCCTACACCTCATCTAAATATCTTCTCTATTAAAAATGGCTTAAAGATTTAGTTGTCAAGAATGCTTTTGTGATCTTCATTGGTCATTGATTTTGATTATTTCAAGCATCAATACAAGGTATCTTTATAGCCTCTATAAAGGAAAATTCAGCCAAGGATGGTAAATAAGGACAAATAATGGATGGTAGGTTTGATTATTAAATGGAATGGTAGATGATAATAGAATGTGGAATGGTTGGGAAATAAATGAAGATTAGGACTTTCAGTCACATGTAATGTTGTTGATGCTTTATTTGACATAATTTTGGTTGTGATGAGGTTGAAGAGTTGTTCTCTTGATAGGACCACTATATTTTTCTATTATTTGATCTTGAGAGTAGCTACCATCTGATTAGGCTGTAGATAAGAAGCTATTTTGATTTGATCTTTGATTTTGTCTTAATCTAATAGTGAAGAATTTTTGTGCTTGGCTATTAGTGCCTCAAAGAGGTTTTCACCAATGAATTTGTCTTGATTTTCCCCTAGCACCTTCAAGAAGGTTTCACTAAGAAATGTTTACTTTTGACTTTGATTGTCTTTTAGCACTTCTGAAAAAGTTTCACTAGAAGATGTTGAGTTCTAACTTGGATTGTGCCCTAGTGCCTTCAAAAAAGTTTCAATAGGAGAGTGTTCTTATACTATATGAATATGGTCTTGACCTCCTTGCTCTTCTTCAACTACTATGTCACCATGGATGTAGTTCAATAAAGTGTGATTCTATCAATCCCATCAACATTTATGGGAGATGGAATGTCAATAATATGGCTATCTTGATTGATGGTAATGGCCTATGGAATAGTAATGGAATGGGGAGAGGCCACACAATCCTTGTAAAATATACTAAGATAACTTATGTCAAAGCTACATAACTCATCCTCAAAAACTATAATAGGATCACAAATGTTTTCAAATTGATCTCCAAGGCATGCATAACCAATGTTGTAATAGCCACAAACATATTCTTATTTTGAATATGATTCTAACTCAAGGGAATCTGAATCTAATGTTGAGATTGATGTTGATTCTAATTCTGAAGCTAAATATAATGTTGGTTACTTTAAAACTGACTCTAATTTTGATTCTTTATCTGATGGGTACTTTGTTACAATGATGTCTTGTTGAATATTTGGTTTTGGACAAGTAATGACCTATAACAGCATGATGGGCTCCATAAAGACTAATTTGTCAATGTGATACTCCTCTAAGATGGGAAAAAGGTCAATAGACAACTCCTTAGATACTATCTTATCAGTAGGAGGCTCTTTAAAAATAGGCACATGGTTGAGGTAATGATTTGCCCAAAGGTGGTTATAATCATTAAGAAGTGACTTAATAAAGATTGGCTCATCAGAGTGAGACTCCTTGATAATTGGTATAGGATCAATATGTGATTCATCATAGGTTGAATTATCATAAGTGGTTGGTTTAACAAAAACATCTCAGATTGGTTGGTTCACTTGGTGTTGGTTTCCAAAGAGTTGGAAAATCCCAGTTCTGAACATAGCTTGGTCTTCAAATGATTAGATCAGTTGAGGATTGGTTGGGATTGGTACTGGATGAGGAATGACTTGCAGTTGGATAATGGCAGGGCATTGGGGAGCATGATTACTTGCATGAGCTAAAGGACAAAGTCTTAAGATAGTAATGATAGGGTGGTGTGGAGCATGATTGCTTGCACAAGCCAAAGGATTAGGTCCTAGAATGATGAAGGGGTGTTGTGGAGCTTGATTTCTCACACAAACCATAGTTTGAGGCCTTGGTATATAAATGGTTTGGAATTATGGAGCAAAGTGACTCGCATAAGCTAAGGCATCCAAGTCTTCCTCATAAACCATATCATCCCATTTGTGAGTTGGCTCATAAGCTAGTTCTTGATTGTGTTCCATGTGCTAATTATTGAAAAGAGGGTATGGATTCATATCCCAAAACACATTATCTATATTTGGGTCTTCAAAGTCTTCCTCACAAGCCTCTTCATGCCAATCAAGGTCTTGATTTGGATTTTGTGGATTTTAACTATGTTCCCCATATGGAGTATTGTAGGGAGAATAATAAAACTCTTTAGAAAATCATTATCTATAGGGGTTCCTAATGGGATTTTGTGTGACCATTATATCATAAGTTGGATTGTACATGACTCCACCATAAGTGTAGCTATACATATACACATAAATGATGAAAGATCTAAAATAAAAAGGCTTATAGTTCTACAAACTCTGAAAAACTATGTCCAAAAGGATAAATGGTTCAAACTTGATCTAACTTGGTTGAAGGAGTGGAGCTATATCTCTAATATGGTCTAAAAGTGGAGCTATATCTCCAAAATGATTTGTGCTAAGACTTGGCATGAAATAGTCTAACATCAAATGTCAAATGTCATATACATAAAAGGTCAAGCATCTGAATAAAAATTGGCATGTCAAAGGTCTAGGTCAAAGTGCTCCAAACAAGGTCTAAACTAGGAAAGGGAAAATTTGAGTTACTAGGTCTTTTGTCCAAACATAGAGTCAAAATCTAGGCTCAAACAAACAGGCATATGCTAAGACTTTTGGCCATATAATGTCAAAATCTAGACTTGAAACAAAGGCTAATGTGATTTGATTTAATATAATAAGTTTGGAAACAACTTTGACATAGACCCAACACACAGAATCAAACATAAACATGATCAATTGGCATAAGACATAAGACAAAAGGCTCTTTAAGAAAGGTTATGTTCTCCCAAATAAAGGCACAAACAATGATGAGGATAGACTTTAAAAAAACAAACCATCAATAGTTTTTAAATTTGGGTAATAAATTAACCAAAGTTATGCAACCTAAAAGAGAAAGATCTATGTATCAACCCCATGAATTGAGGCTTAAATAAAAATCAATCAATGTTTGAATCCAAACTTGAAAAGATTAATTAAAAAATCAATGTTGAAAACTAGGATTTGACCAAACAAGCTAGACAAGATTAGACAGCATGATAGCACAAGACAAAGGTCTAAATGGTATACATGACATGGTTTGAAACAAATGGTTTTTGGTACAAGGTAAGCTAGTTTTGAAATAAATTGAGTAACCTAATAGCATAAGCATGCTCAAATAATGTGATCAATGTTATGTTTCAAAAGACTCAAGGGTAAAAATGGTTTGCCATGATTTGGGTAGCATAATACTACCCTCCTCAACTCAAATACATTATTTTGACATGGCTTATGAAAAAATAAACAAGTTTTAGTCTCAAAACATACCAAGAAAAAATGACCAAAATACACTAAGTATAATCCTCCAAATCCTAGCAAGGGTATGTCAATGTGGGGTTAACTAAACTATTAGGCTTCGAATGTCTCTAGAGGAATAAATTGCACAATAAATTTCATTTCAAACAATACAAAAAAAGCATAGAAATTGGGTGACCATGGCATTGGCTAGTTGTAAAAAGGTGTAGTCTATTTTACAACTACTACATCCTTCTATTTGCTCAGTGTAGTGTGATGTCCACATGTAGATACATCCCATGTGTAACTTCAATTAGGAGCCAAATGAAGTCAATGCCAATAGGTGAAACCCTAGGTCAAAACTTCCCTAAAGAACTCACAGTAGGCAATGAAGCCCCCCTCGCAAGCCAAGTTTGCATAAAAATAAATAAAGCATGAAAATAGAAAGACTTTCAGATCATTTTCAAGGTCACCCAAACTTTGATGAATTTTTTACGAGTGATTTATATGACTTTCTTTCTATGTCTTGGACTAGGCTACTTGTAATAGGAATGGCACTTTTGATTACAAGGGTTCCCTAAAGGGAACAAATGGATGAGCATACACATAACACCCCTCTTTTTTCCAAACAAAGATATAACTTTAAAAACTAAGTAAATACAAAAACTTGGAAAGGTGAGTTCATTTATAAGCCCAAATGGAATATGAGGTGGTGTTCATTTGACCCCTTGGTCTTAGTTATAACTTTGAAAACTAATGCTAAAAACATTATTTAAGCACCTAAATGTTACTTTAATCACCAAAATAATGTTCCTAATTCATTTTTAAGCATGCAAAAGTGATCTAAACATGTTTTTAGAAAATTTCAAGCTTGGTCCTAAAAAAAAAATGTTAGCATGTCTTTTAGCCTTGAAGCTCTTTTAGGTTTAAAATAATGAACTTTAAAAAAAGAGCTCTCAGGTCTATGTTTTAATAAAGACATAGTGATCGATGTAAGTTATATAACTGATGATGGTTACATTTTCTAACTGATGATGATTATCTAACCAACATCGATTATACCAATATTACTGATGACAACTATCCAACTGATGTCAATTTTACTAATCAATTTTAGTTACTGTGTAAACTTGTAGCAAACAAAAAATGGCAAAACATAGTTAAAAGATTAATTTTATAGAGTTTTAATGATCCAAATGAAGATTTTAAAGTTGAAAAATTATTTTCTTCATGTGTGTGATGCATCTAATCTCATTGGGTGTGCCATAATGTGATCTAAGAATTTGACTCAAGAGAGGATGGTTAGTATAGTGTTAGTTTCAAAATGAAAACAAAATGAAAGAAACACACTAGTTAGCATAACATCTCTAGGCTTAGACACTAGGGAGAGCTTAGTTAACAAACATGAATAAAACACACAACTAAAATGAAAAAGAAACCTTCTTTTGCCTCCCTTGGATGATCCAAAATTCTTTTTGTAGTGCCTTTCTCAACTTATGCTCATGAAGTCCTTGGTAATGGAAGCTCAGCTACCTCCATCTCTCTTTGGCACTTTTGGCCTGTGTCTTGGCTTGGCTTGGAATCGATTTGGCATGGTAACACTAGTTATATGAAGCTTTTTAATCAATTATGAATTATAAATTTTCATAATCAAGGCTTTTGAAGATATTTGATCATAATAACTTTATAACAAAATATCTTAGAAATGATGTGGTAAGGCCTCTTATTTATAAATTTTTGGATTTGTCTAAAATCAACTTAAATCATCCATCTTGAGATTGAGATGTGTGGTTGAGGATTAATTCAATTTTTATAATTAAGTTTATAATTATCCTCATCATGCAATTAGAATAAGGGGCAATTAAGATGCATGGATGGCATCATGGAAGGCATTGATGAGGCATGGAGGGCATGAATCCTAATATTTGTGGCATTTATGGCCTAGGGATGTCTTCCCAAGAAATGAGGCCACCTGATGATGTAGATATTCAATATTAATTTTCAAAAATAAGTTTTCAACAAGTTTCCATGGAATTATTAATTAGGCCTTGATTTAGGTTAATTAGCTCTTAAGCATGTTTAAGAACTTTGTGCACAAATTACTCAAATTGATCAAAATTCCTTGTTATTGGTCCAAAATTTGACTGGATTAGAATTGGAAGGTGATTTTAGATGTGTTGGCAATGTATTTCCATTTAGGATGTTACCAATAGAAAATAACAAAGGCACGTGTTTTGTGTAAGAGATTTTATAGGAAAGAACAATCTAGAGCACCAAGGTGCAAAATTAGTATTTTGACTTGAAATGATCTGATCAAAGTTAGTTGGCCCATAAATTGCATTACCCCATTTAGGGATAATTTAACCAAAATCAGCACTTTAATATGTCCATTTCAACTCATTTTGCATGTTTTAGTGTTTTTAGGCCAAATTGTGCATTTTAAGTAGAAATTGGCCAAAATCCTGATTAGAGGCTATTGGTGGCTAGATTTAGGTGTCTACAAATGCCTCATGGTTAACCTATTTTCTATAGTTCTTGATAGATGTGGAAATTATGAGATTAGTTGTATAGGACTTAGGAGGTATCATGGAGATGAGACACATCCCAATAAGTGTTGATCTCATTATCATATTCCTTAGAGAATGGGAATATTTGACCAACATATTTCTATGGGTGGTAGATGGGGATACTATAGAGGTAGGTATCACACTATAGGACATCCATGCATTTCTAAAACTACCTATAAGATGAAAACTAGTGATTACAAAGACATAAAATGATTGGGAAGAGAAACAAGCACTAGCCACATGGGTGACATGATCAAATAGGATCTACTTAGGGCTGAGGGTGAGTTTATTTTATGTATACATTGCACAAATTCTATACATATATATATAAGGCCATAATTTAACTTTTGATAACACAAGTTTTGTGTCATAAGTCAAATAATAAGGTACCATTATATGTGATAGCCTTGTGCTAGTCCATTTTGGATCAAAGGCACTCTATGACTTTTGGTTTGTCATCTGAGTCTAGGTCATGCGTGATATATATGGGATGTTATCTAGAGGGTAAAATACCATTAGACCTTTAGTATTACTGAGTGCATGGATATATGAGAGGTTTATAATGTATTAGATATCTAGGTTACCCCATGTGGTCAATGATAGGTAACTTTGGGTTACTAGATGGAGATAAGATCAAGTAGTGTGGGGCATGTCCCACATGTTAGTGATATATAAAGTCACATAAGGAGAGATTGTGTAGTATCCCTACACACATATTTCTACTATTTGGCCCAGCTAGGTGACCATGGCACCAGGGATAGATTAAGCACATATCATAGGCCACTATACCTGGTGGGTAGAGCCTTAGATAGTGGTAAGCTTGCCAAGATAGTTAAAACTCCCATACCCATCATATCCTATAATAGTGACCATGTTTTGGGCATGGACTGTGAGATAGATAGGGGGAGAAGAGGAGGAGGAGTGCCAATCAAGATACTAGAGATCAAGCCATGGTATGTGATACCATGGACTAGTCAAGCATGATATTCTATAGCCAAAGGAGGAGAGGTCATGGATGTGGATTCAGGGGTACAATAGGTACCATAACATTAATTGTAGTAGGAGAAATAACCACCTAGGGAACACCATCGATGGATATGCCATTAGAAAGATTGAGTATAGATGAGGGTGGTCACACATGATGATCTGATAATTAGCCCATGGTAAAGCTGGTTGATAGAGGTAACACTAAGAAGTGGCCCATGGCATACACAAGTGGTAACTCTAGGTTTTAATTTGATAGGGAGGTGTCCCATGAATTAGGTTCTCAAGGGATAGGCTGATGTAGAGTTGCTTGACACATGAGTAGATGAGGAGATGGTGGTTGGTGACACCAGGATAGGTAAGAAATGGTGTAATTTTTAGTCTTTAAGATAAAATACTAGTTGTATATTATTGTAGGTAGATAGATAGATCTTGAGATGTATATGTGATCTAATATCTATCTAGGTTTTGGTTTTTGTAGACCCTATGATAGAGTAGATCAGGTGGGGATCCCTAGTCATGGTAGCACATCATGACATTTTGGATGCATTTCTAGCATTATATGACCACACCACACTAGATGATCATATGGCACTATCTACCCCAACTCAAGAAAGATATTCTAGACTAGTGGGTGAGTCCATGAGGCATATAAAAACATGAAAGGATATATTACAACAACCAACAAGGGTGGGAGTAGGGGAGGCATAAGCCTGGTAGGCCCTAGCTCAGGGGAGAGCCACACACATGGCTATCATAATCTAGTTGGGATACGTACAGGCCCAGGTGGCCAACCTACAAGAATAGGTAGTAGGGTTGAGATCTTGGATAACCTCATTATAGCACATTATGCAGAGTGTATGGTCTGAGGCATTGATGGGTAGTGTGGATAGGCCAATAGATAGGCATGATGGATCCCAACCATAGATTTAGAATGATGTATTTTTGTATTTTGTACCATTATATAAAACATGTGATATATATAGAGATATATTATTTTGACAGTTGGATTTTGGTCTCATGATTTATATGTTAGTTGTGGTTGTGTATGTATGGATATATTTCTTTCTAGCACATATATTTTTCTTTTGTTGTATACTCTATGGGAAATATATGTGGAGTGTTTTCTTTTCTAGAATTATGTAGTACACATGCATGGTTAAAAATAAATATGAAAAAAAGGAGTTGGAAAAGTATAGGTAATCTTAAAAAAATGCACCACACACTATGTCATGATGGAAAATGTGTAATAACAAAATGTGACTAAGTATAATAAACCAAAAATTGGTAAATAGGATGACAAAAAATATTTTTGAACCATGAAAAAGATTGACACCAAATTAAAACAATTAAAGTCACACTAAATCACATTGGGAAGTATGAAAATAATGTAATAAAATGGAAAGCACGTGAAAGACAAATGGTGGAAAAACAAATCAATTAAGTCAATCAATCATAATAAATCATGTTGGGAAGTTTAAAATAGAAATAAAATTGGAAAAATGGTCTTAAACTAATCACACTAATTCAAGTTGGGAAGTATTAAATCTTAAGAAAAATGGTTGGATTCTTACATGCAATAAAAAAATAAGAAGATAAAAGTGAAATATAAATTAATTAAGCATAAAGCATACTAAATCATAATGGTAAATATGGAAATGACATGTAACTCATAATCAATCACATCTTATCTCAAATTTAACACATGTAATTTTGTTGTGACCTGGGTATTGGAAAATTTTGTGATGAAAGCTAGGTCCTACCCATAGTCTTACACTAAAATCATAAAGGGAACACCAATGGGGTGGAAATAATGTGAAAATGGGATGTTTATAATGATAATATGAAAATTTGGTAATTTTTGAGGAGGGCCTGGTCCTATCCAAGGTCTTACACTACAACTCATAAATGAAATCCAGAGGGGAGTGATCAGTGAACAAAATAATATTTCTCAAGGGAAAATAGTATTATTATAGGGACTGGAAAAGGTAATGTAAGAAGCAAAATGTAGGTATATTATGAGAATACCTTAGGAAAAATTAGGCATATTAAGGACATGGAAATACACTTAGTGACTAGTGACCATCAATATACAAAGGATACTTGCTCACTATAGGCACAAAGCTATGTAGGAAAATAAGTGTGAGACTAATATCAACTCATTTTGGTCATTTTGAACAAGAAAATTAGTACTAACCTACCTTTCCACAATGTGTTCCCTATTATTTATGACCCCTTATAGAGTCATCAATCTACTACAAATATTAGGTACTTGTGTGAGAAAGTAGGTAGCACTAAAAGATTTTGTATTCTTCTTTTCAAATCTACTGGTCTACCACACCTCAATAGATCTTGACTCTATCATGAGGATAACTATGGATTTTGAGCTTTTATTTAAAAAATGAGATGTTCTTAGAATCACATCTTTTAGTGTGATTTAACTTTTAAATATTTTGAATATTGCCTTTTAGATCATTGCCTTTTGTTAAATGATTTGGCTTTTGAATTTTTATGGATTTTAATATTCCTCCTATTTACGAACTTGGAATGACCAATCATGAGAGTCAAATTTATATACATGAATGAGCTATAGGATTTGTTTAAAGGAAGATAAGTATCCAAATACATTATAGAATAGAATACTTAAGCTTAGCGATGAACCAACATGTTATCTCAAGTTTCAACCATGTGTATGCTTAGTTTATGAAATGAAAGAAGGGGAATAATGGGAGATACAAATTGGACCAATAAAAGGAGATTATAATGAGATGAATTATTTTCCAACTAATCACATGGTATATAAATAATTACTAAATGGAGCAAGGTTTGTAAACCAAGTCATAATAACAATTATCCATGTTTATAGAGATAAGATAGCAAAAAATCATGAAAAAGAACAAGATAACCATAAAAAAGGAACTCATAAATAAGAAGTAGGTAATCATGAAAAAAAATCATAAGAAAACATAATAAAAATAATGTCATCATAAGCAACATGTAGTGCAAAACAAAAGTCATCATATAAGATAGATAAGAATTTGACACAATGTCAAATGATATAAGATAGATAAATGTAAAGTTGGAGCACATTTCCAATATAAAATGAATAAAGAAATGAAAGAAGACCATGCTTGTATTCATAAATATTGATATATTTATCCACACACATTATCCATAAAAACTAATAAATATGTATGAAGTTGAACTCATAATGTAACCAAAGTCTCATCGATCTTCAATGGAAAGTTGAGAAAGTACTTTACATTGAATCTCCTTGATGAAAAATCTAGGAATGCCTAAAGGATCATTTTGATGAAGACTATCATGTAGTGGATGCTCAAGAGAAGGAATGGGAATAGAATCTATGGGAAATGAAGGGGTTACCAATATGGAATGGACCATAGGTGAAGGAGTCATAGGGGAATAAGGGGGATCCTTCTTACAAGGGAGACCTATGGGAATAATTGTAGTAGGTAAAGGAATGGTCATGAGGTGGTCCTTGAGATACTACTAAAGGATGCAGTAATGATAAGTATGATGAGTACCACATTGGTTCTAAAGATAATGTTGGGTGAATATTTTGTCATCAACTAATTGAAGACAAAATGGGTATATCAACCACAGCATAGGGAGATTTACACCATGAAAAGTGTGGGTTTACCAGATCTAAATGAGGTAAATCTCTCCTCTCATCAAGGAGAGGTTCCCTATGAATATTTATACACTGTATGTATATATGTAATTAAGTAGAAAATAACACATGGGGTGGTATAATAGCATCCACCTCTCTTTTTTCAGAGGTGATGTATAAAGAACAAAAGAGAGAAATCCTGGTTCTTAGCTAACAACATTCCTCTTTTTTCAGGAATGGTATTCAACGTGAAGTAGAAAATCACCTGAAGTAACAAAGTTCACAAGGAAACTCACGTAAGCACAAAGTCTTCCGTAGCCTCCTTCACCAATTCAAAACAAGCGTAACATTAGAGTGAAATGAAGCACAAAGTCTCCATCTAAAACTACAAAAGATAACAGAATCACAAAGATAAAAGTAGCTCAAAGTCTCTCTTCTACCTTTTAGAAACACCCTCAGATAATATTAACACACCCACTTTGCTCATTAAATTAGATAAATAAGAGATTATCAGGAAAGAGGACACAAGAACTGTTTCCTAAATAACACAGATAATTTCAACACAAAGTCTGAAATAAACCTGCTTCTCATTCATTTAATAAAATATGATTTAAAAGTTGAGCACAAAGTCTCAAAAGTGTTTCAATTTTGGTAGAGTTTTTGCTCTCAATTATCCAAGATCCATTTACAAAAGAGGTCTCCACTATATATAGGGAGAAACTCTCAAAAATTAGAAAATAATAAAATACAAAAATATCTTAGTCAAAGATGACTCATCTTTGACTTTGAGATATTTTTCCAAACTTTTTACATGTAATTACATATTAAAAAATTTCATGCAATTTTCTCAAGACAAAAGTGCATAAGGAAAGAAGAAGAGAGAAGGGGAAAAAACTTTAGTTCTTGCTGCCATACTTCTTCAGATGAGCATCGTGCATAGCAATGGATGCCTGAATTTCTATACTGCCTGGTGCAACTATGTTCTTGGAGATGACCCTGGCTCTAATTAAAGCATCCTTAAATGCCATGATGGCCTTAGCATGATTAGTTAACCTCAACCTCAGATTGTCTAGAGTTAAATAAGTATCTAAAATATGGTCCACAAAAGTCATTGAGAAGGCTTTTTCTTCAAAAAAAATTTGGATCATACCCTTGAAGCTTTGGATCATTTCTTCGGTAGATGGGAATTGGTTATCCCTAGAAGTGAGGTTTCAAGGTATCTCTTCTAGCCTATTCAGTAGGCCTATGTCACTCTTCTCACTAGCATCCCTGGAAGATTTGAGATCTTCAACCAACTCCTTGAGCACCTGTATCCTGTATATCAAGGACTCCTTGATCTCAACATAGGAATCCTTGCTAGAAATGACACCGATAGATATCAAGGTGCTTTTCTTCAGATCCTTCATCTCTCTCCATTGCTAAGATATTTTTCTATACTATCAACATCTTGAGAGATAAGAGAGACAAGGTCATCTAAATATGCTCACCTTCTTCATCTTATCTGTCTTTTCTGCCGCCTTTGTGAGTAAGAAAACTCCCTGAGTATGCATCTTTTCAATGTAATCCTTGAGCACTTTCCCCTTTAAGTAAGTTTTCTCTACCTTTTAAATGATAGGGTCATCTATAGAGAAGGCCTCTGGAGTTGCCGCTTCAAGGGAAAGAGTGAATTTCCTTATTACAGCCATCAGCTACTCTGTCTTAGCCTTATAATAGTCTTTCATCTCCTTTTTTCAGTCAAATTTCTAGACCATGATGTCCATTACCGACTGTAGATCACTTTTCGCACCTTCGTGAGTAACTTTTCCAAGTTTAACATGAGAGATGGAATAGCTACTCATTTCAAAACTCTCAAGGGTTGCATCCTACAGCGGCTTAGCTATTTCAAAAAAAAATTGCCCCTTTTCCTCAACCAATTTTGAGAGGATCATTGGCCTCTTAGGAGCTTTAGCTTTCACCTGCACTATCTTGCCAAAATCAAAGTCATCTGAAGAGATGGCTAACTTCTTTCTTTTAGGTGTGAAAGTTGACATCTAAGGCAGGAGAAAATAAGTACATGTCATGGCAATGGTTCCCGCAACTAGTGTTACTGTGGCAATTTCTACACTGCTAGTGGTAATAGTGGTCATAGTTGGAGTAACAGGTGAAATTATACTAGCCATTCATTCTAGCTCTTGCATAGAACTCTCTCTCAGATTGAAGGAAGGAGATGAAAAACTAAGAATGGATCCAGAGGAGTGAAGAGCATCTCTAGAAGCACCCTGAGGATCGCCAAATATAACTCTAGAAGGAGAGGTGGCTCCAGAAGAAGGAACACTGATAGGAGAGAGAGGTGAAGGAGATGCCACAAGAGATTAAGACAGAGAAGGAGAGATGATTTTAAGTGGTTGTGCTTCTTCTTATGAAGGTAGAGGCTCAGTCTTTTTCTATTCTGAAGCCCAGTCATCTATCTCCATTGGTTGGGTTGCCTGTTCCTGAGAGCCCTATTCTATAATTCCTTTAGCTGCTGCTTCTGGCTCTTCAGTAACCTTTGATTTTTTAGAAATAAAGATGATTCTAGGCTTGTGAGGCCTAGATGGGGAACGAACATCACCTTTATTCTTGGTCATGTTTTCTACTTTCTTCCTCATCTCTGCTTGGAACTTAGCCTCTGATCCTGTGATAAATTTTTTTAGTACAATCCCTTTGGCTGCTAACCAATCATTACTATTCACCAATATTGACTCAAATCTCTTTCTTAGAGAAGTTAGCTCTTTCTGAGACCATTAAATTGGAGGAAGAGGGGAGTCAGTGATCTTTTCAGCTAGGTACCTATTATTGATAATGCTCCCATCGTCGACCAAATTAGGGGGGATCTCTGCAAGCCCCAAATACTCAATTTGTTCTTGGATCAGCCTGCTATAGTCCATTCTTTTGATTTCTTCAACTATTCTTAGGTCCACCCAGATGTCCTCAATCATAGGCTCATGGAATTGAGTCTTTCATCTGATCATGTCCTTGACTCCCCTATAGTCAAAGTTGTCTCTTCTCTTGAACTTTTTCAAAGTGACCAGTTGCATCTCTGTTTCCATGAATTTGGATTTGGTTGCTGTCCAGATAGAGTATCTGCCAATTTCAACTAGAAACCTTAGACCTGGCTTTTTTAACTCCATCTACCTAGTGTATACGATAGCCATTTGTCAAAAAAGTTTCATCAGAACTAACTTATCAAAAGGAAATTTGGGTAGCATATAGGGATAGCCTTAGAAAAAGCCAACCCAAAGATAACAAAAGGTGGGAAATTAAAGGAACATGCAATCGTAGTCATTGACTACTGTCCAAGCTTCATCAAATACTCTCTTCTATTCGAGCTGAGGGTCGAAGAGGCATAAAAATATGGACAAAAATGTCATTTACCCTTATAAAATGGCAGATTGACCCTTGAAGCATCATCTGGGGGTAATATGAGTATACTGGGGTGGTCTTTCTGTCCCCTTCAATTGTCAAACCTGGGAAGGTTCACATTGAGGCAGGTATGTACACAAGGTATGAGATCATGTATAATTTGAAAGAAGTTTGTACCTTGGTTAGCTGTTCATGAAAGGTGTTGTTGATCTTCTCACCCCAAAAGATGACTTGCTTACCCTAGAGGATGATCTTAATGAATGGGTACATCCATTCATGGAACTGTGAGGAAGACGAGAGGCCTCACACTCTGTTGAGAAGGGTGATCAAGTCACTAACTTCTTCAATGAAATCACTCCTCAAGAAGTTATGTGGCCATCTGGATAGATTGGATCTAGGTGCCTTCAACCACTTATTATTCATCACTTTCTTTGCCCTCTCAGGGTCCTTGTCGTACTCCTTCTAGGCTTCTGTGAAGTTAATCTTTAGCACCTCGATATCAGGAGGGCACATGAAGACTTTGTCAATGAACTCAAGATCCAGCTAAATTATCACATTGCCACTAGCATCTGAGATTGATCTTGTCTCTTTGTTATAGAACCAGGTGCATTGGAGGATGAATTCCATATGATGTGCTGCCACCAGAAAATCAGCAACCAAGTGAATGTTGCTTTCAACGATCCTCCTCATCTCGGAGCTCAGGTTAGTTTCCTTGGTTTGGGTCACAAACTCAGCCATATCTACGTGGCCAATTTTAGTATCCCTGATGTCATCGATGTTGGAGGTAATCGAAGTGATCGAAAAGATGCCCTAGTACTTGTACTTCATGGTCTTTGTCTTTTTTGGAGAAGTTTCAGACATCATAACTTATCTCTGTTGAGCAAGAGTTTATGAGTAAGAGCCTTCAAAAAGCACTACAGTCATGATCACATATTTAGGGAAAAGTGGGCAAATTAGGGAATCTACATTTTAAGTGATCATGACCAAGGAAGGGTACTTAAAAGGGCCAGGTCAGAAAAAGGGGTGGAAAACGAGGAAGGAAGGGAAAGAAAGGAAAAGACAAAAAATCCTCTAGAGTTAGAAAAATCTAGAGGAATGCATGGGTAGCAAAATTCACCACCCCTACATGATTAATTGATAGAATGTAGAGGTGGTGAAATTCACCACCCCTACAGGATCGACCTACATAGGCAGTGAATTTCACTACCTCTACAAATTGGGGGAAAAGTGTAAGGGTGGCAAAAATTGCTGCCCCTACACATCGAGCATGCATAAGTGGTAAATTTTGCTGCTGATGCAAGTATTAAACACAAAGGGCATGGGTGCGGGCATGGGTGGAAAATTTTGCCACTCGTGTAGGTAAGGCTTGTGTGAGTGGCAAATTTTGCTGCTCGCATAGGTAAGGCTTACGACAAGGCAAACAAGATGTACGGGTAGCAATTTTTGCTGCCTGCACTTAGTTCACATAAAATCCATGGGCAACAGTGAGGGGTGGTGAAAATTGCCGCCCCAGTAGGGAAAGGAAAGGGGAAGGCCGACGAGGAGGGCAAGGTGGGAGGTGGCGAGAATTGCCACACTCGTAGGAGTGGGCCAACCGGCCCAAAAGACTAAGAACCCAAACAACAACAACAACAAAAAGCAAAATAACAAAGCAAGGAACAGGGAAGGAAAGGAGAAAAAATGCAAAAAACAAGACCTACTTGAAAAGCCATACATGTATCAAGCTCAAATTCACAAAAACGTGCTTCAACTCATTCACCGAATCATCCAAATGCAAAGGGAAAGAGGAGAGGAGGAAGAATGAAAATAAATGAGGTCAAAATTAGATTATATGGGGTGAAAAACAACCCCAACAACCTGCCGCATGTGGAAATAAATTTTATGCATAGAAATTGAGGAATGCAGGGGCAGTGAAATTTTTTGCCCTTGCATGTTCAGATGTAGGGGTGGTGAAATTTATTTCCATTATAGGGCAGGATGCAGGGGTGGCAAAAATTGCCACCCTTGAAAGAAAAATGTAGGGGCGGCAAAAATTGCTGCCCTTGCATCTCAAAGGTAAAAATGCACTGGCGGCAAATTTTGCTACCCATGCATGAAAATGGATGAAAAAAGAGACTAACCCTAGAAGAGGCAAGTTTTGGTCACTTGGGCACATGAAGACCGTAATGACCTTCATATTTCTGGGAAAATGTGACAAAAAGATATTATGAATTTTGAAAGGTGCAACTGGACCAAGATGATAACGAGAAGAACCTATCTCAAAAATAAAATTAGAGAGATGAAAGACAAAATGGACAAGTTTTGTAGGGGGTTATTCCCAAAAATGAGCTAAGCTGATTTTGGAAACAATAGCTAGCTCCTATTGGGGAAATTTCATTAGTTGAATTGATCAATGGGAGTAGAAACTAGTCTCTAAGTGCCTTCATCCAAGCCATTGGGCTACGGAGTCAAGCTAACAATGAAAGAAAAATAGACAAAACGTAAAAACTGTACATATATATACAAATAGACCCATCTAAGCTTCAAGGATTGAATAACTTCAAATGCTGCCCACTATGAGGTAGTGTGAATGGCGTTCCATCTTGGTATTCCAGCAAGAAGCTATCCTCACCATAGAGCTGTCAGATGGTGAACGGGCCTCTCCATAGGGAGTCAAATTTGTCCTGCATCCCTTTTGGTTCTCACCTCTTGTCCCACAACAAGACTTGATCTCTAACTTGGAATTCATGAACTTTAGTTTTTTATCAAAAAGTGCCTTCACCCGGTGCTGATGTGTTATAATCTGATCCACCACCATGGTTCACTGTTCATTTAATTTGGTCAAACACATAATTCTTTTGTCAACTAAACTTTTGAAGGTTGAATCTTTGATTACTTTGGTTAATCTGAGCGCTGATAGTTCAAAGGTGATGGGGATTTCTGCATTCAAGTCATATAGAAGTTTGAAAGGTGACATACCTATAGCCTTTTTGGGTGTTATCCTATTCACCCATAAAGTATTATACAATGATTTGTGCCATGTTCTCTGATTGTCATCCACCAACTTCCTGATAATAGTGACCAGGTTCTTATTACTCAATTCTACTTGGCCATTTCCTTGAGAGAAATAATTTGAAGTGTGGGATAGGGTAATCCCATAATAAAAACAAAATTGATTAATTTAATGTGATGAAAAATAGGATGCATTATCCATTATGATCTTGAGCAGGACCCCAAATCAGGAGATGATATTTTCTTTGAGAAAACTACAAACCACTTCAGATGTAGCGTGCTTGGTTGGGACGGCCTCCACCCACTTGGTAAAGTAATCTATTGCTATGAGGACATAATCATGTCTGACACTTGAAGATGGGTTAACCATGCCAATGAAGTCAATACCCCACTGCTGAAAAGGCTCCTTGATTACTACTGACTTGAGAGGCAAAGCAGCCAACTTAGGCTTCCCAATGAACTGCTGACACAATTCGCACCTATGCACCAATCTGTAGGCATCTTGAAATAGCGTGGGCCAATAATACATTGCTCATAGAATCTTGTGTGTTGTCACCAGTGTAGAAAAATGCCCTCCACAAGCCAAATTTTGGAAAGACTCCAAGAGTTTATCTTTTTGCGCCTTATCAACACAATGAAGAAATACCCCATCCAGGTTTCTTTTGTACAAACCGTTATCCCATAAAACATAACTAGCAGCCTTTAACTTAACATTCCATTTATCCTTATAGGACAGATGAGTGAGACACTCACCATATGTCATAAAATGAGCAATGTCAGAAAACTACTCATCAATAGTGGCAATAAAGAGGACTGTAGGCACGCCTTCGATCCCTATTTCTTCACGTTCCACTTCGTCTGGAATGTTGTTGGTGATCAACTGGCAAAGACCCTTTCTCCACAAAATTTTGGTGGGTTTAATGTCTAGATCAAACTCTTGAATCTTAGCAATCCAACTACTTCTTTTTGTACTGAACTCCTGTTGAGTCAAAATAGATTTTACTATTGTATCGGGTATGAGAACTTTGGTGTGCGAGTTCAAAATATAAAACCTGAAATGCTTAACTGCTTTGACCACTGCGTATGCATGCTTCTCTATGTTAGAATATTTTAGCTCATGAACCTTGAGTGGACAACTCATGAAGGAAATAGGAGATTCTACACCTTCTTGGTTCAGTTGGATTAAAATGGCCAAAAGTGTATGTTCAGAAGCATAATTGTATATTTTAAAAAATTTGGCGTAGTCTGGACAAACTAGGATTGGTGCACGAGCAATTACTTCTATGATTTATTTGAACACTAATTTTCCCTCAGCATTCCATCTGAAGGTAGCATTGCCTTTCATCATATTGATGATATGGCGGGTCTTCTCAGCAAAATCAGGAATGAACCTCCAGAGAAAACTCACCTTTTCAAAGAACGAGTGAACTGTAGTTTTGCTGGTAGGCAAAGTAAGTTCTTGGATGGACTTGACTCTTTTTGAGTCAATTTTAATACCTTCTCAGGACATAATGTGTCTGAGAAGTTTCCCTTCAGTTACCCCAAAAAGAGATTTCTTTGGGTTTAAATAAATATCATTCTGACGACAGTGTTCCAGTATTTTTGCAAATGGTGGACATGGTCAGAATGATGCTTTGAAAACACTGTCAGATCATCCAAGTACACTACAATGAATTTTCCCATTTCATCCTTAAAAGTGAGGTCCATCGCCCTCTGAAATGTAGTGCCTACATTTATCAGACTGAAAGGCATCCTTTGATAGGTGAATGTGCCCCAAGGTGTGGTGAAGGCTATTTTATGCTGGTCCACTTTTCCAACCTTGACCTGATTGTATACCGAGAAACCATCCAGCATTGACAACATTTCAAAACTTGTTACCATATATAGAACTTGATCCATGATAAGAAGAGGGTAGTTATCTTTTAAAGATAACTGGTTCAAGTTCTTGAAATCTATGTAGATTTGAATTTCGCCATTCTTCTTCCTGACCAGCACTATGTTGGCAATCCATGTGGAATGATGGATTGGGAAAATTATCTAGGCATCAAGCATTTTTTGTATCTCAGCTAAAATAGTACTTGAGATTTTTGGATTATATTGCCTAGACTTTTGCTTGTAAGGTACAGAGTTTGCCTTAAGAGGAATGTCATGGTGGATGTCATTTGGCCTGAGTGATTTCAGATCATCATAGAAATAAGTCAAGATATCTATATATTGGCAAAGCAGACTAGAAAGCTTAAATCTTTCTTTGGGAGTGTAGCATTTCCTAATGTTTACCATCTTAGGATCTCCCTTGGTTCTTAGGTTTACCTGATCAAAATATTGAGAAGAGTTTGAATCTGCTCGCTGTTGTTTGATAAACATGTCATGGTTATCAAACAACTTCTCTAGGGAAACCAGGCCTTTGTAAATCTTATTCCCCTTAAACTGTAGGAAATCCTCACCTATATCCGTGTTCGATTCAAGATTTTCTTCACATTCCCATGGTTTACTACCTTCAAAATGCAATTGTTTGAAACTATCCTTTTGCTCCAAGAAGGCAATGATTTGGTCATCATTTTTAAATACTTGCCAATGGTTGGTATTATCAGGTACACTTGGCCAAAAGACTAGTTTAATAGTGTATTTATCTCCCTTAAAATTTGGGTGGGGAACTAAGAGAGTAGCAGAGACAGCTAATGCATCTACCTGATCATTGAATTCCCTTGGAACGGTGGAGATGTTGAAAGCATCAAAATTTTCAAGTTGATCCCAGACCAGATTATGATAGTGGCACAACTTTTTATTTTTCATTTGATAGAGGTTCTTTACCTGGCAGACTACTAACTTGGAATCCCCTTTAGCATGGAGTGATTTAATTCCCTTTTCCCTAGTAGCCTGTAGTCCAAACAATAGGGATTCATACTTAGTTGTGTTGTTGGTGTTGTTGAATTACAACTTGTAGGATAAAGAGACAATATCTCCCTGAAGAGACACCAACACAACCTCGGCTCTCGCGCTGGTAGAAGAACATCTGCCATCAAATTCTAAAGTCCACACCTCATTAGACGCTACTTTTTCTTCAAAAACTCCTTTGTTTAGGGGGGAAGGTTCTCCCATGTGTTCATTTTGATTTGTTGATCTAGCTGCCATGTCAGCTGAACACAATTTCAAATTATTACCTGCAGGAGTTTTATCAGATGTCTCATGGATCTCGTTCGTAGATAGGAAGTAATTGCCCATGTCTAAGGACTCAAATAAAATTTGAACTTCTGATGCTGATGATCAGGTAAATACATACCTTGCCTCTTTTTCAAGAATCAACTTCTTCATGACACCTTGAATTGGGATTCTTGCTTCCGACAAGTCCATACTTAATTCACCTCCAACATCTTTGTAGAAATTCCACCCAAGTAGGATGTCGTAAGAGGGTGGAACATTGGCCACTAGAACTGTCATTTTTATCTGCTTTTCTGGAAAAGCTGTAAAAGTAAATTGGGCATCTTTTATCCGACCAAGGAAGGGAACTTGCTTATTTTTCATAGAAAAACACCTCCCAAAAGTTTTGGTCAAAGTCAGGATAAGGGAATCTGCCACCTTGATGGGCATGACATTATCTGAGTCTCCAGAGTCTATAATGTAATTACTCAATTTATAACCATTTATAAGCAGGAAAACATAAAAAGGTTCTATTTTCCCAAGAGCAATAGGAGGAGTCACAACAAGATTGTTTTGGGCTGGTTTATCTTTGGGGGGATCATGAGCAGCCTTTAAAAAATCTTGTTCTATGGGGACAGTTTTGTTTTTTACATATTCTGCCAACCCATCAAATTGTTCTAGGTTAGCCCTCAAATATTTAATCTCTGTCATTTGGATTTTAGTCTTTCTAGCATGATCAATTATATCAAATAATTGAAAAGAACTTAAGACAGAGGAAGAGGTTCCATCATCTAGAGTTTTATTAGGTGTGGCACTAGTCTGAACAGCAGAAGGGGAAGGTATCAGGTGGTTGGAGGTATTTATTTTTTTGTGAATTACCTGATCTTTGGATTGAGGAGGTAATGGAGTCCCTCATTTAGCAATGGAAATCACTAGCTAGGGTTCTTCTTCTACCTTTATTTTATCAGTATGTGGATTTGACTGATGTCTGGATCTGGTGAAAATAGCATAGGATCCATCCAACCCTTCTCCTTTACTTCCAGCTTCATCCTGGTAATCTAAGAAACCAATATTAGAGTCTTCAGCTAATTCTTTTTCTTGCTAATTGAAGAGATTAGCATCATCTTGTTGGTCCAACTAAGGTTGGAGTGAATAGTCATGTTCAGCCTCTAGGTAACCGACCACTGAATTGGTAGGTGCTACTTCAATGACCAATTTCCCTGGAGGGGGAGGCAGGCGATTTGGTTGCCCTTGGTTCTAGGTAAAATTACCCTGATATTGCTAATTCTGGAACATTCTCTTAGGCATATCTCAATAGGTAGGGTTAGATGTACCATAGGCTATTTTTCTCTTCAAAGCTATCAGTTCATTTTTCAATTTTTGAACCATAGGATCTGTATTGCCTGTAGAAGAGCTTTCAATAGATGAGGAAAATCTATTTTTACTAGGGTCTTTTCTGATCTTACCTACCAGAATAAGATCATCTTCAATCTCAGTAGCCAAATTTTGAGCCAATGCTAGATCCATAGGGCCAGCTCACCTCAACAAGAAACTTACTTTGGGAAGTTGCGAGTTGATAAAAAAGCACTTGAGGTTCTCCGGTGTGGGCTGAGCAACAGTTGGAATCCAGTTCCTTAACTTGTTGAATTTAACTATGAAATCCCTCATGGGTTCCTGAGATTCTTTTTTTATTTGGGTTAGCTATGCTAAAAAAACATGTGCATCTTCAACAGGTTTAAACCTAGCTTCAAATTTGGCTTTGAGAGTGTCCCAATTAGTTACTGACCCAGCCTGCAGGTGGTAGAACCAATCTGTGGCAGCACCTTACAGGGTTTCCACAAAAAGTCTCACTACTACTTCAAAATCCACATTGATTATGCCACATGATATGGAGAAAGCAGAAATATGCTCATTGGGATGAACCTTCCCATCACTAAAAAACTTAGGAAATTTTTTTCTAGAACTACGAGGTAGTTCATGCAAGGGTGGAGTCAAATTAAGAGGACCAAAGTAATTTCCCCATGGACCTTGAGCCATTATGATAAGAGGATTAAAAGGCAAGATAACGAATCTTGGTGGGGTATTTACAGGTAGGGCATGATTAACTATAGGAAAAGAAGCTCTACCTTGCATTGGTGACTTGATAAGGTCAGGAGGAAAACTCCTATATCGTTAGAGGAAAGGTGGTGGAGGAAAGAGATCAAAATTGCTCTATTGTGCCAACTCAAACACGGGGTCAAAAACACCCTTGGCTCTCTGGCTTCTTGTATAGCATGGAGTTGCCATATTTCAAATGAAAAAGGGACTAAAACTACTTTAAGTTGAAGCTTGAGGCTTCAAAATGCACGTTCGTATTCCCCAGTGGAGTCACCAAAAAGCTGTTGGGTGAATATTTTGTCATCAACTAACTGAAGACAAAATGGGTATATCAACCACAACACAGAGAGATTTAAACCACAAAAAGTGTGGGTTTACCAAATCTAGATGAGGTAAATCTCTCCTCTCATCAAGGGGAGGTTCCATATGAATATTATACGCTGTATGTATATATTTAATTAAGTAGAAAATAACACATGGGGTGGTATAACAGCATCCACCTCTCTTTTTTTAGAGGTGATGTATAAAGAACAAAAGAGAGAAATCTTGGTTCTTAGCTAACAACATTCCTCTTTTTTGAGGAATGGTATTCAACATGAAGCAAAAAGTGACCTGAAGTAACAAATTTCATAAGGAAACTCATGTAAGCACAAAGTCTTCCGTAGCCTCCGTCACCGATTCGAAACAAGTGTAACAGTAGAGTGAAATGAAACACAAAGTCTCCATCTAAAACTATAAAAGATAACAGAATCACAAAGATAAAAATAGCTCAAAGTCTCTCTTCTACCTTTTATAAAGGCCCTTAGATAATATTAACACACCCACTTTGTTCATTAAATCAGATAAACAAGAGATTATCAGGAAAGAGGATAGAAGAACTGTTTCCTAAATAACACAGATAATTTCAATACAAAGTCTGAAATAAACCTGCTTCTCATTCATTTAATAAAATATGATTTACAAGTTGAGCACAAAGTCTCAAAAAGTGTTTCAATTTTGACAGAGTTTTTGCTCTCAATTATCCAAGATCCATTTACAAAATAGGTCTCCACTCTATATAGGGAGAAACTTTCAAAATTTAGAAAATAATAAAATACAAAAATATCTTAGTCAAAGATGACTCATCTTTGACTTTGAGATATTTTTTTGAACTTTTTACATGTAATTACATATTACAAAATTACATGCACTTTTCTCAAGACAAAAGTGCATAAAGAAAGAAGAAGAGAGAAGGGAAAAAAACTTCAGTTCTTGCCACCAGACTTCTTCAGATGAGCATCGTACATAACAATGGATGCCTAAATTCCTATACTGTCTGGCACAACTATGTTCTTGGAGATGACCCTGGATCTATTTAAAGCATCCTTCAATGTTGTGATGGCCTTAGCATGATTAGTTAACCTAGACCTTAGATTGTCCAGAGTTAACTGAGTATCTAAAATATGGTCCACAGAAGTCATTGAGAAGGCTTTTTCTTCAAAATTCTTTTGGATCATACCCTTGAAGCTTTGGATCATTTCTTCGACAGATAGGAATTAGTTATCACTAGAAGTGAGGTTGCAAGGTAGCTCTTCCAGCCTATTCAGCAGGCCTGTGTCACTCTTCTCACTAGCATCCCTGAAAGATTTGAGATCTTCAACCAACTCCTTGAGCACCTGTATCCTGTATATCAAGGACTCCTTGATCTCGACATAAGAATCTTTGCTGAAAATGACATCAATAGATATCAAGGTGATTTTCTTCAGATCCTTCATCTCTCTCTATTTGCTAAGATATTTTTTTGTACTATCAACATTCTGAGAGATAAGAGAGACAAGGTCATCTAAATTTGCTCTCACCTTCTTCATCTTGTCTGTCTTTCCCGCAACCTTTGTGAGTAAGGAAACTCCCTGAGTATGCATCTTTTCAACGTAATCCTCCAGCACTTTCCCCTTTAAGTAAGTTTTCTCTACTTTTTGAATGACAGGGTCATCTATAGAGAAGGTCTCTAGAGTTGCCGCTTCAGGGGGAAGAGTGAATTTCCTTATTACAGCCATCAGCTGCTCTGTCTTAGCCTTATAATAGTCTTTCATCTCCTTTTCTCAATCAAATTTTTGGACCATGATGTCTATTGCCAACTGTAGATCACTTTTTGCACATTCATGAGTAACTTTGCCAAGTTCAACATGAGAGATGGAATAGCTACTCATTTCAAAACCCTCAAGGGTTGCGTCCTATAGCGGCTTAGCTATTTCCAAAAATTTCTGCCCCTTTTCCTCAACCAATTTCAAGAGGATCCTTGGCCTCTTAGGAGCTTTAGCTTTCACCAGCACTATCTTGCCAAAATCAAAGTCATCTGGAGAGATGGCTAACTTCTTTCTTTTAGGTGTGAAAGTTGACATCCAAGGTGGGAGAGAAGAAGTACCTATCATGGCAATGGTTCCCATAGCTGGTGTTACTATGGCAACTTTTACACTGCTAGTGGTAACATTGGTCACAGTTGGAGTAACAAGTGAAACTGTATCGGCCATTGATTCTGGCTCTTTCACATAACTCTCTCCCAGATTGAAGGAAGGAGATGAAAGACTAGGAATGGATTAAGAGGAGTGAAGAGTATCTCTAGAAGTGCCCTGAGGATCACCAAATATAACTCTGGAAGGAGAGGCAGCTCCAAAAGAAGGAACACTGATAGGAGAGAGAGGTGAAGGAGATGCCACAAGAGACTGAGGTAGAGAAGAAGAGACACTTTTAAGTGGTTGTGCTTCTTCTTGGGAAGGTAGAGGCTCAGTTTTTTGCTATTCTGAAGGTCGGTCATCTATCTCCATTGGTTGGGCTACCTGTTCCTGAGAGCCCTGTTCTATAATTCCTTTAGCTACTACTTTTGGCTCTTCAGTAACCTTTGATTTTTTAGAAACAAAGATGATTCTAGGCTTGTGAGGCCTAGATGGGGAATGAACGTCACCTTTGTTCTTAGTCATGTTTTCTACTTTCTTCCTCATCTCTACTTGGAACTCAACCTCTGATCCCATGATAAATTCTTTTAGTACAATCCCTTTGGCCGCTAACCAATCATTAGTATTCGCCAATATTGGCTCAAATCTCTTCCTTAGAGAAGTTAGCTCTTTTTGAGACCACTGAATTGGAGGAAGAGGGGAGTCAGTGATCTTTTCAGCCAGGTACCTATTATTGATAATGCTCTCATCATCAACCAAATTGGGGGGATCTCTGCAAGCCCCAAATACTCAATTTGTTCTAGGGTCAGCCTACTATAGTCCATTCTTCTGATTTCTTCATCTATTCTCAAGTCCACCCAGATGTCCTCGATCATAGGCTCATGGAATTGAGTCTTTCATCTGATCATGTCCTTGACTCCCCTATAGTCAAATTTGTCTCTTCTCTTGAACTATTTCAGAGTGACCAGCCGCATCTCAGTTTCCATGACTTTGGCTTTGGCTACTGTCAAGATAGAGTATCTACAAATTTCAACTAGAAACCTGAGACCTGGCTTTTTCAACTCCATCTACCTAGTGTGTATGATAGCCATTTATTGACAAAGTTCCATCAAAACTGACTTATCAAAAGGAAACTTGGGGAGCATATAGGGATAGCCTTGGAAAAATCCAACCCAAAGATAACTAAAAGTAGGAAATTAAAGGAACATGCAATCATAGTCATTGACTACTGTCCAAGCTTCATCAGATACTCTCTTTTGTTTGAGCTGAGGGTCGAGGAGGCATAAAATTATGGCAAAAAAAGCATCATTTACCCTTTTGAAATGGAAAATTAACCCTTGAAGCATTAGCTAGGGGTAATATGAGTATACTGGGGTGGTCTTTCTATCCCCTTCAGTTGTCAAACCTGGGAAGGTTTGCATCGAGGCAGCTATGTACACAAGGTACAAGATCATGTAGAATTTGAAAGAAGTCTATACCTTGGTTAGCTGCTCGTGAAGGGCATTGCTAATTTGGTCACCCTAAAAGATGACCTGCTTACCCTAGAGGATGATCTTAATGAATGGGTACATCCATTCATGGAATTATGAGGAAGATGGGAGGCCTCGCACTCTGCTGAGAAGGGTGATTAAGTCACCAACTTATTCAATGAAATCACTCCTTGAGAAGTTATGTGGCCATCTAGATAGATTGGATCTGGGTGCCTTTAACCACTTATTATTCATCACTTTCTTTGCCCTCTCAGGGTCCTTGTCATACTCCTTCTGGGCTTCTATGAAGTCAATCTTTAGCACCTTGGTAGTAGGAGGGCACATGAAGACTTTATCAATGAACTTAGGATCCAGCCAAATTATTACATTACCACTAGCATCTGAGACTGATCTTATCTCTTTATTATAGAACCAGGTGCATTGGAGGATGAATTTCATATGATGTGCTGCCACCAAGAAAGTGGCAACCAAGTTAATGTTGCTTTCAATGATCCTCCTCATCTCAAAGCTTGGGTTAGTTGCCTTGGTTTGGGTCATGAAATTAGTGATATCTATGTGGCTAATTTTAGTATCCCTGATGTCATCGATGTTAGAGGTAACTGAAGTGATAAAAAAGATGCCCTAATACTTGTACTTCATGGTCTTTGCCTTTTTTAGATAAGTTTTAGACATCAAAACTTGTCTCCGTTGAGTAGGAGTTGATGAGCAAGAGCCTTTAGAAAGCACTGTAGTCATGATTACATATTTAGGGAAAAGTGGGTGAATTGGGGAATCTACATTTTAAGTGATCATGACTAAGGAAGGGTACTTAAAAGGGCTAGGTTAGAAAAAGGGGTAGAAAACGAGGAAGGAAGGGAAAGAAAGGAAAAGATGAAAAATCCTCTAGAGTTAGAAAAATCTAGAGGAGGAATGCATGGGTAGCAAAATTCGTCGCCCCTACATGAAAAATTGATAGAATGTAGAGGCAGCAAAATTCACCACTCCTGTAGGATCGGCCTGTATAGGTAGTGAATTTTGCTACCTTTGCAGATCGGGGAAAAAGTGTAAGGGTGGTGAAAATCACTGCCCCTGCACATCGGGCATGCATCGATGGCAAATTTTTTTGCCAATGCAAGTATTAAACAAAAAGGGCGTCGGTGTGGTCATGGGTGGAAAATTTCATCGCCCATGCAGGTAAGGCCTGCGTGAGTGGAAAATTTCACCACCCACACAAGTAAGGCTTACGGTAGGGCAAACAAGATGTATGGGCGGCAATTTTTGCTACCCACACTTGGTTCACACAAAATCCATGGGCAATAGTGAGGGGCAGAAAAAATCACCACCCCAATAGGGAAAGGAAAGGGAAAGGCCAACGAGGAGGGCAAGGTGGGAGGTGTTGAGAATCACCACACTCACAGGAATGGGCCAACTAGCCCAAAAGACTAAGAACACAAACAACAATAATAATGAAAAGCAAACTAACAAAGAAAGGAACAGGGAAGGAAAGGAGAAGCAAACATAAAAAACAAGACCTACCTGGAAAGCCATACGCGTATCAAGCTCAAATCCACAAAAATGTGCTTCAACTCATTCACCGAATCATCCAAATGCAAAGGGCAAGAGGAGAGGAGGAAGAATGAAAAGAAATGAGGTCAAAATCAAATTATATGGGGTGAAAAACAACCCCAACAACTTGCCGTGTGTGGCAATAAATGTTGTGCATAGAAATCAAGGCATGCAGGGGCAGTGAAATTTGCCGCACTTGCATGTTCAGATGTAGGGGTGGTGAAATTCACTGCCCTTGTAGGGCAGGATATAGGGACGGCAAAAATTTCCACCCTTGCAAGAAAAATGTAGGGGTGGCAAAAATTTTCGCCCTTGCATCTCAAAGGTAAAAATACACTGGTGGAAAATTTTGCCGCCTGTGCACGAAAATGAATGAAAAAAGAGACTAACCTTAGAAGAGGCAAGTTTTGGTCACCTGGGCACATCGAGACCATAACAACCTTCACATTTCTGGGAAAACATGACAAAAAGATATTATGAATTTCAAAAAGTGCAGTTGGACCAAGACGAGAATGAGAAGAACCCGTCTCGAAAATAAAATTAGAGAGACAAAAGATAAAATGAACAAGTTTCGTAGGGGGTTGTTTCTAAAAATGAGCTAAGCTAATTTTGGAAATAATAGCTAGCTCCTATTGGGGAAATTTAGTTAATCGAATTGATCAATGGGAGTAGAAACCAGTCTCTAAGTGCCTTCATCAAAGCCATTGGGCTACAGAGTCAAGCTAACAATGAAAGAAAAATAGACAAAACATAAAAACTATACATATATATACAAATAGACCCATCTAAGCTTCAAGGATTGAATAGCTTCAGATGCTACTCATTGTGAGGTAGTACGAATGGCATTCCATCTTGGTATTTTAGCAAGAATCTAGCCCCACCACAGAGCTGTCGGATGGTGAACGGGCCTCTCCATAGGGAGTCAAATTTGCCATGCATCCCTTTTGGTTCTCGCCTCTTGTCCCACAACAAGACTTGATCTTCGACTTGGAATTCATGAATTTTAGCTTTTTTATCAAAAAGTGCCTTCACCTAGTGCTGATGTGCCGTAATCTGATCCACCACCATGGTTCGTTGTTCATTTAGTTTGGTCAGACACATAATTCTTTTGTCGATCGAACTTTTGAAGGTTGAATCTTCGATTGCTTTAGTTAATCTGAGCGCTGATAGTTCAAGGGTGGTGGAGATTTCTACATTCAAGCCATATAGAAGTTGGAAAGGTGACATACCTATAGTATTTTTGGGTGTTATCCTATTTACCCATAAAGCATCATACAATACTTTGTGCCATGTTCTCTGATTGTCATCCACCAACTTCTTGATAATAGTGACCAGGTTTTTATTACTCAATTCTGCTTGGCCATTTCTTTGAGGGAAATAATCTAAAGTGTGGGATAGGGTAATCCCATAATAAAAACAAAATTGAGTAATTTCATGTGATGAAAAATAGGCTGCATTATCCGTTACGATCTTGAGCGGGACCCCAAATCGAGAGATGATATTTTCCTTGAGAAAATTACACACCACTTCAGACATAGCATGCTTGGTTGGGATGGCCTCCACCCACTTGGTAAAGTAATTCATTACTGTGAGGACATAATCATGTCTGACACTTGAAGATGGGTTGACTGTGCCAATGAAGTCAATACCCCACTGCTGAAAAGGCTCCTCGATTACTACCAGCTTGAGAGGCAATGTAGCCAACTTAGGCTTCCCAATGAACTGCTGACACAATTCAAACCTATGCACCCATCTGTAGGCATCTTGGAATAGCATGGGCCAATAATACCTTGCTCATAGAATCTTGTGTGTTGTCACTAGTGCAAAAATATGCCCTCCACAAGCCAAATTGTGGAAAGAATCCAAGAGTTTATCTTGTTGCACCTTATCAACACAACGAATAAATGCCCCGTCTAGGTTTCTTTTATGCAAACCATTATCCCAAAGAACATAACTAGCAGCCTTTAACTTAACATTCCATTTCTCCTTATAGGACATATGAGTAGAACACTCACCATATGTTAGAAAATGAGCAATGTCAGAAAACCACTCATCAGTAGTGGCAACAAAGAGGACCATAGACACGCCTTTGATCCCTATTTCTTCACTTTCCACTTCATCTAGAATGTTGTTGGCGATCAACTGGCAAAGACCCTTTTTATACATGAGTTTGGTGGGTTTAATGTCCAAATCAAAATCTTGAATATTAGTGATCTAATTACCTCTTTTCATACCAAACTCTTGCTAAGTCAAAATGGATTTTACTATTGTATCAGGTATGAACTTCGGTGTGCGAGTTTAGGATAAAAAACCTAAAATGCTTGACCACTTTGACCACCGCGTATGCATGCTTCTCCATGTTAGAATATTTTAGCTCATGAACCTTGAGTGGACAACTCATGAAGGAAATAGGATATTCTAGACCTTCTTGGTTCAGTTGGATTAAAATAGATTAAAGTGTATGTTCAGAAGCATAACTGTATATTTTAAAAAAATTGACGTAATATGGACAAAATAGGATTGGTGCACGAGCAATTGCTTCTTTGATTTCTTTGAACACTGATTTGCCCTCAGCATTCCATCTGAAGGTAGCATTGCCTTTCATCATATTGATGATATGGTGGGTCTTCTCAGTAAAATCAGGAATGAACCTCTAGAGAAAATTCACTTTTCTGAAGAACGAGTGAACTGTAGTTTTGATGGTAGGCAAAGTAAGTTCTTGGATAGACTTGACTCTTTTTGAGTCAATTTTAATACCTTCTTAGGACACAATGTGTTCGAGAAGTTTCCCTTCAGTTACCCCGAAGATAGATTTCTTTGGGTTTAAGGAAATACCATTCTGATGACAACATTCCAGTATTTTTTAAAAATGGTGGACATGGTCAGAATGATGCTTTGAAAACACTGTCAGATCATCCAAGTACACTACAATGAATTTTCCCATTTCATCCTTGAAAGTGAGGTCCATCGCCCTCTGAAATATGGTGCCTAGATTTGTCAGACTGAAAGGCATCCTTTGATAGGCGAATGTGCCCCAAGGTGTGGTGAAGGTTGTTTTATGCTAGTTCGCTTTTCCAACCTTGACCTGATTGTATACCAAGAAACCATCCAGCATTGATAACATTTCAGAACCTATTACCATCTATAGAACTTGATCCATGATAGGAAGAGGGTAGTTATCTTTTAAAGATAACTGGTTCAAGTTCCTGAAATCTATGTAGATTCGAATTTCACCATTCTTCTTCCTAATCGGCATTATGTTGGCAATCCATGTGGAGTGATGGATTGGAAAAATTATCTGGGCATCAAGCATTTTTTGTATCTCAGCTAAAATAGTACCTGAGATTTTTGGATTATATTTCTTGGACTTTTACTTGTAAAGTACAGAGTTTTTCTTAAGAGGAATGTCGTGGTGGATGTCGTTTGGCCTAAGTGATTTCAGATCATCATAGGAATAAGCCAAGATATCTATATATTGGTGAAGCAAACTAGCAAGCTTAAATCTTTCTTTGGGAGTGCAGCATTTCCCAATGTTTACCATCTTAGGATCTCCCTTGGTTCCTAGGTTTACCTAATCAAAATCTTGAGAAGAGTTTGAATCTGCTCACTGTTGTTTAATAAACATGTCATGGTTATCAAATAACTTCTCTAGGGAAACCAGGCCTTTGGGAATCTTATTCCCCTTAAACTGTAATAAATCCTCACTTGTATCCGTGTTTGATTTAGGAGTTGCTTCACATTCATGGGGTTTACTACTTTCAAAATGCAATTGTTTGAAACTGTCTTTTTTCTCTAAAAAGGCAATGATTTGATCATCATTGTTAAATACTTGCCAATGGCTAGTATTATCAGGTACACTTGGCCAAAAGACTAGTTCAATAGTGTACTTATCTCCCTTAAAATCTAGGTGGGGAACCAAGAGAGTAGCAGAGATAGCTAATGCATACGCTCGATCGTTGAATTCCCTTGGAACGGTGATGTTGAAAGCGTCAAAATTTTCAATCTGATCCTAGACCAAATTGTGATAGTGGCACAACCTTTCATTTTTTGGTTTGATAGAAGTTCCTTACCTGGTAGACTACCAACTCAGCATCCCCTTTAGCATGGAATGATTTAATTTCCTTTTCCCTAGCAGCCTATAGTCCAAGTAACAAGGATTCGTACTTAGATATGTTGTTGGTGTTGTTGAACTGCAACTTGTAGGATAAAGGGACAATATCTCCCTGAGGAGACACCAACACAACCTCAGCTCTCGAGCTGGTAGAAGAATAGCTGCCATCAAATTCTAAAGTCTACACCTTTTAGATGCTTCTTTTTTTTCGAAAACTCCTTCATTTAGGGGGAAGCTTCTCCCATGTGCTCATTTTGCTTTGTTGATCTAGCTGTGGTGTCAGCTGAACACAATTTCAAGTTATTACCTGCAAGATTTTTATCAGATACCTCATGTATCTCATTCGTAAATAGGAAGTAATTGTCCATGCCTGAGGACTCAAATAAAATTTGAGCTTTCGGTGCTGACAATCGGGTAACTACATACCTTGCCTCTTTTTCAGGAAGCAACTTCTTCATGACACCTTGAATTGGGATTCTTGCTTCCGACAAGTCCATACTTAATTCACCTCCAACATCTTTGTAGAAATTCCACCCAAGTAGGATGTCGTAAGAGGCTAGAACGTTGGCCACTAGAACTGTCATTTTTATCCACTTTTCTAAAAAAGTTGTGAAAGCAAATTGGGTGTCTTTTATCTGACCAAGGAGGGGAACTTGTTTATTTTCCATAGAAAAACACCTCCCAAAAGTTTTGGTTAACGTTAGGCCAAGGGAATTTGCCACCTTGGTAGGCATGACATTATCTGAGGCTCAAGAATCTATAATGCAATTACTCAATTTATAACCATTTATAAGCAGGGAAACATAAAAAGGTTCTATTTTCCCAGGAGCAATAGGAGGAGTCACAACAAGATTGTTTTGGGTCGGTTTATCTTTGGGGGGATCATGAGTGGCCTTTAAAGAATCTTGTTCTATGGGGACGGTTTTGTTTTTTACATATTCTGCCAACCTATCAAATTATTCTGGGTTAGCCCTCAAATATTCAATCTCTATCATTTGGATTTTAGTCTTTCTAGCATGATCAATTATATCAAATAATTTAAAAGAAATTGAGACAGAGGAAGAGGGTCCATCATCTGGAGTTTTAGTAGGTGTGGCACTGGTCTAAACAATAGAAGGAGAAGGTATCGGGTGGTTGGAGGTATTTAATTTTTTGTGAATTACCTGATCTTTGGATTGAGGAGGCAATGGAGTCCCTCGTTTAGTGATGGAAACCGCTAGCTGGGGTTCTTCTTTTACCTTTCTTTTATTAGTCTGTGGAGTTGACTGATGTTTGGATCTGGTGAAAATAACATAGGATCCATCCAACCCTTCTCCTTTACTTCCAGCTTCATCTTGGTAATCCAGGAAACCAATATTAGAGTCACCAACTAATTCTTCTTCTTGCTGATCAAAGAGATTAGTATCAACTTGTTGGTCCAACTAAGGTTGGAGTGAATAGTCATGTTCGGCCTCTAGGTAACCGACCGCTGAATTGGCAGGTACTACTTCAATGGCCAATTTCCTTAGAGGGGGAGGCAGGCAATTTGGTTGCCCTTTGTTCCGAGTAGAATTACCCTAATATTGTTGATTCTTGAACATTCTCCTGGGCATATCTCGATAAGTAGGGGCAGACGTACCTTGGGTTATTTGCCTCTTCAAAGCTATCAATTCATTCGTCAATTTTTTCACCATAAGATCTGTAGTGCCTGTAGAAAAGCTTTCAACATATGAAGAGAATCTATTTTTACTAGGGTCTTTTTTGATCTTACCTACCAAAATAAGATCATCTTCAATCTCAGTAGCCAAATTTTGAGCCAATGCTAGATCCATAGGGCCAGCTTGCCTCAATAGGAAACTTACTTCAGGAAGCTGTGAGTTGATAAAAAAGCACTTAAGGTTCTCCAGTGTGGGTTGAGCAACAGTTGGAATCTGGTTCCTTAACTTGTTGAATTTAGCTATGAAATCCCTCATGGGTTCTTGAGATTCTTTTTTCATTTGGGTTAGCTTTGCTAACAAAGCATGTGCATCTTCAACATGTTTAAATCTAGCTTTGAATTTGGCTTTAAGAGTGTCCCATTTAGTTATTGACCTAACTTGCAGGTGGTAGAACCAGTCTGTGGTAGCACCTTGTAGGGTTTCCACAAAAAGTATCACTACTACATCTTAAAAATCCACACCGATTATGCCACATGCTATGGAGAAAGTGGTAATATGCTCATCGGGATGAACCTTTCCATCACCAAAAAACTTAAGAAATTTTTTTTAGAACTACGAGGTAGTTCATGCAAGGGTGGAGTCAAATTAAGAGGACCAAAAGAATTGTCCCACAGACCTTGAGCCATTATGATAGGAGGATTAAAAGGTGGGATAACAAATCTTGGTGGGGTATTTATAGGTAAGGCATGATTAACAGTAGGAAAAGAAGCTCTACCTTACATTGGTGACTTGATAAGGTTAGGAGGAAAACTCCTAAACTGTTAGAGGAAAGGTGGCAGAGGAAAGAGATCAAAATTGCTCTACTGTGCCAACTCAAACATGGGGTCAAAAACACCCTTGGCTCTCTAGCTTCTTGTATAGCATGGAGTTGCCAAATTTCAAATGAAAAAGGGACCGAAACTACTTCAAGTTGAAGCTTGAGGCTTCAAAATGCATGTTCGTATTCCCTAGTGGAGTCACCAAAAAGCTATTGGGTGAATATTTTATTGTCAACTAACTGAAGACAAAATGGGTATATCAACCACAGCACAGGGAGATTTACACCACAAAAAGTGTGGGTTTACCAGATTTGAATGAGGTAAATCTCTCCTCTCATCAAGGAGAGGTTCCCTATGAATATTTATATATTGTATGTATATATGTAATTAATCAAAAAATAACACATGGGGTGGTATAACAGCATCCACCTATCTTTTTTTAGAGGTGATGTATAAAGAACAAAAGAGAGAAATCTTGGTTTTTAGCTAACATCATTCCTCTTTTTTCATGAATGGTATTCAACATGAAGCAAAAAATCACCTGAAGTAACAAAGTTCACAAGAAAACTCACATAAGCACAAAGTCTTCTGTAGCCTCCTTCACCGATTCAAAACAAGTGTAACAGTAGAGTGAAACGAAGCATAAAGTCTTCGTCTGAAACTACAAAAGATAACAGAATCACAAAGATAAAAGTAGCTCAAAGTCTCTCTTCTACCTTTTATAAAGGCCCTTAGATAATATTAACACACCTACCTTGCTCATTAAATCAGATAAACAAGAGATTATCAAGAAAGAGGACACAAAAAATGTTTCCTAAATAACCAAGATATTTTCAACACAAAGTCTGAAATAAACCTGCTTCTCATTCATTTAATAAAATATGATTTACAAGTTGAGCACAAAGTCTCAAAAAGTGTTTCAATTTTGGCAGAGTTTTTGCTCTCAATTATCCAAGATCCATTTACAAAAGAGGTCTCCACTATAAATAGGGAGAAACTCTCAAAATTTAGAAAATAATAAAATACAAAAATATCTTAGTCAAAGATGACTCATCTTTGACTTTGAGATATTTTTTTGAACTTTTTACATGTAATTACATATTACAAAATTGCATGCACTTTTCTCAAGACAAAAGTGCATAAGGAAAGAAGAATAGAGAAGGGAAAAAAATGTCATTTCTTACCGCCAGACTTCTTCAGATGAGCATCGTACATAGCAACGGATGCCTTAATTCCTAAACTATCTAACGCAACTATGTTCTTGGAGATGACCCTAGCTCTAATTAAAGCATCCTTCAATGATGTGATGGCCTTAGCATGATTAGTTAACCTAGACCTTAGATTATCTAGAGTTAATTGAGTATCTAAAATATGGTCCACAGAAGTCATTGAGAAGGCTTTTTCTTCAAAATTCTTTTGGATCATACCCTTGAAGCTTTGGATCATTTCTTCGGTAGATAGGAATTGGTTATCCCTAGAAGTGAGGTTGCAAGATAGCTCTTCCAACCTATTCAGTAGGCCTGTGTCACTCTTCTCACTAGCATCTCTGGAAGATTTGAGATCTTCAACCAACTCCTTGAGCACCTGTATCTTATATATCAAGGACTCTTTGATCTCGACATAGGAATCTTTGTTAGAAATGACATCGATAGATATCAAAGTGCTTTTATTCAGATCCTTCATCTCTCTCCATTTGCTAAGATATTTTTCTATACTATCAACATCCTGAGAGATAAGAGAGACAAGGCCATCTAAATCTGCTCTCACCTTCTTCATCTTGTCTGTCTTTTTTGCAACCTTTTTGAGTAAGGAAACTCTCTGAGTATGCATCTTTTCAACATAATCCTCTAGCACTTTCCCCTTTAAGTAAGTTTTCTCTACCTTTTGAATGACAGGGTCATCTATAGAGAAGGCCTCTGGAGTTGCCGCTTCAGGGGGAAGAGTGAATTTCCTTATTACGGCCATCAGCTACTCTGTCTTAGCCTTATAATAATCTTTCATCTCCTTTTCTCGATCAAATTTCTGGACCATGATGTCCATTGCCGACTGTAGATCACTTTTTTCACCTTCGTGAGTAACTTTGCCAAGTTTAACATGAAATATGGAATAGCTACTCATTTCAAAACCCTCAAGGGTTGCATCCTGCAGTTGCTTAGCTATTTTCAAAAATTTATGCCCCTTTTTCTCAACCAATTTCAAGAGGATCCTTGGCCTCTTAGGAGCTTTAGCTTTCACCGGCACTATCTTGCCAAAATCAAAGTCATCTAGAGAGATGGATAACTTCTTTCTTTTAGGTGTGAAAGATAACATCTAAGGTAGGAGAGAAGAAGTACCTATCATGGCAATGGTTCCCATAGTTGGTGTTACTATGGCAACTTCTACACTGCTAGTGGTAACAGTGGTCATAGTTGGAGTAACAGGTGAAACTATACCGGCTATTGATTCTAGCTCTTGCACAGAACTCTCTCCCAGATTGAAAGAAGGAGATGAAAGACTAGGAATGGATCTAGAAGAGTGAAGAGTATCTCCAAAAGTTCCCTGAGAATCACCAAATATAACTCTAGAAGGAGAGGTGGCTCCAGAAGAAGGAACACTGATAGGAGAGAGAGGTGAAGGAGATGCCATAGGAGACTGAGGCAGAGAAGGAGAGACACTTTTAAGTGGTTGTGCTTCTTCTTGGGAAGGTAGAGGCTTAGTATTTTGCTATTCTGAAGGCTGGTCATCTGTTTCCATTGGTTGGGTTGCCTGTTCCTGAGAGCCCTATTCTATAATTCCTTTAGCTACTGCTTTTGGCTCTTCAGTAAACTTTGATTTTTTAGAAACAAAGATGATTCTAGGCTTGTGAGGCCTAGATGCGGAAGGAACATCACCTTTGTTCTTGGTCCTATTTTCTACTTTCTTCCTCATCTCTTCTTAAACTTAGCCTCTAATCCCATGATAAATTCTTTCAGTACAATCCCTTTGGTTGCTAACCAATCATTAGTATTCACCAATATTGGCTCAAATCTCTTCCTCAGAGAAGTTAGCTCTTTCTAAGACCACTAAATTGGAGGAAGAGGGGAGTTAATGACCTTTTTAGCCAAGTACCTATTATTGATAATGTTCCCATCATCGACCAGATTAGGGGGGATCTCTACAAGCCCCAAATACTCAATTTGTTCCAGGTTCAGCCTGCTATAGTCCATTCTTTTGATTTCTTCAGCTGTTCTCAGGTCCATACAGATGTCCTCGATCATAGGCTCATGGAATTGAGTCTTTCATTTGATCATGTCCTTGACTCCCCTATAGTCAAATTTGTCTCTTCTCTTGAACTATTTCAGAGTGACTAGTTGCATCTCTATTTCCATGACTTTAGCTTTAGCTGCTGTCAAGATAGAGTATCTACCAATTTCAATTGGAAACTTGAGACCTAGATTTTTTAACTCCATCTGCCTAGTGTGTACGATAGCCATTTGTCGACAAAGTTCCATCAGAACTAACTTATCAAAAGGAAACCTAGGGAGCATATAGGGATAGCCTTGGAAAAATCAAACTCGAAGATAACAAAAGGTGGGAAATTAAAGGAACATGCAATTGTAGTCATTGACTACTGTCTAAGCTTCATCAGATACTCTCTTCTATTTGAGCTGAGGGTTAAAGAGGCATAAAAATATGGCAAAGAAAGCATCATTTACCCTTTTAAAATGGTAGATTGACCCTTGAAGTGTCAGTTGGAGGTAATATGAGTATACTGGGGTGGTCTTTCTGTCCCCTTCAATTGTCAAACCTGGGAAGGTTCTCATCGAGGCAGCTATGTACATAAGGTAGGAGATCATGTAGAATTTGGAAGAAGTCTATACCTTGGTAGCTGCTCATGAAGGGCGTTGCTGATCTGCTCACCCTAAAACAATACCTACTTACCCTGGAGGATGATCTTAATGAATGGGTACATCCATTCGTAGAACTGTGAGGAAGACGAGAGGCCTCACACTCTGCTGGGAAGGGTGATCAAGTCACCAACTTCTTTAATGAAATTGCTCCTTGAGAAGTTCTGTAGCCATCTGGATAGATTGGATTTGGGTGCCTTTAACCACCTATTATTCATCACTTTTTTTGCCCTCTCAAGGTCCTTATCGTACTCCTTCTGGGCTTTTATGAAGTCAGTCTTTAGCACCTTAGTAGCAGGAAGGCACATAAAGACTTTATCAATGAACTTAGGATCTAGCCAAATTATCACATTGCCACTGGCATCTGAGACTGATCTTGTCTCTTTGTTATAGAACTGGGTGCATTGGAGGACAAATTTCATATGATGTGCTGCCACTGAGAAAGTGGCAACCAAGTGAATGTTACTTTCAATGATCTTCCTCATCTCAAAGCTCAAGTTAGTTGCCTTGGTTTGGGTCACAAACTAGGCCATATCTACATGGCCAATTTTAGTATCCCTGATGTCATTGATATTGGAGGTAACCGAAGTGATCGAAAAGACGCCCTGGTACTTGTACTTCATGGTCTTTGCCTTTTTTGGAGAAGTTTCAAACATCAAAACTTGTCTCCGTTGAGCAGGAGTTGATGAGCAAGAGCCTTTAGAAAGTACTACAGTCATGATCACGTATTTAAGGAAAAGTGGGTGAATTGGGGAATCTATATTTTAAGTGATCATGACCAAGGAAGGGTACTTAAAAGGGTCAGATCAGAAAAAGTGGTGGAAAATGAGGAAGGAAGGGAAAGAAAGGAAAAGATGAAAAATCCTCTAGAGTTAGAAAAATTCAGAGGAGGAATGCATGGGTGGTGAAATTCACCACCCCTGCATGAAGAATTGACATAATGTAGAGGTGGTGAAATTTTCCACCCCTACAAGATCGACCTGCATAGGTGGTGAATTTTTCCACCTCTGCAGATCAAGGGAAAAGTGTAGGGGTGGAAAAAATCACCACCCCTACACATTGGGCATGCATCAGTGGCAAATTTTTCCACCGATACAAGTCTTAAACACAAAGGGCATGGGCACAAGCACAAGCAGTAAATTTAACTGCCTATGCAGGTAAGGCCTGCGTGAGTGGCAAATTTCACTACCTATGTAGGTAAGGCTTATGACATGGAAAATAAGATGTACAAGTGGCAATTTTTGCCACCCGTGCCTGGTTCACACAAAATCCATGGGCAATGGTGAAGGGTGGCAAAAATTTCTACCCCAGCAGGGAAAGGAAATAGGAAGGTCGACGAAGAGGGCAAGGTGGGAGGTGGCGAGAATCACCACACTCGCAGGAGCATGCCGACCGGCCCAAAAGACTAAGAACCTAAACAACAACAACAACAACAACAAAAATGAAAATCAAACTAAAAAATCAAGGAATAGGGAAGGAAAGGAGAAGTAAATGCAAAAAACAAGACCTACCTAGAAAACTATATGCATATTAAGCTCAAATCCACAAAAATGTGCTTCAACTCATTTGCCAAATCATCCAGATGTAAAGGGCAGGAGGAGAGGAGGAAGAATGAAAATAAATGAGGTCGAAATTAGATTATATGGGGTGAAAAAAACCCCAACAACCTGCCATGCATGGCAATAAATGTTGTGCATGTAAATCGAGGCATGCAGGGGTGGCAAAATTTACCACCCTTGCATGTTCGAATGCAGGGGCGATGAAATTCATCACCCTTACAGGATAGGATGCAGGGGCAGAAAAAATTTCCACCCTTGCATCTCAAAGGTAAAAATTCACTGGCGGAAAATTTTGCCACTCGTGCACGAAAATGGATGAAAAAAGAGACTAACCCTGGAAGAGGCAAGTTTTGGTCACCTGGGCACATCGAGACTGTAAGGACCTTCACGTTTCTGGGAAAATGTGACAAAAAGATATTACAAATTTTTAAAGGTGTATTTGGACCAAGATGAGAATGAGAAGAACCCATCTCAAAAACAAACTTAGAGAAATGAAAAATGAAACGGTCAAGTTTCGTAGGGGGTTGTTCCCAAAAATGAGCTAAGCTGATTTTGGAAACAATAGATAATATACCTCTCCATATTTTGGAAGATATTTAGGTAATACTTTTGTGGGAGGTATAGCCTTGTCTATGAGTTGAGGAGTAGTGGGATACAAGGTGTCAATATATTATTAAAGCTTACAACAATGTGTGGATGAATGATTATTTATGACATGGATGCAACATATATGCTTGTTAGTAGACTTTGTAGGTGTATTAATAAAGGGAGTGTAAATAGAAGTTAAGGAAGGTTTGTGTAATTTTAATTATCAAGTCCATTGACTAGAAAATTTATGAATATCAAAATAGGGCTGATCGACTCATTTGGTGGGCAAAGCAGCAATTTGAGGTAAAGGGATGAAAACCATCACCAAGGGAAGGTTGGTCTAGTGTAGAGACTATATGAGGCTTGAATATAGGAATAATAGGATTATAAATAGGAAGAGACTCAGCTAAAGAGGGAGTAGGATCTAACTTAGGTTTATTTGAGGGAGGGGTAGGATACACATAAGGTTAAAGGACAATTTCAAACATCTTAGGGATAAATCAGCTAGAGGGGTCCTAGTATCTAACAAAGTGATAGGGACCAGTCATAACATGATTCATAAGCATATTACTATGAGGATATTCATAAAATAAAGGGGTGTGTACCATATATACCCTAATAACAAGAGGAAAATGCTAAAATTAGGAATTATATAAGATGGAATGTTAGAAGATATACGCAAATACTAAAGCAAATAGGAATGATAATGAATAATTTTAGTATATCAAGCCTAAACAAGACCTCCTAAAAATGGATCATCTAAGGTATATCCATCATCATAGTCAGGTATATGAAGATCAATGGTATAGATAAGGATGACCTTGTCATCTAATGTGGTGTGATGAATGGAGTGTCGAGTTTTAGTTAAGATCATTGGTATATCATCACTAGGTGGTTAATGAGAACATGGTTTTAGAGAAGGTGAAAGCTAGGAAATGAGATGAGGTGGGAGATCTGAGGTTTTAATCTTGAGATTGATCTCATCAGGCTCATCATCATATAAATCTACAAGGTTAGGTGGTATATTCTTGATGATTTTTAGGTGACCATTATTAAAAATCAGGTGGAGCTAAAAGGAAAGTTAAAACTTTAAGATTCATGAAATGGAATTATTGGCAAGGGTTCAAGGGTTTAAATATTGAATACACCATGGTCTTGGAATTGGTCAAAATTCTAAGGGTTAGTGTCACCTTAAATCCTATAGATTACTCCATTTTGAGGAAATTTGACACATTGGCAAGTAGAAGAGGTAATTTCTCTTATGTGATGCGTCCATGGCCTACCAAGAAAAATGTTATAGGATAGAGGAAAGTTGAATATCATTAACTTCACTTAAACAATGATAGGTGGGATGGTTATATGTAGCCACAAACAACCTAAGGGAATAATTTGCCTTCAATCATATACTTGACACATGTTGCATGTGGACTTAATATTACATTTAAAATATCTAAGGGTTTTAATAAAATTAAGAGAGGCAACACAAGTTCTTGAACCCTCTTCAATCAAGGCATGCTTGACTTGGATATTGCCAATTTGGACATTTATAAAAATGGGAGGATCATCTTAATGAATTAAAATCTCATCAAGGAACATAGAAGTAATGGGTAATTTATTGGAAAGAGACATGTCCAGTATTTCATCAAAATGTATGGACATGTCTTTTCACTATTATAAAATTCTATACTCTGATCCAAATAAGGTGGCTTCACATCCTACTAGGGGAGGATGAGGGATGTTCATTTGGAACAAAAGTTGCATACAATGATTATGATGATGTATAAAAGTTTTCATAAGTTCAATAAATGGGATTTGAGATGGGAGATTAGTAAGCTTTGTGATAGGATCCCACTCATCATAACCCATAAGGGGGATATTAGAAAGAGGTGTAGAGTATTGAAGGAGGTCCTTAGAAGAAGGAGCCAAAGTTAATGTGAATTTATGTTGATAAGTTGTAGGAGGTTCAATTAGATGACAATTTTGTTTATTATATTGAGAAGATGGGGTAGTTGATATAGGTTTGGTTTTAGGTAAATTAGAAGTGTTAATAGTATTATGAGTATCATTGGTGATGGGTAAAGATGTTGGAGGAGTAATAGAAATGGTATGACAAGTATTATCCAAAAGAGGTGTTGGAACTGGTTTATCAAAAGATATAAGGTCTTATTACCCAAAATCTATTAAGTGAGTTGGGAAAGAGTCTTAGATAGCATGAAAAGTGTGAGATGATTGAGGAGTGTGGATGGGATGAAGATCAATAAAGGCAACTACCCTTCACATATTAGTCATATTGACCATAGTATCTTTAGGAGTGGGGTATATAATACTATCAAAATTATTGGTAAAATGAGTAGGCATATGTTTTTTGTCTTGGTAATTTGAATGAGGAGATTTGTAGATGGCCAAATGAGCATTAGCTTGGTTCAAAGCTTGAGATTTAGTTTGTGTTTCATGGGATTTGAAGACAATGTCATAGGATTGTTGATGTTGCCAAATGATATAATCATGGTCAAAATTGGCACTAAGAAGGAAATCCATATCCAAATAATGAATTTGCCTACAAGTCTCATGAGAATGACCCCAAATAACATGAAACCAAAAAAAATTGTTAGGATTGTACTAGGATTTCATTGGATGAATGGTATCAATTTATTGTGGAAGAGACCTTGGTATATAATTTTTTAATTCCACTAAGGATAAAGGTTTATTAACATTGATTTTATTTGTTGAAGATAAATTATGATTAGTGATGTGGTTGGGAGGTGAAACTTATTATGAAGTTGGGAATAATAGCTTGATTAGTATGAACGGTATCATAAGAATCAATGACACCATCATTAGTAGTATGATGATGTTTATTTTTGATTAACATGAGAGTACCCATAGAGGATTGGGATGGCTCAAATTGATGCATAAATAAATCTCGACACTTGGTTTGGTTAATGGCCTCTTTTAACATGTGTGGAGAGAGATTATGTACATGATATTGTAACTTGGGATAAAGAGTGTTGGTAAATATATGAAAGAGGTTATCATCTACCATATTATGTTCACATTTGTTAGAAAATGTCATCCATCATTTGATAAAATCTTGTGTAGTTTCTATCTCAAGTTACTTATAATTGATAAAATGGGCCAAGGTATTTTCAAGGAGATCACTAGTTTGAAATTCTTGGACTAGAACATTAACTAAATCTTCCAAACTAGTGATGGAATGAGAATGGAGTTGGTTATACCAATATAAATCATCTTTAGAGAGAGTTTTTTCTAATATATTGGTATCAGCCAAAGTATTTAACTTCACCCAATCTTTGTATAGATTTCCAAATTTTTTTAAGTGGATAGTAGGATCGGTTGACCCATTATAACTAATATTTATATAGATTTCCTAGATAAATGTTAGAAATTTGAGGTGTAAGAGGCTGATTTTGAAGGTGATTGATTTTTTGGTTAACAAGAGGAGGTTGAGGGATAAGATTACCATGGGAATCTTGAAGAGGAGGTCAGGGGGCATTTTGGTTATGCATTCCCCATGGAACCTATTGAGGGTTATTTTGAAGATGGGTGAGATTTTTTTTTACATCATTTGGTTGGCATTATTAGATTAGAAATCACTCATTTGATTAAGAGTTTGTAATATAAGTTGATGGGTTTGAGTGGTGTTATTTGCATAGTGTGAAGCATTAGAATTGGAGTAGTGGCTTGGGTACCTCTATGGGTGTTATTAGTGGCTTGAGAGGAATTTTTGGTTAATGAGGCACTAATAGCGTGATTTCCTTATGTGGAAAAAGATGTACTAATATAGGGATGAGAATAAGCAACACTAAAGGCATGATTACCATGGGTATAAAAAAATACACTAGTGGAAGAAATGAGAAGAGTGGGTCTTAGAAGAGGCCAACTAGATGTATAACTTGCCATGTTAGTGGATATACTTTGCATTGGAGTGGAGTAAAACAAAGAGTAAAATGTCATGTTTGTGTTGTGGAGCCTATTTGTAAATTAAAATGTATTTTCAAATATTGTACAGTTTAAATATACTATACACTCTATATGGAGAAAGCTATATAATGAGAGTCAGAGTGCTATACATCTAGCAAAGAACTCTACTTTTCACTCTAGGATGAAGCATATATAGTTAAGGTATCATTTCATTAGGATAGCTTTGGAGGAAGAGAAGTTAAAGCTAGAGAAGATTCATACTAGTCAGAATCCTATAGACATGATGACCAAGGTGGTCACAAGGGAGAAACTAAAGCTATGTTTAGTTTTGATTAGCCTTCATAGTTGATAGTGAAGTGTTGAGAAGCCTGCTCAAAGGAAATTAGTCTCTAATTTGGAGATTGTTGTGTTGTGGAGTCTATTTCTAAATTACAATGTATTTTCAAATATTATACATTTTAAATGTACTGTATAATCTATATGTATTCTCTCCAGGGTTTGGGGTCAAGCCAAGCCCTAAGTAGGGGTTCTTGGGTGGTAACCCTTGAAAATTAGGGGTTTTAGGGTGGCATCCCTTGACAAATGAGGGTTCAAGGGTGGTAGCCCCTGAAAAACTTTTTTTTGGACCCCTTTTAATGAGAAACCATTTTGGGCTGATTATGTCCATGGTTTTGGTACCCATTATTTTGTAATATTGCATTGTTGATGTATTATGTATTGATGGATATTTCATAGGTAATACATCATGAGAACTAGGGTTTGATAAGGAAGAATAAAGTGTGTGAATTTAGGTATGAATTCAGGAGGGTTTGTTGAGAGTAATTCCAAATAATATTTGTTCATTGTAATTATGAGAAGATTGATCTAAGAGTGGTTTGTACTCTTGTGTATTTTAATAAAATTTGAGCAAGTGTTTCTTATTAGATGTAGCCCACATTGGGTGAGCCACCTTAAATGTAGTCTTCTTACTTTGCATGTTTATTTTTTTTCTTTTTGCATCTCTATTTATATCTATTATTATTGTGATTATGTGAAATTGTTCTGCACCAATTTTTGGTTTTATTCTTAATAGTCATAGTATGAGAAGGGTTCAAAATATAAGGAAGAGGGTGAGAATAAAACAAACCAGGTGTTCCCAAATTTATGTGTAAATATGGGATAAGGTGAATAGGGATCCTCAGTTTGATCATTTATCATGAGATGGTAAATACTAGAAAGATATTTTTCTTGATGTTGAGGAAACTCATTGATGAATAAGATCATTTATGGATTATACTCTAATTTAGATTAATCTTCTAAGGAGAAGATAGGGTTCCATACTAAAGAGGAATGAAGAGGGGTTTCATAGTTTATAGTATGAGTGGCTATATGCACAATACTTTCATCTAGGGTAGGAGACACAATATGCTTATGGGAAAACCTATTAGGATTGGTAAAGATCATCATATCTATTGAATTCAAATTAGTGTTGTCTTTAAATAGGAATTTCATGATGAGGGAAAATTTTTAAGGAAGACTAATTTGATGCAAAGACAAAGAGGTAAGAAGGATATAGATTTTATTAGGTCATCTATGTTCTATAATCTAAGAGGTAGATAAGGGTATAGAGTCATACAATTTGACTCTATATTATAGATAAGGTATAAAAAACTAAGTTGATAAGGATATAGGGTTGACCAAGTTAGCTTAGTACCATAACCTGAATGGAAAAAAATAATATAGAGTCATATAGGCTAACTCTATATTATAGTCTAGGAGATATGGTAGGTAGAAAATGGTACATAGTCATATAGGTCAAATATGTCCTATTGATAGGGGAACACAGTCTATAAGAGACTATATTGAATAGAATGATAGTGTGCTAAAATATAGAAACATTTTTCAATATAAATGATGCAAAAAATGGAAACAAACACACAAATAATTGGATCAATGTGAGTGATCCAATTGAGGTACATATCATAAAACTTTACACCAACACTAGCCAATACAATCTTTTGAAATAAAAAACACAATGATTAGAGAGAAAGAATTCAACTAAAAATCAAATGCTAACTAAGTGGTCATCTTGAGTGTTATTAGATTATTAGAAAGTGTTACTTTAAGTATGATAGGAAAGTTGGTTGAAATTAGGGAACTAAAAAATAATTTATGGATGGTTTTAGGCTGTTTTGGCTAAAAGGGATATGTGTTGCCAATGGTATTGGCGTAGTATTGGGGCCTACCCCCTCACTTCATAATCTCATAGTGATTAGGGTATCAAATTATTTGTCAAAATATATCATTAACCACATATTTATACTTTACAAAAAAATAAATTTGACTTCCCCCTTGGTGATGAAATATAAGTAGGTAGGCCTTGGGAAGACAAATGTTAAATGTGTTTTGAATATTGTGTGAAAAAGAGAAAAATAGTCTAACTAAATGGTAATTTAAGAAACCACCTATTTATACTATGTGAGTTACTCTAAGCATGAAAATACCTAAAAATGAAAGTATGAATTAGTTACTAGCAAATAGTTGTTAATTCCCAAATTTAGAATAGTATAGAGTTAGTTTAGATGACATTACATGCAAATAATATAGAATAGAGTTGACTTGTTTACTAATATTCTATAGAAACAAGAGATTTTAATAATAGAGTCAAATAGGTCAACTTGGTATTTTAAAAATAAATTATGGTACAAAAATAAGCTGACTAAATTGACTTAATTTGTTGTAGGGTTACAATTTTAAAGACTGTTAACTTGTACAAAATAGAACTGTAATGAAGTACTAAAGTAATAGAGAGAGAGAAAAGAAATTTCATGGGTTAAAGGATGATTAAGATTTCAAATTTTATGTTTAAGTTCCTTGAATGGTTTTTTCAAATTATGCAAACCAACTTGACTGGTTTGACCCAGTTCTACAAAACCCTATGTGCTGAAGAAGGATAAGATGACTAGGTTGACCTTTTTGACCCAATTTTTTTATCTAGATGTTGGCAGAGGGACTTAGTCAACTTATTTGACTTAGTTTTTATATCTGGATGCTAGCATATTGAATAAGATGATAGAGTAAACCTATTCAACCTTGTATTCTTATCTAGGACTGAAGTAGAGTACTATGTTGACCTATTCAATCTAGTAACTTGTATTTGATGAAGGCTTACATAAATAGAATAGATTTGTTTTGATGTTACTATGTGTTAAACTTATGTACAAAAATTTATAACTATACCAACTAGTTTGATATAATATCATAAATATAGTAAAATAATAAGATTATAGAAATGAAAGTGTGAAATAAAACCAATAAGGGTTAGATTCATGTCAGGTTCACCTGAATGTATGCAATGGGAAATGCAGTAGATCTAAAAATTAATCCTATCTCAAAGAAGATAAATTCTACTTATAATTCCAAATGGGGATACATGAGATAATTAGGGTATTGACCAATATGGATCCACTATACCTAGTCAAGGGATCTCTTACCACAAATAATATCACTAGAGAGGGTTATAAAGCCTCCAGTCAAGTAAAAATATGTAGTAACCCTAACTAGGTCATATGTTTTCATATTCACTAAACTAATAAAAATTAAAGAAAAGTATAATCTAGTGTTCACCAAAGTTTATGGCACAAAGTGGGGGTAATAAATATTAAAATTAAACATGCATAGAAAACATATTCTCATGTAAATGTATACATAATCCTAATGCATGTAAAAAAGTGTAAATTCATATCTGTCTACTCTTACAAAGGAGGAACAAAGTTAAGAATACTTACCTTTAAAGATTAACCCTCTGAACTTCAATATCTCCCTTGGCCAAGGTGCTTTGAAATAGGTTGTTTTGATATGTAAGGATGACAAGGATAAATCAGATCTAGGATACACAACCTATCAATGCATCCAAAAGACTTCTCCACAAGACAAGATCCATATCTCCAAAGAAAGTATAAAACCCTAAGCTTGATCATCAAGTAGAATGGTGGATAAGAAAATACATAATATATCTTACTTCTTCTTCTCTTCTCTTATAAATGGAAGAATGAATGTGTTTATATAATCAAATCTAACCCTAAACCCTTTTGAAAGTTTAGGCCAACAAGGTTGACTTCATCAACCTAGTATTGGACTAGGTCGACCAGGGGCTAACCTAGACCTTAATGAGTTTTTAAATAAGAATACAAGGTCGATGTGGCTAACTATGTAATGTAAACTATCAAAATGGGATTTTAGGCTAGGTAAGGGCTAATAAAGGTGGTAAATGAGTACTGGAAGGTGAAATTAGGAGGCAAATATTAGGGGAAAGGTTTTAGGAGACAAGTTTGTAGATAATAAGTATAAAAAAGAGATAATAATCATGTAATGCACTAATGGTTTTCCCACCCCCTTCCTGATGCACCCCTTAGTTCATGTACTCAGAGAGATTGAGACTTGGCAAGTTCCTTCAAGATAGATAGCATTAGTAATTGATAAAGTTTGAAAATATTATGTGTATATAGGTACTATAATAAATTTATCTATGGATGTAAAAAGATTACAGTGTCTCTAGAGGAGATATTAAAACACAATGACCATTTCATTTGGATCCATTCATGATAAAAAGCATTTGTAGCTTTAAAAGACAAGCTTATCATTGTATTGATTCTCTAGTTCCATGATTGGACTAAACTATTCCATGTCCATGTTAATGCTTCTGGCATGGTAGTTAGTGTGCTACTTGCACAACTTGGAGAGGGTAATCTAGATCACCCTATTTACTTTATAAGTAGAAATATTACTCCATCCAAAAGTAACTATACCACCACGGAACATGAGGCACTCTATATGGTCTATGCTATACAAAAAATTTGATAATATCTATTGGAAACTCATTTTTTGTTCTTCACAAACCATGAAGTAATAAAGTATCTAGTTAATGAGACTATTTTGCACAGTTGCATTTACTACTAGATTGTGTTATTCCAAGAGTTCTAGTTCTCCATCATGGTAAATCATGTTAAGTCTAATTTGTGTCTTGACCATCTCTCAATAATTGATTATGGTGAATTGGGATGCACCATCTAGGATGACATGCCTGACATGCATCTATTGTGTCTCTCATGCATTCTTAAGGAGTTAGAGGACATATCTATATCATTTAAGTATGTAGGATAAAAATCAATTAGTTATTCATGCTACTCTTTTCCAGCCCATCAAAGGGGACCTCTATAAACTTGGTTGAGATTAAGTCCTTCAATGATGTGTCATGAAACATGAGCATCATGATGTGCTCTATCAAGTCCATGAAGGTATTACTAGAGGACATTATGCCAGTAAGGCTACTACACATATTTTTATTAGTCAGTTTATGGTGACCTACATGTTTCCAAGATGCAAAGTTGTATATACATCAATGTAGATTAAATAATATGGTGTCTATTATGTATATTAATCATATATAAGGGATTTGACTAGTTTTTGTTTATAAGAATGAAATATAAATGATCTTATTTATATATTAAAACCTAGAATGACTTCACACTTGCCATAAGATTTATATGAATATAGTTAAGGACATTTTTAAATCTAGTTAAAAATTCATCTAAGCCAAATTATATATGTTTGTCTTTTATATAAATATAGAGATTATATATCAAAACTCATAAACATACATTTGGGATAAGTATGTATTATACGTGTGAGTTTTGAAATTGGGTAAATTGATATTGATGGATCTAAGTGTATCAATTTTATATAAACTATTATTTATATAGTTGGTTGAGTTAAGTATGAATACAAATTCATGACTTAGGCTGATACAGTCAGCTAAACTTGTATATGTGAATGTATACATTTCAATGTACAAACCAAGGAGTATTTATTTTTATGGAATAAAACATAGTTGATTTAAGTGATATTACTATTTAAATTGGAAATGTAATGAAAACCTAAGATGAATTAGGGGATACAAATTACTCTTAAACTAAAGGTGATATTACTAGCCTATAAGAGTATTTCATATATAATGTTATATATTATTGTTATTATCAATGAATCTCAGACAATATAACTTTGTTATGAAGGACATGAATACTATGTATAATGATAATAAATATATAGGTAAATTTCTTCTAAAGGAGTTGCTTAAAGTTGTGAATAAATCAATGATATTAATTTGTGGAATATAATGGTATATGAAATACTCTAGTTTACAGACAGTGTTTTGTCTAATTGGAGTATATCATATACAAATCCTTTTGAGTGAATGTTGACTTATTTAGTTTACATACAACTGAGTATATGATTAATATATACATATAGTGATACATTTAAATTTTTTATTTAGTTAATATCTACATGTATATCATATATATAAACATACTCGACTAATAGACATTACATTATTAGACACACACACACACACATGGGTCATGGCTAAGTTTTGAGTGTGACTATTTTTGGGAAAACATTTAAATATGAGATATTTGAGCTAAATACTTGTTATTTTAATGTTGTGTATTAAAATGAGCTTATTGATGTATTTTTATTATGTGGTTCTAGCTAAGAATTAATGTTAGTATATGGATGAAATAGCATTTATAGTTACATATAGCAATTATGTAACTAGATGCCTTGCCATGTTTCTTACCTAGATGGTATGTTACAAATGAGTGTTATTTATGAATATGTTTATTATTATATAATGAATTATATGATTTAAGATTTATCACATTACATTTGATGGACTAAATGTATGTATTATATATTTTCATACTTAGCATAATTTATATCTACTAATAGGGAATATTCTATTTAAATATATTGGATTTTATATTATTATATAAATAATCAAATCTCATATTAATGACCCTAAATAATTATTATGATGGATTACACTCAATTATCACCATTAATGCAAGATGAAGTATGATATGATCGCATGAAGTGTATGAAATTGACAGATCCTAGATATCAATAACTATATGAGAAATTTGGCCAAAGTAATGTTTATAGTTGAACATTATCATTTCATGTGTTTGATATTATTTACATGTTTGTAAAATATCATGATAAAATGGATTTATTTATGGTATACATCATGTATTAGTTATCTTATAAAACATATGTTCTAGTTTGTCACTATGGATTCATGTACCATCATTATCTACCCATCCATGAAGGGAGGGTCATTTCCTTATTGGGAAATAGTGCAAGGGATCGATGCTCTATGGTTGGTGTGAAAAATCACTTAGATGATGATCTCCCTTCCCATGATAATACTACACTAGAGACTACACTTGAGATTACTGATGAATACCTTGAGTTCATTGAGACTCATGCTCTGTGGAGCTTTGTATTATTATTATTTTAATTATTATTATTATTATTATTATTATTATTATTATTATTATTATTATTATTAAGAGATTATTATTGTTGAAACTATACTATTTATTCATTTTAACATTTATAGAAATGGATATAATGTTGTATCAACCATGGCTAAAATTGTAATATTATTTCTATGAAATAAATATAATTTGTATTTATTTTCTATTATTATACTTATTTTGATATATCATTGTTATGGTGATAATTGGCTAAATGGATTAACTATGGACCTTTAAAAAGGCTAACTAAAAATAATAAATTTAGTTAAAGATCACTTAGTTAGGTTTCATCATGGTGAAATATGTTAGATGAATATGTGCAATTAAAATAAACCCTATAATAGTAAAATCCAGTGGGGTTGTTACATTATGGTATCAAATTTGAGGCTCAAACTCTAAACTTAATGTTTTCTCTAATTTAAAATTATTCTCCTATTAATCAAAAATAATACTGGTGTGTGCTAGACTAGGAGGTGAAGGTACTTCAAATACCAATTCCCAAATTGATCCAAATCAGTTGTTTATTGAGAAAGCTATGGATTTAGATCAGATCCTTGAAACCATGCAAGATAATAAGGACCAAATCATGACCTTAGAGAATAAATGCATGGTAATGTAGATTAAAATGCTTAATCAGAACCTGAAGAGCAAAGGCATGAAAAAGTGTCACAATATGCAAGAGCTCAAGGAGCTTCATAGTTGGCATTAGACATGAAAAACATGAATATAAATTTTAATGGAACTAGTTTTGGAGATGGAACTCAAGCATAGATGACAAATATGGAAAAATATTTTTAGATTCAAAATTATTCTAAAGTTACGAAAGTAGTCTGGGGAGCATATCAACTTGTTAGTGAAGCAAAAAATTTGTGGATAAACAAGAAGCTTGAGATGAACCTTAACTCTACCACCACCACTTGAGAATAGTTTTTGACATTATTTAGGTTAGGATGGATTCCATATCTATATTTTAATTAGAAGCTTATAGATTTTTAGAATTTTAAAGCAATGAGACCTATCGATGAATGAATATTGGGAGCAATTCACCAAGATCCTTAAGTATGTACCTCAGTATTAGGTAGATGAGAGGTTCATGATTAGGAAATTTATTATGGGATTAAAACCCCAAATTAGATGTGAGGTGGATGTGCATGGGCCATCTATTATTGATAGGGTCTTTGAGAAAGAATTCAAGTAAGAATAGAAATTTAAATCTCTTATCCAAGTCAGATTTAAGTTTATGAAAAAGTTTGGGAGTTCTAAGCCGACTTTCAAAAAGAATAACTAGAAGTAGAGGAGTGGAGACTCCAAGATTTGGTTCAAGAACTATAATTCTAAGTTCAAAAATGGTTTAGGGAATATGAATCCTAATAATGGTATCAAAGGAGGTTTCAATAGAAACTAATAGTTTGATAGGAAAGGACCACCTAGAGGTTGCTTCATTTATGGATGTGACCATTACACTTGAGAGTGTACTTATAATAGGTCAAAGAATAAGGGTTTTGATTATAAATAGGGAATATATTAGTAGTGAATCCATGTAGCTATTGATAATTATTAGGCTTAGTATCAACATTTACCCCTAAAATTGTTAGGTATTTTATTTGATCATCTAGTTTCTATTTTGATTAACACAGGGGATATAGAATGTTACATTTCTCCTATAATGCTTAGTAATTTATCTAATAAAGCTAGATTTATGTAAAATGCATGGTCATTATAGTATGGGAATGAGTCAAAGATCAAGGTTGATAAGTGTCTAGTTGAAGCTAAGATTAGGTTTCCTAAATTCACTATAGTATTGGATCTATATGTTACACCATTAGGGTCATATGGTGTGATCCTAGGATTCAATTTTCTTGTGAAGAAAAAATCTAAGGTTGACTACTGTAGACATGTAAATTTAGCCACCAATGGATTCATATCTAACTTTAGACTAATTCTTTCCAATAATTGAATACCTAGCCCAAGAATTTCTATTATTCTTGAATTTGGTTTTATAACCTTTCATTAAATAAATTTGGCCTATTAAATCAATTAAATAAGGCAAATACACACATTAAATTAATCAAAATCAAACAAATGACCAAATTCCTAAAAATAATTAATTAACTTACACACCCTAATCAAAATCAATTAGTAAGTTAAATCAATTTCAAATCCTAACTGAGTTCACCCATGAGCTAATAAATCAATGACTAAAAATGAAATTCAACAGCATCTTAGAACATTTTAAAACACACTCATTACATTTGTGAGTTGTCATTTTTGGAAAATATAGAAAAAAAATCTAAGAATATGCCAAACTCAACTAAAGTTAATAAACTCAACCATGATTAGATTCAACCATTTCAAAGGATTTGAAAACCTATAAAATAAAGCCTAGAGCTCTTCATTTAGGGATCTCAATCAAAGTAGAGTTATAATATAGGAATAGATTCATGAAGTTAAAAGCCTAGTGTTATAATGTTAAAATTGAGCCAAGCCATATCAATCAAGCCAAGCATTCAAAAATTGTGCATAGAGGAGATGATGTTATTCATATGTTATTGATTAAGACTTCTTATGAATAAACCAAGCAAGCCAATGAAGAAATCATTTAGAGCTCTCAAGGAAGGTAAAGATTGTTGTTCTTTGCATTTTAGTCAGGTTTTTAATTGTTGTTTGTTCATGAAGCTCCCCCTAAGATCTAGGATTAGATATGTTAGTGTGTTTATTTCATGGTTTATGAACTAACACTTTATCTAACCTCCTCTCTTTGTCAAATTCTTTGATCACAAATGGCATGCTCGATGGGACATGATTGTGCACCCCACATCTTTAAACCAAAATGAATTTTTAAATAGCTATAATTTTTAATATTTTTATTTTTTCCTTAATTTTTAATAGTATTTTATTACTATTTTAATCTTAATTCTCTCAAAATTTCATTAAAATTTGATTTACACTTTAAAAGTTATGTCTATTTTAGTGACTATTGTTTTTTATTTTTTATTTTTTTGGTAAAAATGGATAGTATAGAGTTAATAACTTTTTTAATTCATTTTCTTGACCTAAATTTTTTCATATAGGTTCAAAATATACCTATAAATAACCTCCAACAATTTCATGACAAATGAAAGTATATTTTAAAAGTTAGGGCTAAATTACTAACTATAGGTTTTTATGATTTTTGTGTTTGGTTTTCTTGTTTTTAACCTTCTAACTTGTTGCTTGCATGTTTCATAGGTTTATTTTATTTTTTGAGTTTTTTATTGAGATTTTGTTAACCTTTTCCTAACCTAACATGTTTATTTTTTTTGGTTTTGCCTTTAGGTCGACAGATTTTTCCCTTAAAAGTTGCTTGTCTCATTTGATAAATAAGCTTCAAGGCTAAACAAAATTATGACCTTTTCTTTACAGGACCTATTTGGAGAAAACAATTTAAATCTAAATTATTCTTTTTACACTTCATTTGGATGTCTAAAATGAACTAGGAATTCTTCATTTTTGTGTTTAAAGAAACTTTTTAGGGTGTTTTATTGGTTAAGTTTTTGTGGTTTCTTTCAAAGTTCAAAACTTAAAACCAATGGGATAAAAGAACACCACCACACATTTCATTTAGTGATATAAAATTTAATACAATTCAAAGTTATTTCAAGTTGTTTTCATTATTTTTTAGTCTAAACTTGTTTGAATAAATAGTTAGTTATGTGTGTATGCTCTCCCATTTGTCGCCTTTAGGGAACTTTTGGGATAAAAAGTGCCAACTTATTTTTGGGTGGTTTGTAATTATTTTCATTTGCACTTCTTAAATCCAAGGGGCTAGTAATGAATCTAATCAAACACTTAAAATTTGGTGCAACAAAATTAACTTCACTTCAATTATTTGTAAACTTGCTTGTTGATTATTTGTTTTAGCGAAAAGACACATGTGTGTATGTACTCCCATCCATCCTCTTTAAGGAACTTTTGGGATCAAAAGTGCCATATCATCGCACTTTGATCCTAATCCAAGGAATTGAAATAATTTCATTTAAATCCCTCCCCAAAAATTTGCAATAGTATTTGGTGATCTTGATGTGACCATAAATTATTTCTATTATGTCATTTATTTCATGCATCTTGGCTTATGAGGGGGACATCATTACCTCCCATGAGTTCTTTAAGGAAGTTTTGACCTAGGGTTTCATCTCCTAGCATCAACTTCATCACCCCCACTAGGATTGAAGGTTTAAATGGTTAAAATGACTTTTAGTATTGAGGTTAATCACTGGGATATATCTGCATATATGACATCACACTACACTAAGCAAGTGACAAATGTAGTAGTTGTAAAAATAGAAAGACCTTTTTGCAATAATCCAAGTGCCATAGACACCTAATTAAATTTTTCTTATTTCGCATCATTTGGCATGAAAGTCATTATGCAATTGATCCATCAAGAATGTTCACAAAATAATTAGTTTTAGTCAACCCCTTATTACCACACCTTTGATAAGAATTTGGATGATTTACTTGTATTTTGTCATTTTCTTGCTTGGTATTTTGAGACTAAAACTAGTGTATTTTTTTATAAACCATGTCCAAACCAATTTGTTTATATGCCACACTTTTGTTTAAAGAGGTGTTATGTTGGCCATTTTATACCACACTTGTGCTTTGCAATTTTTGTTAAACATGTTTGTGTGTGTGGTACTTGTTTGAGATGGGTACCATTATGCTGCCCAAATCATTATCAAATTTGTGCCTTGGAGTTTTTGAAATATAACATTGATCACATCATTAGAGCATACTTATGTTATTAGGCTGCTCATTTTGTTTCAAGACTTGTTTACCATTGTATCAAAATCATTGTTCAAAACTAATAATATACATCATTAAGACCTTATTCATGTGCCATCATGCTATCCAATCTTGTCTAACTTTTTTGGTAAAATCCTCATCTTCAATAGTTGAGTTTTTAATTAACCTTTTCAATTTTGAATTTAAATATTGATTGATTTCTATTTAGGCCTCGCTTCACAAGGGTTGATACATAGATCTTTCTCTTTTGGGTTATGTACTTTAGGTTAATTTATTACCCAAATTTGAAAACTATCACTTTTTTATTCATTCAGCTTATCCTCATCATTGTTTGTGCTTTTATTTATAAAAATAGTCTTTTCTCTAGGTGCCTTTTTCCTTCTGGCTTATACCAATTGATCATGTTTATGTTTGAGTTTGTATGTATCATCTATGTCAAAATTGTTCCAACCTTGTTAGATTAAATCAAATCACATTAACCTTTATTTAAAAGTCTAGCTTTTGATGTCATTTGGCCAAAATTTCTTGCAGATCATGTTTGTTTGAGCCTAGATTTTGACTTCATATTTGGACAAAAACCTTATAAACTCAACTTTTCTCTTTCCTAGTTTAGACCTTGTTTGGAACACTTTGGCCTAGACTTTGGCATGCCAATTTTATTTATATGTTTGACCTTTGGTGTGTATGACATTTGAATTTAGACTATTTTATGTCAAGTTATAACACAAACCATTTTGGAGATACAACTCCATGATCAAAACATTGTTTGAAGATACAACTCCACCCCTTTTAACTAATTTAGACCAAGTTTTAACCATTTGTCCTTTCAACATAGTTTTTCAAAGTTTGTAAAACTTTAAGCCTTTTTGTTTTCAAAGCTTTCATCATTTATGTAGATATGTCTAGCTAAACTTATGGTGGAGTCACATATAATTTAAACTATGATAGAATGGCCACACAAAATGGCTTTGATTTTTATGGCTTTATTCAAGACCCCTTTGATGATAATATGGTTTGTGAGATGGAATTTTATCCACCTTGCACAAATCAAATTAAGGACCAAAGTCAAGACCTCAACTAGGATGATATGGTTGGTGAGGAGGAATTGAGTATAAACCTCTACAATGATTATGTTGTTTGGGAGATGGATCATTACCCTCATTACAATAATCAATATAGGGAAAAAATTCAAGGATCAGCTTACAATCCAACTCAAGACCCTAACTAGGATGATATGATTTATGAGAAGGACTTGGATGCATGGCTTATGTGAGCAATTAATCTCCATGATACCCTACCATTTCTATTATAGGAACTTGTCCTTTGTCTTGTGTGATAAATCAAGCTCCATAGTGCCCACCCATTATCCAACCTGAAGCCATTCCTCATCTAATGACTATCATTATACACTTTAGAAAACTCTAACCAATCCAACCCAAATATCAGCCAGTCTAATTATGATCTAAACCAATCATTCAGCCTAAACCTCATCTAATCATTCATCCTAAACCTCATCTAATCATTCAACCTAAACCTCATCCAATCATCTAGCCTCAGCCCATCATTCAACCTAAACCCTAACCAATCCAACCAAAGCCTCAACCAATCCAATCAATACATGCCTAATTGATCCAATCATTTGAGGACCAAGTTGTGTTCAAAACTAGTATTGTCCAACTCATTGGAAACTAAGGCCAAGAAAACCAACCAATCCAAGATGATTTTGTTGAACCAACCACTTTTGATAAGACAACCTATGATGAATCATGTATTAATCCTATACCAGCTATCAATGAGTATCACTCTGATGAGCCAGTCTTTTTTGGGTCACTTCTTAATGATTATAATTATCTTTGGGAAAATCATTACCTCAACCATATGTCTATTTTTTAAGTCTCCCTTTGATAAGCTATTTTTTGAAGAGTTGTCTATTGACCTTTTTTCCATCTAAGAAGGGTCTCATAATGACAAACTAGTCTTTGTGGAGCCCGTTATGCCATCATAATTTGTTAATTTTCTAAAACCAAACATTTAATAGGACATCATTATAATAAAGTACCCATCAAATGAAGAATCAGAAATAGAGTCAACTTTTACTCTTGAACTGACATCAAAATTAGCATCAAAAGAAGAATCAACATAAATCTCGACCTCAGATTTAGAGTCCCTTAAGTTAGAATTAGATTCAAAAATAGAATACATTCATGACTATTCCAACATTAGTTATGCATGCTTGGTAGATCAGTATGAATAAATTTGTGATTCTTTTATGGTTTTTGAGGATGATTACTTCAACATCAACACAAGTTCTCATAGTATCTTCTATGAGGATTATGCAGCCTTCCCTCATCCCATTATCATTCCACACCCATTACCATCAACCATCATTCTAATATTATTGACATTCCACCTCCCACAAGTATCAATTAGGACCAATAGAATCATACCTTATTAAATTGCATCCATGGTGACATATTAGATAAAGAAGAGAAAGGAAGCCAAGATGACATTCATACACAAGAAGAACACTCTCCTAGTGAAACCTATTTAAAGGCACAAGGTGATAATTAATGTTCAAACTCAGCATCTTCTAGTGAAACTTTTTCAAAAACACTAGAAGACAATCAAAGTCAAAATTCAATGATCCTTAGTGAAACCTTCTCAAAGGTATTACATGACAATAAGGATAACTTCATTGGTAGAAACATCTTCAAGGTGCCAATAGCAAAGCATAAAAGTTCTTTACTACTTAATGAAGACGTTATCAAAGATCAAATCAAAATAGCTTTCACTCTACAGCCTAATCAGATTGTAGTTACTCTTAGGCTCAAATAATAGAATAATCTGGTGTTCCTACCAAGAAAAGAAGTCATCAGCCCTGCCACATCTAAATATATGTCAAATCCAAAATCAGCAACATTGTGTGTACCTAAAAATATTGATCTTCATTTATTATCTAGCCACTACACATTCCATTATCATCTACCATTACATCACCAAATAAAACATATCATCTAAAATTTATCCCTATTTACCATCCATGGTCACACTTTCCTTTGTAAAAGATATAAATATACCTTGTCTTGACACTTGAATGAATCAAAATCAATGACCAATATAGATCAAAACAACATCATTTGCATCCAAATTTGTAGCAAGTTCTTAATAGAGGAGTTATTTAGACAAGGTGTGGGCTAGAAATTTACATGATTAACTATTCTAGTTGTATCATTTATTGATTAGGATGTCCATCTCCACTTCAGTAGGAACAATAAAATCATTTATCATATCTAGGCTAGAACCAAACATATACTATATCATATCAAGGTATCAATCATTTTTCCATTGTCACATACCCATCCATTCACCCCATCACTTGGGGGCAACCCTCTTACCATTTTATCTAATCTATCAAAAACCATCATTATCCTAAAGCAATACCATGCCATCCTATTATTTTGAAATTTCAACCAAACCATCCAACCATTCCTTTCTTAATCAACCAAACATTTTTTAAATCCTATCAACCTATCCTATTTGACCTTGGTTCATCCATTGGTTTCACATTTTTAGCATACAAAATCAGACTAATTTCAATAGTTATTTCAAGCACTTTAGATTGAAATAGTATTGTATAGTAGTACGATAGAAGTTTTGGTAGTTGTATCCTTCATTTCTTATTCCCTTCTTATCAAGTTTGTTTATGTGAGCCTGATTATATCACCTAGTGGGGTAAATCTATGTTCACTGGTCTTGTTACTAATTATAACCACCTATGGTAAAATTAGTATCATTGATCTAATCCATTGTATCCTAGTTATAACTTCTTATGGGTAAACTAGGGGAAACATTTGTATATCATGTATTACCATATCACCTTGCCATTACTATTTTAATTTGACTAGCCATTTGTTGGATATGAGAACTTGTTTGGACCTAGTTGGTTTTTCCCCACCTTTTGTGTGGATAGAATTATTATGACTTGAGGTCATTTTGGGACTATGTAGGCTATGTTCAATTCATGTTATAGTCACCTCAGTCACCCTTTGCCATATGCTCTTATCATTTTGTGAGTAACCTAAACTAATGCTCTCATCATTTTATGAGTAGGTATCTTGTCATTATCTAACAAGTTAAGATACCTCAAAATTCCAAAAACATTTATAACATTTTAAAATCCAAAAATATTTGTCCTATCTAAGCCTTGTTTGTCATCCTCAATCTACCCTATTGGGGCAAAGTCATTTTTAGGATGCTTTATTTTGATTTTACTTTCAAGATGTTTATTTATTTCTAGTTGTTTGTTTATTTGAGTTCTTTCTATTTATTTCTTTGTTTATTTGTTTGCTTGCCTATTTTTTTGTTTTCAATATTGTTGCCTCAATTCAGTCTATATGTATTCATTGGGTGATTCCTTGAGCACATTATTTTTTAGTCTATCCTTATTCAAACTTTTACATTGTCATCATGGTTTTTATCATCAATGTAATTATTTTCCATTGAGTATCAGATGTTGGGAGTCAGTCTTTATGCATATTTTGGCCAAACCCCCATGTTGTTCTATCATGAAGATTACCATCAAATACTATAGAAAAAAAATCAGCTTTGAGAGGTATACAACATCAATGCAACATCACCATCTCCTTGACATCGACATTAGCAACAATCCTAATCCAATACCTAATCACATCCTAAATAGATTAATTAAGTAACAAAAGAATTTCAACCTTTGTTAGTTCATATGAGCATCTCCCTTTTAGTAGGTTATCCTAATTCATCTTTATCCTCTGTATCAACTCATCAATCATCAACCATTAATCATGTTTTTCATAATCAAGGTATATTGCATCAACACTATACACCATCCCACATGCATTCTCAATGATTATATCACATACTAGGGTAAATCATTATGTTATCACCAATTTTCCTTTCTTTTTTGTCTATCCTAACTAGTGTAGCTCTATCTTCTCAATGATTATATCACCTATTAGGTCAAATCATTGTGTTATCATACCATGTTGCCACTATCAGGGTACAATGCTTATAACCACCTTTGAGTAAGCCATTCTACACCATCCCACTTGCATTTATCAATGATTTTTCCCAACTTTGGGTAAATCATTATGTTTTTACCCCATCATCTTCATTTTTTTGGTCCCCTCATTTTGCTTCTTTCTTTCAAGGGACCGTTTGCCGACCCACTCGTCAACGCTTCCTAAAGGGGGTAGCTACAGTTTAATTATTACCATTGTAGTCATAAGCATAAAAAAATTATTTTATTATTTGAAAATATGTTACTATGCTTACAACTTTTAACATATTCCAAAATAAATGCAAACTGTAGACATGTAAATTTGGGCACCAATGGCTTCATATCTAACTTTAGACCAATTCTTGATAATCATTGAATACATATCCTAAGAATTTCCATTAGTCTTGAATTTGGCTTTATAACCTTGCATTAAATTAATTTGGCCTATTAAATCAATTAAACAAGGCAAATACGCACATTGAATTAATCAAAATCAAACAAATGACCAAATACCTAAAAAGAATTAATTAAATTACACATCCTAATCAACATCAATTGGCAAGTTAAATCAATTTAAAATTCTAATTGAGTTCAACCATGAGATAATAAATCAATTAAATCAATTACTAAAAAGGAAATTCAAGAGCATCTTAGAACTTTTTAGAACACACTCATTACCTTTGTGAATTGTCACTTTTAGAAAATATCTAAAAGAATATTCTAAGAATATGTCAAACTCAACCAAAGTTAATAAACTCAACCATGGTCAGATTTAACCCATTCCAAGGGATTTGAAAGCCTATAAAATCAAGCTTAGAGCTCTTTATTTAGAGAGCTCAATAAAAGTAGAGTTATAATGCATAAATAAATTCATGAAGCTAAAATCATATTGTTATAATGTTGAAATTGAGCCAAGCCATATCAATCAAGCCAAGAATTCAAAAATGGTGCATAGAGGAGATGATTTTAGCCATATGTCATTGATGAAGACTTCTTATGCATAAATTGAGCAAGCTAATGAAGAAATCATTTGGATCTCTCAAGGAAGGTAAAGATTGTTGTTCTTTTCATTTTAGCTGGGTTTTTAATTGTTTTTTGTTCATTAAGATCCCCCTAAGATCTAGGCTTAGATATGTTAGTATGTTAGTGTGTTGATTTCATGGTTTATGGACTAACACTTCATCTAAACTACTCTCTTTTTTAAATTCATTGATCACAACTACTATCTGAAGAAGGTTGAGTGTCAAGATGATTTTAGAAATCAAATACAACTTCAAAGTGAGAAAAGGGAATTAAAGCTTCAGTATATTTCTACAATTCAACTCAATAAATCTCAAAAGAAGGTATTCCAAACATTTATTATTAAGATAAATGAGATGGAGGAATCTAAAGAACCATCCATCAAGGATTATCTTTTACTAAGTAACTTTTAGGATGTGTCTCCAGAGGAATTACCTAGATTACCATCCAGATGTGAGTTTGATTTCTCTATAGATATCATACTTAGATTAGAACTACAATATAAAGCACCATATAGGATGACAACCACCAAATTGGTTGAGTTGAATGCTCAAGTTTAGGAATTGTTATCAAAAGGGTTGATTCAACCAAGTGTGTTACTATGAGTTACACTAATAGTATTTGTCAATAAGAAGGATGGTACGCTTTGCATGTGTATTGATTACAATATGTTGAATAAGGTGATGATCAAGAATAGATATATGTTGCCTTGTATTGATGATCTCTTTGATCAGATTTGAAATGAATATATTCCAAAAATAGCATATTCTTAGCTAATGATCATCAATATTAAATAATAGATATTATAATAAGTTAATTTAGTTATTCCAATTGGTGATCATCAGCTAAGAATCTAAAATAAAGATATTCCAAAAATACCATTCATAACTCAATATGAGCACTATGAGTTCATAGTGTTACCTTTTGGGTTGACAAATACTCTACCAATATTTATGAATCTCATGAATAGTGTGTTTAGAGATTATTTAGATAATTTTGTGTTATTATTTATAGATGAAATACTCACATATTCCAAGGATGAGGAAGAACATATTTAACATTTAGAACTAGTTTTGAAGTGTCTAAAAAATCACATGTTTTATTGCAAGTTGTCTAAGTGTGCATTTTTCAAAAATAAAGTGCAATATCTAGGACATATTATCTTCATGGATGGAATTTTAATGGATCTATTAAAATTAAGAGCCATAATGGAATGGAAATAACTTAATAATGTGCATGAGGTAAGAAGCTTCATGGGATTGGTAGGCTATTACAATAAATTTGTTCCAAATTTATCAAAGCTAGTTAATCCAATTATCTCTATTTAGTAGAAGGAATCAGACTTTTGTATAGTTAGAAAAGTGTGAAAAATCCTTTTAAGAGATAAAAAGAGGCTTACTTTAGCACTGATGCTAAGATTTATAGATCCTAATGGTCAATTCTTAGTGATCATAGATGCATCTAGGGATAGAATTGGAGGAATTTTGATGTAGGATGGTTCTATTGTAGCATACAAGTCTAGAAAACTAAAGCCATATGAGGTGAATTATGCCCCTCTTAATCTAGAACTTGTTAAAATAGTGCATGACTTATAATTTTAGAGGTATTATTTGTTGTAAAAAATATTTGAGCTCAAGATTGATAATTTGGGACTCAAGGACATATTCACCCAACCAAACCTGAATGCTCTTCAGAGACTATGGTTAGAATTCTTATCTAATTAAAATTTTGATATTAATTATATCAATGACAAGGAGAATAAATTTATTGATGATATAAGTCATGTAAGGTACATAGAAATCATGGCTACTATTAGGAGTAATTTCTATAATTAGATAATCACATTCTTGTTAGGAGATGTATTCTATGATTGGGTCAAGAAATTATTATCAAAGAATTCTCAAAATCCTAGGTATAAAAGATTAAAGATAGAGAGTGATGGTCTTTTGAGGTAAAATAGTAGGATGTGTGTTCTTGATAAAGATAATATGAGGAGCACATTTCTAAAGGAACTACACAATTCCCCATATTTAGGACATCTAGGTGTAACCAAACTCATAGCTTAGCTAAGACCTCTCTATTTTTGGAAAGGAATCAAAAAAGATGTAACATAATTTATGTCTTGTTATTTGGAATGTTAGCATGTGAAAGATAAACATGTTCATCTGGAAAGATTTTTATATCTACATGATATACTAAAATGGAAGTGGTAGGTGATTAGCATGTTCTTTTTCCAAGGGTTTCCATTATCATGGAACTGACATGATATGATCTTGGTTGTAGTTGATAAACTAACCAAGGTATCCCACTTCATACCAAGCAACTTGATAGATTATGCACCTATGATTTTGAATTGATTTTTGAAATAGGTGTACTGATTGCATGGGTTTTTGGAAAAGATTATTTCAGATAGAGATATGAGAATGACTTATATATTTGTTTGACTTTGAATTTAGCTCTGGGTATGCAATTGAATTTCAGCATTGCCCAAAAATTGATGGATAGATAGAAAAAGTTAACTAGGTTTTAGAAGATCTCCTTCATATGTATTTCATGGATCGACAATACAAGTGAGATGAGTACCTTTCATTGGTTGAGTTTTCTTAGAATAAATTATCCTAGTTAGTGTTGAAGATAGCTTCATTTGAGGCATTATATAGGAGGTGTAGAACATGAATTAGTTAGGATATGTTAGATAATAAGGTAGTATTTATACTTGAGATGCTTGTGTAAATAAAAGAGTAAGTCTGGATAATCAGGCATAGGTTGGTTGAGGCCAATGATAGATAGAAAAGTTATGTTGATCTCAAGATAATAGTAAGGTATTTTTTTGTAAGTGATAAAGTGTTTCCATGGGTTAAACCTCATAAAATATCGATTAAGTTTAATAAATTAACTAAACTTTCACCTAGATATGTGGGACCCTTCAAAATTCTAGAAGCGGTCAATCTTATGGTGTATATGCTTGCATTGCCACTAGCTCTAGCACTTTTGCATAATGTCTTCCATGTGTATTATTTTTAAAAGTATGTTATTAATCCTTCACATGTATTGGATGTAGATTATTTTTATGCTCTAGATCCTAGGGTGGTGGTCATGATAGAAATAATAAAAATAATTAACACTCACAAACTCAATTTGCATAATAGAGAAGTGTCATAGTGTAAGGTCTAGTGTGACCAATAATCTAAAGATAACACCACTTGGGAGGATTATGATGAGTTTTATAGGCTATTATCACATTTTTTTACTTTATATATTGTTATATATCATTTATTTTATGTTGAATAATGTTTTAAATTCATAATTTATGTTTGAATAAGTGTCATCAGGATGATGACTAGCTTTGAGGGGAAGGATGTCACATCCTAATTTCTATCTAAGCTTAATAAACTATTGATTCATAGATTACTATGGTTATTATTTTATTAACTATTATTTAGTTAATCTTGATTTTATATGTTGATTATGAGACAATTATATGCTACTTAATTTACATGATTGATTATCTATAGAGTTAGATGTACTTTTATATTGTGTACATTATGATCATGTTTGTTAGTTTACATAGAAGTATTTTGAGGATTATATACATGTTTTGGGATAAATTCCTTCATTATTATGAGGTGGATATATGAAAAATCCATCCCTTAAAGTGTGATGGAGGGATGGCATCATAAAAGAGGATGGCATAGATGAAGGCATTGGGGGATGATAGAGGGAAAGGCTAGAAACCCACATGCACACCATGATAGATTAGCATAATTTATGTTCATTACTTAAGTTAGATAGTTGTATTATGTATTTTGTGTTATCTACATTTAAATGATTGTTAATATGCTTCAATTTTGATCTTTATGTAGGTTTGATGATCATGTTGATTTAGTTGTGTGATTTCACTAATCTAGTTATCATACTTAGATTTACTTGTATGATATTGCTTGGTTGAATGGGTGAATCTGTACATGTCTTAATATGACTTACCATTGTCTTGGATATAATTGATTGAATTATAAATAGTGTTTTATTTTTTATTCATAGTTATAGTAATGGATGGATTCTATTACTTTGTTGGGTCATTTTATTAAGTGATTATTAATGCTTAGAAGGTTATTATTATCATTTATAATAAGTTGAATAGCCTATATTAAGTCTTTAATAAATTATAGTTCTTTGTTAACAGTTATGGATGACATTATTTTGGCATGGCCATTATGAGATTAATGTTATTGACTAATGATTTTTATAAATCCTTTATCCTTAGTAATATACATGATTCTATGCAAAGTCAATGTAGATAGTTTTGTTTGTTAAATGATTACATGAGACATAATAATGTTTGATTTTTGGATGAATTTTTATTTAATTAAAGGAATTTTTATTGTATTTATGATAGTCAATATTATCACTAAATAATGACTTTTATAAAATTCAATGCATTGATAATGAACATGCATAATTCAAAGGGATATTATTTTATTGTTAATTAAGAATGTTTGAGATGATTAGGGTTTCTAAACTAGTATTTAACTCAAGTTAACAATAATTTATAAAAACCATTATTTATTTGGTAGATTTATGCATGAAGTTATGGTGACTGTTAGTTTTTTTATTGTTTTTAGTTGTTTGATTGCATGCATCAACTGGGTCATAATTTTGGCTGAGAAGTTCAAGAATTTATAGTAAGATGGAGGAGTTTAATAAGGGTATTATTATTAACATAGGCCTAGATATATGGCACAGTAGACAATGATAGGAAAAGAAAAAAAAGCGGTTTGAGCTTACAATGAGAGCAAAATTTCAATCATTGGTTTATAGATTCCTCTTCCAGATTGCTGTTGTATCTAAATTCCTAGTTGATTTATGGGTGAATTTTGGTAAATGTTTTCATAATGATTTTTAATTTTTCATTTTAAATGAAATAAAAAAAATGGGATAAATGTTGGGCCCTTTGGATGGCTTGACCATCCACAAAACCCAACATTCAACCCAATAAACCTTTATTGGAATTACTAGGGATTTATGTTCTTTGTCATGTTATTAAAACCTTAAAACTTATGTGTTTATACTTGACTCAGTATTTTTATGTCGAACTAGTATGGATATTATAAACATTAATACATGGACATATATTTGAAACATGTACATTATATGACGGTAAAATTAGGATTTTTAACTCAGGTTTAGTAATATAGTTTTGAAGCCTTTACTTTTTTACCAGGTAATGGATTTTATGTATTTTATATCAAGTTATAATTGGAATGGCTAGGGATTTATGTTCTTTTCCATGTTATTTAAAAAACCTTGAAAACTTATGTGTTTATACTTGACTCAGTATTTTTATGTCGAACCAGTATGGATATTATAAACATTAATACATAGACATAGATTTAAAACCTGTACATGGTATGACATTAAAATTGGGAGTTTTAACTTAGGTTTAGTAATATAGTTTTGAAGCCTTTATTTTTTACAAAGTAATGGATTTTATGTATTTTATATCAGGTTATAATTATTCAAGTCTGAGCATGGTTTGACTGTGTATAAAGGTTGTTTGTTAGAATAGAATGAAATCTAGTTTATTTCATTTATATGTTTAGGTAAATGATGTGTGTGTGTGTGTGTGTGTGTGTGTGTGTGTGTGTGTGTGTGTGTGTGTGTGTGTGTGTGTGTGTGTGTGTGTGTGTGTGTGTGTGTGTGTGTGTGTGTGTGTACTCCTACACACACACACACACACTACAGCACTTCAATGACCTAGAGTATATATACATATCAGTGTATATATATAAAATATATATTTGAGTACTCAATTAAATAATATGGAATTTATTATATAGATTAACCATATATATGGTAGTCAACTGGTTTTTGTTTGTAAGAATGAAATATAAATGATCTTATTTATATACTAAAACCTAGAATGACTTCACACCTACCATAGGATTTCTATGAGTATAGTTAAGGACATATTGAAATATGGTTACAAAGTCATCTAAGTTGAGTTATATATGTTTATTTATTTTATATAAATATGGATATTATATATCAAAACTCATAAGCATACATTTGGGATAAGTATGTTTTAAAAGTGTGAGTTTTGAAGTTGGGTAAATTGAGATTGAGGGATCTAAGTGTAAAAAATTTAAAGAAACTATTATTTATGTAGTTGGTTGAGATAATTATGACTATAAATTTATGACTTATGATGATATAGGGGGTTGAACTTGTATATGTGATTGTATACATTTCAATGTACAAACTAGGGAATATTGAGTTTTATTGAATAAAACATAGTTGATTTTAGTGATATTACTATTTAAATTATAAATGTAATGAAAACCTAAGATGAGTTAGAAGATATCAATTAATACTAAACTAAAGGTGAGATTAATAGCTTATAAGAGTATTTCATATACAATGTTATATACTATTATTATTATCAGTGAATATTGGATAGTATAGATTTTTTATGGACATGAATACTATGTATAATGATAATAAATATATAGGTAAAGTTCTTCTGAAGGATTTTCTTAATGTTTCAAATAAATTAATGATATTTATTAGTGGAATATAATGGTATATGCAATACTCTAGATAATGGACAGTGTTTTGTCTAATTGGAGTATATCATATACAAATCCTTTTGAGTGAATCTTGACTTATTTAGTTTACATAAAGTTGATTATATGTTTAATATATACATATAAAAGATGCATGTAGATTGTTGACTTAGTTCAAATTTATATATATATATATATATATATATATATATATATATATATAAACATACTCATCTAATAAACATTACATGATTAGACAAATATATATGGGTGTATTTTATTATCATGGCTAAGTTTTGAGTGTGTTTGACTATGTTTAGGAAAACATTTAAACATAAGATATTTAAGCTAAATACTTTCATTTTAATGTTGTGTATTAAAATTAGATTATTAATTTACTTTTAGTATGTGGTTCTAGCTATGAGTTAATGTTATTACATGGATGAAATAACATTTATAATTACATATAGTAATTCTATAGCTAGATACCTTGACATGTTTTTTACCCAGATGGTATGTTACAAAGGAGGGTTGTTTATGAATCTATTTATTATTTTGTAATAAATTATATGATTTAAGATTCATCGCATTACATTTGATGGACTAAATGTATGTATTAGATTTTTTTTTACTTAGCATAATTTATATCTATTAATAGGGAATATTCTATTTGAATCTATTAGTTTTTATATTATTATATAAATAACTAAATCTTGCATTAATGACCCTAACTAATAAGTTTTATATATTCCATTCTCTTAATTATCATCATTAATGCAAGATGAGGTGTAATTTGATCGAGTGTTGTGTATGAAATTGACTAATCCTAGATATCAATAACTATATGGAAACTTTGGACAAAGTAATGTTTATAGTTAAACATTGCCATTTCATGTGTTTTATATAGTTTACATGTTTGTAAAAAATCATGATAGAACCAATTTATTTATGGTATAATCATGTATTAGTTATCCTATAGCACATGAATTCTAGTTTGTCACTCCAAATTCTCACAACATCATTATTTACCCATCATTGAAGGGAGGGCCATTTCCTTGTTGGAAGATAGTACAAGGGATTGATGGTCTATGGTTATTGTGTAAAATCACTCAAATTATGATCTCCCTCCCCATAGTAGTACTACACTAGAGACTAGACTTAAGATTACTGAAGGATACCTTGAGTTTGTTGAGACTCATGCTTTGTGGAGATTTGTATCATTATATTATTATTATTAAGACATTATTTTTAAAATGGTACTATTTATTCATTTGAACATTTATAGTAGTGGGTGTAATTTTTTATTAGTTGTGGTTAATATTATAATATTATTTATATAAAATAAATTTAGTTTATATTTATTTTTTAGTATTGTACCTATTTTGATATATCATTGTTATGGTGATAATTAGATAAATAAATTAGCTATAGACATTGAAAAAGGTTAACTAAAAATAATAAATTTAGTTAAATATCACTTAGTTAGGTTTAATCATGGTGAAATATATTAGATGAATATGTGAAATAAAAAAATACCTTATTCTAATAAAAATTAGTGGGGTTGTTACATTGTGGTATCAGAGCTGAGGCTACAACTCTAGGACTTAATGTGTCTGCTAACACAAACATATTCTATTATTGAGTATGAATAATAATGGTGTTTGATAGACCATGAGTTGAGTTTACTTAAAATATAAATGCCCCTATTGATCCAAATCAGTTCACCGTTGAGCAAGCTACAAAGTTAGATCAGATCCTTGTAATCATACAAGAGATTAGGGATCAAATCATGTCCCTAGAGAAATAAGTGCATGGTAATGTAGAGTATAAAGCTTATAAATAACATAAATAGTATCCTGATGATCAATAAAATATTCAAGATTAGATTTATGAAGAAGTGCCATAAAATACAAGAGCTTGGGTAGCTATAGAGTTTGCATGAGACATGAAAAAGGTGAATCCACCCAAGTTAGATGGAACTATTTTTGGAGATGGAGCTAAAGTGTGGATGATAGAGATGGAAAAATATTTAAAGATTTAAAATTAATCTAAATTTATGAAAGAAATATGGGGAGCATATCAGGCAGTTGGGGAAGTAGTAACTTGGTGGGAAAACAAAAAGCTCGAGATGAACCTCAACTCTACCACCACCACTTAGGAATAGTTTGTGACATTTTTTAGGTCACGATGGATTACATAACTATATTTTGATCAAAAAATTACATATTTTTAGAATCTTAAGTAAGAAAACTTATCGATGAATGAAAATTAGGAGAAATTAACCAAGATATTTAAGTATTTACCTTAGTATCAGGTGGATGAGAGGTTTAGGATCAAGAAATTCATTATAGGATTAAAACTCCAAATTAGATGTGAGGTGTATTTTAATGGTATATCAACCATGGATCAAGTCTTTAAGAAGGTAGTCAAGAAGGAATATAAATTGAAATATCTTTCCCAAGTTAGAGATAATTTCAAAAAAAAGTTTGGGAGTTCTAAATTGACTTTCAAAAATAACTGGAAGCAAAGTGGAGACTCCAATATCCAATTCAAGAACTAGAATTCTAAGTTCATTAGTGGTTTAAGGAATAGTAAACCTAGTAAAGGTCTTAAAGGAGGTTTCAATGGAAACTAATAGTCTAATAGAAAAGGTCCGCCCAGAGGTTGTTTCATTTGTGGAGGTGATCATTACACTCAAGAGTGTACTCAAGATAAGTTAAGGAATAAGGGTGTTAATTCTCAATAGTGGATTCATGTAGCTATTGACAATCATTAGGTTGAGTATCAAGCTTCACCCATAGAACTATTAGGTATTTTGTTTGATCATCCAACTTCTATTTTGATTGACACAAAGGCTACAGAATGTTTCATTACTCCTAGAATGATTTGTAAGTTATCTAAGAAAGCTAGAGTTATGTAAAATTCATGGTTAATATAGTATGAGAATCTGTCAAAGGTCAAGATTGATAAGTGTCTAATCAAAGCTAAGATTGGGTTGTCTAAATTCATTGGAGTAGTGGATATATATGCTACACCATTAGGGTCATATGATGTGATATTTGGATTCAATTGGCTTTCAAAGCAAAAGTCAAAGGTTGACTGTTATTTGAAGAATATTGAGTGTCAAGATGATTTTGGAAATTAGACACAAATTTAGGGTGAGAAAAGAGAGTTGAATCTTAGGTATATTTCTAAAATTCAACTCAAAAAAGCTCATAAAAAGGGATTCTAAGTATTTATTTTTAAGATAAATGAGATGGATAAATCTAAGGAACTTTTTATCAAGGATTATCCTTTTCTAAGGAACTTTTAGGATGTGTTTCTAGAGGAATTACCTAGATTACTACCCAAATGTGAGTTTGATTTCATGATAGATATCATACCTTAGTTGGGAACTCAATTCATACTCTCTTTTATATGTTGAAACCTAATAAGAAAGCTTCAAGGAGATAAGATCCCAAAAAAGAGAAGGTTCCCCCAATGCCACCACTAAACTAGAAGCAAAAGCATATCAGGCATGATGCCAGCATAATTTCTCAACCAAAACCTTAGAAAAGGCAAAGGACTACCTAGGCACCACCACAAATGGATTCACCAAAAAGAGCTCCACCATCAAGTCAACTTGAAGACTCAATACCAACAACATAAACTAATCCTTTGGAACAAGAAGTAGAAGAGCCTAAGGATAATGATAAGAAAGAGATAGAAGAGTTACCAGGAGGGACATTCAGGATGGCCAAAGAGCAAGAAGTGACTGATGAAAATAAAACACTCACCCTAGCACAAGAGGAAGAGACCACCCTTCAGGAGGTATAGTTAGAGATTGAATATCCACTTGGTGAAGAAAGGGATGGCTCTAAATCATAAAAATTGAATGGATTAGACATTAGCACCACATCACTAGAGAAGGATACAGATGTTGAGATACTTGAGCAAGATCCCATCAAATTGAATTAACTAGTTAAATTTATGAATCCATAAGTGTATGATGTAACCACCAACCTTCATGCCCAATACTAGATAGGCATCCCCAAAAAGATGATTTATTTTTATTCCCATTTCAAACTAGAAGATGTTTTTTCTATGAGATGTCATTTTTCCTTGACATGTAGAATGAAGCATGCCATTTTGAGATGCCTTTCAATATCCTTGTATTTAATTAAAAAATTATGACACTGTCCATACCCATTTAGGTCAATCCCCATCATCTTTCTCCTTTACAAGCTAGCATGGCACTCCTAAAATGAGCCTCTGAGGTAGCATGGTAAAATGTGTTCATAATAATCTAATGCATGATAGTCTAAACAAAATCATTATAGGGTGGTGTAAATGTTTGATAAATAAGTCATCACCTGAGAGAAACTCAAAGAGGAAGTAACCAAGCTAAAATTCAAACAATAAATCATGATAGTAGCCAAGGTCAAAACATTGAATATATGTAAGGTTATTATGAGCCAAGACCTGTGCTAGTAGATGGCATACCTTTAGAGGGTGATGACATTGACAAGCTAGAGACCCTCATGAACCTTATATTGAAATGATGTAAGGAACAACCTATGCCAAGAGATGAAATAGTATGGGCATTAGAACAATTTGTGAAAGTGGTGGGAGTGTGAAAGTGCACCTTTCATAAAGTTAGGGAAGTGATTCCCATCTTAGATGGAATTTTTGAGAAGCTAGCATAGCCCAAAAAAAATTTGGAATCTTTACTCCAAACAAAATAGATTTAGCCACAACAATTGGTTGATGTCATTCTATTAACAAAATATTTCACCAAGCATGAAAAGGCATTCAAATATATCAAAACTATAGAATAAATAATAAACATACATCGATAATAAATAAATTCCAAGTTTGTGACACTCTAAATACAAGTTATACATGAGGTCACTGTACTTGAGGAAGTTCAAGGATGCTTCCACATCCCTTGAAAAATTGGTCGATAACGAAAGCGAGTGTCCCAACCAACCCAAAGAGACCAAAAATTTGAAATAAGAAATAAAGGAAATAACAATAAAGCTACTCAATACCTTATCACATTGATAAGGCATAAAAAAGTAGATTAAATAAGTTGGTCTTAAATTTTTGGTTAAAGATGAAACTAGTGCTTAGTCTAGGATAGACTAATAGCAAGTATGGGGTGATGTTGGACCCTGAGTTTTGGCTAAGGATTTTGGTAATGGCATAGAACAAGCATGGCACAGAATAAGCATAGCATGGAACAAGCATGGCATGGAAGGAACATGATGCAAAATACCATGGTACAATATATCACAATATGAAAAGACCCAATCTAATGGTAGGAATAATAAATAAATAACCCAAGAGTGAAGAGCTCATAATATCAATAAAAGACTTGGGGAGTGTGAAGGAAGTAGTAAATGATTAAGGAGTGATTCTCAAGGATAGAATAGACTTTAATCACACATGATTTTGGCACTAGTTCACATGAATATAGACACTTGGAAATGAGGATATAGCACCGAATGGGAATATAGGGGTCCAAAGGCCTAAGTCCTTAGGAAAATTAATTAGATGACTTCCATGACTCTCAATTCACTAGAGATCATTGGCTAGTCACTAAAAGTGTCATAACTATTGTAAAAACTTGGTCAAGGAGAACCAAGTATAAATACCCATATGTAGAGATTTGTAATGTTTCTCATCATTATTGTAATATGATTAATTTTTGGTGAATATCATAATCATAAAAATCATTGTAAACTTGATATTACACTCTAGTTTATAGTTAATTTTAATCACTAAACTCCCAATACATTTTTTATGTAACTAATGGATAGATTTTGGATATAATGAATGAAAATTATGTTATCTAAACATTGATTAATGAGTACTTTTAATATCATGTAAATGGTTATCTTTATCATGTTTATTCATTTGATTAAACCTAGGTCCACATCTGTGTATTTCTTTTTCTATTTTGTCATTGAATAAGGTAAATGTTCAAGCAGCAATATATGATAAGTATATTACCATGCGATAAAATGCACAAGGACTAGTTTCTTGTTGTGTGATTTGGGTGAGCATGCAAGAAAATAATCTTGCATAAAATTCTAGTGTGTTAGATTTTTGGTACTAGTTATGTTAGTACATGCCTAGTAAAAGGTCTAGATAGGAAAATAACCTAATAAGTTTTGATTTTGGGGGTGTCTAGAGTAGAAGATTAATGATGACAAAAGTTTGGTTGGTGACCCTTCCTTCTAATGGCCAAAATATGATTGGGAGTAGATAAGGAGTGTCATTTTATACTAATTGGACTTCCATTATTTAATCAAGCTTATAAATGTGTTTCTTTCTTATTTGAATAAATGGATGGAATATGATGTAATTTTAATGCTTTAACAACTATCCTACTGGTAATATTCTTGTAAAAGAGAAAGCTTGGATAATATTTCAATTGTGGATTAAAATATCTATTTTCTATTTATTGAAACCTCAGTGTTAAATTGAGATGTAACTTCTTATGAGTTCTTGATTTATAGAACCTTGGGAAGAGTCCTATATGTATCAAAAGTATTTAGCCTTAGAGGCACTTTCAAATAAATTGACAGAATGATTTCATTGATTAAATCTTTGTCATGATTGGCTGGTCTTTTAAGCATTATGAATTTTTTATATCTTATTGAGAAGAATTAATGGAATTAAACTTATCTAAGAATGAGTGAAACTTAGATAAAATTTTAGGAGATTGTGATTAGGAATAACAATATAACTTGTTAAAATGAACTAAACATTGACGTTTCTATTATATTTATTCCAGTCATGAATAAAGACTATGTTGTCTTGTGTTAAAACCTTTTTGTAAAAATATTCTTAAATTGGTTAAGAGTGTTGTATTTAGGCCCTTTAGAAGGAGTCGTTATGTAAAGGAAGAAAGCCCTTTAGTATTATGGTTTTTAAATAAATGATAGTGAGTTATTTGGTTATATATTTATTGAAAATAATTCTTGATTATGCCCATGTCTCTCCTTATAATTATTATGGTTAATTTATTTAGATCGATCTTGTGTAATAATGACTAGACAGATTTATGATCTATGGTTTGTTATTGGGAATAACAATATAGTTAACTCTTTAAATCTTTATGATGTTGTTTGGAATAGGAAGTATGTTTTATGACGTTCTCCTTGAGATTTTGTAGACAAGTTATGCTACATATAATAAACCCTACCAATAGTGAGATCATTTAATTATATGAAAGAGTTTTATAAATCTTAGTTCTCCTATAATGATCTTAGTGAGGATGAAACTCCTACACCTTAATGGAATTCATAGTTGACCTTGCAACCTAATTATAAGAGTAATTTTTTGAGTTATTATTGGGTGTGTAATATACTAAATACTACACTAAACAAACTATTAAATAGATCCATTCCCTTAGATACATTGGCTCAAGTAAACTCTCCTTGAATTTAGTTGATAAATTGACTAAACCAATGCATTTAGTGGTTTATAATTTTTCCCTTTGCTCTAATCAAGCTTATGCTTCCTTTATGGACTTGATTTTGATGATAGCAACATAGGAATGTATTTTTACCTTGTTGTGTTCCCAATTAATTGGACTCATTGCTATGTTTTATCTCAAATCATGCCTTATTTAATTACCAATTTATTGATGGAATTTTACCTTAGTCACTTTTTAAACTAATTACAAATTTTAAATTAGTCAAATATGCCTTTTTTATTTAGTTATATTTATCCTTGTTGACTATATTTGTCTACTTGGACTTTGCTTTAGATGCCTTGTAGTTAGGTCTTTTCATGGATTTTTTCCTTAGTCATTTTTATAAATTTTTGTGAGTGGTTTGGAGGGAGCCACATGTCATTCTCTTACTAACCTGAGAGTGATATTAGCTTGGTCTAGAATATAGTGGGATGTTTCCATATGGTTTCATCCTAGTGGCATGGGATCCCAGAGAGGACCATATATAGAGTGATACCTCTGGGATAGCAAACTAGTGATAAATTACCATGTGGCATCATCCCAATGACCCATGATCTTAATGATGACCATACAATGTGCAAGTCTATGGGCAAGTAGTTTCATGGCATGTTACCACATGGCATCATTCTAGTGACCTAATATCTCAAATACATCTGTATAGCTTAGAAAGCCTCAGGGTAAGTAGGACCATAAGATATTTCTATGTGGCATCATCTTAGTGACCTACTATTCAAGATATATCTATATTGGGTACAAATCATGTGAGCTAATGGATGAGAAGTATGTTACCACATGGCACAATCCTATTATTCCATAGTTTTAAATATGTGTATTGAAAATGAATCATGTGGGCAAGAGGGTGAGTGAGATGATTCCATGTGGTATAATCCCACTACTTTACAATTGTAGAGGCATCTATATCAAGAATGAAACTTTTGGGCCATCAATCTAGTAGAATGTTGCCACATGGAAAGATTTTCATTACTCCACAACCCCAAGGAATTTGTGATAGACCTATAAAGTAACAGGGTAATGAATAGTGAATTATCACTATATGGAACTTTTCATTAAGTCACCTAAGAAGTAGCTGGAAAGAGTTTCCCTAAGAGCCCAAAAGGAAGTTGTCATGGCTAGGGAACTCATTAAATTGAACATGTGAAGCCCAACTATATAAGTAGTGGTTAAGGTCAATTTTTATGACCATCTTAATATTATTTTCATAGATTTATTTTCATATAAGCCATTAAAATAAATTTGACTGCTAGGCTAAACAAATTAGGACTATGGGATTCCAAATTAGTGGTTTATGCTTGTATGATCCTTTTTGAAGTTATAAGATTCTTGTTGAGATTAGATTATATTCTCATAACTATCCATGATTGGTGGTTTAGTTATTATGAAATGGTTGTGTCATTCCTATATTTGGAGAAAAATGGGTGTGATATTTTGGTATTAGATCTCAGGTTAAATTATAAGAACTCTAGGGATGATCAATTTGAATTCATCACCTTTATAACTTTGGTTGAATTATTATTTGTGTAAATTGAATGTGGTTCATGTTACTTTCTGACCTTGTTAAACTTGAATTGTGTAGACAATATGTCATAAAAGGGAGGAATGGAAAACACTACATTTGAGTGTCATCAGGATCCTTAACTTATATTGCAAGTGTAAATCCATTATCAAATTCTTTAGACCCTACAATGTGTGATGGTTGTGCTAGAGGAAATTTTGTCCCAATTTTTTATGCTAAAAAAAGGAGCCTCTCTACCCTATAAAAAGGATGGGTAGGTTGGGAAACCTTTAGAGTCTTGTCATATAAAGAGGATTAGGATCTACCTTCAATAGTACGGTAAGAGGCATTGTGCTCAGACCTGAGACCTACCTATGAGAAATGTGGACTTGGGACCAAGTAAGGCCCAATGAATGCAATCAATAAGGGTACTTGATTTAATTATATAATTATGGATCATTATGTATAGAATTATTCTAAGAACACTTGATCATGGGATACTCAAATCCTGATATGGACTGGTTATGAGAACCAAATATTTTTATAATCCTTATTATTACCTATTTTTATTATTTTTTCAAAACATGAAATGACTTTGGTATGCTATAGATTTGAAATCACAATGGGCCTTATTATTAAGAAGCACCTGGTGATAGATATAGATATATTTACATATGTGAATTTACATGATGCTTGCCTATTATAATGCTTGGCTTGATAGATGAAATTTTATTATGGTGCTACCATGCTAATGTTGGACTATAAATTTGAAGGAAGTGGCTTATAATTCTTAAAATAATGCTCATATTCTATTAATTTAACTTATAATTATGAAAATTCTTTGATGACCTCTCTTTTGAAATTGAATTACCTAGATACATTGATTGTGTATGTTTAAATTTTTTGAATGTTAAAGGAAGTGTCTCTTGTTATTTAGAGAATTAGGACCATTCAATGGACCAAGATATGGTGAAACTCTAGTATTGAGGTTATGGCTTACTATGTGTATAAGTCTAATATTTCCTTATGATAACCATTTGAGTGGTAATATTGCATCTTGTTAGTGAAATAATATGAATCTATGAGGAACTAATTGGGGTAGGTAATGTCTCTGCATAATTATTTTTCATGAAAAGAGCATGTTATATTTGAATAGATTTAGGTTGTTAATTGCCTTGTTACCCATAGCCTAACTTATGATGCCATTTATGGGAATGTTTAAAATGGTTACGATCATATCTTCCTAGTTGTGAAGCATCTAGAATGGATTAAGGTCATTTTTCACATTCTTGATATTATAATGATAAATTAATCAATGGATAAATGTTCACTTATAATAATGATTGAGAGCCTAATAGATATAATAATCATGATTTAATTATTAAGGAGTTAAGTGGTAGTAAAATGAAATGAATACATCTAGTATTATTAAATTTTATCATAATGATAACTTGTCAATTTTGACATCTGGAAATGCTAACTTCCTTGGGCACTTATATAGCACTATGTAATAGCACTATATAACACTATTTAATAGCAAGAATCAAAAGGAGGCAACTGTGGTGGTGACCTTCTCTTGAAATAATAGACCAGAATATTTATTTCCATGATAATTATGTATATACATATATGTGGGACCCAATATCAGGCAAAATTATATGTAAATTCTCATGTTAAAGTAAGGTACCAACTACTCGACTATATCATTTTATGTAGTGGCAGTGGTATAGCACCCTTATACATGTTATTCCTAAAATTGATAGTATCATTTTTTATATTGGAAATGGTGCATCACCCTCTTATATGTTATTACTCATAATTTAACAACAATGAATTCAACATGATAAAGTGGTGATTTTCTCCCAAAGAAATTTTTTTAGCAATGGCTAGTGGAACATACCCCTTTATATTGTGACGTAGTTTGATTCTCCAAATGCATTATGGATCATTGATGCCCTCTTAATTTAGTTCTTCTCCCCTTGGTGGTTCATAAATCCACATATTAATCATATTATGATTTTATTTTTTTGCAAAATGTGTTTATTGAACTTATTTTAAGTTGTCTGAGCTTTTATTTATATTTCTTAGAAACTGACTTCGAATGTTTCAAGCTAAAGGTTGATCATGGAATTAGTTGATGATTTTTTTATTTGATTTCATTATTGAGACTACTTGGTATTTTTTTATTGATTTTGCATCTACATGATTAGCTTATGTTTCTTCAAGTGATTATGATGCTTGCTTGTGTTAGTATGTGCATAATTATCGCTTTAGGTGAGTATAGGGGAGAAGAAGTAGATTGAAAATGATATCTAAGTGGGTCATGGTGGGGACCTATCACACAAGTCCAAGATCACATCTTTCCTCACCCACTAGATGTGGTGGTCTTAGACACCAAGGTGTCTCAAAAGCATTGAGATGTCTCTTTCACTCTATGCATTGGAATGTCTATTGGATAGATTTCCTAAGGGCTCTCTTCATATCAACTATCTATTACTCTCTACTCTTTGACCTTCCTAGGTCCATTAGTGTATTGACTATCTCTTTCACCCCATAAATTATAATGGCTAATGGATAGATGTTCTTAGGGCCCCTGATGTATCAAATTTTTTTCTTTACTCTGAGCTTGGATAATGAATGGTGGACCAATGTCCTAAGGACCTCCAATGTATTGACTATATTGGATGGTGGAATGATGTCTGAGAGAGATATATACATATTCATTGGCACATTTATTCTTGGTTGGTAGATTGATGTCTTAAGGGCCACATATATATTAATATTCATATAATTATATTGGATAGTAGATCAATGTCTTGTGAACCTTTTGCATATTAAGTGAACATGTTATCTTTCTTGATAGACCAAGATCCTAAGAGCCTTCATATATTAAATGGCATGGTAGTATGTTGCTTAAAATCTTTCATGAATGGCATGATATATGAAAAAAGGGTGATAGTCCCATGATTGTATTCTTTTGTGGTATAATTGGAGTGATGAGAGGTATTTCCCCATGATCTACTTATTCAAGAGATCATTTTTGTTTCAAATAGAACTAGCTATGGTAAATCAATAGTTCCCCATATGATTCTAATAATTCCATGTGATTTCATAAAAGTTTGATCAAGGGTTAAAGCCTATTTTAGTAGGATGATTTTTTTGTGAGTAATAACCATCACTCTTCTCTCAGAATAAATTGCATAATCAAGGAGCATTTGAACTCTCATGCTTATAGAATATAAATTGTGGGTCTCAATGGAATGAAACAAATGTGTTTTGAAGTATAATTTACATCAAAAGAAATTGCCTCTTTTAAGAATTAATGGTAATTTAGCTAGCATCTAATACAATTAGTGAAATAAAATATGTAAACATAGCCTTGAATAAAACAAGGCTTATGTTTGAAATTGAACCACTTTCATCTCTAAATTAGAGATATTTTACTGAAAGGAATTTAAGATTGTTATGATCCATAATTTAAGCATCCTTATGAGTTGGGCATAGGAAATTCTCATTATGCTGAAATGCCAATAACAATCTTGTAGGAAAATTATGGGAAATGGAGATGTTGTTCCCCTTTAATTACACAAAGTCTTTCTATGTGTGTTAAAGTATGTTGTTATGACACTAAGTGGTGTTGGTCTATGATCAGCATCTTCATGATGGTATCACATTAAATCTCTCTTATTATGGTAATAGTGGAAGGTTATATGACCCTCTCATGATCGTGGTGAAGTCCTTATGTGTTGGGCATGGTGAAAGGTTGTTTGACTCTTACATGGATGTCATGTTGGAAGTAATTTAATTTATCTTATATTGGGAAATATGTTAGGTTATTCAACTCTCCCATGACCATTTTCAGTAATATTATGTGAATATGAAACCTTATGAAAATTGAATTCATGTCTTATGTTCCAAGATGGAAGTGATTATGTCACACCATTCTAAAATTAGTAAGAGAATTGGTATCAAAAAAGAGTGATGATCCAGGGCTAAATAAACTAAAAAGGTTGTCATAAATATAATAGTAATAATATGTTTGCTTCCATGTATTATTTTATCTCCACATATAAGGATGTTCTTAAGAGATGCAAAAAATAGCTAATATTGTGTGCCTACTTAGGATGGCACATATATAATTCATAATGATGTTCCAATAGTCTAGAAGATTTAAAAACCTTGATGGATGAACAAAATAGTCTATCATAAAGGATGATACTCATTTAATGGGGGCATAATGTAAGGCCCCTCATGAGAAAACAACATAACTATGATATATCATTGGTAATAATTTATTGGTGGTACTAATTACAAGGTAAATAGATCATGTAAATGATAATAATTAGCTAAGAAATACTTAAATTATTACCTTAGGTTGCACTTGAAATTACATATTAATTAAGTTTTAGAATAATATTACTTCATGATCTTATGAATAAATAATAAAGATAATTACATTGGTTTAAGTAAATGATCTAACATGTTTATAATTACAAGCCTCACCTACTAGGATAACATATTTCATGGGTGCAATAAGTGTGTAGGAAGGAAAAGGGCCTATGAAGGAAATAGACTACACAAAGCATGGTTTTAACACTAAATAATTGTATCTTAAATTTTCTTAGATCTATTATTTTTACTTGATTCCCTAGGTTACCATCTACTGCCTTTGCTAGCTTAGCATATCTTTTAGGTGATTATCCTTTAAGATGGATTGGTGAAACTCATTGTCTTCTAATTATTTGATATGGTATCCAACTTCTATTTTTTATAGTGGTTGACTGATAGATCTTCCATTTATTGCCTTAGAATTTAATCTAGTGGGTTAGGAAGATATAAATCCTAAGAAGCAACCATAGAAGTCTGTAAGAACCACCTTGCACCTTAATTGAACATGTAAAATAACATCCCTTAATGAGGCATGGGTTGGCAAGTGGATGGTTTTTTACTAATCCTAAGACATCTTTATTTTATATAGAATTTGAGCTCCCTTAGTTCAATAATTTTTTCCAATTTGAAAAATAAGCTAGACATAGAAATAAGGAGAAGCAATAGATAGGAACCATAGGTTAGGAGAGCCAAGTCTGGATAATTGGAGGATAACACCCAAGTGGTCTGGATGTTGATAGGAGGGATTCTTAATAATTTATGTCTCTAATACTCATTAGGAATGAAATCATTTTATTCTATGTTTGTTCTTTTGCTTTCATGAGAATAAGACCACTTTATTTATTTTACCTATTTTGTAGTTTTCCCATGGTTGCACTTTGACCACCATGTAGTGTTTGCTTGTTTGAGAGCCTTAGAGAGGTTATGTTCCTCTTTTATTGTCTTAGATTTATCAAATTATTTATATAAGTGTATTAATGTTATTTTGACATAATACAATGGTTGTCTTTGAATAACATGTTCATGGTGGTAGGTTGCCTAAACCTCTCATGACCATTGGCAAGAAGTAATAGAGTGAGACATCCTCTTGTTACTCTAATCTTTTGATGGGCCTTATTATGTTATAAGTACTTACCTAGTTTATTTATATCTATTAATGATTAGTTTCACTTGTATGATCATTTGAATGCTTATTTGATTTATATTTGGGACTGTAATCTCTTTAGGTAAGAACCAAGAATAGGATTGTAGGTGTTTCATGGTCATTCTCTTGTGTTAAGATACCCTTGCTTAGATATCCACCCTTACCTTTACCTAGTGATATAAACATTTTCAAAGGTGGGAGTCTCAAGATTAGGGGTATCTAGAGAAGTATGTTAACGATGATAAAAGGTTGGGCAGTGATCCTTCCTTATAATGGACAGCATATGCTTGGAAGTGGATAGGAGAACCATTGAATAATAACTATACTTTCATTATTTAATCAATCTTTGAAATGTGCTTATTACTTATGTGAATAAATGGATGGAGTTTGATTCAATTTTAATGCTTTAGTAGCTAACCTTCTAGTAATATTCTTGTAAAATAGAGATCTTAGATAATATTTCAATTATGGATTAAAACATCTATTTTCTATTTATTGAAACCTAAGTGTTAAACTAAGATGTAAATTCTTATGAGTTCTTGATTTATAGGATCTTGGGAAGAGTCCTGTATGTATCAGAAGTCTTTAGCCTTAGAGGCACTTTAAAATAAATTGACAAATGATTTCCTTGATTAAATATTTGTCATGAGTGGCTGGTATTTAAAGCATTGTGCACCTATTTATATTTGATTGAGAAGAGTTAATCAAATTAAAATTATCTAATAATGAATGGAACTAAGATAAAAAGCTAGGAGATTGTTATTGGGAAGTGTTGACCATTTTTTACCCCTCTATCAAAAAGGTCAACCCCTATTATTTTAAACTTGAATTTTCATGTCTTAATAGCCATTATCCTAGCTCTTTTATGCCTTTTTGAGGTCTTCCAATATGCTTTCTAAGGTCTTATTAGCATATTTTAAGGTTATTTGACAAGTTTAAGGTAAGAACTTATCTTTGTCTTATACTAATCTGGTCATTCCATGATGTGAATAAGGTTGTTCAAAAGGTGTCAAAGGTTATTAAGTGTATTTCAAAGTCATCCTACCCCTTCATCACCTTGCATAAACATTTAATACTTTTTTTAAGAGATTAAGGTTTTTTGTGAAGTTTAAGGTAAAGTTTTATGCAAGGGAAAGTGCATATAATTAACTTCAATTCATTTCAAAATCCCATAAGATGAAATTTCCATACAAATACATTTGTTTAATCTTGTGAAGTAGTTATCTAACTTACACATATGTTAGGAAATTTAGATGATGTCAATATTGTAGCTTCAATGTTCAAATGAGAGAGAATGACTCTTTTGTAGGTAGATATAAGCAATTGTACATACTTGGGAGATCCATTTGTAGGTAAAAAATGGTTCAAGAGTGTCTCTTAATATTCCAAAATTCAAATCCATTCTTGTAATGTAGGTATAGGTCTCATAAATGCAAAAGATGCTTCCTTTCCTCCATTGCTCCCTTGGCAAGCTCAAAAGGCCAATTTTGGATGCTCATTCAATACATCATAAGGATACTTGGGACCTAATATTTTTACCAAATAATGGGGTCTTAATTACCTTAAAATTCATATCCATCATATTTTTGGCCCCTCATTTATGAACAATCATTAAGAACAAGAGGTGGTCTTAAACCCTGCATAAACTCAACATGCTCATTTTTCTTATTGAAATGTAGTTTTAAGTCTATTGAAGGCATGAGATAAATAAGGGAGAATCTATATGTGTATAAAAAACCATCTCACACTTCATCCACCTAGTTTGGCATGTGTGTAATTAGAGATTGAGCAAAAGAGTTGTATAAGTTGAAATTATAGGTTTACACCACAGTTTTAAAATTCCTATAGGGTTTAATGCATACAAGTGATAATAAAATGTTTTTCATCATATTTTCCACCTTTTTTAGGTCCCTACAATAATTTTGTCACTCCATACTAGTCCTCTAAATAGCATTTATGTTCCTAGCCTGAGGATTGTTTATAGGCTTCCTAGATAAAAGTTATTTGATAAGGTTTAATCTTGACTTAAGAATATATATGAGGGTCCTAACATCATGATATAGGCAATTATGTAATTTATAAACATTATTAGGATTGAAAATATCAAACTAGTCATCATACAAGGCCTAAAACGTGAAAATGCAGACCTACAAGTCTATAAAACTATAGGTCTTTTTCCATGTGAGACACAATGAGCTGTGTACTAAGAGTTGAGTTTGAAAAATTAAAGGTTGAATTAAATTTAATTTATCTGAACTTTAATAATTCTAAGATCAATGGAGAAGGTGTGGTCTTAAATCCCAGTGTCAAGATACCCTAATGACTACCAATAGGACTATTTGACTAACTTGAGTTAGTTTCAAACTTGAGAAGAAGATGCAATACATAATAGTGGAGTTGGGGTTTAGATGGATATATAAGATTAAAAAGTCACTATAGTTCAAGGAATAACTGAATAAAGATCATATTGGATGGTCAAAACAAAGTCATTTTAAACCTTGAAGTCACGCAATCAAATTAGCTCCCACAGACCTACCTAATGTTGATAATTTGGCCTCCTAGGCCAAATTTTAACCCCTATAGCCAAAATATTTCCCATGACACAAATATAATATTTTATATGATGATATTAATTCATTAGGGTGTCATCATTGGTATATTTTTAAAGCATTTAATCATTTTTAGAGGTGTCATGGTATGTATTAGACTTGATTGTGAAATCATTACGTCATAGTTATTTTGGGTCTTTAGATGATGTAATAAGTATTAATGGTGTTACTTGGATGATTGGAAGAGTTTAAAGGTGATTTTTGAGGTCTAAATAGTTTTTTAATCTCTATTTAACAAAATTAAGATCTCTTACCAAAAACTAAGGTAATTTGGGGAAATTAAGATTGATAGTTCTCATGGTTTTAGGCCTATTTTAAGCCACTTCTTGTGATATAAGATTTTTCAACATTATATAGGTGTGTCCAAGCCTATTTTTAATCATTAAATGAGGTCTAGGATGTATTTAAGGTCACTCTCTATGATACACTCATTCAAACTTATTTCAAGCCTTCATAAACCCTTCAAGTCATCAAATAACTCTTCAAACACCTCATATTAGTCAAATTGCATTGAAAATTTTTGAAAATGTGGTGTTTAGGTGTCACATTATATTATTAATATCTCTTAAAATCATTTCATCACCATCTATTATGATGACAAGGTGTCCATATTCATAAAAGATTTCATTTTGGAGGTCAACCCCACTTTCCAACCATCAAAAGGGCCCCACACATGGGAAAATGTGACCTTTTAGCTTCCCCACCCATAATAACTAATTTTAAAACTTTTTTACTCCTCTTTTACCTCCCTCTACCATCCAATGTCCTTTCAAATATTTATACATGAAAAAATGTATAAAATAAAGGCTTTATAGGTTTTTTTAGCCCTTATGTGGATTCATATGGCCATGTCAGAGTTGGAAAAGGTTAGGTACTTCATGGAAAAGTCTATTTTAGGTATGAAAAATAATTTTCAAATCCAAAATGTGTAAGTGAATGTAGGAAAGGTAGTGAGATACCAATTGAGCTCTTGGCAAGATCATATGGCTCATTTTGAGTTGCATACTACAATCCATAGAAGAAGATTCAAATCCCAATATATTATCCAAAGGTGGGGGCCCTAGTGGGATTTAAATAATTTTAATTAGTTCTCATATCTATCCCTTGAGATTTATGAACAATTTCTAATAACCCCAAGTGATCTTAAACCCTCTTTAAACCACATAGGCCCTAATACAAGTAGATTCATGGAAATTTTGAGATCAGTGTGGTGGATAAAGCATGGAAGTGGGAATATAAGGGTATTTTGAGTGTTTTTATACTCTTCCAATCATGTCCCCATGGTACATAAAGGACAAATGAGTTATCCTTGGCAAACAATTTTTAGGTTATATGATAAAAATTGTGTTTTATACAAGAGCAAGACATGAATGTGATCAAATGAAGAGTCTCCATGTTACCTCCATACCTCTCTCATGATCCACATGATCACCATTTGATAGGATCAGACCTCGTTCAAGCTCTCTCAACATCCACCATGTGAATGAAAAAGGAAACATTTCAAGCTTGTTCTCATGACAGTCAATCTTTAGATTTAAAGTGTATGGACCAGTGTCTTCTTCAGGTGGAAAAAGTGATTCAAATATAGGTAGGATATCTCTCTCATATAAACAATATTCCTCATATCCATTAATTCTAAGAAGCTAGAAACTAGCTCCTAATTCCTTCATAAGCTATATTTTAAAGAAGTTAAGGTTTTTGAGCCTAGTTTAAGGTTTTTTGAGAGCCCCTAGGTTCATTTTTATTTAGTGTAATGTTTGTCCTAGCCAAAAAAATATCATTTCTTATTTAATATCCAATTTTATGATATATAGGGTTTAGTGGAATAGTCTTAAGTATTATAAGGGCAGTCCTTATGGTCTCATTAGAGTGTTTGATATGTGTTAAAGATTCAAAACCATTTTCACATTGTAGTGAGCCTATCTCCTAAACCCAAAAACTCCAAACCACATCTATAATACTACATAGTGGATCAAATTTTATTTAATCATTAAGAGATGAAATCACCTATTCAATCCAATCCAAATTCCCACAATGCCCTCACCAAGTTAAACTAGGGATATTGAAGACAATCTCATGAACAAAGGTCCAATCATGCTTGAGGGAGCTGAGTAGTAATACATATGCTTATGAGTGGAAACATGATTAAACTTGTTAATTAAATATATTTGAGGATATAAAGTTGCATCAATATTTTTATCAAGTTATGAATTGTTTCTAATGCCCAACTAACCCACACATGCACCATGAAGAGCTTCAAGAAATGAATTGTAGACCTACAAGTCTATAGACCTGTAGGTATTCATTCTCAAGTGTATGAGAAGATATTTTAGATATAATTGCCAAAAAAGACATATATAATGTATTTAATTTTGATTTATGGATGAATTTTAAGTATTATAACATTTGAGTTCTTAAAGGGATGATCAATAAGAATGGTCAAGATAAACTCTTAAAACCATGCACACACATAGTAAACCTAGTACACATAGACATGTTCAATCAATTTAGGATGATAATAAGGTTAATAAAGAATAATAATAGGTAAAATTCCTATGTATCATGCTTCAATACTCATGAATCCTAAAAATACCAATCATGATCGAGGAGGATATAGGTATACCTGCTCAGTCAAAATGTAAGACTTCCACCTATAGGCAGGATCTTCACTAAGGAGGTGAAAATGTCAAAAACATTGTATGTTGGTGAGGTGAAATAAATTTAAGGAGGTAAAATAAAATTTTATAAGTATCTCAATATACTTGGAAGGATCTAGTCCACTGAATCAATAAGAGCCTTGATAGGCTAGTCAGACTTTTAGTCCTACACAGATAGTTTCAAGCAAGACCTTGGTAGGTAGAATTAAAGTGTATTGAGACCCACATAGGGGTGAGGTGCATAATTAAAAACAAACTATATGAAATTTTTTCCTAATTTTCACCCTTGGAGAGGGTTATTTAGGCCCTTTCCAATTAAGCTACACTATTAGGACAACCCTAGGTTGTGGGTCACCTATGGTGGGGTTGAACCTCCAAAGAAGGTTATCTTCCTCTTGATGGATCACCTATGATAATGTTTTCACTAATAAAATCATTAGATAATGGGTAAATGGCTCCTAAAAACACTAAAAGGTTAATACACCAAGTTAAATGATAACTCACACAAGCATAAAACATACTCTTAAGAAGCATAAGATAGCTCTAGCTCACACAATCGCAAAATCTAACCAATTACATGAGTATTTCATACACTAGATTCAAGAAGCAAAGAATGAAACTAAGAGTTCTAAGACTCACAAAAATCTTACATTAATGGTAGGTAGAACACATATTTAGTCCTGCAATCAACTATAAAACACCCTAAAATAGTCAAGAAAGAAGAACAATGGGCATGAAATATTCTCCTTCACAATGCCATCATGCACAAGCTTACTAAACATAGTTAAAAGGAAAGAGATAGGTAAATTAATCTTTATTATCTTTAAAATTTATTTTATACAAATTTTGATAGGGTCTAACCTTATCAAATGAGAGTCTTTGCTCTTCTAGAATTGAGAGAGTCTTTTCTTCTCAAAAATTGAGAGAGAGGTTACAAAATGGAAAGAATGGGTAATATATCATAAAGGGAGAGATAGAGAAGAGGGAGAATAAGTACAGAAGTGATTAATTAATCTACCACCTTTATGATCAAATCAACCCCAATTCTCTATTGACAAGTTACCTTTTTGTCCCAATAGCCCCTGAATCCTCTCATTCACTGAGAGAAATGCACTAGAGGACAATAGTTGCCAAAGGTGGTGAGTCATGATCTTTCTTCTAAAGGAGAACCCTTAGATACCCTAAAATTCATTAAATGATATAGCTACTTTCTTTAACCACTAGATCTCCATCTTTGGAATCTACACTATCTCTACTTGCTTCATTATGAAGGCAAGGTCCTTATATCCATGTACTTGATAGAGTCATACCCAAGTTTACTATTAGTGGTTATTTGTCAGAGATGGGACCATATTTAAAGGTGAGATGCTTCTCTATAATTATTCATATCTACCCCTACTCAATATTTGATCATAGGTATAATATTATATATTGAAAACCAATCTCCTTCATTGGTTTTCATATAGTTACTACATATCAATAAAGAGCCTACAAGCTACATAGCCTCATTCTTGATCTCCATTAGGTCTAAATAAACCTATCTTATCCCTCAAAATTTATGTAAATCAAGAATTCACCATATACATAGGTCTTTTTTAAATATCATATTCATGAAACCATACTACAAACCAAAAGTATGGGCATTATATGTTCTAAATATTCAAACCAAAGGTTCATGGTATCAAAACCTTATGTTGACAACCCTTGAATATATAATTATGTCTACTTATGACATTAAATTGAGCTATAATGGTGAAAATATGTTCTTTGTATAACTATCCTCCATTTCAACCTAGGTCTCCATTATTTTCCACTTGAAATATCTTATCTTTTGACCTTTATTATTGACCATCGATTGGCTTCCTAGCATTTGAATGAGCACTATTGATCTTCTTGGATCTACTATCTTCAACTTTTAATATTAATACTATATCTTTATTTGGACTCTCCATATTGTGCCAACTATCAGTTCCACATTTGTTTCATAAGATTATGCTAACTTTTTGACCTCTTGTGCAATGTAGATCTACTTTTGTATGATTAAACATGAGCCCTAGATTTTCTAAAAGTCTAATGCACTTATGAAACTTGATAGCTCCTTATTATCCTTTGAGATCCATTCACTTGTTAAATCATTACTCACTATTGATCTAATCTATATGAGTGAATATAGGCTATTATATCTTGGGATCCACTGACATCTATCAAATCAATGCATACCATTGGATCTCTATAAGGACACCTGAGATCTTTCCACTTGTTAGCTTCTCTCTTATTTTGACTTTTTGACTTGACACTCATCATTCATCTTGATTTCAAAAAATTAAATGCTCATCATTATATATTTGGGACCCACTAATTCTATCCTCACTCATTTGCCATTGAATATTTGGTATGATTGAATGCCAACTATAGATCTTTCTCATTTGAAATCAAATAGCTATTTTTTGGGGCTTAATCTTGACATCCATGTAAATGTCTCCTTATACTTATTCAACTTTGAATGCTTATAAATTCAGATGGACAACTCATCAAGTCATAAAACTTGTATAAAATGTTAAAGGCATGAATAAATTCATGTCCATGTAATATTTTATCCCTAAGAGTCATTCCAAGCATACTTATTAAATACACAATCAATGCTAACCAATCCATTTATGCATTACATTCTCATCATGGTCTATTTCTTTTGGACTTGTGCTTCAACTATTGTCCCTTAAGAAGGATCTAATGAATTTATAAGCCTTTATGCAACCTGATCCATGCTTTTGAATGCTTGAAACATCATGAAATCCTACTAGTATTTTTCATTTTGCAATCATAGACCTATTTCAAGACATGCTTCTCAAATATCAATAAAGCACACTTTAAGCTTGATTAAAGTGTTTCAAAAGCTTTGTAAGCAATATGAGATATTCTTCTCTCATTTTAGGTCCACTCATTCCATCTATAACTCTACTTAGTTTAACATTCCATACCAATACCTTTAGACAATTTTACATTTAGGTATATTTCTAAATGTAGGCCAAAATTATCTAATATTTTTGGTGACATCTTAGGGTTATATGCCTACTATGAAAGAGACTAGTAGCCTTAAACTGATCCATTGGGAATGGAGTCTCAATATTTTTCCCAACTAAAACTATTGTGAGATTGATAGAATGCTGACAATTACCCAAAAAACCTCCTCTTAAATCAAAAGGAACAAAAGAAAAAAACAACACCAAAGTGCCCAAGGCACTTATTTAAATGGAAACACATAGTTGAAAGGGAAATGTGCACATGGCACTTAGAGGAAAGCATGAAATCTACTCTAATATGTTATAATGTTGTATAGCAAATGCAAAATTTTCTAATAACAAGGCTTTAAATGAGTTCCATTGATTGGGATGCGTAATACCTCTCCATCCAATTAGGAAAGCTAAAAATCATTATGTTGTTTGCATCCATGGATCAAATAAGGGACACTCCACAAGCTATTAATCTTGGTGTGGTTTCCTAGCTTGGTGTTATTTGAGTCCCATTTGAGGAATAAGTCCCCTTCTTTGAAGTCCCTTGTTGTGGGTACTTTTTTAGAATATTCCTTGACCTAAGCTTGATGTGACTCTAATGTCTTCATTCTAAGGTCACCAGTTTCTTCAAGATCTATGAGCTCTGCCATCCTCATTCTCACAGAATCACTTTTCTTCAACTCAAGCTATTGGGTTAACTCCAAGTTAGGTAGTTTAAGAAAAATGGGTAATTTGGATTCCCTTCCATACATAAGGACATATGGATTATTTATAATGGTATCATTGGGAGTCACTTTATCAGCACACAAGGTTGTCCTTAGCTTTGAATTATAAACTCATTGATTTTCCTTCATGGTCCTCTTGATAATCCTTATCAAGTACTTGTTTGTGGACTCTACTAGTCCATTGCCTTGGGGTTAATAATTGGAGTATGTGATAAGGTATATTCCTAGCTTGAATTCCCATTCACTTGTCTTCATACCCATAAATGCTAAGGCATTATCTAAAATTATATTAGCTAGGACACCAAACCTGGTCACTATGATATCATAGAAGTCTAATATGGCTATACTCAGCTTATTTTAAAGTAATTTCTTACATAAACTTGGTGAAGTAGTAAATTTAAATGAGTACCCACTTATGTCCTACACTAGAAGGTGGATTGATCATTCTGATGATGTCCAGCCCCCATTGCATGAAGGGTTATTCCACCTAGATTCAGTTGAGTGAAAGAGCTACTAATATCTACTTTCCTAAAAATAGAGCACACTTTTGAAATTTTTTGACTGATTCAAAGTCATTTTTGAAAAGTCTAAGCCAATAATATCTATCTCTCATTATCTTTGTTGCTATTTTTCTTGGAGAAAAATGGCCTCCTATAGGTCCATCATGAAACTGCTCTAATAGCTTTGTCACTTGATTGTCATCAATGCACCCAAGAAGTACCCCATTGATGTCCCTTTTGAAAATAACACCATAAAATAATGCATAAGGTATGGATTGAAGATTGAAACACCTTATTTTTGTTCTATCTAAACCTTGAGGGCATTCTCCTATCATCAAGAAATGGGTCATATCTTGGAGCTAGCCATTTTTAAGTGGAGGAGCATCTGATTGTGAGTTATCTTGTGTCACAAAATAACCTCTTTATCTTCTTAAATGTCATCCACCATATGGTCACACAAACCTTTTCCTCTTATCATCTTGGCAACCTTAATCTTCACATCATACTCCATAACCTTGATAATCCAGCCTGCTCTTTTCTCATTCAAATCCTTCTTAAAGAGGAAGTCCCTAACTCTAAAATGAGACACCATAAGATGAACCTTACTATTGGAGAGAATTGGTCTAAACTTATTTAGGCTCCTTAAATCTTTAAGAACCTACTTTTCTATGAATTTATACCTTACCTCATATCCCTCTAGCCCTTGACTAAAAAAGGCAATTGGCTACTCAAGTCCTTTACCATTCTTCCACATCAACATAGATGATATGTTGTCAACATTGGAAAAGTTGTACAATATGAAACCCTTTGATAAATTAGGATTTATGAGTGAGGGTGCTTGGGTAATGGCCTACTTTATGGCCTCAAATGTTGCCTTACCTTTATTTGAGAAAGAAAACACTTGGATTTCTTTTAAGCATGGTTGTGATATGTTTGATTAGGTTTAAAAAACTAGGTATAAACCTTCTCACAAAGTTTATTTTCCCAAAGAAGCTCTGGATTCCTTTATTGTGCTTGGGTAGAGCTATTGCTAAGATAACACTTATTCTATCAGGGTCAATGGATATTCCCTCCTTTGAGACAATATGACCCAAAAGTTTACCTTCATGAATGGAAAACAAACATTTCTTGGGATTTAAAGAGATCCCATACTCTTTACATCTTTAAAAGACCAAACTTATATGTTCCATGTGCTCACTAGCCTTCTTAGATAAAACTATGATCTCATCCAAGTAGACCAACATAATTTGATTCAACAACCCTTAAAAATCCATTTTCATGCCTCTTTAGAAAGTTAGCCTAGTATTTGACAATTCAAAAGGCATCTTATAGTAAGCATATGTGCCCCACTTTGTGATGAAGGTAGTCTTATATTGATATTATTCTCTCACCAGTACTTGATTGTAACTTAAATATCCATCCAAGAGGGAGAAGCATTCTGAACCAACAATTATCTGAAAGAGTTGCTCCATGGATAGCAAAGGATAGTGATCATTTAAAGAGACCCTATTTAGATCCCTAAAGTCAACACATAATCTGATCTCCCCACTCTTCTTCCTCACAGGTACCAGATTGGCTACCCATGAGGAGTTCTTAATGGGAAATATGATCTTGGATTCAATCAATTTGGTCAATTATTTCCTTATAAGCTCTTCTATTTTGGGGTGTATAGACCTCTAATTTTTCATGATAGGCTTGGCATTAGCCTCTAGTTCTATAGTGTGTTGGGCTAGCTTGGGATAAAATCCCATTAGGTCACTATATTCTCAAGCAAATATGTTTGCATATTCTTTACAAAGTTTTATGAAAGTATGCCTCTCAGCTTTAGTTCTTCCCTTTCCAAGCTTGAGGAGCTTGTCTTTAAAGATAAGGACTTTTTCATAGTTTTCTTCATTGGTTGACATCACTCCCTTATATTTTCTCATATGATCTCCCTCATGGAAAAGACCTTAAAGGGTAACAATCCCTTTAGGAAGTTTATTGGATCTCAATTAAACTATTTTCTCTTCATATTGATGTTGAAATTTTTCTTGGTTTATTAAAGATAATTATGCTTCCTACTGCAAGAAATAGGCAATTTCTTGTCATTTTAAAAGACCTAACAATGAGCTTCATTGTATGGCACTGATGGTCTAACTGTCACTTTGACATATAGATGCACCTTAGTCTTTTTCAAATCATTGGGGATATCAAATTGAGCTCCCACAACTACCAACCTATCAGCATGTTGACTTTGATTTATTGGTATGGCTTAGATGTCAAAATCCTCAAAATCCTTAATTAGGTCCCATACTCTAAGTTTTTAGACTTCATCAAGGGATTTTTGGTGATATTATGGATTCCAACCTGGTACACTATTAACTCACTATCCCCTTAAACTTATAACTAATTGATTCCTCTCTTATTATCCCATTCAAGGCCATGGATGAGACCTTCATATTATTTTTCATTACAATAGAAACTAAATTAAAACCTATAAGAAGACAAATATTTATCACTTGAGGGGGATACCAGCATTGCACTTGTACCAACTCCATGTTTTCTCTTTTGACCATCAAAGAACATTTTCCATAAGCCATTAGGATCTTATTTAGATCCAATGAGGGATGGCATGGACTGATTCTCTTCATACAAGTAGTAGACACCCATGTCCCTCTCTTCAACTCCTTCCAAGGAATCAATTAACTAATATTCATTCCATAGCTCATCCAAGAACATATATGGTATTGTAACAACCCACCTAGTTACACTTAGAAGAAAAATAGTAAGTTTTTTTTAAAACTAAACATTGAACATAGAATCAACCACTTACTCAGATTGCTATAAATCAAGTCTACCCTATCCTATCCTAAGTATCTAGACCCAATGTCGTCATCACAATTTTGTGCAGCCTACATATCTGCTCATCAGAATTATGGTCTGATGTAGTTCTCCTTTCAAATGTGATGGTCTCCTCCATGAGATGTCACCACTGAAGGGGTTGGCACTCTAAACCAAATAGGTAACAAACTACTTACAACATAGATGATATTCTAAAGCTCAAGTCTATAATTCCACAGCTAAGTGATACACTCAAATAACACCTTATTATCTAGGTTTGTGTGCTTACCCAACACTCTCACATAAAACCTAGATAAAAGCAATGATGAAGGAATCTACATTCCTAGTTACATAAAAAATCACATACTAGATACATCTAAGTATATATCTATAGCACATAATAGTCAAACTTAACATTCATTTAAACTCACAAGATTGTATGCATGCACACATGTTCTCTTGCTAACTGATATAAACATATAGCTCAAGTAATAATCAACAAAATCATTAGAACAATCAATTTAGGTAAGATTCTATATATACAGCTACAATATGTACCACCCAAGTATATACATCTAAGATGAAGTATCCTATGAGATTCCATACTATCATAGTTCATGATCACTCTACCCAACATTATCAAACTTAACATCTATATTTATTTAGGTATGGGTCAAGACATAATAATTATAGTATATACCATATGGGTATTTTTTGTACTATAAAACATTATGACATCCCATACTATCATAGTATTTGTGTTGGATTATTTGAATTGACACCAACAACAATCTTCACCCAACCAATATAAATAAAGTCAGGATTATACTATTCGAGTATACATTCAATAATAATACAATGAGAACATAATCTTAAGGCACACCTCATCAAGCACAATGCTATTATATAAATGAGTAATCACTTGCATAATTAATTTCCTCATAAATTATACTGCATATAGTGTTCATCCTATAAGATGCGATAAACTTGATCCTGCTGACAAGTTTGCATAACAGTATTGTGCTACATAAAGGCTATTTGCTTTCACTAGCATTTATAATAGATGTCACACTAAGTAATACCTATCAAGTTTAGATCCTATGCCCACACTCACTCCCTAAGCTACCATACATATATGCAATATCTCTTACATACACAGAATCAGGTCTAGAAGTAGTTTTACCTAACTACTAAAGGTATAAATATTTACTCAATAGTTTTATCATACAAGGGAAAGGTATAAATACATTCCTTTATCATAGAGAGAAGACTCAAGGATCCTTACAACTCTATCACCTACATCAAATAGGTATAATATAAGACTATTGATGTCCAACATCATTCTTGTGTCCTCCTATACTACCACACTATGAGTTTTAAATCTTATACAAAAAGGGTATCAATTAGTTTGTATACCGTTATTCAATACTAACTCATAATATTATCCTCTCATGTATAATATCTACATATAGATGGGTTACATAACCATATAGTAAGTATGTTGTGGTTATTGATTCAAGAGTCCTTAGATAACCATACTTGTCAGGTATATGTATCAAAGGACTTTAACATCATGCATGCAATATCAAATATCAATAAAAATTTCTTGATATGCTTGTACACCCATGTGTTGTAAGATTATACTACATAATGTGTATCATAAATAAAAATACTTTTCAACTATGATACCACACAATATGCAAATCATACATATGAATTGACAATGTTAATCTAATATTACTTTGATCCAATTTTTTAAATAACATATGATCATCTAGATCAATCCAATTCATAACACATCACTTGATCAGGTTATCATACCCGTCCAAGCTTGAGAAACCATCTTGAGAAACTTTATCACTACTTGGCCATATCATTAATATGGCCCCATAATTTACATATCAGATAAATACTCCAAATCATAAGCTCACCATCTGGGTAAACAAATCTAAGGATCAAGATCACATACATGTAATATCTAATATAATTAAGTATACATTGACAAAACCATGCCAATCAAACATGACATCAAAAATCTATTTTAACTTATCTATAATAGATAATTCAAGCATAATTTCATTATTTCTATAGAAGAAGTACATTTAAGAAATGAATATCTTTTTGACATTTCCTAGATTGGTTAAATTTGGTATCCCCTAAAACTAATAAAATTAAGAAAAAACTTTAATTACCCATTTTCATAAATTTAAACTAACACAAAATATCCCCAATCATAAGCTTTATAATATTTTCATTGCATATACAAGAAAAATCCTTTATATTGGGAACCTACCCTTGGACAGTTTCCTTATTAGGTTTAAAATAATGCTGACAACCAACTTGCATGCCACAAAGCAATTGATTTATATCTATCTCAACAAATTCCACAAATTTCATTTATAATATGTTTTTAAATGGAAAATATTGTTATAATAAACATGGGTTTATTTTTTATTTCTTCCCGTTAACTCATAAAAATATATAAAAATCAAATATACTCTTGTCAATGGATTTAATAAGTCACTTAAAATACTATAAAATTAAGGCAATCAACAAGAGATTTACCAAAATTAATAAACATTAAATTACACTAAACCTCTAACCTAATCTCTAACCTTATTAATATATATTTAACCATATATATTTTTAAAACGTTTATTTTATATTTATACAAATAAATTTTAAACAAGGTCTCGCACTAGCCTTCCCATCAACTCACAATAATGTAGAAAATAAATATTCATCAGCCAACAAAGAACTCTTGATAGAATTAAGGAAAGTGGCTTTCACGGTAATTTGTTAAATTCAAGAAAAGATGTGGAGTGGCTGGCCCAAAAAATACATGTGGCCACATGACATATAAATTATATATGTCATGTTCAAACATGGAGATAAATGCATATTCATGGTCAGTTGAAAAGCGTAGAGGGATTTATTAGTCCATTAAAATCCTTGACTAAAATGTAATGTGGTTTGACTTGAGTCGAAACAAATGAGATAAAAATAATGGTGGTGGTTTTACTCTTGGGCTAAGTTAAAGAAAAGAAAGGAATAAAATTTGATATGGCATCATGGGAATGAAAAGGTAGCTCCAGTAGACATTTCGATGGTCCAATCTAGAAACCATTAATACAAACCAAAACCAAAGTAGCATGCGATGGATAAATCCAATAGTTTTCAAATAACCACTCCTCCAAGAATCATAAAAAACCAAAATATGTGCCATCAATTCTATTTCTAGGTGGTAAGTTGGGATTCGGCAGCAATGCCCTAACAATGGTCTGAAGCTAAATCTCAGATTAAGTCAATAGACTAGATTATCAACTCAGCATTCCTTGTAGAGTAATAAGAGCTCAAAAATACCAAATCCCAATATGGAAGTCTGAGGTAATGTGGGTTAATTTCCTCGACTAAAGTGGAATGTGGTTTCATTGAATATTCAAACCAATGACATAATGAAGTGGTGGCATGTCACTCTTGGACTGAGATAAAAAAATAAAAGGAAAGGACTTGATATGGAAACATGTTAAAATAATAGAATGAATTTTAATGAAAAGGCAAATTTGGGAATTTTTGCTTTGATGAGAGCATCGCAGCCAATGAAGAAAACAATAACTATTGTTTACACATACATTATATATTTTTAACATGTATAAAAAAAGAAACATACTTGAAGTGTAATTAAGGCACAAGGGGAAGTTCTGAGTTCTTGATTTGAAAGAGATGGTACACTTCTTTTGTTGTAGATAAATTTTCCCTTCTACCTTCCAAACCCTTCTTTTTTTTATTTTTGATACTTCCACTTCCCTTTTTGTGTATTCTTGTATGTGTAAATCCTTCTCTTTTTCTTTTCTTAATACATTTTTTTTTCATTTTCCATCCTTTGCATGCCACTTAAAACCAAAGTTGTAGGCTTTGTTCCAAAACAATTAACTGGGAGTCTCACAAGTAATTATATGATAAATTCCCCATTTATCACTCTTGATTTCTCAATTATTATTAACTCAACTTCCATTTCCAATTAAAGCCATCGCAAGATTTCATGCATTAATAATTAATAATCACTTTCCACTTGACTATCAATAGATAAGTCTTTTTAAAGTATATGTTCATCTTAATATTTAATTAGGATTCATACCCATAATCAATTTAGCATAATTAATAATTTGAATATCACAATTTAATAATTATCTAATATAATTAAATAATTTAAGATTATTTAAATCTTTAATTTGATAAATCAAATATAGCATTACTATTATTTTAATTTATCATTGAAAAATGAATTAATAACACCATTTATAAAGTACAATATAAAGCATCTCAAAACATAATAAACATTACAACCAATTTCAAATCCATGGATTTAAAGGTAAAAACATAGGGTGAAATCAGGTTGTGCTAGGTATCTCCTCATGGTGAGTGTTTAATTATTGACCAACTAGATGTTCGTCCTCATCAAGGATGGTGAAATTGAGCTTTATGTTATCTATCCCATAAGGATCTATGTGGAATCATGTAATGGTTTTAGATTTTATAGACACTTTGGTCCCATATCTTGTTCTGAATTCCATGTACAACCAATAACCTCCAATCTTTATTGTGAACTCCCTGGATAAGTAGAGTGCAAAATGAGGAAGTACATCCAAGACCAACACATCTTGAACCACTAAGACACTAGGACAAGCAAGCAGGGTCAAGTTGAGATCCTTGATTATGTTAGATGGGTTGGTGGAAGATCCATCTAGTTGCAACACTCTTTTAGACTGGGGTTGATACTTCAAACCAAGTTGGTCTAATATAGACTTTGGCATTACTGAAGTTTTATCCCCACTATCTATAAAGAAGTTTTCACTAAAGAGTCACCAATTATTATTAAAATGTATAAGGGAATAGGTTTGACTACCTTACTTGATTTCCCTTCATTTTTTCCTTTGGTTTCATTAGTGAGAACCTCATTTACCTTGCTTTATGGCTTGTCTACAATTGGTGCAACATTAATCTTGGACAAACCTTCTTAAATAATATCCACTTGAATGGGCATGGAAATCATATCCCTCATTGGCACATTCACATTGGACTTCTTCATTTTCTCCATAATGTTGATGGGTGAACCACCAACCTTTGGTTATGCTTTGGGGGCCACAATTGTACCTTGAGTTTGTGACTTTTAGGGAACAAAGGCATTCCCCTAATTTTGATTCTTTGAAGTAATTAGAACGTTTTTAATAGTAGTAGGTTGTTTTGGATTTGATATTAAAGGATTAATGGTAGGAATATCTTTGACTATTTCCTGATTACCATCCATGTTCCTTATTTTTAAACTTGTATTTATTGCCACTGAGATGTATACTTGGCTAGAACTAGTCTATTTATTGAGTGCATAGCATTCTTATTACTCATAGTTAACCATTATAGCACCTAACTATCTTGGTCCTTGATCAGGGATATGACCTTATTAAGTCTCTTCTAGTTTTGTCATCATGGGAACCTATGTGTTTTGACCCAGGAGAGCTTGATTGTACCCATAATTTGTAGCCTACTACCATTTATCATTGAAATATTGAGTGAAATTAGTGTTTGGGATAATGGATTTCCCAAAATACTAATTCTAAGGCATGATACCTTTAGCTTCTTGAGAAAAAATATTTTGAATGGGGACCAAGGTGTTGGAAGTGCTTGCAATATTTGGAGTATAGTTATTCTATCTATTACAAATAGGTTGGCCTTGTCCTTGGTTTTGATCTTGTCCTTGGCCTTGTAAATTCCTTTTTTGGGGTGTCTTATTGGCTTGATAAGATTGTTTTTGAGGTTGATATGAGGCTTGATGAGGCCTATTGAAAGCTTTCTACCTCTTAACATTTACTAGTTCATTTCCCAAAGCTTGAAACATGCTCTTAAGCTCTTGAAACTTCTTTTGCACTTGGGAATCACTAGATCCACTAGTGGAAGCCTTTTCTTGCTTAGGCATAGGTATGGCAGAAATTATAGGTATAGGAGGAAGGACATAAAGGGTATGAATAGAAATAGGAGATGGTTTGATCATAGGGAATAAAGGCATTGGTGGTCTAGGTGTTAGCTTGCCAGCTTGGACTAGACAATTTTCTACCCTGATTGCCACTTCATATGCATTTGGCAATGTGTTCCCTCTTATAGACACCTAAAACTGGCCACCAATGACCTCTAACTAGGGTTTTGACCAATTTCTATCAAAATTCACAATTTATCCTAAAACACTAAAATACATTAAAAGCTTTGAACCTATCATATACAAGTGCCAATTTTAGCCAAAGTATCATTAAGTGGGGCAATGCAATTTATGAGACAGCTAACTTTGATCAGATCATTTCGAGTCAAAATGACATTTTTGCACCTAGGTGCTCTAGATTGCTCTTTTTTACCAAATTTATTTCATGAGACACATGTATTTGTTATTTTGCGTTGGCAACATACTAAATGGGATAATTGATCCAATGTATCTAACATCGCCTTCCAATTCTAATCCAATTAAATTTCAAGCCAATAATATGACATTCTGACCAATTTAATTAATTTTTACACTAATTATTAAGATTTACATCAAAGTTGACTAATCATGTTTAAGGCTAATTAATTTGAATCAAAAAATTAAGTTAATTTTCCATGGAACTTGTTGAATATTTTATTAATGGAAATTGATATTGAGTTTATACATCATAAAGTGACATCATTTCTTGGGAGGACATCCCTAGGCCATAAATGCACAAAATATTAGGATTAAGCCTTCACATGCCTCATTAATGCCTTCCATGCCTCTTTAATGCCTCTCTATCCCAAATATTTATGAGGGAATTTATCAAATTTATCTTCCAAAATTGAATGGATCTTTAGCCACACATCTTCATCTTGAGAAGGATGATTCAGGTTCATTCTGATCATTTTTTAAAATATATAAATAACAAACCTTGCCTATTGAATTTTAATCTCTTTTCAAGCCAAAGTTACCATGCCAAAATAGCTTCAATACACATCTTTATGTAGTATTATTATGCCCAAATATTGAGCCAAATCCATCACAAACGTAGCAAATAGTTCCAAGAGGAGATGAAGGTAGCCAAACTCCATTGATGAAGACCTCTTAGGCATAATCCAAGTAATAAAATAAAATAAGAATCTTGGATCATAAAAGAAGGTAAGAAAAGTAATATTATTGAATTTTATTTGTGATTTGTTCATTTGCATTCTTCATCATGCTCCCCCCTTCAAATAGGCTTAAGGTGTTAACATTAATGTGTTTTGTTTAGATTTGATTTCATTCACTAACACCATAATAATCTCCCCTTTTTTCAACCCTATGTTCACAAATGTCATGCTCAATGGGACATAGCATCATAAATTTGGTCAAATAGCATCTACAAGTAAACTACTAACCATTGTCATGTAGGATCTTGAAGTGTGGAAGTAAAGGAGGTAAAAATTTTGAGCAAAAGTCTATTTTTATGGAAGTCACAATTTTGTCACTATGAATTCATGGTTTTATCCTCTAGAGTACAATCTTTAAAATCATATAATCATGGGTTTAACATTTCAAGTTCTGATATTATGTTTAAACTATGTTTTTTGGACTAATTTTATCTATCTATAGATCCCATATCCATTTTGCAATCCCGTTATTGGCTAGTCATGATATTCCAATATTATAACTAGATAGTCATGGGATTGCCTATCTTAGTCATAATATTAGTAGTAAACCATTAGTGGTTAAGTGATAATACCACAACTCTCATAGTGGTAGTATTTCACTCGAGATTGTCAACTTGAATAACGAGATTGTCAACTTGAATAGCAATATTGTTGATCTAAGTAGCAAGATTATCAACCCAAATAGGGATATTATTGACTTGAATAACAATATTATTGACCCAAGTAGAAATATTATTATCCTGAGTAATGATATTTTGCTTTTTTATCAAACTAACCTGAGTGTAGATATTGCCTGTTTAAGTCACAATTTTTTAGAGTAGCAGGATTGCCCTGTGGAGTAGTGGGATTGCACTATCTGAAACTTGAGAGTTCATTTTTCAAAGGTTTTTATCTAATCTGGAAAAGTGATTCAAGACTAAATGAAACTCTAGATTTTTATTTTCAGGGCCAATGTGAAAAAGGATCTAAAAAACCTTAATCTAGTCTTTTTAAACTCTTTTTAAGTGCTTAAAAAGGATTTTAAACATTCATTTTGGTGCTTAAGAAAACACTTAGAAGTTTGCTTGAATAGTTTTTAGTTGTTCTTTACAAGTTTTTACATCTTAAATCCAAGGGGTTAAAATAACATCATCACACATTTTGTTTAGTACTTTAAAATTGAACACACTTCATATTTTTGCAAGTTGATTCTTATTATTTCTTTAGTTATTTTTTATTGAGAAAATAGGGAGTTGTGCATGTATGCTCTCCCCCTGTCCCCTATAGATAACTTGTGGGATCAAAATCACCAGCTTTATTACAAAGTTACTTAGTCCAAAGGCATAAAAGAGAAGTTTTTAAGGCTCCCCTAGGACCCATATGGCTTGGGTGACCTAGAAACAACCCTAAATCTCTTTTACTTGGTTTTTTACTTTCATTGCATCTTGGCTTATGAGGGGGATTTCATTACCTCCCATAAGTTCTTTAAGGAATATTTGACCTAGAGTTTCATCTACTAGCATCGTCTTTAACCCCTCTCCATGGAGGGGTATATAAATTGGGATCACCCCATATGGATGATGGTTTGAGTAGTTAAATCATCTCCTATCACTAGCACTAAGCCCAAGATGTTTGAGAACATTTAACATCATACTACACTGAGAAATGGATAGATGTAGTGGTTGTAAAAAGGGAAATACCTTTTTACAACAAGCCAAGTTATATGAATCTTATTGATGTGTTGCTTCTCTTACATTTTGATAATGAAAGTCTTGTGCATCTAATCCATATAGATGTTTAAAAACTTAATATTTAGTTAACTCCACTTTGCCATACCTTGTTAGTTTAGGGCTTAATATGATTAGTTAGTTAATTTGTCTTTGTCTTAGATTATTTGGTATTGTTTGGAGTTAAAATTATTTGTTAACAAAGGGTTACATAACCAAACACATTGTCCACCATTTTCTTGAACAAGGAGGCATTATGGTTCCCAAGTGAAAATAATATATTTTCTTGTTCACATTCTTATCATAAACTTTGTGTAATATCTTCCAATTTAGTGTAGTTATGTTTCCCATTTGAGTCTAGACCTATTACCACTTTTTATTTAAGTCCCTCATTGATAGTTTAATTTTGAAATTAGACTCTTCAAAGTTTTAAATGTTGATGTTTTAAATTGGGTTCACCACTTTGCACTTGACTTGTTTTAACTTGAGTTTAATTCCCAATTTGAATTGAGGGTTGTTTTTAGACTCAACATCATTATCATAATTTATTAAGACTCAAGTCATCTTGCGTATCACTCATGTTTTGATTCTTAAGCTACATTTTATAATATCCATCCTATTTCACCTTTTGTCTTTAGTCCATTTGATAGCACACTTACGCCTTAGAGACTTGTCAAATTTGTGTGTGGGTATCATTTGAGTTAAGGAGAGTAGTATTACACTGCCAAAATCATGTTAAAACTATTTTTTTCTTAGAGTCTTGAAACAATCATTTACCACACCTTTTGAGCATTTTTGTGTGGCTACACTACTCAAATTATTTTGAAACATGTTTTCTAGGCCTATTCATAGAGAGTCAAAGTTTTTCCAACTTTAAACCTTTTCAAGTTTCTTTGAGAGCCTTTGTCTAGCATGGTTATGCCATTCACCTTTGTCTAGCTCATTGATCAAAAGATTTTGTTTTTTGACATTATTTGGGAGAAAATAAACCATCTCCATGTGCCTTATGTTTCATACCTCATACTTATTGATCAATTTTATGTCCAAGAGTCATATTTCTAGGCTTTGTTAGAAGTGTTTCAAATTTTTTAGATTAAATATATAATCTTTTAAATTTTAGCTTTTGATGCCATTTGACCAAAATTCCTATCATATACATTTGTTTGAGCCTAGATTTTGATGCTACATTTAGCCAAAAGTCCTAGTAAATTTTGTTTTTCTTAGATTGGACTCATTTGAAAAAATGTGAACTAGTATTTGGCATTTTGATTTACAGCCCTTTTACTTGACCTTTTTGTGTGAGACATGAATATTAGATATTGATGTTAGCTTGTTTTATCATAAGTCATTGCATTAATATTTTTTGATATACATATCCATATTTTTTACCAAGTTAGACCAAGTTTGAACCTCTTTTTAGACATCTCATTTTTAGAGTTTATATAACTCTATTTCAATTTGTCACAAAGCATTCACTATGGATCCCAACATGTATTCCTACACTCATGATGGCCTCATTTACAATTTAGGATTTATTAATGTGGTCACATAAGAAGAAATGGTTCAAGACCCCTATGCAGATAATGTTGCTTATGAGATGGATTCTTATCCATCTTATAACACTTAAGAAGGGGCAAAAAACCAAGAACCATTGGCTCATTATTTGGTAAACATGACTCCTTACTCATATCAAGATCAAGAACAAATAGAGTAGTATCTAGCTTCAGTGCCTACAATTGAAGAATTAATTCCTCAATAACCATACTATGTTACTACACCATCCACATATGATCCTTATCTCTTTGAGCATCACTTGTTGGAAAATAAGGATGAGATTTTGGTTAAAGCTATAGAAGTAGGGGTCAAGTTTCCAATGGAATTCCCCCATGAAACTTTGTCAAGTTTAATAAAAATGCTTCATAACATAATTTATAGTCAGTAGGCTTATTATAGTAATCCTTTATCTCTAGTCCAAATGCCATATCAAGACCCTAGTATGTTTTTCAAAGGCAAAGACCTCATGGAGGATCACTTTGTATAAATGTAGATAGCATGTCAAATGTACTTGAACCTAGAATACAATTTTAACTAGATGACCATGTAAAATAGACCTCTCATAGATCTAGTTCCTTTAATAAGAGTGTTAACAGAATTGACTAGTCAAGACAATCAGGGTGTTGACCCATTCACATAAAACATTTTGGTCAATAATTTTTTTCATATGCCAACCATCGAAGAAGTGTCTTCTGCTTCTATGTAGAGCATTGAGAAAAATATAGTGGATAATGCACAAGCAACATCCAATCCAAACCAAAGTGGTGTAAGTACATAAAAAATTAGTATACAAACAAGTGTAATTTTTAGTTAACACCATGAGTGGTTCTCAAAATTAGGGAGTAGGAATTTCTACATCCCAACCTAAACTAACTAATATCACTAATCCTCAACTAGTTACTTCTTCAAATGCTCATCCAATAGGATTAGGTAGTCATCTAGTGACCAATGTCATTCCTTAATAAAAAAATGTGATGAATCCTACTCCTCCCCAATAGGTAACAAGTAGTGTTACACAACAATAGGGACAATTTAACATACCAACACATTATAGGTAGACTATATTGCCACATGAATAGGGGCAACCAATGTTCCACCTCACCAAGTAGTAGTCAACATACCTCTTTCCTTGTAGACTAATATACCAATTCAAAGCCAAATGATGTCTAATCAACATCATACAAATATTGGTTAGTGATAACTACTTAATATCACATAATATTCAACTTACCAACATGGATTCATGTAACAAAGAAGTTTTAATTTTACTCAAGCACCAATTACTTAACCTTTACCTTTTGTGCAGAATATGCCACTAGTTCAATGATATGATCTTGGTTTATAAGTACCCCCTCAACATCAAGGTTTGATTAGTCAATAGTAGGTCCCTATTCAACACCATTAGGCATAATATAACCATATCCCTCCATCCCAACCTCAACATGCCCAAACTCAGATCTACTTACCTAACCCAAACTAGAATATCCCACCATAGTATGTATAAATTTAACAAGAAAACCCTATTCCACATATGTGTATTCTTAGTTTGTTTCCCAACCAAACCAACATACCCCATAAAACACCTCCATCATACCTCGATCAAATTTCTCCACTTCTGACTACCCAACCATCTACCCAAGCCAATATTCCCTCTAGTTTCCTAGCCCAAAAATTACAACATATGAAGGATACAATCATTTACATCCAAGTTGGGAAACAAACCAAAAATTTTAAGTTGGATGATGTGTGTTCTTATCCATTTAACATGGAGTAATTATAGATACCATTTCCTTTAGGATATGAACCATCAGAATTTGATAAATACAAGGGGAAAGATGACCCCAAGGCTCATTTGACTATGTTATTTGTTGCATGCTAGCCAATGGCATATAGCTTCATATACCTTTTACTTTTGTTCCTAAGGATTCTAGTAAGCCAAGCCTTAGAATGGTTTTTGAAGTTTCCCAATAATTTAGTCTCAAATTTTGATGATCTTTCAAACCAATTTGTGTAGTACTTTTGATACAATCTCAATCATGAGACTTCATTAGTCAACTTGATGAAAGCCAAGAAAAATGCTAATGAGACCTTTAAAAGTTATCTACAGTGATTGAGAGACTTTACAAGCTGATTCACCCATAGTTTTCTAGATAAATATTTAGCTATTGTGTTTACTAAAAATTTGCATGATGAGATATCATATCATATAGAACTGTAGTGTGTACATACCTTTAAGGAGATAATTTATAAAGGTTTGTTGATCAAGTGAGTCTTTATTAACAAAAATATAATAAAGATTACTTCATCAAATAAAAATCAAGGTACCAATCAAAGAAATGGCCAAAACTAGCATCAAGTCTAAGCACAAGTATCGCAACCAGCACAGGCCATTAGTAATGACAGACCAAGGTAATTCAACCACAATAAAAATGTTGTTAGAAATGAAGTAACAGAGTCGTGACATGTCTAAATGGTGAAAACACCATATTTTCAACCCATGTAGCATATTTAAATTACTCATAACCCACAACATTTTTATCAAATGTAGCAAGCATAACATCCCAAGCCCATGAAACAAATGCATCAACCTTTGCCATTACAAGCTCCTTCTCTAAGGAGAACAATGCCTACTCATCACATTTTTAGTGACTATGAAGAACCTGTTGAATTTGTGTTTTTAAAGCTTATCATCGCTAATCTAATTATTTGTCCAAGACAAAAACATTATCCTCAAGGCATCCCTTATTTTTATTAATACCACCAAAATGAATTCTATGAATATCATCAGGTTAATAGACATGATTTGCATCATTGTATACAAATTAAACATTTGATTTAGAATATGTTGGAAAATGGGGAGATAAAATTAGATGGTGGTTCTTACACTTCTAATCAAACCCTTAGAATCTATCAAACCCCTTTCCCCAACATAATAACTAGCCATAGCAACAACAACAATAATAGAAATAATAGCTAGTACAAAAACAATTTCAACAACTAAGGCCAAACCAATAGAATCAACAAAATCACTAACAAAAAAAATAATAGCATCTGAATAATGGACAAAACCAAGGCTAGAATGGTAAAAACTAACAAACCTACCATGTAATTTCACATGACTACAATAGGGTTGTAGGTCATATTGTAGGAGGTCATGTTAACACCATCTCCATCAATCTGAGACCAAATATGAATCCATCAAGACCTTTGCTAAACAATTATAATCCACCAACTCACTTTGATAATCTTTCCTTGACCTGGGACCACATCTAGGTGTACTAACAAGCAAGTATTACTAATTTTAGACCCTATTTTAATAACTCATCATTACCTCATGACCATGCATAAGTGCACTAGCAACTAATACTTATCATATTTGGTCCCCCACCATCACCATAATTTGTTAGCAATCATGGTCCTATGTTTAATCCTGATTGTGCAATCACAACTTGATGATCGAAGAATACCATCCTAGGCCCATATCCCTCTACCACTTTGCCCACCACCCAACCAACCATTTAGCCTTATCATAAGCCATTTAACACTGACCAAGAGAAGAAATTTGACATTGTCTAACAATTGCAAAAAATGCCTACACAAATCTCCATTTTAGATTTGTTACATACATCAACAATCCACAAAAATATTTTGAATGACTTTCTGAGCCAATCCATGATTCAAGTCACATATCCCCTGATAAATTCCAAGATTTGGTTGGACACCTAGATCCATCCCAATAAGTCACTTTCAACCAAATTTATATTTCATCCTTTTCCCCACTACATAATAACCCCTTGTACATTAAAATTTGCATAAAGTGGCACAAAGTGAAACATGTCCTCGTAGACAATGGATCTAGTTTAAACATAGTGTCTTTAAAGCTTATCAATATTCTCAAGTAGACAATGGTAGATCTTCAAGTAGAGACCATAACCATAAAATCCTATGGTAATGAAGAATGAGAATCATAAGGCACCATCTATTTACCAGTTATCTTGGGGCCCTTAACCCATGATATGCTTTACCATGTGTTAGATCTTGATTTGTCATACAATATGCATTTGGGTAGACCTTGGTGAAATTTGTGCAATCCCATCAACATTGCACTAATGTATCAAGTTCTACCATTCAAGGATGGAATTTTATATACTAAGAGATTTGAATCCATACAAGCACTGAAAACACCTAAAGGTCAAGTTCAAGAGTTATAACTATCATTTCAACATGAATATAGTGGCTAAGAAGGATAAGGGAAAGGCAATACTCCTTGATTCACTAGAGGAAAATTGCATTGATCCTAATACCCTTGATTCCCTTTCCCACATACTACCTCTTGAGATATCCAATAATTATACCATCTCACCTAATATCCCAGGAGAGCATTTAACCCATGATACCTTTCACATCGCAAATCTTCCACAAAACCCAAAGTACCTAAAACCAAGCCACTTCATCCAAAATAGAAATAAAAGGGCAAAAGTAAAGGACCTATCATGTTTATATTAGCATCTATCTTAGAATAAGACCCTCTTGAAGGGGACAAATCATGGTTATACAATGACAAGTAGGTTGATTGTTATGAGAATGCTAAGTATCATATTCCCAATAGGATCATGAAAAATTAGGACTATGCAGGAAGAGGCCTCAGACCAAAACAACAAGGAGAACTTGAGCCAATTCCCATGACCAAATATAAAGCACCTTATAGACTTGGATTTAAACTACTTAGGGGTGACCCCATGTACCTTAATCATGTTCCATCACCATCAATTAGTGATGATGTTGTTGGTAGTGAAGCAGAGTGTGATTATAGCCTTTTTGATGACCTAGTTGAGACCAACTTGTTTAATCATTCTATTTTTACCCTTAGACTAGTCATTTATCACAACTCACTACTATTGTATTATCCCTAGCTACTAGACTGAGACCAATAAGAGTCTAATGTACCGATTAATGATTTTCAAAATGACAAGGCTTTTTGTGATTTTCTGGGCCTTAGAGATAATGTTTCATTAGGGGACTATAAATCAAAGTTATCAATCAAGTTGGATCTTGAAGCCTATTTTAGAGAGTAGGTGAATACCCTTAGCCAAAAGAAAATAATTAAAACATTGATATCCCAAAGTGAAAACCTCTTTGAAGTGATTTATGACTAGGGTAAAAGTAAAAAAAATGGCTAGTCTAGTGGTCAAAACTTGTTTCAGGTACCATTAGATGAGGGTGTTCAACCTTCTTCAAACATGGCCCAAGGGACCACCAATGATTAACTTATCTATGAGTCTGAGTTTATTTTTGAAGAACAACAATCTTTTGATTGAATCCTTCAATATTTTCCAATAGTTTTTGTTACATGGCCAAACCTCCCATTGGGGGACTCTGATTTATCATGCCAAGGGGAACTCAAATAACTAGCCCTAATAGAGGACTCTAATGTTTCCAATTAGTTAAAATATTTGCCCACTATCCTTAAAGATTATTTGACCCTTCTAGTGGAAGATATAATAGAGGTTAACATCAGGTACCCAGATAACCCAAAGTGGATCAAGCTAGGTGCATCCTTTAATAAGAAGGAGCGTGAAGTCTTTATATCCCTATTGAGGGAATTTATCAATATATTTGCATGGGCTTATTCTGACATGCCAAGTTTAGACCCTAGCTTGGTTCTACACCACCTTGTGGTCAATCCTAATGCCAAATCAATAAATCAAAAGTTTTGTAAGTTGCATCCTCACATTGGTGTACTATTAAATAAAGAGTTGTAAAAAATCTTAGAAGTAAGATGTATATGATCAATCGACTATTTAGAGTGGATCTCCAATGTTGTACTAGTTAGTAAAAAGATAGAAAGAATCAAAATATGTACTAATTTATGTGATGTAAACAAATCTTTCCCCAAGGATGAATTTTCATTGCCAAACATTAACATGATGATTTAATCCATAATGGGTTATAAAATGCTTTTATTAATGGATAGATAATTGGGGTATAACTAGATCAAGATATCACCAAAAGACCAACACAAAATAGTGTCCACCACTCCTTGGGGAACATTCTATTATCAAATTATTCCATTTGGTCCTAATAATATAGGGGCCACCTACCAAAGAGCCATGACTATCATATTCATGATATGATGCATGACATTGTTGAAGACTATGTCGATGACATTCTTAGTAAATCAAAGACAAAGGTTGATCATCTAATAGTGATATGAAAAATATTTGAAAAACTGAATGAGTATAAAGTCAAACTTAATCCTAATAAGTATGTCTTTGGTATTACTTCAAGTAATTTTCTTGGATTCATTATGTCTCATTGAGGCATCAAAGTCAATCTAGCAAAAGCCCAAACCATAATAGAGATGAAACCACCAATTAATTTAAAGTAACTCCACAGTTTATAATGTAAGATCCAGTCTATCTGGTGCTTCATATCATAATTATCTAATAAATCCCATCCTTTTAAGCATATTCTAAATAAGGGAGTCACATTTCACTAGGATGATCATTTCCAGATAGCTTTCTAGCATCTAAAAGATTATCTACCAAATCCACCTATTTTGTTGCCTCTTATGTCTGGAAATCCATTCTTATTATACCTATCATCTATTGATAATGACCTAGGGGCACTTTTATCTCATCATGATGATAATGGAAAGGATAATGTCATTTATTATTTAATCCATACAATGGTTGCATATGAACATAATTATATACCCATAGAAAAATCATGTTTAGCCATGGTCTTTACAGCTCATAAACTATGCCATTACATTTTAAATAATAAAACCATGGTTATTTCAATAGTATATCTGCTTAAGTATATACTATCTAAAACATATTTATAAGGCCATATGGCTAAGTGGATCATGCTTTTCAATGAGTTTAACATCAATTACATCAACCAAAAATTCATTAACAAGAAAGTTCTTACAGATCAGTTTGTTGAAGCATCCCTTGCTGACACAAAGCCATTGACATTCCAATTTCTTGATGAATCCATAATGACCATCATTGACACACCTCTTAGGGAGTAGCACTAGAATTCATATTTTTATGGATCACTCATAGCACATGGATCATGGGTAGGCCTTTTATTTATTAAACCATAAGGGGATCTAATCCCTAAATCATTTAGGATTAGCTTTTCTTGTACCAATAACATGGATGAATATGAATCACTTATTACAAGACTTTGCCAAGTGGTAAAATGGAATATATCTCATCTCAAGGTTTATGGTGATTCTTAGTTAATCATCAATTAGGTTACAGACCATTTTTAGACCAAAGATGACAAATTGGTTCCATACAAGGCCATGGTTGACACTCTCAAGTAAAAAATTATTGACATTCAGTTTGAGCATATACCAAGGACAAGTAATAGAATTGTGGATGTTATGTACACTATTATATCTATGATTTGAAAAATAGACACAGTTAAAGATTATTAGTTCCTTGTTGATAATTTTTTAGCACCAACTCATGAACCTTCAACCATCATGATGATTTGTGATATTGTTGGTTCTAGCTCTATCTGATACTTAGACCTTTAAAATTACCTCCACATCTAAATTATGCCATCTAACCTATCTCGAAAGCAATGTAAAGCCTTCATCTACCAAACCACTCATTATACCTTACTTAGATCAACCCTTTACTACCATAGTTTTGAAGGAACTCTACTTCTTTATTTAACTTTGTTATGATCAATACTAGCATTACAGGAAATTCACGAATGAGTATGTGGATCCCACACTAGTGGGGTAGTTCTATCCAAAAAACTCTTATGTACTGGTTATTATTTGCCCATGATGGATATAGATGTAGTTGCATATGTAAATAATTGTGAAAAGTGTCAACATCATGCCAATCTGATTCATGCCCTAGCCAAGACTCTAAAACCCATGTTGACACCATGGCCATTTACTATATGAGGCCTTCAACTCATTGGGAACATCAATCCCACCTCATCTAATGCATTTAAACATATCCTTACCACCACTAAATATTTCACTAAGTGGGTTGAAGCTATACCCCTCACTTACGTAACTGGAAAGCAAATTTACAAGTTCATTTCAATCATCTCATTTGCCCTTATGGTATCCCCTCTAAAATTATATCTAATAATGGAGGATCATTAAATAACAAGGATTTTAAAAAGATATGTACTAAATATAACATCACACAACATTTCTCCATGGCATATTACCCTCAAGGTAATGGTCAAGTTGAAGCATCAAATAAAACCATTGTTAACGTTCTCAAAAATATTGTTAATGATGTCAATTATGATTGACACCTTCATATATTCCACATCCTTTGGGCATATCATACCAATAATCATTCATCCACAGGACCCACTCCATATTCACTTGTTTATGGTACTGAGGCCATTCTTCCCATTGAGATTGAGTTGTTGTCTCTATGCATCTCTTTCAAGCATGTCTTGGATGATAATGACTATTGAGTAGCTCACCTATAAAAGATAGAGTTACTTGATGAAAAATGCATAGATGCGGTGAATAATCTCCAATCCTATTAGAATCAACTTTGAGGCCACTACAATTAGTGTGTGAAGCATATAGAATCTAAACTTGGTGATCTTGTCCTTAAAGAGAACCAAAAGAATACAATGACTAAAAAGAAGCATAAAGGCAAGTTCAAACCCAACTAGGTTGGTCCTTTCATTATTATAGCAAACTATGGAATAGGAGCATATAGGCTTGCCATTCTAGATAGACATGAACTTGATGAGCCAATGAACATTATCCACCTCAAGCAGTACTACACTTGAGTAACTTGGTATATTGTCTATAAGGATCATTTCAAGTTGTATCATTTTATCAAAATTATTATTTGTACTATACCATTTTACCATCCTACCAACCTATCACTTTTTCCTATCACCTATCTATTTCACCATTCATTCCTATCAACCAAGTTGTTCTCTCCCACCCTACCCAACCCTATGACTTTGGTTCTATTCCATTTGTTACATCACCACATTCAGTAAGAGGATTCATATCTAGTTACAATAATTGTTTCACACAATCCATAAAGAAGTAGTATTTTGGAGCATTAAGATAGTAGTTTGGTAGTTTCATCCTTTATTTCTCGTTTCATTATCTATACCAAGTGTACTTTATTATAACCGCTTATGGGCAAATCAATGTCTCACCGGTCTTATTACTAATTATAACTGCCTCTAGGCAAATTAGTATCATTGATCTATGCTATTATTTCTTAGTTATAATTACCTATGGGAAAATTAAGGGCAACACTTGTTATCATGTCTTGACATACCAACTAGCCATTTCCTATGCCATATTATGCCTTTATACCAATTATGCCTATTTTGTTTAAATTGGATACTACACTAGTCATATTCCTCTACTGTAATATTTAACTATAGTGACTTGAGGTGCCATCCTTGGACTATATAGGTATCATTTGATACTTTTTTAGGTCATCTTAGTCACCCTTTCCACCATACTCTCACCATTTTGTGATCAACTTAAGCCATGCTCTCACAATTTTTCAAGCAACCTAAGCCACATTCTCACCATTTTTTAAGAAACCTAAGCCACACTCTCATCATTTTGTGAGTAACCTAAGTCCACGCTCTCACTATTTTTTGAGAAACCTAAGAAATGCTCTTATTGTTTTGTGAGCTTAGACCATTTAGTGTCTCATCATTCTCAACTAAGTTTAGATACCCAAAAATTCCAAAAACATTTGTAAAATATTTTAGAAAAAAACAAAAACATTAACTACTTCTTTGCCTTAAGGATTCTGGGAACCCTTAATAAGTCACAAGCAAATCACTTAGTTACCCCATCCTTTTTGTCCTTTTATCCCATGCACTTTCCATTTTACAAGACCATTCTTATTCTTCTATCACATCTATCATGTTTGTTTTTCACCATTTATCAATTTCTTACCATTTCTTGGGAGAACTACATTTGGCCTAAAGTTTTTATTGGATATTATGTATATGAAACTATGTAAGTAGCATCCACTTGCCTAATACATATGGAGATAGCTTGGCCACTCCCTTATTTTTCTTATATTCCCTCAGTCATGTTTGGTTGTTAACTTGTCACCTATTTTCAAAGGGAAATGTTTGTCTGGTCTAAGTCATATTATTTGTACTAACATTAGAACTCATTATTATTTGTTTCTTTGTTTATTTCTTCACTTGTTTGTTTGTTTGTTATTTATGTGCCTATTTTTTTGCTTTCAGCACTTTTACCTTGATTCAATCTATATGCATTCATTGGGTGATTCCTTGTGTATTTATACTTGAATATATACACATTCATATGTCTACATTTCCATCATGGTTTTTATCATTGGTGCATTATTTTCCCTTGAATGTTAGATTTTGGGAGTTAGTCCTTATGCATATTTCAACCTCATCCTCATGGTGTTCTTTCATGATATTTATTATCAAGTAATACAATAAAAAGCATCTTCAATAAGTTTACTTAGCAATGGAGGCATCAACATCTCCTTAATACCAAAATCCCAATCATATCCCAAATAGAGTAATTAGAAACAACAAAATTCCAACATTTGTTAGTTTAGACAAGCATCTCCCTACTAGTATATTATCCTAGTTCATATTTATCCTCTGTATCAAGTTACCCACATCATTTTTTCCATCATCAGCCAATCAATCATGTTTTCCATAATCAAGGTCTAATGATTATAACTGCCTATGAAAAAATCATTGAACATTGTCCCACATGCATTTTTCAATGATTATAACCACCTTTGGGCAAGTCATTGTGTTCTCAAAAAATTTACTATCTTTTTGCCCAAATAGAGGCATTTTTTATCTTATTTGTTTGTCCTAACTAGGGCAGATACATCTTCTCAATGATTATAATCATCTTTAGGTAAATCATTGTGTCATCATACCATATTACCACTATCAGGGTACAACGCTTATAACTACCTTTGGGAAAACCATTGTACACCATCCCACTTGAATTTTTAGTGATTTCAACTACTGTTTCAAACTCATTATGTTCTTACCCTATCATTTTCATATGTTTGGTCCCCTCATTTTGATTCTTTATTTTGAGGGACTATTTGCCAACCTACCTGTGCCAACCATTCCCTCAAGGGGGCATCATATAGTTCATCCATTATCATTGGAATTGTAGGCATGCAGGACCTTTCTATTCTTTAAGAATAAATTATTGTGCTTATATCTTGTAATTCCTTCTCAAACAAGGGCAAACTATAGACACGTAAAATTGGCCACCAATAACCTCCAACCAGGCTTTTGACTAATTTCTATCAAAATTCATAATTTGGCCTAAAACACTAAAATGCATTAAAATTTTTAAACCTATCATATACAAGTGTCAATTTTAGCTAGAGTATCATTAAGTGGGGTAATAAAATTTATGATACAATTCACTTTGATCAAATTATTTTGAGTCAAAATGACATTTTCATACCTGGGTACTTTCGATTGCTCTTTTATACAAAATTTATTGCACAAGAAATGTGGCTTTATTATTTTGTGTTGAAAACATCCTAAATGGGATAATGGATCCAATGCATCTAACACCACCTTCCAATTATAATCTAGTTAAATTTCAAGCCAATAATATAACATTCTAACCAATTTGATTAATTTGTGCACCAATTGCCAAGATTTGCATCAAAGTTAACTAATCATGTTTAAGGATAATTAATTTCAATTAAGAGATTAAATTAATTTTATATGAAAATTGTTGAATATTTAATTAATGGAAATTGATATTTATTTTTTACATCATCAAGTGTTAACATTTCTTAGGAAGACATCCATAGGCCATAAATGCACAAAATATCAGGATTAAGCCCTCCTACACCTCATTAATGACTTACATTCCTCTTTAATTGCTCTCTATCCCAAATATTTATGAGGGAATTTATTGAATTTAGACTTCAAAATTGAATGGATCTTTAGCCACACATCTTCAACTTGAACTGGATGGTTCAAGTTCATTTTGATCATTTTATAAAATCTATAAATAGGAGGCCTTGCCTATTGAATTTTAAGATATTTTCAAGCCAAAGTTACCATGGCCAAATAGCTTTAATACATATATTTATGTAGTATTATTATGCCTAAATATTGAGCCAAAGCCATCACAAGCCTATAAAATGATGCCAAGAGGAGATGAAGGTAGTCACACTCTATTAATGAAGACCTCTTAGGCATAATCCAAGCAAGCCAATTGAAGAAGACTCTTGGAGCATCAAGAAAGGTAAGAAAGTAATATTCTTGAATTTTAGTTCTGATTTATTTATTTTTATTCTTCACAATGCTCCCCTTTGAGATAGGCTTAAGGTGTTAGCATTAATGTGCTTTGTTTGGATTTGATTTCATTCAATAACACCATACTAATCTCTCTTTATTGCAATCCTATGTTCACACCTCCCATAGACTAGATCATTACTAAAATGTCATTATTAAGGTCTTTAAAATAGTATAGGAAGGAAAAGTTATGGGTAGGCCTAACAGAGACTAGGATTTTATCCCAATTTTTTTGGAACCTTGTATTGAAATCCTGCATGACTTCATGAGGGGCTATTTTATTATAGTTAATTGCTTTGAAAGTGACAAATGGTCACCTTTATCTTCAAGTATTTGAAAAAAAGCCTCTCCTAATTATTCCTATGTGGAAATGGAATTAGTAGTAAGGCTTATATACCAGTCTAGGGATTTACCTTTGAAAGATATGGCTAATAACCTAATTGCTACATTTTTCTCATATATATCATGAATGTTGTAGAAGTTAACTATATACATTAGATGTTTAGAAGGGGTTTTGGATTGGTATTCAATAAAATAAAGGATGATTTTGAGAGAAAATATTGTAATGGGATCATATTAATAGAGGCTATAGGACTTTGACCATTAAAATCTACAAAAGCTCTAGGGACTGTCATGGATATGAGAAGGTTTAATAAAGATCTCCTTGTAGGGGTAGGCCTTGAAAGTGATTTAGGAATAGAGTTTCCTTTATATGGGTGTGTATTATCAAACCTTAAACTTTTGACTAAATTTAAAGGAAATTCAATAAATTCAAAGGGAATACCTCTTGAAGCTAACCTTGTAGTCACCTTTAGCATGAGATGTAGTCACTATTTTGCTACCAGAATGTTAAACATTCTTTTGGAGTCACCATATGTTATTGCTTAGAATTTATAACTACTAAAAACTAATAAAAATATAATCAAACTTTGACCAATATTATTTTTACTATATGTCCCACCGGGTGTGCCAGTAACTAAAAGTAAGTTTTGACACTTGTGTACAAAATAGGCTTAAGGATATGAAGAGTCCTATAGACACCTTGCAAGAGAAAGAGGTGATGTGTCAATGAGAACCTATTGGGGTCATCTAAGAGGTTTTCATAGTAGAGAAAACATGTAGTTAAAAATAATCTAACCATAAAGAAGGCCACTTTTCCTTCAACATGTCAAAAATAAGAGAAGTTTCAAGAAGCTAGTCAAGGTGTCAAACAAGCTTTTCAACTCCCACACCACTTGGATAGCTGGAGAATCTATAGAGGAGATAAACATGGCTTTCAAATTATATTATTATTATAATTACCTAACTCCTTTTATTATTTTACCTCACATGAAACTTATATACCTTCTCTCTCATATGCCCTTCTTCTTTTCTCTCTCACTTTCTCTATATATTGAGTCATTTTTGGCTAATTTTATATCCTCCACCTGAGTATGGTGAAACCCTACTCATTTTTAACTAGTGGGAAATAAATAATGATCTATTTTACCTTCTCTATGAGTTATTTTTATGTGTATCTCGAGTTAGTTGATCTTACTAAGTGATAGTTTCTCTTCCTTAGCATGTTGTCCTAGCATCCATATTCAACTTTAAAAGTATTTTATAGGTATCTAAAAGTTTTCTAATGGTGTTCTCATGATTTTAGTGAGTTATCTCTATAATAGTGTCATGTTATGACCTTGTATTTATTCCTCCAAGTGTATGTTTGCTTCACAAACCTATATGAGAAATACTAATGTAAGGGGTAGATTTAGATTAGTATATGTGTAAATTAGGCTTGTATTTGAAATTTATTTTCAATTGGTTGGTAGTGGTCAAGTTATAATTAGTGTATCCACTTGTTAGGATAGATTTACATTATGTTCTCTCTCCCTTTTCAACCAAATGAGCTAGTAGTTTAAAAGATGATATTTAATAGACAAACCAAGGGAGCTAGCCATTAAATCTAGAGATTTACCTCTGCTATAGGTAACCCATAGGCCTAAATACAATCCAATGTTTCACATAATCTGGAGAAGGCTTAAACTACCTCTCTAATGGTACAAAATTGAGTGATAATACTTCTAGCATATCCAGTGCGACCAAGGTCCAAATGAGTGGAATAAATTTTGGTGTGTTCCTCCTCTTATCATCCTTCAGAGGCATTCAAAAAAACACCAATGGTGACTCTAAATGTGATCATATGGTTATAATTATCTCAAGTCCTTATTATGAAATAATTTGATGATATCTTGTGTTTCATTTGAATAATGAAGTTGGCATGGATAGATATTATTATATTTTATACTATGTACCCCATATCAGCCTTGTCATGACCCTAATTATGTGTCTCAATAGCCCTATCAAGATTATTATCATCCATATGAGTCATGGTGGTCTTATGGTCATCCTACTTCCCCTTCATATGACCATGATGTTTTTGAACATCCCTATAAGAAGCCTATGATGATGGCTATCAAGAAAATTACCAAAAATTGTTTCCCTATCAACCTCAATATGATCAATATCAACCTCAACATGATTCTTATTAGCCTTATCATGAGGAATCAAATTATACCATTTATTGGGAATAAAAATATTGGGAAGAAATATATAAGGCCTTACAAGTTAAATTTAGGAAACTAACTCAACAAGTTGAATCTCTCCAAAACCCCCATTATTACCCTCCTCCTCCTACATAAATTAAATCTCATGCCAATTCCTTATTGCCACTCATGACAAATGTGATAAAATTAGAAAAAATAATGATAAAATGGGTTATGGAAGGTGGTGTGATCCCTATTCATCTCATAGAGAAGTTGAGAAAGTCAATTCAATTCTTTATGAATAAGTGAAAGTTAGTTGAACAGGAAGAAAACTATGTCAACAATGATTATTTGCATGAAATGAGATGTTATATCTAATGGTGGATAGATAAGTTAGAAAGATGGGAAAATCAAGAGGTTGAAAACTAACTTGAAGTTGTTGAAGAACCTCAAGAAGGATATGAATAAATTAAATCTCTTGTTAAAGAATGTAGTCATATAAAATGTGAAAATTGGTAACTTGAGTGTGGCTTGTGGCACCCAACCCATAGGTCTCTTTTGCATGCTCTCATGACCCTTTTAGACATCTTTTTGCTTATTCCCAATAATCCATAGGCTTCCTAGACCTAATTCTAGTTCATCCAGGCTACTTTTCTCATGACAAATCCATCCCCCTAGGTCTCATACCCTTAGGACAATAGCACCAACTTGGACTATAGCATCAAACTATAGGTTATATGAGTTTATTGCTCTTGTCCAATCACATTTTGAGCCTAAGTGACCATTTTCTCCTAATTTTTATTCCTCATTATGTTAGCCTAGCATGAATACATTTTGACCCATGACCAATATATCTCTATAAAATCCCATTCAAATTTCATTTCGAGGGGGTTGGAAAATATTGAAAATTAAGCAAGAATACAAGTAAGACTACTCAAGAATATTTCCCTGTTCTCTACATATAGCCATCCAATATAGCCACAAGCTTATTCAAACCTTCACACCAATCCCTAGCCACCTCAATCACACCTAATTTATTATTTTCTATCTTCATATACACTATTACACAAATAACATCAACTGAGATAACTACATATGGCTTGATCCCTCTTCAAAGTATTGGTATGTAGGTAGTGTGGCCATACAAGGGTGTGGATACACATTTAGTGCATCTTACACACACTAACCCCCCCTCTTTCTCAAAGTTTTCCAAGCATAATAGAGTCTAGGGTTTGAAGACTAAATCATCTCTATAGGGAGTTTCATAGACATCTAGTATCCAAAATTTCATATGCAGGCTCACATAGAGGTAAGGGACAAAACCTAGAAAGCTTAGGTCTTGAGGATAATAGTGGCAGAATAAGACTATAGCATCAAACTCTAGGGTGTCCTATTTTAGCACTCCTATCTTTTCATAGAATGAAGGCTAGATCTTGATTCACAACATTGTCCCAGTCTTGCATAGAAATTATAGACCCTGTCTCAACCATCTCAATCTAGTTTAAGCTAAGTTACATTTCTATTCATTTATTACTATTTTTATAAATTATTACCATTTTTATAAAGGTTTAAATTATACAAATTATTAGCTTAATTATTGAAATATTATTTACTAATTTAAATGACTTAGACCCTTAACTAAATTAGGAATAAGATTCTAATATTCCCAAAATAGTTAAATCATTTGGTGAAACTGACTTACTTTATTTGTGCATAAAAACCCTAGAAACCTTAGGATAAATTCTTTATTGATTTTTCTAATAATTTTTTGATTTTTTACCTACATATTTAAATCATAAATTCACATTAAATTTTAAAATTCCATAGTAATATATATATATATATATATATATATATATATATATATATATATATATATATATATATATATATATATATATATATATGTATGTATGTATATATATATATATATATATATGTATATATATATATATATGTATATATATATATACATATATATATATATATATATATACATACATACATATATATATATATATATATATATATATATATATATATATATATATATATATATATATATATATATATATATATATATATATTCTTCCAAATACTAGTTGTATCTACTAGGTCCTTTCACATCAAGAATTTTCCAATATTTTTTTGATTTTTTGCTTGCATATTTAAATTAGAAATTCACTTTATATTTTAAAATTCCATAGTAATTTTTTTTTTAAATATTTTTTTCCAAACTCTAGTTGCATACACTAGGTCCTTTCAAATCAAAAATTTTCCAAAAAAATTCTAATTTTTTACTTGCATATTTAAATCAAAAATTCACTTTAATTTTTAAAATTTCATAGTAAATTTTTAAAATAATTATTTTCAAAATCCTAGTTTCATATAATAGGTCCTAATGCTTTTGAGGTATCACCTTACATGTTTGTGAGTTTCATATCCTTTTTATGCATCTTCCAGTGAGCTATTTTTAGGACTTTACATTTCCTTTATTCAGTACCTTCCTTTCATAGCACTATGTTTATTACAAATAATTACAAAAAATTCAATCAATTTTCAATTTTTTCCCCCTAATTTAACAATGGCCTAATACATTAGTTTTAACAAAATTGATAAGAGGGAACTTCAAGACCTTTTAACTAAACATCTTTATATGCAAGATGACATGCTCAAAATACAACAAAAAGTGAACAATGGTCAATCTTCTCAAACCATAGAGTAACTAGTTACACATGACACTATGGGGGCAACTATGTCTCAACAACCTCCTATAGTATCCCAACCTTCCTATGAGGCACCACCAGTTACAACTAGTACATCTTTATTTCCTAATGTGGCAACATTTATGTAAGAGATAAAATCTCTTCAATCCAAGGTGTTACATCTTGATCAAGGTGCCTCTAGACCTACATAGGCCTTGGATTATTTTTCTCTACTTCATACACCATTGGCACATCATATTGCTTTGACACCCTTACCACTAGGTTTTGTTCAACCCAAACTCACTCTATATGATGGCAAGGGTGATCTAGAGAAACATTTGAGAGATTTTCATGTAGCATGCTTGGACTGTGTGCCAAATAATTGGCTACTAACCAAGATATTTACAAAAAGTCTAAAGGATTATGCTTTACAATGGTTTTATAGTCTACCAAATCAATCAATCAACACATTCAATCTTTTAATCGATTTGTTCCTAGATCATTTCAGCATTAGCACTGGTGATAAGGTTTCCTATGCTCAAGTTGCACAACAAAAAAGGTCAAATGAGCATCTCATAGATTATATTCTTTGATATAAGACTATATTGGCTAAGATGACTAGCCCCATGGTTGATCAAGAGTTACAATATCTCTTCAAATAGAGTCTTATACCAGCTTTGCATGAGTCAATAATGTTCAAAAGATTCTCTTATTTCACTGAGTTATGTCATACACTAAAAGAAAGAGAAGACAAATTAATTTAAATGGGAAAACTCAAGTACACGAACATATCAAAAATAACAAAAAAGAGTAATAATAAAGTACTATACAAAGTAAAGGTCAATGATAGCAAGAGTCAAAATCAACCAATAGTCAATGCAGCTTCAAAACCCCCTTAGTGAGTGGCTTTATCATCACCTCCTTGATAAACTTTTACCAATCTACCAATATCTTCAACCAAAGTTTTATAGTAGTTATTAGAATGTGATATCATATCTCTCCCTCCTATTTAGGAAGCTGATCCAACAAAGCCTCTTTCACAGTGATACGATCAGAATGCATTTTGTGATTTTCATAGGGAACTAGGCCACATAATAAATAGATTCATTAGTTTGAAACACAAGATATAGGACTTAATAGATGGAAATGTTATTGATCTTGGCACTTTAGTTGAGCCTCTTTAGGAAAATAAAACATAAGATAAAGCTTTGAAAATATTTTTAGATATTTTCCCATAACATTATAAACAAGAGACAGGGGGATACATTATATTTTCACCATGCATGTCATGCACATCCTCCACTAGCTACATATCAAGCACCTTTAGTTGAGTTACACCCTTTAAGTAACATGATCAGTGTATACAATTCTAGAGTTCCATCTAGACCTTACATCTCCTTCTCAGAGTAAGATATCATTGAGGATGATTTGGATTATCATGCACTCTTTATCAGAGCTTACATTCATAATCATTATATTCATAGTGTTCTCATAGACAATGGATCTAGTGTAAACATGTGCACTATGACATTATTGCAGCATTTGGGATATTCAAAGTAGGATATTACATAGACAAACATAGTTATCAATGGATTAAATGGGCACATATAGAGTTCATTGGGTGAAACTTTACTTCCTCTACATGTTGGTCCAACATATGTGGCCACCCATTTACTATTGTTCCAAGTTCAAGAGTTTTTGATATGTTACTTGGTTGACCATGGATTCAAAAACTTCAAACATTACCTTCAATAGTTCATAGATGCATGAAATTCATTCATGCTAATTAGGTTGTTACAGTTGGTGGAGTTCCATATTAGTTATCACTCCCCACTTCAAAGCCATATACTATTTTATAGTCACCAATTTTAGTTCTACCAATAGTTTTAGTTCTGTCACCAATTTTAATTTCTCCACCAATTTTAGTTCTTCTTCTAGTTTAGATTCAAACATAGTCAAGACCTCTATTTTTAGCATATAGATTTCATACACTTCCACAAATGTCTCTTTTAGAGTAGCCATAGTTTTAGAATTTTAGATAGCTTTTACCTATATTGTTCACACCCATGGTAGTATCATTAAGGTCTCACACCTCTACACACAAAACACATGTTTAAAGATATTTTCCTACTACTAAATGGGTCCTTAAGAGCACTATAGTTGCATCCACTTCTCAGAGTTATGGGGGGACCCCACAGTCATTTTTTACTTTAGATATTTTAGATAATTTACAACATTTACAACTTTTAGAATCATAGTTTTAGACCTTCCATCATGCTTCACGATCATGCATAATCCCTCTCCTTGATACAGGGCACCAGGATAGGGAGAATCCCATGAGACTCATCATTTAATATCATTTATTTTCAATCTTTCTTATACATAGTTTATTTTTGCTTGCTTGTACATAGTTTCTCAGTATTTATTATACATAGTCTCTTTCATGATTAATTATACATAGCTTATATCAAAATATAAAAACATTCAATTAATTTAAAAACACAAAAACATTTCAATTGTATGAATTTTCCATGTTTTACATTTCTACTACCATGCTAGACTTACATTTGTTATTTTATGTTATTATTTATCAGTTTATCTACATTACCATGCTTCACTTGATCTTCTTTGAGTGTGTGCAGTGACATATAGATCCTTGATTGCTTCACTCTACCCATTGAAGGGGATCGTATTTATACATTCAAGACACACATCGATATACCTACCCATTGGGGACATCTTATAGATGACTACACCATCTGGGTTATGTCATTCATAGACCACATACTCTAGTTATCATGTTGATGTGCATTACTTACTAGCTTACATAGATTACTCTATCAACATTTCACTAGTATATATCACATGTGTATTTCTTAACATATACCTAGTCTTGTACTACATGTCTTGCATTCTTTCACTTTTTGTTTTGATTGGTTAGATGCAATTGTATTTCTAGCATTTACATTACTTTCCTTTCTTACTTTATGTATCTAGATGTGATTACATTTCTCAATTCCTATTTTTTATCTTGTATGTTCCTGATCTAAAACTTGAAATCTTTGGTTGAAAGATAATTAAAGAAACAAGAACAACACAATTCAAATAATGTTATCTCTGAAAAGAGATGTTTTATTGATCAAAATTGTAGACCTAAACATATGCCTATCTCTGAGAAGAGATGTCTAATTTCCATTTTAGGTTATATCTTCATTTATACATGTTTTAAAGGTGTGGGGAGGATGTTAAAGGTCAAAAATATCTAGGGAGATGAATTGGTTCAACTTCCATGATTTACAACAATACAGAATTTGAAGAATTACTATTTTTAAAAACTTACTATTTTTAGACTGCACTACTAAAATTGAAATTTGGGACACTTCCATTGGCTTTTAGGGGGGCCAACTTCATTTATAAAATCTCATGCCATCTCACAACTTTTCCCTCATTATTATCTTTCCAATGGTTCAAATAGCGAGTCAATTAGAGCTACAGTGCAAAAGTTATGGCTCCTAAAAGTTCTATCATCAATTGGGGTGGACCCATCACCCAAATTGTCATCTGAATTATTGTCCAAATCATTCCTCCCTCCTTGGGAAGCAATGGTCCCCATTGCATCAATATTTTCCATCAAGTGTGGTATTTTTACTTTGATTTGATTCTCGATGCATGCTTGGAAGGGACTGTGATTTATGGAACTGTGCAATACCTGATTATTCACCATTTATGTCTGTGGATGGAAGGTTGTGAACTTCTTTAGCTAATTATCTTTTGCTTTTGTTATTGTATGGTTTGTTTAGTCAGGGATATAACATCAACCCTTTTATATTCTTGTGGCTTGACTACCATGAGAAAAAATTTCTTGGCACTAATCAGAGAGATAGATGTAAAAGGTGGTACCTCTAGTACCCTGTAGCACTGTGTTCCAAGAGTGAGAGTGATCCTTCAAGTTCTTGATTCATATATTCCATGTCGGTCATACATGAATGGCTAACCAAAGAGTACATCACAAACATCTAGATTGACCACATCACATAATACCTCATCTTGGAAAGGTTTTATTGCATATGAGAGAAGACATTGGTGGGTGACATGGAGGTTTCTCCCCTGGACTCAACCATCCAATACTGTATGGCTTTGGGTGAGGCTTCATGGATAGATTTAGGCTTTTCACAACATTAGCAGAGATTAAATTCTTTTGACTTCCACTATCAAGAATAAAATTTAGAGGCTTACCTTTCACCCATAACTTAGAGTGAAACAACCTTTCTTTGTCATCTAGCATCTCGTTGTGGGTCTATGATGAAGCAACAATGGCTTCAGGATCAGCATCTATAATTTCTTCTTCAACCTCTTTGACTACAGGGTCTGTATGAGGTAGAGCAGTAGATGTTGAGGATTGTGACTCAAAAAGTAGTTACTTGATGGCTCAACATTCTTCTTTGGAATGAGTTCTAGATTTATGATAATCACACCACTTCCTAGTCTTTCCTTCCTTTTGCTTCCAATTTTGGCCTCATATTTGACCTTCTTTGTCACTGTGAACTTGTATGCCTCATCGATGGTTTCCAAATTGAAGAGTTCCATTTCTCCCCATATGTACCATTGTAGTCCACCATGATATTTGAGAACCTTATATTTCTCACTTTCTTGGATGCCCAATATCGCACATAGAGAATGAAAAATGTCAGTGTAATCTTGAACAGACTGTTCCTTACCTTGGTGAAGTTATTGCCACTCTATATACAGATCATCATATGCTCTAATGGGGTAGTATTCTTCCTTTATAACTTCTATGAAATCATCCCATGTAGGTTCCATCTCAAGGCCAATATCATCTGCATTGAATCTCTTTTTGTACACTTCCCACCAATTTTTGACAGGCAATGATGCTTTCAGAAGAGCAAAAGTAATCTTCTCTTTATCGGTGAATTTATTTATAAAAAATAAGATGACAATTGATCCAACCAATTTTCTACTACATCAACATTTATTTTTCCTTTAAATGTATGGATATCAAAATTCACTTGAACCTTAAAGGGTGTTGGGGCACTGAAAGGATGTGCAGGTGTGGATGAGGAGCTAGAATTTCCCATCAAAATTTGTTGGAGAATTTGAGAAAATTGTTGTAGCATCTGCACTTGCTGCTATTGGAGGGCTTCATTCACCATTTCCTTGAAAGGATCAGATGTCTTGGTGTTGTCTGCCATTTTAATTCATTTGGAGTGAACAGGTGGATAGTGTGTTGGTTCTATTTTCCACCCAAGCTTCCTATAATCTGACCTCATCCTTGGGATCATACACTCTAAATAAAAACCACTCTAATACCACTGATCCAAAAATTGAAACTTTTGGTTGAGATATAATTCAAGAAATAAGAACATAATTCAAATAATGTTATCTCTGAAAAGAGATGTTTTATTGATCAAAATTATAGACCTAAGCATATGCCTATCTCTGAGAAGAGATGTTTGATTTCCATTTTCGGTTACATATTCATTTATACATGTTTTTAAGGTGTGGGGAGGATGTGGAAGGTCACCAATATTGAGGGAGATGAATTGGTTTGACTTCCACAATTTACAACAATACAAAATTTGATGAATTACTATTTTTAAAAACTTACTATTTTTAGATTGCACTACTAAAATTAAAATTTATTACACTTCCATTGGGTTTTATGGGGATAAACTTAATTTATTAAAGCTCATGCCATCTCAAAATGTTCCCCTCATTATTATCTTTCCAACAGTTCAAATGGTGAGTCAATTGGAGCTACAATGTAAAAGTTATGGCTCCCAGAAGTTCTGTCATCAATTGGGGTGGACCCATCACCCAAATTTTCATCTAAATTGTTGCCCAAATCATTCCTCCCTCTTTGGGAAGTAATGGTCCCCATTGCATCAATATTTTCCATTAAGTGTGGTAGTTTTACTTCAATTTTATTCCCGATGCATGCTTGAAAGGGACTGTGATTTATGGAACTATGCAGGGCCTGATTATTCACCATTTCTATCTATGGATGGAAGGCCATGAACTTATTTAGCTCGGTATCTATTTGCTTATGTTTTTGTGTGGTTTGTGTAGTTAGGGTTATAAAATCAACCCTTTTATATTCTTGTGGCTTGACCACCATGAGAACAAATTTCTTGGCACTAATCAGAGAGATAGATGTAAAAGGTGGTACCTTTGGTACCCTATAGTGTCATGTTCCAAGAGTGAGAGTGATCCTTCAAATTCTTGATTCATATATGCCATGTTGATCATACATGAATGGCTGACCAAATATTACATCACAAACATCTAGATTGACCACATCACATAAGACCTCATCTTATAAAAGTTTTATTGCATATGAGAGAAGACATTGGTGGGTGACACACAGGTTTCTCCCTAGACTCAACCATCCAATACTGTATGGCTTTGCGTGAGGCTTCATGGATATATTTAGGCTTTTCACAACATTATCAAAGATTAAATTCTTTTGACTTCCACTATCAAGAATGAAATGCAGAGGCTTACCTTTCACCCATAACTTAGAGTGAAACAACCTTTCCTTGTCATCTAGCATCTCATCGTGGGTCTATGATGAAGCAACAATGGCTTCAAGATCAACATCTACAATTTATTCTTTAACCTCTTCAATTGTAGGGTCTATATGAGGTAGAGAAGTAGATATTGAGGATTGTGACTCAGAAAGTAGTGACTTGATGGCTTGATATTCTTCTTTGGAATGAGTTCTAGATTTGTGATAATCACACCACTTCCCAGTCTTTCCTTCCTATATCTTCCAATTTTGGCCTTGTGTTTGACCTTCTTTATCACTTTTCCATTTTGAAGACTGATTCTTTATATTCATTCTTCCATGCTTCTGCTCAATCTTCATTGTGAACTTATATGCCTCACCAATAATTTCCAAATTGAAGAGTTCCATTTCTCCCCATATGTACCATTGTAGTCCACCATGATATTTGAGAACCTTATGTTTCTCACTTTCTTGGATGCCCAATCTCGCAGATAGAGAAGGAAAAATGTCAGTGTAATCTTGAACAGACTATTCCTTACCTTGGTGAAGTTGTTGCCACTCTATATATAGGTCGTCATATGATCCAATGGAGTAGTATTCTTCCTTTATAGCTTATATGAAATCATCCCATGTAGGTTTCATCTCAAGGCCAATATCATCTACACTGAATCTCTTTTTGTACACTTCCCACCAATTTTTTACAAGCAATGATGCTTTCAAAAGAGTAAAAGTAATCTTCTCTTTATCAATGAATTTATTTATAGAAAAATAAGATGACAATTGATCCAACCAATTTTCTACTACATCAACATTTATTTTGCCTTCAAATGTAGGGATATCAAAATTCACCTGAATCTTGAAGGGTGTTAGGGCACTGAAAGGATGTGCAGGTGTAGATGAGGAGCTAGAATTTCCAATCAAAATTTGTTAGAGAATTTGAGTGAATTGTTGTAGCATTTACACTTACTAATATTGGATGGATTAATTCACCATTTCCTTGAAAGCATTGGATGTCTCGGTGTTATCCTCCATTTGAATTCATTTGGAGTGAATAGGTGGATAGTCTGTTGGTTCTATTTTCCACCCAAGCTTCCTGTAATCTGACCTCATCCTTGGGATCATACACTCTAAAGACAAACTACTCTGATACCACTGATTCAAAAATTTAAAGCTTTGGTTGAAATATAATTCAATAAACAAGAACAACACAATTCAAATAATGTTATCTCTGAAAAGAGATGTTTTATTGATCGAAATTGCAGACCCAAACATATGCCTATCTCTGAGAAGAGATGTCTGATTTCCATTTTGGGTTACATCTTCATTTATACATGTTTTGAAGGTGTGGGGAGTATGTCAAAGGTCACCAATCTCAATGGATATTAATTGGTTCAAATTCCATGATTTACAACAATATAGAATTTGAGGAATTACTATTTTTACAAACTTACTATTTTTAGATTGCACTACTAAAATTGAAATTTGGGACACTTCCATTAGGTTTTATGGGGTCAAACTTCATTTATAGGATCTCATGACATCTCCTGATGTTCCCCTCATTATTATCTTTCCAACGGTTCAAACAGCGAGTCAATTGGAGCTATGGTGCAAAATTTATGGCTCCCAGAAGTTCCGTCATCAATTGGGGTGAACCCATCACCCGAATTGTCATCTGAATTGTTGCCCGGATCAGTTCCTTAGGACATTTTCTAATGTCCTTTTCTTCTATTCTTGTGTGTGCCTTAGAGAATTTTCCAATGTATTTTTCTTTTACTCTTCTATTTGATTATGGCTTTGATGTCAACCTTGTTTATTTCTAATTGTATGTGTATATGGAATTTGAACATGTTTTGTATGCTTGCTTTCCAATTTGAGTGACATGTGACCATGTGCCTTGTTTTCTTGGCCCCTTGGCCACTTTCGTATACTTCTTGCCTTATGTGCTTATGGCTTATTTGCTTCCCATTATTTTTAATTCCATGATCCACATAATGCATTGCCTTACTTTCTTGGCTACCATGATAGACATCATGCTCTATCCCTTTTTGACAACTAAACAACAACTAACCATACTTCCTTTTCTAGTTAATTATATTTCACATGTTATTACAAACTATGTTATATCTTGAGATATTTTGTCTATTATCATTGCTATATCATGTATCTTCAGAGCATAACATACTTGTAGGGCTTTTTATTTTGAGGGTAGTCATTACAAGGTTTTCATTCCTACCCTTAGAAGAGGGGACAACAAATAGGGGTTTTTATCATAGAGATCAGAGCTCTTATTGGTTAAAAAATCAGCTTTCAGAACACCTAGAATAGTATTTAGACTTCAAACCAAGTAGAATATACTAGGTAGATAGTGATAATTATAGAATAGTCATCAAAATCAGCTCAAGATAATAGCACCAAGATTGGATTATAGCACCAAATAGTAGGGTGTCCATTTTTGGTGCTCCTATCCAAAAATTAAAAAAACTAGATTTTATAGAAACAAATAGAAAAGTAAGTACAATTACAATTTTGTCAGCAACAAACCAATTTAGATTCAATAGTTTTAGTATAGTTTTTCTCATAGAATCTAGATATATGGGGAATCATGCATGATATGATATCTCTCACTTCCAATTTTAGATTAGGCGGTTGGTATAACTTCCATATTAGAATCTATGTTTTAGACACCAGTGATTAGGGATAATGTGCATGACACATTTGACTTTTTTATTTTTGAGTTCAGTATATTACCTAGGCATTCTTAGGAATCACATGCCTTATTCCATATATAGGTGGTTGGCATCATTTTAGAGTGAATTTAATACAACCCTAACCTCCACCTTTTTTAGTGGATTCCACATAAGCCTATTACCTAGTTTCAGAGTGGCTTTCATAAAGCCCAATCTCCACCATTTTTTGAGTTGGCTAAGAGTGGCCTAGTTTACAACACACATTCATCTATCCATGACATAATTTCATATTACAAAACATTTATGGGCTTTAGGATCCATTTCATATGACACACATTTCATATTGGTATTAGTTTATAGCTTCACTTAGTGGGCAATAATGGAGCCAAAGGATTAGCTAGCCTTTGTATTCTTGAGCCACCTACTCAGATGGATTGGACACATAGTCCAAACATAAATTAGCACACACATGATCACATTACTTTACTTAGTGAGTGATGATGGAACTAAAGGGATAGTCTTTGCATTCTTGAGTCACTCTTAAGGAATTGAGAACTCAGCTTTGTTCATGATATTACTCTTGGTTCAGCACATACCCAACATATATCTAACATCATCCAATATCACTCAGCATCATAATAGGTTTTGTATTGGTTAACGTACTTGATGAAGTGTATTCATTCATTTTTCTTCCTCTCTCTCTTACTCAGCTTTTGTATGTTTTTATTTTAGACATAATGTGTCTAGTAAAAACTGATCTACTCTTTATTTTCTCTTGCATATTTACACTTCACAATGTGCTCTCTATATGCACACCTAACATCACATAGCTTCATGTGTTTCACCCTTATAGGTAAGTTTAGGTAGGCTTTCTATTTTTCCTTAATCCTATATTTCACTTTGCTACATCACTAAAATAAAGGGGGAGCAAATGTAGTCATATAAAATGTGAAAATTGGTAACTTGAGTGTGGCTTATGACACCCAACCCATAGTTCCCTCTTGCATGCTCTCATGACCATTCTATACATATTTTGGCTTATTCCCAATCATCCATAGGCTTGCAAGACCTGATTCTAACTCAGCCAAGATACTTTTCCCATGACAAATCCATCCCCCAAGTCTTATACCCTTAGGACAATAGCACCCAACTTAGAATATAACACTAGACCCTAGGGTGTTTGAGTTTGGCACTCCTATCCAATCATATTTCAATCCTAGGTGACCATTTTCTCCTAATTTGTCTTCTTCATGGTGTCAACCTAGCATGAATACATTTGACCTATGACCAACAGTTCTCTATAAAAGCCCATTCAAATTTCATATAGAGGGGGTTGGAAAATATCCCAAAGTAATTAAGAATATAAGTAAGACTACTGAATCATATTTCCCTATTTTCTACATATAACCATCTAATACATCCACAAGTTTATTCAAACTTTCACACTAGCCCCTATCCACCTCAAGCACACCAAGTTAAGAATTTTGTATCTTCATATACACTATTTAAAAAATCACATCAAGTAGGAGAAATACATATGGCTTGATCCCTCTTCAGAGTATTTTTATGTAGGTAGTGTGCCCACATAAGGGTTGTGGATACACATTCAGTGCATATTACACACACTAACCCCCCCCCTCTTTCTCAAATTTTGTCAAATCATAATGGAATCTAGGGTTTGAATACTAAATCAGCTCTGCAAGGAGTTTTGTAGACACCTAGTATCTAAAATTTTATAGTCATGCTCACATAAAGGTAGTGGACAAAACCTAAAAATCTTAGGTCTCTAAGACAATAGTGGTAGAAGAAGACTATAGTGCTAGACCCCAAGGTGTCCTATTTTGGTGCTCTTATTTTTTCATGAAATTAAGGCTAGATCTTGATTCATGACACCATCCCAATCCTACATAGCAAATTCTAGTCCTTGTATCAACCATTTCAGTCTAGTTTAAGCTAGATTACATTTATCTTCATTTATTACTATTTTTAGAAAGGTTTAAATTACAATAAAATTATACAAATTAGTAGCTTAATTATTTTAATATTATTTAATGATTTAATTAACTCAAACCCTTAACTAAATTAGGAATAAGACTCTAATTTCCTAAAATAGTTAAATCAAAGAACATGTCTCTCTCATTGACCAATCCAACATGTCATCTCCCCAAGAGTCTATTCAAGAAACCTCCATCCCCAATCCCATCCATAATTCATCCATCATACGTCATACTCCCTCTCCAACCCATGAACTTATTCACTACCCTCCCACCTCATCCCTTCTTGAAGGACAAGCCATCTTATGGGAGACAAGTGAAGAAGATCAAGCCAAAGTTGTAGTTGATCAAGAAAATGACTCAAGTATTTATGATGAAGAACTCACTATAGGGACTCCCCTTGGTGAAGACAATCACAATTCAATCTTATTGAGTGAATAAATACATTGATATAAATCATGTTATAGTTGTCAATGAATAAGTTGGTCAAGACATGGAAAATAAGGTGTTTGAGAAGGATATCACATTATCTAAATTGATTAAGTTTCATGAGAATGATCAACAGGTTGAATATGAAAATAAAATAAAATATGGAGCTGGTGTTACTTTGATGGATCAAGATGACTTTTGGAACAAGTTAAATGAAATTTATGAATAATTTAAAGGCCTTCAAAAGACTAAACCTCCTATTGGTCAAGTTGAAGACACTCTTGAAGTATTTTTTCCTCTTGAGGGTGTGTTTCAAAGATAATATCTTATGCCATCTAAACTTATGCAAGTTTTATCCAGCATTGAAGTTGAAGACTCTTCAATTAAGAAATTTAAAGTTGAATAATTTCTCAATGACCAAGAAGATGAATTTGAAGAAGTTTTGGTTCTTAAAGAGAAAGAAAACAAAGGTGATTGGAAGAATCACATTGAACTTCTCCTAGATCTTGAAGGAATTTGTAAGGTTGAAGATCATGTTCGCAAAGAGATTGTTCAATATGTTTTCATTAAAGACAATGATGAATATTGGGTTGAGTATGTTAATTTCCTTGATGATATTGATGAGCTTATAGTAGTTGATGGGAATCCTAAGTGGGTTGATTATGTTAAGTTCCTTGATGAGCTTGATGAGTTTATAGTAGTTGATGGGAAGCCTAATGTCATTCAAGATGCCATGAAAGTCAAATAACCATGCTTAGATGAAACACCATTAGACAAGGTTGTAGTTGAGGAGCCTCATGAGAATATTATTAAGTCACAAGAGGAATTCACCTTCATAGGTTATATGTTTATAGATGTTGTTGTTACATTAGATATAATGCCAAAGAGATTGGAAAGTATGAAGGAGTTGAAGACATCAAAACCAAGGCTCAAAAGACAATTTTATTCATTCTCTCCTTCACCTCATAGAGAAAAATATTATGTAAGATTCCCATTTAATCTAGAAGGAAGATTTTCCTTTCAATTTAGTTTGTATATAGTCTATTCTACTTATGTTGTCTTTATGTTCCCTAAGTGCTTGATAGTACATGTGTGTGTCTTGATATTTTCTTTATGGCCTATTATGTTATTTTGTGTATTGTGAAGTCCAATTAATTTATTGAGTCATATTCAAAGTCTTTCCAAGTCTAAAACTAAGTGTAATATACTCTATTACCCAATGGACATGCAATGCTACTAGTCATGTTAGCGTTGTAGGCATGTTACCCCTATGAATCACTAAGAATGTTGACCAAATTTAACCCCAAGTAAAATTTGGCCAAACCCTCCAGATTAAAACTTGTCTTGGTCTTGTCATGTGTTCATGTCATATTTATATGTACCCTATAAGTCTTCATCTTACCTTGTTAGCATGGTTTAAGGTTAATTTGGAGAAATTAAGGTAAAATCATGTTGTGGTCATATAGTGGTTTAGGCATGTCATGAGGAAATAATTCATGGAAAAGTTATGTCACATGTGATTATGGGTTTATTAATGTCACTTAATTAATTAAAAAATCTTTTCATAACATTTCATGAAGGTTTGGAAAGTTTGAGGTTCATTTGCTAGCTCTAAGGTGGTAAAAATGCATGAAAAGGTATTTTTGGCCAAATTTATGTATGTCAAAGTTACAAAAAAGGTAAAATACATACCATAAAAATTAAAAATAGCTGGTATCAATTACTTAATTGTCAAACCTATCATAGGAATTAGAATAAGGTCAAAATCTTGGATTTCAATTCCATATTGAAGAGTTAGAGGAAGTTATACGAACTTGTTAAATTATTGTGCAAGTCAAAACATTGTATATGTTTCCTTTCATATCATAAAGGCTATAAAAATTCTTTTAATGAATATTTAGATCTAAAATTTGTATAAAATCACATCTCTCCTCCATCACTCCATTCACAAGCTAGTGAAGTGAAAATTCAAAAAGATGGTATAGGTCATACAAGTAGAGTTAGGGGATTATATTTTGTCCAAATTTTTATACCCCTATTGGCTTCCAATTTATGTAATTGGTCATTATATTGGTGATCTTAGCTTTATGAACAATCATTAAGAGCCTAGACTACTTTTTGAGAGTTCAAAGCATCACAAGTTGAGTTTGATAAATTCTAGTGCAAACTTTGAATTCATGACTAATTTAAACTATTTGATTTGAGTTATAATATGTCTATAGATGACTCACACATTTTAATTTATCATTTTGGCATGTGTGGATGTCCTTTTGACATAGAAAGTGGCTCTAGTGCATATTTTGAGGTGACTAATAACTTTTCTATGTTGCATAGGTTCTCTAGGTGGTATAATACATTTGAGTGAATCTTAATGGTCCTATAAAACTATCTCAACCCATTCATGTCTTTCTAATCAACCAATTATTCCATACAAGCTTCAATGGTCGCTTCTTGAGACTATATTCTGTGTATTTGCATTAAGTATGGTGATTTGAAGTAGTTTGAATATGTTTTTAAAAGAATTTGGAGTTGTGAATTCATGGTTAAATATATTTATTCTTTGGTAATAATAATCTTCCATCCCCAAAAACCATATTTCACTTTTCAAGTTCTTTAGACACAAGGTTGTCCATTCTCTCACCTCCTACAGCCTATAGGTCTACAACTCAGAGAAATATATATTTTCAAAATTCAATGAATTTTATCCAAACATAAAATAAGTTTATGGTTTAGTTTGAATATTTTCATGAATAAATAAGGATCTCCATACATTTTAGGTCATTGATAATAAAAAACTAAGCTAACAAACCTAGTAAGAGAGACCTACAGGAATGTGACTATGTGAAAAAGTGATGATAGAATTTGTGAAACACTTTGACAAAGTTAATGAGTTTTTAATTAATTTAAGATTATACCTATAGAAATAAATAACCACTTTCATATATTCAAAGCAGTGAGAAAGGCCTAATCCTCAAACTATATGCTCAAATCATCAAACAATCACTTACATCCAGTTGATAAATTGGCTATGAATAGTGATTTTGATATGATTTTGGGATTTAAAGGGATTTAAAAGGTATTAATACTTCAAAAACAATGAAACAAGACTCTTTGGATTGGTTTTTAAGTTTTTTAAAAGACCTAGGAAGCCTACATACACACTCAGGTCTTCCAAATGTCCACCTACAGCCAACTAGGAGAAATTGGTCTCATATAGTGAATGTTGGTGATATTGGAGATTAAATATACTAAATATATATTTGGACCTCAGTCACAATATTAAAAATCATTTTAAAAGGTTTTGAGAGAGGTTTATAGACTAAGAAGTGAAACATAGTCATATGCATAGTTAGCTGCTCTAATTATCACCTACAACTTACTGTGAGAGAAGGTGATTTGATAATAATGTTCCAAATATCATATAGTTTTAAAAGTTTGAGAAGATATTAAAACATTATTCACAATTTAATATAACATTGGGGAACTTAAATAATATCTAATAAGCCTCAAAACCTAATACATAGTGAAATTCCTTCAACATCAGCACCTACAACTAGCTTACTGAAGGTTTTGCCTTAGACATTGGTGTCTGATGCAAATAAAAAGGTTAAAATATTTTATAAGTTTTTTTAGACATCAAAAACATTAAAAATGATCTTTAAAAAGGTTTGGATATTTTTAATACCATAAGCACAATCAAAATGCCTAACTAACACCTACATCCACCTAGTGAAGGATTGGTCTTTGAACAAAGGTATTGATGTGATTTGAATATTTAAGAAAATAGAAGGGTATTAAAACACAATAAAAAAACATATCAGATCCTTAAATAATTTTTTTAATTATTTTTAATATCTAATAAGATCTCTTAGAACACTAAGACTTAATGTTAACTCCAAATGCATATGTATAGGCAATTAGCAACTTGTAGGTCTACCTAAATGGCAAAGGGTTTCCCAAAATATAAGAGAAATTTGTATGAGTATTTTAAGGTTATAAAATAGTTTTATTTCTTAAGTCATTTATATTAATTTAATTTTAGGCTTGAAAATAATAAACAAGGATCATACAGTCATAGTGTATATACACAATCACCTCTAAGCCTACCTAAGGAACTAAGGACTATCCCTAAACTTGAGAATAGAGGTTTTTATTGGTGATTTTAAAATAAAATATTTTAAAATATTTAAGTCACTTTATTTCTAATCATATAGGATACTTGTGAATAAAATACCAAAATAGGGGTTATAGCTTAGTCAACACAGTCGTGCATACTTTCTTAAGAAGTATGTGTTTGCTTTTTTGGAAAGACTATATGATAACTGAGGAGAGTAGGGTAAGTGTTGAATATGGTTGAATAGTGTTAAAATTACCTAATCACAATATCATAATTAATAAAATTCAAACACAATATAGTCATACCCTATTCTAAGCCCTCAAATAGTCCTAAATGCATATTCAAGGTTACACAGGCCTATAGACAACCTTGTAAAGATGGTAGTTAAGTGGAAATGAGTTACGACCATGTAATCCTAGATAATATGGTGATATAAATATATAAACTTTCCATTAATTCACAAACATCTGATAATGAGAGGAAATGTGAGAACATATGCAGTTAGGGTATCTTGGATAGTTTAGTTCAAGAACCCTAGGTCTGGACATTAAGATGTAGTAGAGATCGGATGAAGGAAGGTTATTGAAAAAACATTGGAAAGTGTTGAGAAATATTTTATATACCTTATTAATGTCATTAGAGAACAAAATAAACTTAGGAAAGACACCTACAGACCTCAATCTTGCTCAGCCTCACAAAATGCCCAGTTTCAACCTAAAAGGTCATATTATTTTACATGGTATAGATAACACACACTGTATGGGAACTTGAGATTATATGGTATTTTAACTACCTTAGTTTACTTTAAGTTTATGTAATCATTTTATGGATTCATATGTCAAACTTTATGAACCATCCTTAAGCAGTTAAAGCACTTTCATGTTGGCTAGGAGAGCCATAAGGACCTAATGAGAGAGTAATGAATTTTAATGCCTCTAGATGGATTATATGGACTTATAAAACACCCATAAAATTTTAAATACTCCCATAATCATCACCCTATGCAATTGGATGGTATAGTATTGTATGAAACTATATGGAATAGGGATAAAAATGCTGATTTTTTCTATTTTATAGGTCCATATAACGAATCAAAACTTCAAATTTGTCATGGAGGAGAGGAAGTATGTTTTATAAGTTAATTACACACTTATTTGTGGTTTTTAATGTGTGGGTATCCTATATAATCATTTTTCACTCTCTTGGTAGGGAGGCTTAATTGAGGCCTAGCTAGGAGAGAGAAAGGGCAAAAAGAGGTATCTCCACTCACTCTCAGAGCATGAAATTGAGCATGGAGATGTAATCCCATATTGGTTAATTTAATATTCCTTCATATTCTCACCATATTCTATACTTAATTCCACATAATGAGGTTTGCATCAATTTAGGGTTACAAGTAAGAAGGCCAATATAGGGCTTTTGGTAGACAATGACTTGTTGGGGCTAGTTTGAGGGCTCAAATGGATTTTTATAGGTATAATATGGTATTAATAGTCCATAAATGAATTTTGGATAAGATAAATTAATTGAAACCAAGTTTTGACACTTATGTGAAAAATAGGTCTAAGGATATGAAGAGTCCTCTAAACACATTGCAAGAGAAAGAGGTTATGTGTCAAAGAGAAACTATTGGGGTTAGATAAGAGGTGTCAAGATTAGATAAAACATGTAGTATAAAATTATTTGACCACCAATATGGCCACTTGTCCTTCTACATGTCAAGAAGAAAACAAGTTTCAAGAAGTTAGTTAAGGTTTCAAACAAGTTTTTCAACTCCCATACCACTTGGATAGTTATAAAATCTATAGAGGAGCTAAAAGTGGCTTTACAAGTCTATTACGAATATTCCATAACTCCTATTCTTAGTATAACTCAAATGACACTTGTCTACCTTCTCTCTCCTATGCCCTTATTCTCTCTCATTATTTCTATATACTGATCCACTTTTGGCTAATTGTGTATCCTCCACCTGAGTATGCTGAAGCCCTACTCATTTTCATCCTTTGACCAATAAATAATGATTTGGTTTACCTTCTCCATGATTTATTTTGATGTGTATGTTGATTTAGTTCATCTTGTTAAGTGATATTTTCTCTTCCTTAGCATGTTGTCCTTGTTTACATCTATATTCAACTTTGAAAGTATTTTACAAGTCTCTTAAAGTTTCTAATGGAATTATCATGAGTTTAGTGATTTTTATCTATACTAGTGTCATGTTATGACCTTATATTTAGTCATCCTAGATTAAGTTTTCTTCACAAACTTCCATGATAAATACTAATGCAAGGGGCATATTTGGATTAGTGTATGTGCATATTAGGCTTGTGTTTGAAGTGTACTTGTATTTGGTTAGAAATGTTCAAGTTATAATTGGTGCATCACCTTTTTAGGATAGATTTACTTTAGTTTTCTCTCTCCCTTTTCATCCAAATGAGTTAGTAGTTTAGGTGATGAGCTTCAATAGACAACCTAATGGAGATATCCCTTCAATCTATAGGTTTACCTCTATTATAGGAAACCCAAAAGCTTAGAGGTAATCCAATTTTTCACTAAATTTTTAGAAATCTTGAACTACCTCTCCAAGGGTGAAAAATTAAGTGACACTAATTACTACTAGATTGCATTCCCCTCACCTCAAAATATGGGGCATATCAGTAGGGTCATGTCATAGAGACATGAGTCCACATATATATATTTAGTATAATTTGAATAATTTGATATAGTTTACATGACTTAGATATACACTAGGGTCAGAATCTTATGCATTTGGCATTGATTTTATAGATTTAAGATTAAAAAACTAGATTTTTGATAGATATTATACATTAATTACAGAGTAAAGGTTATATTTTTTATGGGTGATTAAAATTTAGACACATTAAAGGTGTATATTCCATGAAAATACACCAAATGATAGATATATATTCATATTATATAAACATTTATGCATTGACCTTACTAAGATGCACCGATTGATCTTTATCTATCTACAGTAGTTAGCTCCCTTGAGTATTATGGTTGAGAATCAGTACCATTAAAGGCCTTGGTACTACATACATTTAATAGGTTGATATGGTTACACCATGTGACTTAGTTCATATTGGATATAATATATAGTTTACGTATACACTTAATTTTTATGATTAAGATTTAGTGATCTCGATGGCCTTGGCACAACTCACTCTTGTACCAAATTTAGGGTAGGATCACCCTCTAATTTCAATTTTTAAATATCCAAGGTTCATTTTTGAACCTCTCTCTCAAATTCTTCATAAATTAAGCATCATTACCAAATAAAACTACTAATGGGAAACATAATTGCATCGACACATAGGTGTACTCCTTCCTTGCTCTCTTTTCTTTCAATTACTACAATTATTTAATTTTTATATTATATGCACTAATTACATTATAACATTCTCTTGGTTGTAGATAATTTACAAACATCAAATTCAAACATGGATAAATCAAATACAGGTTGTGTTTTACACACTAATGTATGCATTTATTTCTTTTAAACTAGTAATTTCATCCGTATACATTACTTGATTAAATGGGGAGAAATGTAGATACTAAAATCTGATTATATGTGATAAAATAGTCTTGTACACTTGACATATATCACTCATGGATAAACCCTTCATTTTATGACCTTCCCATTTCTAGAAGGCTCATTATCACCATCTCACTATGATTAAATGCTTATCCTATAGTCTAACCCTGATATTTTGATTAACCATATCACTTATAGCCCATAGTTTGCATGAAACCTGATTTATATCCTACTCTATGAATGAAATTACTTAGATATTTATCAATAATGGAATAATATATCACATAATTAAGATTATAATAATCAGATCCACAGTAGTTATTTATAAAATAGTAGAATACATGATAATAATATATGAGCTTATTTGAGGGTGAAACCTCCACAATAATGCAATAAGAGAAAAAATTGCAATATGATGATGATAAAAGACTAACCACTACCTCCTATATATATATATATATATATATATATATATATATATATATATATATATACATGGTTATTCTATAGGTTGACCATACTAAGAACATAAAGAAATGAAATAATATCATATGAAAGGTATGTAAGACACAAGTTGGCCACACGTATCCCTAGATTCACTATAGGTTAAGGGCATAACATGTCTCTTCCCTTTAAAAAAATGTTTCTCTTGATATTAAACCAACTCTTGAAGTTTATTCAAGAAATATTCATCCTCCTATATAGAATATTCATAATTTAGACTCTTCCACTTGATCAAATACTCCTTAATCGATCTTGTTCATAACCTTTTTATGCATGTCTGAATGATATCTTTAGGTTTTAGAATGACTTTGTCTTCTTCACATAGTTTAGGTAACTCATTTTGGTTAGAAACTCTCTATCTAATGACCTTATTTAATAAAGATATATTAAATAAATTATGTATGCAAGTGGATTGGGGTAGCTCTAGCTTGTATGCCACACTAACAAATTTTTTATTGGATCTAATAAGGTCCCTAATACTTAGGATAAATTTTGATATCCTTTTTATGTTACTTCAAATACATATAATTTCATGGATCAAAGTGCATAAATAACCAATAACTAATATCAAAATTCCTCTCACTACAGTTTTGATCAACTTGTTTCTTAATTTTGTTTTGTGCCATTGTTAAATTCTCCATTAATCTAGCTAGTACCTAATGTTGATGTTGAATGTGTTATTCAAAAATTCAAACATTGGGTTGTACAATAAAAGATGAATCGATGGATGGGGGATGATAGTCATAAATTACCACAAAGGGAGACATTTTATAAGAGGTATGGAAGGAATTTTTGAATCACCATTCTGATAGTGGTAGCCAATGGACCCAATGTTCTTATTTATTTGATGCAAACTAATAAATATACCCTTCTAGGCATTTTTTGACAAGCTTTATTTTCTCATCATATTAATGATGATAACATGATCTATGATCCAACTAAGTACTCAAGCATTCAAATAACTCAATCCAAAATTTATTGGTGGACTAGTGAAGATAGGATTGTGATCACTTACAATGATTTTGGAGGTACCATGTAACTTTTGAACTGTATTGAGAAAAGCAACAAATACTATATTGGCTACAAATGGTTGTGATAAGGAAAAAAAATGAGCACATTTTATGAACCTATATAAAACTACCATGATGAATTTTTCACCTTTAGACCTCAGCAACCTTGTAATGAAATTGATGTAAACCTCCTCCCACTATTGGCTAGGGATGGATAATGGTTGTAAAATACCTAATTTATTATTTCTCATTTATTCTATTGAATTACCATTCATTTTTCCACAATTTTTTGTATATCCACCTTGAGTCCTTCCTAAAAATATATATCTTTATTTATTTTATGATATGTCTTCAAAAATCCTAAGTTCCCTCCTATTAGAGATGCATGAAGCTCCTGAATGATCTTGTGTTTGAGTACAAAATCCTTACATAGGTATAATCTATCTTTATACGATAATGTGTTCCCTTTCCAATAAATTTTTTTAGAAACACCTGAACCATGCTAAATATTTTGAATTGTGACCTATGTATCTCTTTCATTATCCCATTCTCATTTTGCTTCTTATAACCAATCTACTTTCCAAATAGTCATTATGCATAATAATGCCTCAACTAAGTCATTCCTCCTAGAAAGTGCATATATTGCCATAATATATTTTCCTTTCTTATATACTATTTCAAATTCATATCCCAACATCATAGTCACCCATTTTTTTGGTTCTTCTGATGATAATCATTGTTCTAAAAATTATTTTAGACTATCATGATCAATATTTACATAAGAGTGTCTACCCATAAAATAAGGTCTCCATTGATTGACCACATGAAGAATATCCATCATCTCTTTCTCATAGATTGGATTTATCTTATCTTTTCCCTTGATTTAATGACTCTCAAATGCAATTTGTCTTCCTTATTTAATTATTACTACCTTCATGCCATATCCTAATGAATCACATTCAACAATAAAAGTTCTTTTTTAAATCAAGGGTCACCAAAATAGAGTGGTATACATACCTACTTTCAACTTCTCAAGTTATTTTTAGTTCAATCTAATGGAAGTAATATTTATTAAACAAGTTTATGAGTGGAGTTATATGTTGACATAATTTTCTACAATTTTTTGATAGAAACATGTTATCCCCAAAAATCCATGAAGGTTATTGAGGATCTTTGGCACTTGCCACTCTATCATAGTTTATATATTCTTAGGGTCAACTTTGACTCCTTAATGTGAAATAATTTGACCCAAATACTCCACCTCATGGACTCCAAAATCACATTTTTAAGGTTTTGCATAAATATTATGTTGTTCCATAGCTAACAGTACTTATTTCACATTCTTCAAATGTTCTCCCCAGGTTTTGTTTTAGATTAGTATTTCATCAAAAAACACCAACACAAACTTCCTTTAAAAATGCCTAAAAATAATATTCATCAAACTCTAAAATGTTGATGGTTAATTTTTTATACCAAAAGGCATTACCATAAACTCATAATGGCCTTCATGAGTTCTAAAAGTTTTTTTTAGGGATATCCTCATCTCTAATCCCAATATGATGATACCTATAACAAATATCTAGTTTGGTAAAATAAACAATGTCATATAATTTGTCTAACAAATCATCAATTACTAAAATAGGTAACTTATATTTTATGGTGTACTTATTAAGTGATTTTTAGTTGAGGCACATCCTCAAAGTGTCACATTATTATGTACCATGACCACCAATGATGAATATTCTCTTTGACTATGTCAGATAATACTACCTGCAACATCTCATGTGCCATATGTTAAATTTCAATATTTTAGGCATATGGATACCTATATGGTTAAATGTTTGGTGGTTTACTACCTATAATTAGTTTGATGGCATGATCATATTCTCTGCTTGGTGGTAGGTATTTTGGCATTGTGCCAAAAATATTTGGGTGGTCATCAAGAATATTTTATAAATTGTGATGTATAAACACATTTTTTGGTTAAACTTATATGGAAAATAATCATGTTACAAATCCTTCAACACCTTTGTAATATTATTTGTTTTCTGATTTGAACTAACCAATTGGGGAGACCTTACCCATAATATCTATAGTTCAAATGTCCTACCTTTAAAATAAAATTACATGAATAGTTTTTTTAAATTAATCTCTATTATTCTAAAAGTCATGATCCATTGTAATCCTAAAATAATGTTAGACCCACCCATGGTAATACCAAACATAGAATAATTAAGCAGATAGTTCCCCATGGAAATCTTAATACTATGGCATTTTCCATAATAGTTGACTATGTCATCATCTATAATCATGACTTGAAATTTTGGAGATGGATAAATAAAATAATTCAATCAAATATCCATCTTATTATTGATGAAATTATGTGTAATTCCTAATTAAGTCAATATTATGACTTTTATTTATTTAGGAAGCCTACCACCTTAATATTTTAAGGAATAATTATACCTATAATGGCATGATATGAGATAAAAGGGTGAGAATATTCATATTACTCATATGGATATTCTATACCCTCACCTAAGACATCATCATCTTCATTAGCTCATTCAATTTAGAACAACTTCTTTTCAGCACATTTATATCCTTTGCTCCACTTGTTGTCTCAACCAAAACACAACCCTTTAACATGTTTATCTCTAATTTTTTGAAGGGTCAATCTTATAGGTTACAAAAATTATGGTGTTATGAAATCACATTCATGTCCAAGAGTGAAAGACCTCATTTTGACCAAATATTTTTCCTTTTCCTAACATGAAAATGGTATGGCTTCATAAATGGGTGTTGGATTAAACATGTGAACCTCAAGTTGAATGTTATCCTTGAGCCCCCAAAAGAACATGACAATCATGTTATTCTCACTGATTTCATCCATTTTTAAGGATAGATTATAAAATTCCTAAATAAAATAATTAGCATTACCTATTTGTATCAAATTTTCTAACTGACTAAATTAGTTTTATGAGACATGGTTGTGATAGTGAATATGTAGTTACTTAGTAAATACCAACTAGGTAACAATAATATCCTTCTTTTTATTTTGAGCACACAACCACCTATACCAAATGAATAGCTTAGGTTATAGATAGAGAGATGTCATGATCACATTTTATTCACATTGGTTCTAATTTAGATCAAATGAATTTTCTATTTGATTGATCCAAGTGAGTGGATCCTTACCATCAAACTTGTGCACTTCCACCTTTGGTAACATTTTATTCAAGCTAGTATTAGATTTGTGATTATTTAGATTAGGATAAATAAATTAGAGTGATGGAAGATTATTCTTTTGGAATTTCATATACAATAATATTCAAGTAGTCATTTAGAGTTGATAATTCATTCTTTATAAAATTCATTTCCCCTTTTACTACATCAAGATTTTCCTTCCTCCCCATTTATTGCATAGCCGAACTAGAATTATTGATCAGTCTAAAAGTGATTTTAGGATACTTGGAATGTTGAAAATGGATATTCAAAATCATAATTTACTTAGATGTAATGGTCAAATGCATATTAATATAATAATAACAGCCTAGATCCATGGAACTGGGCATGAGCTAAGTGTGTAAAAGTATTGGTCACAAGTGCACCGTTTTAGCAATAAATTTTAGTTTTAGTGAATATAACTGAAGAAGAAAAAATAATGACTTAAAGATAAATATTAATGATTTGAAAATGAAAAAAAATCATATAAAAATAAGGTTTAAGATTAAGCTTCTATTTTTAAAAAATTTACTCCTAGTATCACATCTTATAAGGCTTTGGCAGATAAGTTAGTTTTAATTGAGAAGCTCACAAGCACCCTAGAGTTACATGAAGAAGGCATGAAAAAAATCAAGGAGTAAATTACATGGTTGAATGGAAACCATAATATTGATGGTATTACATTTTATATTTCACCAACTAGAATGAAAAAAAATATTAAATAAATGTGTTGCATTCACAAAATCTAGAAATAGGCAATCAATCATTTGCCATTGGTTCATATAAGTTCAGTTCAAGAGCCAAGTAATGTGAAATATATGGATCAATATAATCAAGATGAAGACAATCACCACTTCAAGTCCATGACCATATATGGGAGTTAAGGATGAATAATATCATTATAAAGTGGTGTAAACTAAGGAGAAGTCATTCTAAGATAGGTATGATGTTTATAAATGATGCTAATTGTAAGAAAGATTCAATGAACCAAGAATAATTTTTAATTGTTAAACATTTATAGTTGTTGTGATGTTACCATATCTTTTAAATTTTTATACATTAGTTGATATTTTATAACTTTTGATATTATTAACTTATGATGTTACTAGTTGTGAGTAGGATTTAGTTTACTCAGAATCATAATTATTAATAGTGAGATATTTGATGTTGTATAACCTTTTTATGTTTCCTTTCAATAAATATTTTTATTTTAGTGAACTTATGAAACAAATTAATTTTATGCTTCCTCATTCTTATATTTATTATATTATAATTTCATTAATCCAATTAGATTCGTAGAATTTGATCTATTATGTTTCATTATGCTTATCTTTATTAAATTATTATTTCATTATTTCAATTCAAATTTGAATGTTTAATTTATTGTGTTCATTTTCATAATATTGATTTTAGTTTTATTTTTCTATGTGATTGTATTCTAGTTTTTAGAATTTAGACTTGTGTGATATTAATGAAGTATCATAACTTAAATGAAAACAAGGTTTTCATGGTGTTGTTAGTAAGCACGCTTGCACTCCTTTTCCTTATATATTTTATTAATATTTATTGTATTTCATATTGATGTTAAGTTTGGGCATTGAGAAAAATATTGTCAAAAAAAAATATTGATTAGCCTTTGAATGTTTTGTTTGTTACATTAATGAGTATTTTTAGATGGTATGTAGAAACTTGAACTAACATATTGTTTTAATCTTTGAAGAAACACTTTTTTTTAACCTTATTATTTTTATTAAATGAATATTTTAAAACATATAACCTTAATTATTGGGGTTTTATATTGTAAATACAACATTGGCACAGAATTCTATCCCAATGAACTAGTGGATTGGACCTTTCATGTAAGACTGAGGTCTTGTGTGCTCACCTGAATCATGCAGCTTAAGACTAGTTCCCATAGGTTTTTGTTTCATAGTAATACTTAGTTATATTATTTTTAAAACATGTATTCAATTAGATATTCCATAAACTCAAATATAGACTATTACGATCCTTGGATTTTTAACTTCTACTACTATAATTACATAGATTAGCAATATTTTAGTTTCAAAGTTACTTATTATAAAAGAAGAGATACACCAGAATTCATGATAAGTAACTCACATGACATAATTCATCATGAACACAAAAAGTTTGATAAAAACACTCAAATTTATATATTAAGCTTAAACATCAAAATTAACAATACATCCATCCATCATCCTTTCTACAATCCTTTACAATAAGGGTATTTATACTTGTTTATCCTTGACCAAGTATTTCTAATCATTAATGACTTGAGTAATTATCTAAAAAAATCCCAATAGACTAGGAGTCATGACATTCAATAAAATCTCCTCCTAAGGATTTGGGCATTTGTACCCCTATATCCATGCTCTATTCTAGATCCTTATTGTTGTATGTTCCTTTCCTTGTGGGCTGATGCAAAACTTCTTATGAATAAGGTTTGGGTCTCTTGTATTAATTGTTCCTTTAACTTTTCCCAGTTACCATGCACTCCCTTAGTATTCTAATTCAGTTCCAAGTCCCAAGTCATCAGGTTCTTTTGATTAATTATTCTTTGATTGGGTCCTCTCATGTTGGTCCTTCTGCACCATTATCCTCTTATACCCTATGGGTTTCATTCCATGGTGCTTATGCACCTATAAATTTCCACATCATAGTCATTATGCATCATGTTATTCCCATACCAAAAATGGATAATATTTAGCCAAAATTTAGGGCCAACATTCACCCCACACTAATCTCTTATTCCATCCTAGACTAAGTCATGTTAGTGATGTCCATAAAAAATTTGGGTCCCATCTACTTTATTTCCTTCTTAACATTGTCCCAATGTGATAATGCCTTGAGTACCTTGGCATTTATTTCTCCTACAACCCTTATTGATTTCTTCATCTCCTCAAGTTGGTTGGAGATCTCATTGGCCTTATTAACTAGTTCATCTAGGGAAGTGGTAGCATCTTTCTGTACATCTTCAAGTGTTGATACTTCCTTAAAAACCTATCCTTAGAGGGAAATAAAACTCACATTCAATTGTTGATAATGAGTATTGATGGATTCCTCCATCATATCTACATCTTTGAATGCCTTAACATGCTCAGCATGGTCCCTTATTAAAATTATAGCATCAACTACCCACTACCTCTAGGATTCTTTAGATTAGAGTTGAGCCTCCATAATTTTATTTGGGAATGCCAAAATTTCAAAAAATCCATCTAAAATTGAGATGAGTTCCCCAACCCTTTATAGGGTCTGCTTGCAATCCTCTATTACCTTGGTGAACTTCTCTATCATCTCTAGTCCCTCATCCTTCATTGTGGGTGGTTCCTTGCATCACTTTACCAGTAGGTTTACCAAGGTTTTTAGATTTCCTATGGAATCCCCATCAAGAGGCATGCCATCTAACAGTGCCAATTCCTATCACAAAATTATTTTGCATAGGTTCAATGTTTTCACTTTTGTGTCTATGGCCTTTTATACCTATTGTTTCAAAGTGGCCACTTCCTCAATGAGTCCTTATTTAATGGTAACATCTTTATTATACTTACCCATAATTTGGGAATGTTTCCTTTTAGTAGTGCATGTATCAAAATCTGATAAAATATTTTGGTAGATGATCCCCATGGCTAGCTTCAAAAATACAACACTTGCTAGAAGAGGGGAGATCTTTTGAGGATAGACCCATAATGACTTGGGAAATATAGGAGCATTAGGTCCAAGTTGAGGCTATCTTAAGGGATCTCAAATTATCACTCCTTATTATACATGTCTAAAATAAAAGACACTTACTTCTTAGTCTCTAAGGTTACATCCTTTAGAATGAAGTATGACCAAAGATATAACATCCTATCTGAGATTCCAAATTGATAATTTTCTCATATATTGGTAGTTACAACATCACCAGGCTATTTTATGGACTAAATTGATTCCTTCCATTTAGTGGGGTCATGTTCTAACTTGACCCCTACACTAGTATCCATAGAAGTGCTACCAATTTCCATTTCACTCCTTTTTTCCTCGCCATCCCTCTCTTTACCATAAAATTTCCCAGCATCAAACTAAAAGTCATCATAGGTATCTTCCTCCTCCCATATTCAGGAAAGAGACTTCTTGGAGGTAAAATCTAAGTCACAAACCTATACTTTAGGAATTTCCTATTAGGGTATTGTCCCTATGGTGTGTTGCAATGTATCTCCTAAATTAGATGATTTTAGAGGAGATGGTTGTGGATTAACTTTAGGGTGAAAAGGTAGAGTTGGAGGAGAAGGTGGATGTGGAGGGACTTGAGGTGGTGGAGATTTGGGTGGAGAAGGTCAGGGAGGAGAAGTGAATGATGGAGAAGGACATGGTAGAGATAGATAAGGTCATGGTGGAGAAGGGTGTGGTGGAGAGGGATTTAGTTGAGGTGTTGGGTAAGTCTTGCACCACTTATGTGGAGCCTATTGTCCACTTTTTCTTTCACTAAACTCTTGTCACTTCTTCAATGGGGGTGCCTTTGAGAGCTTCTCCTTAGGATTTTTTCCCTGAATATCCTTTTGAGGGCACATCATATAGAACAAGTTATGCACTTATTTACCCACCATTATTTGTTTAACCTTAATGTCAATCAAGTCCATCTCCCTCTTTTATTGATAGGCCTTTTTTCCTAGATAGACACATTTTTGGAGAGTATATATCTCTAGATTAATATTCTTGGATTTTAAGGAAATAGGTTATGTATCATAGATCGGGTTCATATAATCTATGAATTAACACACTGAGATGGTGTATGGAAACTTCATCTATGTAGAGAACTCTTAGAAAGTGTTTATTCTTATGTGCACAAGGGAGAAGTGTTACTTCATGTAAAAATAGGCTTGTTTATTAGTAAAAGTGAGTAAATCCTTTAGGATAAACCACTCATTTCTGAATGCCTCCCTCATGTTGTCAAACTAGTACCTCATCTTGATTTTGTAGGAGGGGTAATATGTTGAGGGCATGTGAACCATTTATATCATTTGGTAAGGGACCTATGCATGGGAAGGTATATCCACTTTAGTACTCCTCATCTATATACTGGTATGCTAATCTCATTAAAAACCATTAAATGAAGAAACACCCCCATGGAAACCTATGCTTAGGCACTCGATGGGTTTTCTCCACATCCTCAATAATATTCTAGGTGAAATACATAACCCAATTGTATTTCCATCCCTAAATGACTTGGTGGGAAATATATAGGTACACCATGTCAACCTATTTTCATATATTAGTCCCACTAATCTTAGTCATGATGATCTACACTACAACCTAAAAGGTGGGATCCTATAGGTTCTTGATGTGCATGGCATGGCCCTACTTTTGGTATATGAGCATTGTGGTGGTCTTTTGAATCTCCTCAGTGTCTACCAAGTCATCAACCACACTCAACCCTAATAATTGAAATCTTATGGCCTTACTTATTCTCTCAGGCATGATCTTCATATTGTGCCTAACAAATTAGATATAGTCCTCATGGATATCTAAGAGAATAAACTAAACTGCCTCTATGGGTTTTCCAAAATATGGTAAATTGAAGAGTTGAAATAACCCTATAGCATCCAACTCATTAAATATTTTGAGATAAAACACCACTTAGTTTTTGGTGTTCTAGTGCTTGACTTGATATTCATTTTGAATCTCAACCTTGTTTTTGGGTTACCAATGGTTTTAATCAAAGATTATGCAACTAGAAACCTTGGAGACCTAATTTTCCATGCACAACACTGATTCTAGGTATTATATTTCCTTAATTAGTAATAGTGGGGGCAGGGATGATTGAGCCTTCTTTGTTAGGGATTATTGAGCCTTATTTGCTTATTGTGTCATGCTTTTTTCCTCTTCCTTTACATGTTGAATAGTTTGAATAGGTCCATTATAAGGGTTGTCTAGATTGGTGTCAACATCATAAACATCTCTTGTGCCATAACTCATAGGGACATCCAAATGATTGTACATTGGGTCAAATTGGTTGGATCCTTCACCTTATTCCACTTGAAATATGAGTTTTTATTTCCCCAAATGAATTTATTCACGATGGTCCTGATCAAAGATTGGTATTGGTGTAGAAACCAATTGTGCTGATAGTTCATTGAAGAGGTGTAGGGATTATTTAGGGTCATGATAGATAGTCCTTAGATGATATTTAATGGTAATTAGGTCACTAATAATTACTTCACATATGGATTAGAGGGTGAGTCATAAATCCATTCTCAAAGAAGAATAGGATAGGGTTGATTTCATTTTTTTCCTTCAAGAGTTGCCAAAATCAAGTTCCCATGTGTCATTCTTCATGAACATACCATGTCCATGCCCATATGCAGAGAGTCCCATAGAATTCATGCACCAATAAGTACTTTGGTAAGTATGTCGATTCATCTCTCCACATTATCTCATAGGCTTTGATGTGAGGTTTCAGTGATTGTATTCTATTATAATTGATTGATCCCCTAACTTTATTATCATGGTGGAACTAATGATGTAAGGTAGAGTGTACTTAATCCCAATTAAGGAGTCATTCATGATGGTTTATCAACCATCTTATAGTGGTTTCATCTAAGAGATGAACTAATGACCTCATATGATCACTTTCAGAGTCATAGAATTCTTTGAGGTGCTATATGAAGTCACATACCTCTATTTATCCATAGAACTATGGAGCCTCATCAAGTCTTTAAAGTAGTGCCTCTATGATTAGTCCCCTCATGTCTTCATTGGTGATAAGGTTCACAAACATGTGACATTTATGAAACTAGCATGTAATGGTCTCCTAAATTATAATTGCACTAAACACTCTTTTAGTTTGGTTATAGTTGTTATGTGCCTATCAATTATAAGAATTGATTGTAGTGTTAAAGAGGGATTGAGTGTCCTACCATCTGATAATGCCATCTAAAGTTAGATCCCTTCACTCATCATCTCTATTTATGACATTATAAATTTGATTAATGTCTTCTTCCACATTGATAGGTTCTATAAAAGGGGGGGCTATGTTTTATCCATGGGAACAACAACACATTGGTTAGATTTCTCAAAACTAATATACCACTTATTAAAGCTCAAGTATACATTATTCTCATAGCACCAGGGTTTTCCCAACAAAGTTAGGAAGGCATATGTCTCAACTAATTCAAGAACCTCAAAATCTACCTTGAAGGGTACTCCAAGTATTTCAACTATGGAATTCTTGAGGACACCTATTAGTAGAGTATGAGTCTTTTTAACCATGAATAATATATGAGGTGATGGTTGTAATTTTGGACTAGCAATTTTTTTCTATGCATCTTTGGCAAGGACATTCACTTCTATGCCAGTATCAACTAGTATATCATGTATTACCCATCCATCGATGTCAACATTAACTAGTATCTCTCTATCTTTCAAGGAAGACAAGGGAATAAGAGTGTCTTGCCTCCAAGCATGATTCAAGCAATGATCCTCAATATATCAAATGGCTTGGGGTTGAGCATCATGTGGTATTTTTTCTTGATTCTTAATCCAAGTGCTCAGTTGTGGGACAATGTCCTCATCTAGCATGTACTTGCATAGTTCTTGGAAGTCATCATGCATCACATTTTATGTTTTAGCTACCCTTTACACTACAATAAGCAATGCTACTTATTTCTCTTTAACTAATTAAATCTCTCCTTGAAATTCTTCTACCAATTCCATCGTATCTTGGAGGACATCCTTATACTACTGGGCATTAGGATTATTTCTTGCTCATGGTTCTTCACACTAAAATTTTTTAGTATAATTTGAGATAGAGTGAGTATGTCCTCCACTAGACATGGCGATATTTACTTGTTAAATATTTGGGATACCTGAATTCATGCACCAATGTGATTTATCAACTTGTTTCATGTTGACACCCTTTTCATTTTTCTCCTTAGTAATAACTACATATAAGTTAGGACATTCTTCCAATCGATGGTCCTTTTTATAGAAAGCATATGTAGGGTAGTCTAGATAAACTCTTTGGTAGTGGTTTGGGGATCCACATTTGTAACATATCTTGGGTATAAAAAAACCACCTCATCCTCATCCTCTTTCTTGACCCCAGTAGCCACCATTGTCCTGATTGTCTGCTACAAAGGTTTGGTGAGTGACATGCACTCATGCTTCATGTATGTCATTGATCAGTCGAAAATCATTAATGTCATAAGTGTAAGCATCACATATCTTAAAATACTCAAATACCTTAGTTTTCATAGATCACTGTAGAAGAATACAAGAGTGTACAACATGTTCCATATGACAAATTTCACACATTTGTTTAAGTACCGTGTAGATGTTCTTACATAGGTAGTTGTTCTATGTATGCCCTTTAGATTCATAGTTATTTTACCAAACACCACTGCATGTATCATGTTTACTATTGGATATTAACTTCTCAAGATATGATTCCAGGAGGCTATCTAAGCTTCTATAAATGGAGTGATCTCTATATCAACACTTCTAACTACTTCATCATGGAGGGCAGCTTTCAGGGCTTCATGTGGGTTAGTGAAGATATTTTGAGATAATATTCATAGAAAAGGGAGTAACAATCCTCCTAAAAAACATTGTACATGTTATGCAGCATTGATTTCAAAGGATAGCTGTGATAAAAGTGTCTTAAACCTTACATCGTACTCTCACACACTTTTAGTAAGTTCTTGTTTGATGTCCTTCAATGCAACTATGCTTTGTTATTCAAATTATAGAATTTCAAACTCTTGAATAAATGTTTTTTTAAGTTGATCATAGTCAATGAAAGCTTGTTGAGGATTGAACTTCCTATACCATTTATGTGTGCAATCTAAAAGTGTAGTTTTGAACTATGTGGCTTTACACTCACAAGAGGTAATGCCTCACACCCTCTAAATAAGTTTACATTTATAGACATGCTCAACTACATTATCCACACTTTAATATTCTATTAAATGAAGTGTCATTTCATAATATACCATAGCTAGCTGAGGTACCTAAGTTGGTAGTTGTTGAAAACCTCCAAACCTTATCCCTTGAGTGGGAAGTCCACTACCTCCTCCTATGCATCCACCTCATCCACCTCCACCAGTAGATCTCAGGACATGGGGCATGGTAGTCAGGTGATTAACCAAACTTAGACCTATACTCTATCCACATTGAGGGATAGGCCCTCCAAGCATCCCTAATTATGCCATGTAATTCCTTTGAAAATGTAAAGAAAGTGTTAGGTATTTATGTATGTCAAATGGCTGAGTTTTAGTATCTCTTATTAGCTTAGTCTCTGATTCCACACTATTTATGTCATAATTACGTATGTGTACTTCATATAACTTAAGATCATGAGCATGCACTATGGTTGGGGAGCTTGGTTGGTTCATAATTAGTTCTTTAGTTACCACCATTCAGTTATTTTTTCCTTTATATGATATTAGAGGCATATAGCATGACTACAAAGTGATGGAGTCCTCTTTATGTGTCTCCACTTCCCTACAGATCCTAACAGCACTTATTGAGTTTTCTAGTCCCTTCCCATGCCACTAATTCCTATAATCCTCTATCGAGATTCATCATACTTCCACTTCCATAAAGCCCACTCACTAGCTACCATTCTAAACCCACAATCTTTTACCAACTCTTTTCTTATCCCTTCCCAAATATGTGACTCATAAACAGAAGGATTTATCTCTCTATTGGCATAGTCTCAAGTCCAAAATCAATAAATAGCTTCTTAATTTCTATGTCAAAGTGTTTAATATAATAGCCACACGGTTCTCAAAGGAACTAGAAATTAGCTTATTCAGGACATTAATAGGTGGTTATAGTTTACTCTAAAATGTAACTATTCAAAACTCCTTTCCACAAAATTCTAACATCTCTAATCCACAAGGTTCTAAGTTATGTTAAATCTCTTTTTCACTCCAGGGTCCAAGACTATCTTCTCCTAAGGTTTTAGGACCATCCTTGAGCATATGCAAAAAGCCAAACATGTAAGTGAACTAGGATTTCAACAAATAAGGTTTCATACAACATGCTATAGAGAATTTGTTCTACCCACTATCAATTCAAAACTCCTGGTTCAAGGTAGGGAACTAAAAAATTATATTCAACACTAGTAATCCATTGTTATATATTTTGAAGAGTAATGTGCTCAAACATCTTCCATGACTGAGTAGAAAATGCTACATTTCCTAGTAATGGAACTAAAATGTTAGTGTTTTTTATTATAAATATAGCATCAGCATTGAAGTCTATCCCAATGAGCTAGTGTGTTGGCCCTTTCATGTAAGATTGAGGTCTTTCATGCTCACCTAAATCATGCATCTTAAGATTGATTCCCATATGTTTTTGTTGCATAGTAATACTTAGTTATATTCTTTGTCAAACATGTATTCAATTAGATATTCCATAAATGCAAAGATAGACTATCACAATCCTTGGAGTTCTAAGTTTTACTACCATAATTACATAGATTAGCAACATTGAAATTTTAGAGTTACTTCTTATAAAATAAGAGATGCACTAGAATTCATGCTAAGTAACTCACACAACATCATTCATCATGAACACATGAAGCTTGATAAAACTTGAAACTTTATATATTAAGCTTAAACATCAAAATTAATAATACATCCATCCATCATTCTCTCTAAATTTATTTACAACAAGGTTATTTTTATTTATTTATCCCTAACCAAGTGTTTACAATCATTAATGACTCAATTAAGTATCCAACAATCTCCCAATAGACTAGGATTCATAGTGTTCAACAAACTCTCCTTTTAAGGATCTGGGCCTTTGTGTCCCCTATATCCACACTTTATGCTAGATCCTTACTATCATGTGTTCCTCTCCTTATGTGTCAATGCAAAACTTCCTATGAATAAGGTTTGGTTATCCCGTATGAATCATTCCTTTAACTACTCCTAATTCCCATGTGCTCTCCTAGTCTTCTCCTTTAGTTTTGAGTCCTAAGTCCTCAGGTTCCTCATGACTAATTCTTATTTGATTGGGTCCTCTCAAATTTTTCCTTCTACGTCATTATCCTCTTGAACCCTATAGGTTTTGTGCCATGGTGCTTATGCACCTAGAAAGTTTCATGCCATAGTCTTTTTGCATTGTGTCAGTCCCATGTCAAAAATGGACAATACTTAGCCAAAATTTGGGGCTAACATTAATCATTGCATTCTATGATGTTCCTTTTTTAATACTATTATAATTAGTTATTGTTAATGGATAATTGAGGTTCATCAACTCTTGTAATTGTGAAAAATCTCAACAATTTTTAATAAATATATAATGATAGGAAGTTTGGTTGTGGTCATTTGAGATGAAAATGTATAAAATTCTAATTAAGTTGGAGATGCAACAATAAACTAGGATTATAGGTGTACATTCTTAATGATGAAAGTAAATTGTCTTATATTTTTCATAAGACATAAGATGTCATAAATTTTGACATAATTACATATATATACATACATACATGCATATACATATACATATACATACATACATACATATACATATACATGCATGCATACATACATACATACATACATACATACATATACATATATATATATATATATATATATATGTATGTATGTATGTATGTATGTATGCATGTATGTATGTATGTATGTATGTATGCATGCATGCATGTATGTATTACATACGTGTGTGTGTGTGTGTGTGTGTGTGTGTGTGTGTGTGTGTGTGTGTGTGTGTGTTTGTGTGTGTGTGTGTGTGTGTGTGTGTGTGTGTCTATATACACACATACATACATACATGTGTGTGTGTGTGTGAACTTAATCATTGCAATATATGATGTTCCTTTTTTAATACTATTGTAATAAGTTGATTTCCATGGATAATTAAGGTTCATCAACTCTTTTAATTGTGAAAAATCTCAAAAACATTGAATAAATAGATAACAATAAGAAGTTTGGTTGTGGTCATTTGAGATACATATGTATAAAATTATAATTAAGCTAGATATTCAATAATAGATTAGGATTTAATGGATAGACATGCTTCTTAATGAATGTAAGTTAGATATTAAGTTTTTCATAAGACATAAGATGTCATAAGTTGGTTATATATATATATATATATATATATATATATATATATATATATATATATATATATATATATATGGATGACTACATGTTCATTATTGTAGGTGTGAACAAATGAATATAAGGGCATGTTTTTGCAACATATGGTTGTTATTAACTATGTTATTTATAACAATCATATTTTTTCATGAATCATTTAAGGGGTTTGAAAAAAAATTATATAATTTTTTTGGGGTGTTTAATTTGATATTAGATATTAGGTTCATTCTCATGAATTATCTCTTTATTACAATATTAGTAAAAATTGAATAGTCTTAAGAGGATTATATCATTCAAGTACAGAATATGAAAGTGTTTATGAAATATATATCTAGGTCATTTGACTAAAGAGCATCACACTGGATTTGAAGTAGCTACATGGTATTGGCATTTTGTAGATGTGGTATGGCATTTGTCCTTATCTATTGGTGGGGGGGGCAAGACTTTAATTATAGTTGTTAATAAAGGCTATTATTTTTAATTCCAAATGTATGTCTCATACAAACATAGTTATAAGAAGATATAAATAGTATTCAATTTTCATTCACTAGATAAATCCTTCGTATTGAATTCATGTATTTTTACTTATGATTAATTTGATAAATTTTATGTCACCATTCAACATTTAATGATTCAACCCTAGCCTTGGATACCTTTTTTATTTATTGATTTTATTTCATCATTCAAGAGAGTATTTCTATGATCTCTCTTATTTTCCCTTCTATTTGAAACATGTTCTTGTTCAATTTCATTCACGGTTGTTATCGGGCCACTATTTTACTCAGTCACATTCCTCGTTCTCATAACAATGGTACCAATAATAACTATGACTCCCTTATTATGTTTTATTTGGCTAATCTCCTTCATGTCATTTTATGAAAATGATAATAATTTAGTTAATTAAATAGATGATTAAAATAAATATTAATAAAAATATTCAAAAATGCTAATTCAAGTAATAAACATCATCAATAACTTGCCATTTTATTGAATGTTTTATCAAAATTGTATCTTTTTATGTTTTTTATCCTCCTTCATTTTCTAATACTTTCCAAAATAGGGTTCCTTAAGATGTACCTCTTAGAAAATTTTGATTATGGGTCTTATTATTATAATATAATTAATTTTACTAGTTCATTCAATGTTTTTTTATCCTATCTTTCCCATGAGTTAAACACTTATTTTGATTATTTATCTTCAACACCATGGAAACAAGATGCCAACCCCATTACCCTATTGATTTTATTTTTTCATATGGTCTTCTCATATTCAACCCTAAGTTGGATTTTAAAGTTTTAATACAATAAATTTAATTTCACCATTATTGAAAACATACTTTATAATCTAATCACCAACTTGAATAATTTTTCTCTCGTCTATTTAATTAGACACATTTATCATGCTCGATCATGTTTCTATACTCCATAGGAGTGCCTCTTCCTCCACAAAATTTGGTATTCAAAATTTTAATCTCTCTTTATTTACTCTCCATGAAATCATTACTTAATTGACCCAATGTAATAGGACAAAGTGACATAGTCATCTATAAGTCATGGGATCTTTGAACATACATATTATAGACCATCTCCTCTCCTAGACACAAAAAACACAACCAATCCACTAAATGGATAGGTTTCTAATGTTGTGAATGGATACTCAATTCAATTATATGCAATCTATAAGATATAAGTCATCAAAAACTAATAGTTTACATACATTTCCTCATATTCAATTAGTATGGTATCATCCCCTCAAGATAGTTTCAATTACAATACGTGGAAATATATATAACACTGCTACATTCTCACAATATTTATATACTTTTATTCATTATGAAGTCCTTAGATTATCTAGTTAAAAAAAATGGATGAGTTCCCAAATGTAGTCACTAATACACAAAAGATACAATTCATAAAAGAAAAAGAAAAAAAATCAAACATTAAAAATGCTCTCATGCCAAATGAGAATCCTATAATAAATCAAACCATATAATTTTCCTTAGTCAATATCTTTGTAGTCTTGACCTTTATAATGGTATGATTTCCCCAACATACATGAAATCCACATTTTTTATTTCATCCCAAATAATAATACATTTATCTTTCTTGTGCTTCTTTGATAGATGTTTATTTTCACATATTTTAATTCTATATTTTAAATTTTGTGAATAATCTTCACAATAGTTAAAATTATAGCATATAAATCACAACAAACAAGGTTGGTTATCATCTTAGATGTAATTTGTAAATGATAGTTTCTAGAAACTAATTTCAAGCCAAGCTATGTGTTACATATATTTTTTATGTAAAATTAAAAATAATTTGACATGCAAGGTAAATTTCTATTATTTATTATATTAACATTATATTTATACATAACTATTAATTCACAACCACCTAATGATAGATCAAAATATGTAATACACTCATCAGACTAGTCTTCACATAATTTTCTTGGATCTAACTCAGGGTTCAGTTCATGCTAGTTAAGCAATGCATTGTTAATAAAATTAAAAAAAATAATGACAAAACTTAGTAAGGTAAAAATTTATTTAAAAATTAGTATTCAAGGGCTTAATCGAAGCAAGTTTGGTGTCATTAAGTAAAAATTGGAAATAAAATGGAAAGTGTCATCTTCAATTATAACATGCTTATTTGTAATCATTTGCATATCTTTTTTAGGAATATGCACCATGGATAAAATTCATTTCTCATAATAAAAACTTTATTATTGTATACTATACTTATTATGGCCACATAAACTAGCATTTATACACTTTCACATTAACAGCCTAATCATTAAGTATCCTAATAATTTTTTGGTAGAGTAATAGTAATTGATTCATTATGTTGTTTGGATCTTCAAGATCAAAAAAATGGGCTAAAACATGTTTAAACTCCTTACCATAAAATTTTTCCAAGCTTACATAAGACATCAAACCATTATCTTTTAGTATCTCAAGTAATACCTCATGCATTTGGTTGCCTCTATCATAATAGGCACGAGAATAAATATTGAGTTTGATAGAAACTTATGATCCAATTCTTTTCTCATATGAATTAACCATAAATTATGCATATTAATTTACATCCTTAACATTAACACCATCTATTTGGTTTCATCCCATATCCATTTTCTTAACTTCTTTAGCGTAAAACTTCATCTCCTCACAATCTAAGGTTATGTTAACCTCACAAAGCACTCTATGAGATTTAATGCATTTAAAATACATAAAGTTCTTGTGGGACATGTTTAATTCAACAAACATAAATGCTAAGTTATAATATGTAGACACTAAATCTGAATTATATAGCACCTTAGTCTTGTATGCTGGGAAATTAATTTTCATGGTTATTGAAAGGCTAGCATATGCTATGTCTTATGCCTATTTCTTATCTCTTAGTCCAACCATATTTTATTCTAATTACCAAGCCTTATATGTTGTAAAAAATTATTTAAACCTAGTTATCATCATCCTCTAGAATTTTCGAACCTGTACATGTTTTCTAGCATCCCATACACTTGCATCCCAATTGGACACCTATGTCAACACTAGTGTCATATGCCAAACTAAGTGTCTAGTGCCCTAAAGTCATAAAATTTTAAAATTAAATGTATTTTTATGTTTAAACTAAGTGATTTAATGTGATATATTTACAAAATGTATTTGTATATATACTAGATTAACCTCATTCATTCCTCACCTAGCAATGACCTACCAACTCACAAGGCAACTTATCAAAAGCATTAAAGTGAGAAAATCTTCCCTATGATTTCATATTTAAATATCATTAATAGGGACTTGCCATATATAAGTTTTATGTACTGAAGTATAATTCCATGAGCCATACTTTCCAAGTTATAAGCTAAGTCACTCTATATACTTTTTTTATCACATGTTGCATCCTTATGCACACACAAGATAACATATAGGGGAGAACTACATAAGTGTTAGGACATCTTCAAATTATTGCATATGTAGGTATTACCTATTTATATAGGGTTCCTTGGGGAATCTTGACATAGTGTGCCCACTAACACATTTTTTCCATAGTCGCTCCAAAGGAGAGGAAGCTAGGGTTTGATCATTTGACAAAGAGAGACATCATGTTCATGAGATATGAACACACCATAATAAAGGCAAAAAAAAATCCAAAAGGTTATATTTGGTCATACCTATATCTAATTAGTATTCCTACTTGACACCTACATCCAAGTTAGATAGTAGTATTGACAACACCATCTATATTAGATGTAAGCATTTGAGGCCTTAGAATGCGTATAATTTTAGAATCTAAAAATTATTCCAAGATTATAATCTAATCTACTTTTATCCTATCTCATATCATATGTGTATGTGCACAATAAACAAACTAAGTGTTCTTGTCTATAACTCATTGTAATATCAATCAATAGTTGTACTTTATATTTTTAGCACATCTCAACATTTAAATTTAGAACATTATTTAAGTTTCCAATTTAATTAGTCTACTATAGATATGTTTATCACCCTTATACTTATTTATTTATATATTCTTAACCCTATACTATATTGACCTATATCAATTTAGGTTTAAACATTTGGTAAGCCCATCTCTTTATGTAAACCCTAACTTATCCTAGGGTATTCATCCTTCTAAGGGTTTTCATTGTTATATTTTTTTATTTTTGCTCTATCATTTGTATGCAATATAAGCATATCCATAGATTAGTTGGTTTTTCTATTAAACACCTATATTTTCCTCCTTGTTCACACAATATGTCTCAAAAAAATGAGGTAACACATTCCATACCTAATGAAGATACCAATAAGGAAACTAAACCACATACTAAAGAATTTATCATAAAAGATGATTTTGAGTATGAAAATGATGCATATAATGAAAATTATGGGAATGAATACATACACCAATATAAATTATAAGGTCTTGATAGTTTCGACATTGTATCCAAAAAAACCCAAATGATCTTGATGAGATCCTAGGAACCATATTAGAAATTAAAAAATAAAAACCCATAGAGGAAAAACCAGGTCCATTTATTGATCATGTTATTAGAGCTATGGGACATCCCCATATACCAAAAACCCTCCCCTTAGGTACATCATTGATTCATACTTATAATTATGGCATGGGATATGTGTTTACACCTTTGTTCCCAAAACCAAACTATGGATACATCTCCTTTGGTGACTTCCCAAAGAGGTGAAATATCTTATCCAAACTATAATTTTTTTTCACATTAAGGTTACGAATATTGAATAAAATTTTATGAAATCACCTTATGTTACAAGAGGTGTTGTGTCACCCTCTTGCAGATGAGATATCTTTATACTCCTTTCTAATTGGTTTTTTTCACCTAAGTTCACATTTTATGATGGAAATGGTGATCCTAAATATAATATTTGATCTTTATATGCATCATTCCTTGAATTTTCCTCTAATTATAAACTTTTAACTAAACTATTTCCAAGAAGTCTCAAGGACTATGCTTTAAGATGGTTCTATCATTTACTAATATAATAAGTAACTACATTAAAACCTCTTGTAAATAAATTTTTGGCACACTTATTTATAAATATTACCAAAAATATTTCATGTGCTCAAATTTCAAAAATAAAACAAGGAACCAATGAACCTATTAATGAATATTTCTTAAGATACAAGACAATGTTGGCTAAAATGACTAATCCAATGGCTAGATAAAGAGATTCAAGACATCTTCAAGTAAATTTTGCTTTCCCCATTACATGAATCCATTATTTTTAAAAATTTAAAATAATTTGATGATTTATGCTATATTGTTCATGATTGTGAAATGAAACTTATCTCATTGAACCAGCATAAGTATGTAGCAAACAAACCAACTACATCAAATACCAAGTTTACTATAAAATCAAGTTATAAGGTAAAAACCATAGAACCTAAAAAGGAAATAACTACCATGGTTAATTTGGTGTCAAAACAACCTAATCATCTTGTCATATCCAATGCACCAAAGAGAAAATTTACACACTTACCTAAGTCTCTAGATTCATTACTTATAAATCTTGTGGAGTGTCAAATCATATCTCTCCCTCATCCTATAGAGGTTTATATGAGTCGACCTCTACCTAAAGGATATGATGTCAATTCTTATACTGAATATCACCAAGTCCCTAAGAATTCTATGAATTGATGTTTTTCATTGAACTATAAGATTTAGGACCTTGTTAATGACCAAAATATTACATTTGATGATCCTCCAAATAAATCATGTTCACAACTTTGTGATCACTAAAATCATAATATATTTAATAATACTTTATGAGACCATTATAATAAGGGACTAGAAGTGCAAATGGCATATAATTCACATCCTCCTCCATCACATTATGGGCACCCATTAGATGGGTTTATTGGTACTTATATATTACACAAACCTCCAATAATTCAGATATCTTTTATTACTTTTGATAACATTGATATTATGGATGATGAATCAAATATTCATTCATTATTCATTTGATCATACCTTGATCACCATCCTATACATAGTTTTATGATTGATAATGGTGAAAGATAGAACATTTTCACCAGGACATTACTTACCCACTTGGATTATTCATGTGATAATTTACATCCTTCAACTAAATACCTTAGAGCATTTGATGGGACATCACATCAAGTTCTTGGTGAGATTGACTTACTTTTATATGTGGTTCTAACACATATGGTTACTACATTTTTTTTATCCCTTACATGGGTATTTTTGATATGTTATTGGAATGACTTTGGAGACATACACTATGTGTGGTACCTTTTGTAGTCCATGTGTGTGTTGAATACATTCATGCCAATAGGGTAATTATAGTTTCTAGAATTCCATATGAACATCCACTTAAAAAAAAAAATTCATACCTAGGTAGTTAATTATCAAACCTACTAACGTTAATAATCCATGAAATGCTAAATGACAGGAAAACCCATTTTCTAGGTAGCCAATACTTGAGAGACCATTGCATTAGAGACACATGATGGATTATATGGAATACTTATTTAATATGCACCATATTTAGATATCTAGAAAACCTAAACATGTTCCTATTATTGTTACTTCAAAGAAACCATAGAGAGTTTAGTAATGGGTTCTAAGAACCCCTATTCTTTCTTTTGTCTCTTCACAACCATAAAGTCATATTAAACATATGTAGATCAGTATAAGTCCTATAGTGCTAGATATTACACCTATACATGTTCCTTGATAGTATCACCAATTTCATAGTGGGGAGATACCTATAATCATCCTTTAGATGATATCATAGGATAGTGTTTTCTTTTTTAAATATCCCAAAAATAAAAAAAATAAAAAAATCCAAAATCCAAAGATATTTTCAACATTTACATGTTTTATTAGCTCCTTAGCATCTATGCTTTTAGTTATATGTTGGTAGATAACATATCATCTATTTATATATACATATGTATTTCATGCATATATTTTAGCATGATACAAGCATACCCAAGCCCATGATATATGCACTTTTGGATGTTGGGATTTCCCTCTACTCATATCATTTAGACAATGAGGGTATCTAATTCTTTGATCATGATACACCTAGGTTATATCATTTTACAATCATTTCTCATTATCATTTTTGAGCTTATAAACTTACATATGCCTTTATCCATGCTTATATCTTTCACAATATACTTGACATGTTATGTACTTGAAAAAATTTCTAACACATATATTTCATAACTACTATGATATGTTTATTTTGGTTCTTCATATTCCATTATTTCTTTTTATGCACATATTTGAGTGTCTTATCTTACATTGTTTTTCTTGTTTAATAATTTGAATATGCTCCATTTATTGTAGTCCATATGCCTATGCTTGCCTATTGTGACATTTGATTATGTCATAGTTAATTATATGTGGAAATTTGAACATGTATTTCTATGCTTTATGGACATTTAACTAAGTCATGTCCATTCAATTTTATGGCATTTGAACATTACCCTTTTTTGAGGTCTCCTTGGACCATTGTCTTTTTGTTTGACTTTGAGTGATCGTATGTGTGTGATTGATTTCTTATTGAACTTGTTTAACTTATATTGTTACTATCTAGTCATTTCCATGATTCACATCATGCATCTTAGGAATTGATGTGATCACATACTATGTACTTCATTTTTATATCTACCTAGACATGTTACTCATATATGCTACATGATTCTTACACAAATTATATAGTTATCTTATCCTTTTTAGGTTAGGTAACCACTATTTTATACTTCCATTCACCTCAAAATGGGGGAATATCAGTGGGCATATGTCATAGAGGCATGATTTCACACCTAAATAGTTTTAGATTTAAATAGGGGCATGCCAAAAAGGCATGACTTCAATATTTTCATATTTTAGTGGGAGCGTGTTATGGAAACATGTTTCTTCACTCTTGTACCAGTTTTTTAGTTTTAGATTTTAATGGGGTAATGCCATGGGAACTTGTATTCCACACACAAATTTTAAATTGTCCAAATTACATATTTATATGATTTAAATACACATTTATGGCAAAATTCTATACATTATTACCATCACTATACCCAATTTTTAGCTTGAGACATATATGACATGCAAAATATCACCTAAAAAATGTTAAATCAAATCAAAATTCATATTTCAAATAATTTTATGGACTTTATCATACACTAGGATGGAATTTTATAGATTGTTATTGAGCCTGTATATTATAGTAATTGGTATTTTTTTGTCAAAGGTTGAGGTGATTACAACACTCAATCTTACCAAGTTTATAGAATAGATTGATTAAATCATCCACCCTCACTAGATTTATAGTTTGAGTTGACTTGAACCACTCATCCTCACCAAGTTATAAATATTATTGGGTTGCATGATTGAGCTAATCTCAACTATCAAGTAGAAACTCACATTTTATACAAGGTTAGGGTAATTTATCCTCTAGTGTGTGTGTGTGTGTGTGTGTGTGTGTGTGTGTGTGTGTGTGTGTGTGTGTGTGTGTATGCACTTGTAATTTTTAAAATTGTCTTAATCTTAGTTTTAATACTTCATATTGAAGCATATCTTCAAATTAAATTGCCAAAAGGAAAGATGGTTACATCGATACATAGTGTACTCCTAACCTTACTCTCTTTCCTTTCAATCATTTTGAATTATTTCAATACCAAATTATATGCACTGATTATATATTGTAACATGCTTTTTGTTGTAGGTCAGTCACTATCAAATCACTCAAGTAAAATTCATGAAAAGATAAGGTGTGTTATAAACACCCAATTATGCATTCATTTTTATTTAAAATAGTAATTTCATTACTACATTAAAAGGGGGAAATGTAGACAATAAATATGAATTATATAGCACCTTAGTCTTGTATACTTTACAAGTACTTCTCATGGTTGTACCTTTTAAATCCCAGACCTTCATGTTAATGAAAGGCTTGCATCTACTATCTTTTGTACCTATTACTTATTTATTAGTTTGACCATATGTTATTCTTATTACCAGGGATTATATGCTATGAAAAATGATTTAAACTTGTTTATTATCATCTTTTACAAGTTTTGGACTTGTACCTATTCTCTAGCTTCCTAGACACTTGTGTCCTAGCCAAATGCCTACATTGGCACTAGTGTCATATGCCAAACTAAGTGCCCACTACCCTAAATTCATAAAATTTATAAATGAAATATATCCTTATGGTTGGAATAAGTTATTTAATGTGATATATTGTAAAAAAACTAATTGGTATGTATACAAGATTAACCCTCATTCATTCTTCACCTAGCATAGACCTAGCAATTGATAAGACAACTTACCAAAAGAATTTAATCAATGATTCAAGTGAATTAAGCTTCCCTATTCTTTATTATTTCAATATAAATTATAGGGACAACCCATTTATAGGTCTGATGTATTGAAGGAGCATTCCATATCCATATTTCCAAGTTACAAGCTAGGTCACTCTATGTACTTTCTTATCACATGTTGCATCCTTATGAACACAAAAGCCAACACATAGGGAACAACTACATAAATTTAAGGCCCTCCTTAGACTATTAGATATATATCTAGTGCCCATTTACATAGGGGTCCTTATGGAAGTGTGACACCATGTCCCCACTAACCCATTTCTCCCAATCACTCCAAAGGTGAGGAAGCTAGGGTTTGATCATTTGACAAAGAGTGAACATCCTTGTGAGAGATCTAACTATAATATATCAAAGGCAATAGAAAACCCAAAATATTATAAGTGGTCACACCCATTTCCAGTTGATACTATATACTTAACATGTGAATCCAAGTTAGACATTAGCCTTGATGTAACTATCTAGATCTGATGCAAGCATCTAATGCCCTAAAATGCAAAATTATAGAATCTGATGATTATTCTAGGATCCTAATCTAGTCTAATTCTAGTTTGTCTCATATCATATTTACATGTGCATATTAAACTAGCTAAGTATTATTATTTCTAATTCATTTTAATATTAATTAATAATTTTGCTTTTCATTTTTATCGTATCTCAACATTTAAATTCAAAACATTGTTTATCTAAGTTTGTAAATTAATTGGCTTGCTTTAGATCTGTTTATGACCCTTATGCTTATTTATTTTTATATTATTAACCCTATATTATATCAAACCATCTTAATTTTAGGTTAAACATGAGGCTTAAAGTCATTTCATGAGTTTTAAAGTCATTATATATTTCATCCATAAAAATTGATATTAGTTTCTTTAGTAATTTATCTTAAGTGTTAAATCACATCTTCCATTGTATAGCTTTCATCATAATTATTACTTATATAGTGCCCCATCATGTAGATGATATATATGGATTTTTATATGATAAACTAGTCTTTTACCCTTGAAAAATATGACTCTTGGATTAACCGTTAAGTTTCGGACCTTTTCACTACTGTAAGGCTCACATTCATCGTCTCATTATACCTAAATATTTTTATTATAGTCTGACCCTAATATTTGAATTACCTAGATCATTTATAGCCCATAGTATTATTAAAACTTGGTAAACATATTACACTATTAGTTACATATCTTCAATGATTTTGTATCCTTTAGGACACTACCATCCAAACTATGACACTAATGTTGACTTTAGTGTTCTAGTTCTACCACTTGTGTATGTAACTTAAAAATACTCAAATTTTCAAATCTTTTGATATGTAAAATTTGTCCTATTTGTCTTTATTCAAACTCCCATGAGATATTTTCAAAAAATTGGTATAAATACTAATCAAATCCCACTCATCTAAACATATATCAACTACCAAACAAGCACTTATTAGGATCACTAAATCATTCACACAACTGAGTTCTACTACCCTATTCTTCCCTATTTTTATATCAGTCGTAGGAATAGTTTTCTTATAGTTTTGAAGCATTCAAATAGCATTCATTAAATAATATCTATCAATTTTCAATCTAGATAACTATATGCACTCACATATGTCATATTACACCATTATTCACACAAGCCCACATAAGGTGGAAAGCTAGATCAGTTTGAGGCCCTCTTTAGAGCATATGTCTATGTATGTAGTGCTCATTTATAGAGGTGTCTTTGAGGTCAGGTCAACTTCACTTGAGCCCACTAACCCTTGATTTATAATATCACATGCCTTAATTATAGGACTTAGAATTTTTGAGCTACATATTGATATCTAAAAACCTATTTACATGATCTAGATAGAGAATCTACAAGGTCACAGTAAGACCTAACTACTTCACTATGGACAAAAGAATCAAAATTGGGATATAATTATCAATGCTAGTGTCCAAATTCTAATGAAACTATCTAATCTAATAGAGAGTTGATTTCTAGAATCTAATAAATCATACATGAGCATCATCTTGACTATTTATGCACCTACATTTCCCAAATCTACCTATTCATAAATGAAAAAAATAAGTATTATCTCTTCTTCATATTTAATAGATTAAATTTTTGTTTGGAATTTTACTTTATATATTTATCATATTTCCATAATTCAACACTGTAATTGAATATTATGAATCTGGGTTATTTAATTGGCCTGATTTGTATAATACGTATTACGCTATTCAAATAAACCTTATTTACAAAAAGGGTTAAACATATTATACCAATAATGTCATTTGCATCCACATAATTAGTGGATTTCCTAGAGAACCATGACCCTACATCCCTAAATAATTATTTTCCCTCTACCATTTGATAATAATACCATCCTTGCCCTTTTTTAAGGTTCATAAAGTCTTTCCTTGATCGGACATTTTTTGTGACATTGGGTTCATTTCTTTTAATTTGTAATAAATGTTAAACAACTTAAGTGATCAGATTTTCTTGACTTGCATTATGTGTATTATGAATTTCTACATATAAATATGAATCAATTGTATCTTTAGCCATATATTATTTAAATAAAAGTCAATGCCCAAATTGATTTAGAGAAACACCTATGTTTTTAGTTTGATGCCCTATCATGAAGGGAGTTTAATGTCTTGTCATGTTGATTAGAGTTTGATGGTATACCATATTGAATGGAGTTTAAAGTGCTAATATGAAGGGATTTTGATGCCCTACCATATTGAATATATTTTAACATGTTTTCATGAAATGATTTTGATGGCCTATCATGTTGAATAGAATATGATAAACTGAAACAAAGGTAGTTTGAAATTGAGTCTAAGGTAGCTTGTTCAACTCTATGAATATTTGAAACTAACATTCATTAGTATTTTAATTAGAGTGAAGAGGTTATAACGTATTCTTTTGGAAGGCTTGAGTGAGATTCAAATCAATCATATTTAAAGGTTTCATGCCATTGAGGCCTTCAAAAACATTGTAAACCATTACATTGGAATTTTTTGATAATATTGGAGTTCTAAAATTACTAGCCAAGTTTTAATCAACATTGTTTTTATGTTGATAGGAAACACAAGAACCCATGTGGAATATTATTTTATGGGAATATGAGAATGTGAACAAATTAACCTTAGGTCTTCCTCTTCTTCACAAAGTAATTTGTGATCATAGTTGGTTTGAAATTTTATTTTATTGTAAAACAACTACATAAAATAAATTAAACCTAACTGTAAGAAAATTGAAATTAAAAATACCTAATTTTTTCAATAAAAACTAAAAGTATTACATAAATGGGAAAAATATCAAAAAGACAACTGAAAAACCAAAAAAATTGTGCAAGTACAAACTCGACTAAAAATTAGTAAGGAAAGAGGTATGGGGAAAAGTTGACCCCATGGTTATGCATACCAAGAAGAAGTTGTGTTAATAAAAATTAAGTAGTTGTGCAAGTGTTGTGTAAAATTAGAAGAATGTAAAAAAGAAGCCTCATAGAGGTTGAAGATGAGAATTCAAATGTATATTTGTGCACATGATAAAAAAAAATGAAAGGATGATATAGATGATAACATGTGAAATTCATTTAGACATCAAATTTTTTGGATGATCATGTATTAATGCAAAGAAGCATCTAGAACATTCTAGAATTACAATTGGTCTAGTTAGTCAAAAACTAGTATGCAAGGGAGATCCATTAATACTATAATGCCCTTTCACCATAATATGAAGGATATATAGAGATGGTTAATAGAATTGGTGGTTATAAGGGTTTTGAATGCTTTATTTTTGAATTATAAATGTGGAACATGCAAAATAAATCATGAGGATAGAGATAGGAAAAATGATTAAGGTTGTATGTTGTGTAAATCTTGCCATGATGTTAATGGTAGATGTTTTAACTTTAGCGTAATACATATTTTATGATGAATGAATACATGAAACCTTTGTATGTATATGGATTTTGTGAAAATTAAAGTTCTTGTGTTATTTTGATATACATGTTCTATAGTTGGGAGTAGGGTTTAAGGGAATAAGTTGTGGAAATTATGTTATAATCATGGATTGTTCTCATAATAGGGTATTCAATAAACTATCTTTGCACTTAGGTGAGCATTTTATTTCTTTCCTCAAGTGATATGTCAAAACATGACTATTATATTTATTGTGAAATGTTAGGTTTTTTTAAGACCAAGAGTGAAAGATAGTACACACCCTAAATTGTTCAAGAAAACACAATTACTATGTCTTTTTTAGCTCTTTCATAGGATTTTATTAATGATGAATGAAGGTCTTGTTCACATGGTCACTTTGATATTTTTGGCCCTTATTATGACTTGTATTCTCATATTTTTACCCCTTCAGTGGTATTATGTCATGTCTATCCCAATCATAGGGGCCTCTGGTCTATTTGTTTTAGTCATAACCCATTTTTTTGTCTACATGACAATAGCACGGTCTTGGACAATAACACATTGTGCTAGTGTCCACCTTAGCACTATTGTCCAATGGTCATATTTTTAGCTTATTTTAGGTTCTTAGCTTTCTTTGGGTCTCTTCTTATGATTTTATCTATCTTTTTACCTATCCTCCTATGAATAAGCATCTTACATTCAAATTAAATTTTTTTAACATAAAAAGCTTCACAAGGCATTTTTTTCTACTTAATACTTTAGCACATAATTACATAAAAAATAGTCAATAGTATAAATCAACACTCTACATATTACTTACCGTCACACATAGATATGCATTCTTGATCAAAGAAGGGCCTAATAAAAATTGATTATAACTTATTATGCACATTAATTTTGCATGTTCCTTAAGGGAGAACTACATGTGATCTGAGACCCTTATCATTGGGTTTAATGTAGGTAGTGATTATAATAGTATGGGTTATATATAGAGATCATAATATCACACAACCCACTTTTCCCCTTTCTTTTGCATTTGATGTCATTATTCTTTAATGTGTGTAGTGTTCATTAGGGTTTTGAAGTGGAAACAGTCAAATAGTGACATAAAAGGTTGATCAAAATCTCCTAAAAACATCTAAAAAACCTAGAAGACCTCTCATAGCATCTCTAGAAGTCTTAGGACCCCTATCCATAAAAGGACATTAGCATGGTTCCTTTTCCACTAGTGTAGTGCACAATATCCAACTAATCATGCTACTATCATAAGGCTAATAGAACTCTAGAATTAAAATAAAATGACTAAAGGCTATTCTCCTAACCTATTTCAACATTTTCATCATCCAAGGACACTTGTTTTGCTCCATATAAGTGAATCTTATTCTTATAATCATTATTTCAAGTAAATTAATCAAATTAGCTATTGTAATATATATATATAACATCTTTACTCATCCCTTTAATAAATTATGATTTATTCTAGTAAACACCTAAAATTTTAAATCATTTGGTGAACCTAACTTACTTCAAATATTACTTAACAACCATATTTATTTTCATATGGTTTGTCTTCTCTAGTTTCATGTAATAAATTAGGGTTTATAAAATTCTTATTATTCATATTTTTTGCACATCCTAACTGATATATATCATTCCTTTATTAGGTATTTCATTGCTTCAATATTCTAAAATTTAGTCAAACAACACTTAAAACCCTATATCCACATACTAGGTACTCACACATCCAAATATTAGCTCTTATGGTTTAAAATCAATTTTTAATTTTCTATACCTTGGGTTGAATATATTTATGTAGGATTATCTTCTACCCAATGTTTTCCTATTTTTCATTTTTTACATTTTATTTTGTGGTAAGTTTAAAATGACCTCTAGGGATCCTCTTCCCCCTCACCCAATTGACCAATTTTTAAAAATTTCACATAATTGTACAAATGAATGGACTAATTTTCAAAATTTTACATTAGCACATGATCATGAGCATAATTTCATTTATATTGATAATGATTATTGTTGTAATCATGGATATGTTGATTACTATGATAATGAAAATGAAAGTGATAATGAGGATAGATTAAATGCATCTTCTTCACCTTTCCCAATTTAATTCAAAAAATCAAGTATAAAAGACATTATTTATTCAATGGAAATTTTATTATATATATAAATTAATCCCAACTTGGAGAAGATAAATGTCACTTACACTTTTGATTCAGGATGCATTAGATAATAGAGGTCATGACCAAGATGGATCTACTAGATGTAACCAAGGGATATCTTACCATAATAATATCACTAGGGAGGGTTCCAAAGCCTATACTAAAGCAAAACTATGTAATAACCCTAACTAGGTCCTATGTTTTCATATTCACTAAACTTATAACAAGTAAATTAATATCTAGTCTAGTGTTCACCAAAGATTGTGGCACAAAGTGGGGGTAATAAACATAAAAAGTAAATATGCATAGAAGACATATACTCGTGTCAATGTATACAAAATCCTAATGCACGGATGAAAATTAAAAATGTATATCTATATACTCTTATAAATGAGGAATAAAGTTAATAATATTTACCTTTGAATATGAACTCATCAAGCCTCAATCTCCCCCTCAACCAAGGTTATTCATAAGAGGTTATTGTGGTATGTAAGAATGAGAAGGATAAACAAATCTAGGCTACACAAACTATCAATGCATCTAAAAGACTTTTCCAAAAGAAAATTTTCATATCTCCAAAGAAAGTATGAAACCTTAAGTTTGTTCCTCAAGTAAAATGGTGGATAAGTAGATGTGGAATATATCTTATTTCTTCTTCTCTTATTATAAATTAAAAAATTAATGTGGCTATATAATTGGATATAACCCTAATTCCTTATGAAATTTTAGGCTGACAAGGTCAGCTTGATCAACCTAGTATCATAATTGAAAAAAATAAACTAGGTCATGGACTAGGTTGGCCAGGTGCTGACCTAGACCCTAGTAAGTTTTATCAATAAGAGTATAAGGTTGATGGGGGTGATTATCTAACATAAACCCTCAAAAATGGGTTTAGGTTAGAGAATGGATAATTAAGGTGGTAAATTACTAGAGAAGGATGTAAAATAGGAGGCAAAGCTTAGGTTAATGGTTCTAGGAGACAAGTATGTAAATATCAAGTGGTAAAAAGTACAACAATTCTATGAAGCACTAATGGTCTACCCACCCCTTTCTCAGTGCACCCCTTAAGGCATTCACTTAGAGAGTTTGAGACTCTACATTCATACAAGAAAAGAGTGTCAGTAATTGATAAAATTTAAAAATATTATGTGTATACATATTCCCCACTTGAAGCTTATCACGTGTCATGTAGGTGTAATCTGGGATGGTTCTTTGGGAAAAAACATAAAAGCACCTAATGTTGAAGCTAAATAAATTATGATAAGGATAAAATAAGATAAATGAAAGGATAGAATTAAAAGTCACATACCTTTACTTACCTTAGTGTTGTATATAAATAAGAAGGTGTGAGAAATGTGAAGGTGTCTAATGTGAGGAACATTAGGCGAACTTGTAGATATTAAGAAAAAATAGATTTTTTTTGTAACATGGACATGTAATAGTTGAAAATATTCTCTATGATGTCAGGATTCCATAACATTTTATGGTTTGGAAAAAGAGTTAGTAGAGAAAGAGATATGATAAAAATAAGAAATTTGATTGTAAATATTTGAAGGGTAAATAAATCTAAATAGTAAATATAAATAGGGTGGAAAATAACTTATTTAGTATTTTTACTATTCTAAAAAAATAGAGCTCAAATATACCTAATGAGAGCCTAGATAACCATAATGTTAAGGATATGATAGATAAGATAGGGAGAAAGCATAGAGGCCATAGCGAGTGAAACATAGGTAAGCAAATAAAAATTTCAAATTTTTGGGTATTTTTATTTGTAATTGAGTGATTTATATAAATTTAATTATTAGGCTAAATCTAGGAACCATAATGAACCTTAGGAAATTTTTAGGGACACTGGGGGTCAAATATGGTATTGGGTAGGAAGGAGTTATACCAATAAAATCCCAAGAAATTTATGGCAAGTAATCAAAAAGTCATCACAGTGGATGAACAAAGTTGACTAGGTCAACTTAGTTTGCAAAAGACAAGAAAAAGTAGTAGGATGACTTAGTAGTATTTGGTTGACTTAATTGGTTTAATAAGAGGGATGACTTAATACTCATGGGTTGACTTAGTACTATAAAGGCCAATTTATTTGAAATTTTGATAGGGCTAATCTAATATCCCTGATAAAGGATAGGGTTGATTTAGTTTGGAATAGGTTAATCTGGTAGAAAAAGAAGAAACTAAATCAAACCAGCTCAGTTTTATGAAATTTTTAAAAATGTATTTTGATTGTGAATGACATGGATATCTAATACATCTTCTATTTTTTGATAATTATAGAGGCATAAGAGATTTTTGTGATTGACCGATGCCTCATGGTTACTAGATTTGATAGAATTCTTGATAGATGTGGATAGAACAAGATTGGCTACATTAGGTCTAAGAGGTATCATGGAGATGAGATCTATCTCACTAAGTGATGATCTCATTTTCATGTTCCTCAAATCATGGGAATGGTTGACCAACATATTTTAATGGGTGATAGATGGGGATACCATAGAGGTGAGTATCATACTAGAGGATGTCCATGCATTACTTAGACTACCTATAAGAGGGACACCAATGATCATAAGGACACCAGATGATCTAGAGGAGAGATGAGCACTAGCTAGGTGGGTGATGTGTATAAATAAGATCTACCCAAGGTTGAAGGTGAGTTTATTTGATGTATATATTACATAAAATTTAAACATCTAGAATGCTATGATTGGACTTGTGATAGCATGAGTGTTGTGTCATAAGTTGGATGGCAAGGTACTATTATATGTAATAGCCATGTGCTAGTCCATTTTGGATTAGGGGGTGCTCTATGATTTTGGGTCTATCATCTAGGTCTAACTCATGCATGATATGTATAGGATGTTATCCAGAGGGGAAAAGACCATGGGTCTAGTGGTGTTTTTTATCACATGGATATATGAGAAGTTCTTGATATATCTACCAATTGAGTTGCCCTATATGGTCGATAATAGGTTACCTCATGTTGTTAGATGGAGATAAGACCAAGCATCATGGTCCATGCCCCATGTGTTATAACTATAGATAGGCACATGAGGAGAGATCATGTGGCAATCCTATACACATATTGTTATTATTTAGCCCAATTAGGTGATCATGGTGTCAGGGATAGCTCGAGTGTGGATCATGGGCCATTATACTTTTTGGGTAGAGTTGTAGCCAGTGGCATGTTTGTCAGGGTAATTTGGACCCACACACTTATAAATGCCTCTAGTAGTGCCCACTTTTTGGGCATGGCATGCTAGAGAGTTAATGGGGAGAGGAGGAAGAGGAGCATCAATCAAGAGATTGGTAATCAAGCTATGGCATGTGAGATCATGGAATAGTCAAGCATGATAGTTGGTAGTTAGAGGAGGAGAGGACATGGATGTGGATGTAGAGGTATAGTAGGTACCACAAAAGTCATCATAGAATGAGGAGAAGTGACCACCTTGGTCACACCATTGATGGAGATGCCATTAGAGAGATCAAGCACAAATGAGGGTGGTCATATAGGATGATCTAATAGCTAGCCCAAGGCAGAGCTAGTCGATAGAAGAACCTTTGAGGAGAGGCCCTTGATGTGCATTAGTGGTGAATCCTAGATTTGATTTTGATTCATCTCACAAATTAGGTGCTCAATGGATGCACTAATGGAGAGATTGTGCTCGATGGATGATCAAATGGGGAGATGGTGGTTGATGATACCAAGATAGGTCAGAAATATTTTAATTTTTATTCTTTGAGATAGAATACTAGTTGTATATGATTGTAGATAGATAGATATATTTTGAGATGTATATGTGATTTTATATCTATCTGGGTTTTGTTTTTTTAAAACCCTATGATAGAGGAGATCATATGGGGATCCATATTCATGTCAGTGCACCATGACATTTTGGATTGGGTGAAAGCACCATACGATCCCACCATGCTAGATGATCCTATGGCACCATCTACCCTAGCTTAGGCAAACTAGTTTATATTAATGGGGGAGGTCATGAGGTATTTAAAGACACATGGGTATGGGTTACAACCACTTTCAAGGGTTAAATAAATAGAGGTATAAGTTGTTAGGCCTTGGCTCAAGAGAGATCCGCACACATGGTTATCATAATCCAGCTAGGATAGGTATAGGAATAGGTGGCCAACCTATAGGGACATGTAATATGGTTGAGATATTGGATGGTCTCATTATAGTGTATTATGTATAGGGGATGGTCTGAGTTATTTATAAGTAGTATGGCTAGGCCATGGGATAGGCATAGTGTAGCTCAACCATAGATCTAGAGTGATGTGTTTTTGTATTTTGTACCATTGTATAAAACACATGATATATCGAGATATATTGTTTTGATAGTTGGATTGTGGTCTCATGAGTTATATTTTGGTTGTGGTTATTGATTCATGGATATATTAATTTTTAGCACATGTATTTTTTGTTTGTTTTATATTCTATGGGAAATAAATGTGGAGTGTTTTATTTTCTAAAATTATGTAGTACATATGCATGTTTAAAAATAAATAGGTAAAAAGGATTTTGAAAAAATATAATTAATCATAAACAAACGGACTACACATTATATCATGATGGGAAATGTGTAATAAAAAAATATGACTAAGTATAATAAACCAAAAAGTGGTAAACAAGAGGACAAAATGCTTTTAACCCATGAAAAAGATTGACACCAAATTAAAACAAGTAAAATCACCTTAAATCACATTAGGAAGTATGAAAATAATGTAATAAAATGGAAAGCACATGAAATACAAATGGTAGAAAAAAAATCAATTAAGTCAATCAATCATACTAAATCATGTTAGGAAGTATAAAAGAAAAACAAAAATGGAAAAAATGGACTTAAATTAATCACACTAATTCTAGCTGGGAAGTATGAAAAACTTAAGAAAAATGGTTGTATTCTTACATGCAATCAAAAAATAAGAAGATAAAAGTGAAATATTAATAAATTAAGCATAAAACATAATAAATAAAGATTGGAAACATGTTAATGACGTGTGTCTCATAATCAATCATGACTTATCTCAAATTTGACAAATGTAATTTTGTTATGACTTGGGTATTGCAAATTTTTATGAGGAAGGCCAAGTCCTATCCATGGTCTTACACTAAAACTCACAAAAGGAACACAAATGATGTGAAAAAATGTTAAAAGGGTAAAATATGGTAAAATGGGATGTTTGGAATGGTAATGTGAAAATGTGGTTTTTTTATGAGGAAGGCCTAGTCCTATCCAAGGTCTTACACTACAACTCACAAATGAAATCCCTGGAGAGTGTGATCAATGAACAAAACAATATTTCTCAAATGTAAATATTAGGGTTGTAGGGAATGAAAGAGGTAAGGTAAGAAGCATAATGTAGGCATATTATGAGAAGACCTTAGGAAATAGGAGGCACACTAAGTACATAGAAAGACACTAAGTGACTAGTGACCATAAATATATAAAGGATACCTATTCACTTTAGACACAAAGCTATATATGAAAATAAGTGTGATATTAAGATCAACTCATATTGGTTGTTTTTAATAAGAAAATTAAAATGGACCTACTTTCCCACAATGTTTTCCCCATTCCTCAAGACCCCTTATAGAGTCGTCAGTCTACTGCAAAGATTGGGTACTTTCATGAGAAAGTAGTTAGTACTATGATATTTTTTATTCTTGTATTTTTCCAATCTATTGGCATATTGTACCCCAATGCACCTTGACTCTATCATGAGGCCAATTGTGGAGTTTTAGTTTTGATTAAAAAATGGAGATGTACTTAGAAGTCTTTTAGTGTGATTTGACTCTTTAAAAAATTGAATGTTTCTTTTTGGATCATTATCTTTTGTTAAATGATTTAACTTTTGATTTTTTATGGATTTTAAGATTCCTCCTCCATATGGATTTTTATTGACCAATCATGAGAGATAAAGTGATACACATGAATAAGCTTTAGGCTTTGGGTAAAGGAAGTGAAGTATCTAAATACATGACTAACTAAAACACTTAGGCTTACCTATGAACTAGCATGTTATCTTAAGTTTCAATCAAGTGTAAGATTAGTTTGCGAGAGGAAATAATGGGAATAAAGGGAGATCCAAAGTGGACCGATAAAAGGATATTATAATGAGATGATTTTTTTGATAACTAATCACATGGTAAATAAGGAATGACTAAAGGGAGTATGGTGTGTATAACCAAGTCACAATAACAATTATTTGTGTTTACAAAGATAAGATAGCAAATAGTCATGAAATAGAACAAGATAGCCATAGAAAAAGAAACATGTAAAGAAAAATTATGTAATCATGAAAAAGAATCCATAAGAGATCATAACGAAAGAAATTAAGCCATAGACAATAAGTAGTGTGAAACAGAAAGCATCATGTAAGATAAATAAGAATTTGACATAATGTCAAATGATATAAGATAGATAAATATAAATTTGGAACACACATACAATTCAAATGAAGAAATAAATGAAATAACACCATGCTTATGTTTATAAATATTGGTATATTTTTCCACACACATTATCTATAAGATCTTATAAGTCTCTATGAAGCTGAACTTGAACTGTAGCCAAAGTCTCATTGATCTTTATATAAATTTGATAAAATACTTCATGTTGAATCTCCTCGATGGAAAATTTAAGAATTCTTGAAGGATCATGCTAATTAGGGATATCGTGTAGGGGATGTTTAGGATCAGGAATGGGAATGGACTTTGTGAGAGATGAAGGGGTCACTGGTGGATAATGGGCCATCGATGAAGGAGTCACTAATGGATAAGGGGCCAAAGGTAAAGGAGGATCTATGGTTGAGGTAATCATAGGTGGAGAAATTATAGGTGGATAAGGGACCATAAGTGGTGGAGCCATGGGGTAAGGAAGGGGATCCTTCTTGCAAGGGTGATCTATGGTAAGAAGGGTGGTAAGTGAAGGAATGGTCATGAGGTTATCTTTGAGATGTTTTTATAGGATGTGACAATGATTAATGTGATACATACCACATTAGTGCTAAAGACAATATACCTCTCCATATTTGGGAAGATATTTAGGTAATAATTTTGGGGGAGGCATACCCTTATTTATGGGCTAAGGAGTAGTGGGTTAGAAGGTGTCAATATATTTCCATAGCTTATGACAATGTATGGAGGAATTATTATCTATGTCTTAGAAGTAACAAATACTCTTGTCAATATACTTTATGGGTGTACTAATAGAGGGAGTGGAAATGGAAGCTGAGGAAGGTTAGTGTAATGAATAGTCTATAGTCTAATGACTGAAAACTTTATGAATATAAAAATATGGTTGATCGACCAATTTAGTAGGCAAAGGAGAAAGATATAGTAAAGGGATCAAACCATCACCAAGGGAAGGTGGGGTTATTCAAGAGATTAGATGAGGCTTAATTGAAGGAGTAATAGGATTGTAAATAGGAAGAGACTTAGCTAGAGAGGGAGTGGGAATAGGATCTAAATTGGGCTCAATTTATGGAGGGGTGGGATGCATATAAGGTTGAATTATAGTCAAAATCATATCAAGGATAAGTCAACTAGAGGGATCCTATTATCTAACAAAGTGATAAGGACCAAGCATAGTGTGATCCATAAGCATACTCCTAGGAGGCTCTTTAGAAACTAGACATGTACATACCATCTCTACCCTATAAATAAGAGGGAAAATGCTAAAATTAGGAATTATATCAGATGAAATGCTATAAGATTTATGTAAAGACTAAATCAAAGAGGAATGATAATGAATAACTTCAGCATCTTGGTCCTGAACAAGATCTCCTAAGAATGGATAATTTAAGATATATCCATCATCATAGTCAGGTGTATGAAGATCAATGTTATAAGTATGGATGAACTTATCATTTGATGTGGTGTGATGAATGGAGTGTTGAGTCTTAGATAAGATAACAAGCATAAGATCACTAGGTGATTGATAGAAAAGTGGATTTAGAGAAGGTGGAAGTTGAGAAATGAGATGAGGTGAGAGATCTAAGGTTTTGATATTGAGATTGATCTCAGCAAGCTCATGATCATGTAAATCTAGGAGGTTAGGTGGTATATTCTCGATGAGTTCAAGGTGACTATTGTAACCTCATGTGGGGTTGATAGGAAAGTTAAATCATTGATATTCATGAAATGAAACACTCAGCAAGGGTTCAAGGGCTCAAATCTTGAATATGCCATGATTTTGGAATTATTCAAAATTATAAGGGTTAGTGTCATCTTGAAATCTATAGATTGTTTCATTGTGATAAAATTTGACACATTGGCAAGTGGAAGAGGAAACTACTCTCATGCAATTAGTCCATGGCCTACCAAGAAAATTTTTATAAGATATAGGAAAGTTGAAGATCATTACCTTCACTCAAATAGTGGTAGGTGAAATAGTGATAAGGAGCCACACATAACCTAAGGGTGGAATTTTTCTTTGGTCATAGACTTGGCACATGTTACATGTGGACTTAAGATTACATTTATAATATCTAAGGGTTTTAATAAAATTGAGAGAGGCAATGCAAGTACTTGAACCCTCATCAACCAAGGCATGCTTGACTTGGATATCACTAATTTGGACACTGATAAAAAGGGGAGGATCATTCACATAAAATATAATATCATTAGGGATCATAGAGGCAATGGGGAATTTTAAGGAAAGAGAAGTGTCCATTGTTTCATCAACGTGTATGGGCATCTCTTCACAGTATTATAAAATGTTATCTTCTGATCCAAATAAGGTGGCTTCACATCCTACTAGGGGAGGATGAGGGATGTTCATTTTGAAGAAGAGTTGCATAAGATGATTATGATGATGTGGATAATTCCACATAAGTTCAAGAAATTTGATTTGAGATGGGAGATTAGTAATTTATGTGATGGTATCCCACTCATCATAACCTATAAGGGGACTATTTGAAAGAGGTGCATAGTATTAAAGGAGGTCCTTAAAAGGAGGATCAAAAGTGAATGTGAATTTATGTTGATAAGATGTAGGAGGTTTAATTAGAGGAAAAGTTTTTTTATTGGCTTGAGAGGATGGGGTAGTTTATGTAGCTTTGGTTTGAGATAAATTGGAATAAGTGTTAATAAAATTTTAAGTATCAGTTGGAGAAGTGGTATAAATGGTATGAGAAGTGTTATCCAAAAGAGTTGTTGGAATTGGTTCATCAAAAAATATAAGGTCTTCTTACCCCAAATATGTTAAGTCAGTTAGGGAAGAGTCTTGGATAGCATGAAAAGTATGAGATGATTGAGGAGTGTGGATGGGATGAGAATAAATGAAGGAAACTACCCTTCACATATTAGTCATATTGACCACATTCTCTTTAGGATTTGGGTCTATAATACTATTAAAATTATTGGTAGAAAGAGTTGGCTTATCATTTTTGTCTTGGTGATTCATAAGATTGTAGATGGCCAAATGAGCATTAGCTTAGTTCAAAGATCTAGATTTAGATTGTGTTTCATGGGATTTGAAGGCAATGTCATAGGATTTTTGACATTTATGAATGATATAAACATGGTCAAAATTGGGACCAAGAAGGAAATCCATAGCCAAATTATGTATGTACCTATAATTCTCATAAGAATAACCCCAACTAGAATGAAACCAACAAAATTTATTGAGATTGTACTAGGATTTCATGGGATGAGTGGGATCAAGCTCTCATGGAAGAGGCCTTGGTATATTATTTTGCAATTCTTCTAAAGATAATTTTTTATGAACATTTATGTTACTTGTTGGAGATAAATGAGGATTAGTGATGTGGTTGGTAGGGGAAGCTTGTTCCGAAGCCTGGTTGGGAACAGTAGCTTGAATAGTATGAATGGTATCATAAGAATTAGTGACACCATCATTAATATCATGATGGTTTTTATTTTTGATTAATATTTGAGTACCTATATAAGGTTGGCATGGCTCAAACTGATGTATGAGGAAATCTTGGTGCTTGGCTTGGTCAATGGCCTCTTCCAAGGATCATGGAGAGAGAGTTCAGACTAGATATTGTAACTTGGGATAAAGAGCATTGGTAAATAGATGAAATATATTATCATATACCATATAGTGTTCACACTTTTTAGATAAGGTCTTCCATCATTTGATTAAAGCTTGTGTGGTTTCTATCTCAAGTTGCTTATAATTAATAAAATGGGCCAAGGTATTTTCTGGGAGGTCACTAGTTTAAAACTCTTGGACTAAAGCATTGACTAAATATTCCAAATTAGTGATGGATTGAGATTTTATTTGGTTATACCAATCTAAATTATCTTTAGAGAGAGTTTTTTCTAATATCTTGGTAGAGGCAAAACTATTTAACTTGACCTAATCTTTGTATAGATTTCCAAATGTTTTTAAGTGTAGAGTAGGATTGGTTGACCCATTATAACTAATGGTAGGGGTGATACCTCATATATTTATTTTATAAATTTAATGTGTAAGAGTCTCATTTTGAATGTACTTTATTTTTTTATTAAGAAGAGGAGGTTTAGGGATAAGATTACCAAGTGAATCTTGAAGAGGAGGTGGGGAGCATTTTGGTTATGCATTCCCCATAGAACCTATTGAGAATGAGTTTGAATATGGATAAGATGATTTTACATTTAAATCATTTGGTTGGCATTATTAGCTTTTAAATCATTCATTTGATTAAGATTTTTTAATATAAGTTTATGGGTTTGAGTGGTATTGTGTGAAGCATTGGCATTGGTATTAGTGGCATGGGTACCACTATGAGTCATAACAGGTGTGTTATTAGTATCTTGAGAGAAATTGTTAGTAAGTGAGGCACTAGTATCATGATTTGGATGTGTGGAAAAAGATGCACTAGTAGAGGGATGTGAAGAAGTAGCACTAGAGGCATGATTACCATGGGTAGTAAATGATTCACTAGTGGAAGAATTGAGAAGAACAAGTCTTAGAAGAGGCCCACTATATGTAGAACCTAGCATGTTAGTAGAGATACATGGCATGGAGGTGGAGGAAATCAGAGAGGAAGATGTCATAGTATGATAAAGGGTCAAAATAAAGGGAAGAGGTTGAGAATAAAATAAACTAGTGTCTCCAAATCCATGTGATAATGTGGGAGAAGGTGAATGGGGCTCCTCGGTTTGACCAATTATCATGAGATGGTAAATATTATAAGGATATTTTCCTTGATGTTGAGAAAACTCATTGATGAAGAAAATCATTTCTAGAGAAAACTCTAATTTAGGTTGATCTTGAAATGAGAAGAGAGGGTTGTGAACTAAAGAGGAATGAGGAAGGGTCCCATAATTTATAGTGCCAATGGATATATATACATTACTTTCATTTAGGGTAGGATCCACAAGATGTTTATTGGAAAACTTATTGGGGTTGGTAAAGCTCATCATATCTATCGAGTTTAAGTTAGTATTATCCTTGAATAGGAATTTCATGATGAGAAAGAAATATTAAGGAAGACTAAGATGATACAAAGGAAAGAGGTAGAAAGGATACAGAGTCAACCAGGTTGACTATGTTTTGTAATACAAGAGGTAGATAAGGGTACAAATTCATATAAGTTAATTCTATATTGTAGACAAGGTATGAAACTAAGCTGATACGGATACAAGGTCAAACTAGTTGACTTAGTACTATAACCTAATTTTCATAAAAGGATACAAAGTCATACAAGTTAACTCTATATTACAGATTGGGAGATAAAATAATTAAAAATGGATACACAATCATACAATTTGACTATGTACTACTAATAGGGGAACATAATCTGTAAGAGAATGTACTGAATAGAATGATAGTGTGCTAAAATAGGTAAAAAAAATTCAATATAAATGATGCAACAAATGAATACAAACACATACACAATTGTATCAATATGAGTGATCCAATTAGGGTACACAACACAAAACCTTTCACCAACACTGGCCAATGCAAGTCTTTAAAATACAACAGACAATGATCAGAGAGCAAACAATTAACTAAAAATTAAATTATAATTAAGTGGTCATACTATGTGTTATTAGATTATTATAAGGTAATGTTTTAAATGTGATAGGAAAGTTGGCTAAAAATAGGGAACTAAAAATAAACTTATAAATGGATTCAAGATGTTTAAGCTAAAAGGGATCTATGTTGGCAATGGTACTGGTTTGGTATTGGGGCCTACCCCTTCACTTCACAATCCCATAGTGATAAGGGTGTCAGGGGTTTTATCAATATATACCATTAACCACATATTTATACTTGGCTAGAAAACCAAGTTGACTTCCCCCTTGGTGATGAAATCTAAGTAGGTAGGCCTTGGGAAGATGAGTGTTAAATGTGTTTTGAATATTATGTGATTTGCTAGTGTGAGCAAAAGAGAAAAATAGTGTAACTAAATAGTAATGTGAAAAACCACCTATTTTTACTATGTGAGTTACTCTAAGAATGAAAATAGTTGAAAATGAAAGTGTTAATTAATTACTAGCAAATAGTTGTTAATTCTCAAATTTAGAATAGTACAAAGTTAGTGCAGATTACATTATACACAAACAATATAGAAAATAGTTGACTGGATTACTACTATTCTATGAAATTAAAAGTCTTTAGGAATAGAGTCAAATGGGTCCACTAAGTCTTTTAGATAGAAGATAGGCTACAGAACTAAGTCAACTAGGTTGACTTAGTTGGCTATAAGGTTACAATTTTGAAGACTACTAACTTGTATAAAATAAACTGAAAGGAAGTACTAAAGTGACTAATAAAGGAAAGAGAGGAACCTTAGAGAGTTTGAAGATGATTAGGGTTACGAATTTTATGCTAAAGTGCCTAGAATGTTACTTTTAAAAAAATTCAAACTAAGTCGATTGGTTTGACCCAGTTCTACAAAACCCTATGTGTTGAAGAAGTGAAAAATGACTAAGTCAACCTATTCCACCTAGTTTGTTGATCTAGATTCTAGCATAGAGAATAAGATGATAGAGTTGACCTATTTGACCTAGTTTGTTTGTCTGAATTATGGAAGAGAGAATAAGATGATAGTGTCAAACTATTCAACCCTATATTCTTATATGGGACTAAAGAAGAGTATTGTGTTGACCTATCTATTCTAATACCTTGTATCTAATGAAGACCTGTACAAATATAATAGATTAATTTTGATGTGACTATGTGTTAAATTTGTGCACATAAATTTAGAACTATACTTATTAGTTTGATAAAATATCACAAATATAGAAAAATAATAAGATGGTAGAAATGAAATTGTGAAAAAAACCCTGTAAGAGTTAGATTCATGTCAAGTTCACCAAAATGTATGCAATGGGAAATAAAATAAATCTATAAATCAATCCTAACTCAAAGAAGATAAATCCTACTTACACTTCTATTTGGGGATACATTATATAATTGGGGTCATGACCAAGATGGATCCAATAAACCTAGCCAAGGGATCTCTTACCATAATAATATCACTAGGGAGGGTTCCAAAGCCTCCATTCAAGCAAAAGTATGGAATAACCCTAACTAGGTCCTATGTTTTCATATTCACTAAACTAATAACAAGTAAAGCAATGCTCACCCAAGCTTATGGCACAAAGTGGGGGTAATAAATATAAAAAATAAACATGCATAGAAGACATATACTAATGTTAATGTTTATAGAATCTTAATACATGGAAGAGAATTAAAAATGCATATGTATCTACTCTTATAAAAGAGGAACAAAATTAGGAATACTTACCTTTGAGACATACCTTCTAAGCCTCAATCTCTCCCTTGGCCAGGGTGTTTTACAAGAGGTTGTTATGGTATGTAAAAATGATAAGGTCAAATCATCTCTTGGATACACAACCTATCAATGCATCCAAAAGACTTCTCCACGAGATAAGATCCATATCTATAAATAAATTATGAAACCCTAAGCTTGACCCTCAAGTAGATTGGTGGATAATTAGATGCACAATATATCTTAATTATTATTCTCTTCTCTTATAATTGGCAAAATGAATGTGTTTATATAGGTAGATATAGCCCTAATCCATTCCAAAAGTTTAGGTTGATAAGGTTGACCCAGTTGACCTAGTATTTTAATTGACAAAAATAAACTAGGTCATGGAATAGGTTGGCCAAGGGCCAACCTAGACCCTATTAAGTTTTATCAATAAGAGTACAAGGTCGATGGGGCCAACTATGTAATGTAAACCATCAAAAATGGGTTTAGGTTAGGGAAGGGCTAATGAATGTGTTAAATGACTAGAGGATGGTGCAAAATAGGAGGCAAAGTTTAGGGGAATGTTTTTAAGAGATAAGTGTTTAGATAGAAAGTGATAAAAATGGACAATAATCGTGTGAAGCACCAATGGTCTACCCACCCCTTTCTCAATGCACCCCTTAAGGCATGCACTCAAAGAGATTGAGACTTGATGGGTTCATACAATATTTAGAGTGTTATTAATTGATAAATTTTGAAAATATTATGTGTATACACATTACACATTTTATATATTCAGAAACTAAAGTAAATTATATTATTTTTCACCTTTTTTACATTTCAAGATCAACATAGTGATTGCATGCAAAATATAGATAATCAAATATATCTAACCCTTATCCTACATGTCATAATATGCCAAATAAAAATATCATTGCTACTTATTCTACCCTTGACTCCATTATTGAAAATAATGATATCATGTGCATTCCATTCATAGATAGTGAAGATACACATTGCATTCCACCTATGCATGATGATATGTTGCATAGTAGTAAAAAGATAAAATCTTATTCCACTCCTCTTATTCATCATGGAAATGACATTTATTCTTCTCTTAAATCTTAAATTGAAATAAATTATGATTTTGATGAAACTTGGGATGACAACTATTACTATGATTTTAGTGAAGAAGAAATTGAGTCTAGTCCTCTCTCCACTTCACCCATCTCTCATGTTGAAATTGATTACTTATTAAATTCTAATTCAAGAAATAATATGTCTTCAAATAAAATTTTTGAAATTATACTCATGTTAATAATTTACATGGTTTATATTCACATGATAAAAATGTGTCTTCTATTTCATTAACATGTGATACTTCTTTACCAATTAACAATATAAGAGATACGAATGAATCTCCCCCACCATCCTCCCCCACCATCCTTACTATAGTAGAACCCATTTTTGATACTAACCTCCATGGAAGTGATAGCCAATTTTCATCTCACCAGGTCCAATATATCATCCCTATAAAGGTTATAGTGAGAAAACCCACTATCTCTAACAATGTTCCCAAATGTAATGTGTCAATGGCTAAAATTAATAATAATATTCAAGGTTTAGATGAATCTCTTGATGATGTTAATATAAATTATCAATAATTAATATACATGATTCATGATATGGGTAATTTAAAACAACAAATACACTATTTCACCTTGGAAATTAAAGCATACTACTCTTAGGTTGATTCCAATACTATCTATGATAATCCTAACCTGCATAGAATCTTCAATAAAAATTTGCCAAATTTATCAAAGTTCAAGGGACATGGAGACCTATAATTTAACCTCAAAGATTATATAAAATATTTTTCACATGTCACTCATAATTTTATTCTCTTATAGTTATTTCCACAGACTCTCAAGGGTGAGGCCTTAAATTGGTCCCTCCTGACAATTTTACCACCATTCGTCAAAGTTGCTTATATGTAGGTTTTCAATAAGAATAAAGTCATGGAATTCAGATTAATAAATTCATAAAAAACATAATAATACCTTAATAATTCCAAAACCATGCTCAATAGCAAATCAAAAGTCCAAATTTTGACAGAGGCTTCTTTTATTCCTCTAGATAGTTGTTAGTTGCCAGTTGGTGAAGTAAATTTTCAAATGCTCGATACATGAAGGTGAAGAATATTTGGTTAAAAATGGTATTAGTGAGATTTTTTATCACCTATTCCATCAATATTCCATAAAAAATTTTAGTTTTATAGAGGATTAACTTTTTGAACAATTGTTAATAAGAATAAGTGCTCTAAAACCCTTTTTAAACCCCAATGGCTCAGTTTTAAGAGATATAATTAAATTTTTGAGTTCCTTATTGAAAATTAAAATTTGTGTGAATAATTATGTGGATTAAATTAACTTAATACAAATTAATAAATCAAAATTTTAAGGCAAAAAATTAATAAATACAAAGGTACATGTATCAAGGTTTTAAGCAAGCAAGAGAGACAGTCAAAAAATGTAATATTTAAGAGGTTTAAGAGATTAGTTAAGAAAATACAATGGTTGTAATAATGATAAGGCTATTAAATTTAATAATTAAAAAATAATTAGGTATTTATTCCTCATAAAAATCAATAAAATTAAAAAACTTAGACCTATAAGCATTCAAAAATGAAATTATGCAAGCTAAGAAACACCAAAAAAATCATATTTTAAGTTTTTGTAGACACCTAAATTGTGTCAAATCCCCTTGGTCCTTTACGCACTTATTAATTTAAAATAAACTATTTATTTTAGATTAATGACAACTCACCTAGGACACCTCACCTTGCACACCTCACCTTGGACCATTTCCTACCCTATGACTCACTTTGAGACTAAGTCATCTATCTAAGACCTATTCTCACTCATTTCCAACCACCTAACCAACACTTGTGCCTAATATCCTCACCTTTTGACTGTTCTCCAATGTCAAATGCACTTGGTAGATGGAGAATGGGCTTCTTAGCCCTTTTATCGATTCTCTGGCCGCCGATGTCGGTCAACTGTCAGCTGACGCCAGTGGGATCACCGATGTCGGTTAGATAAACTAAGTTCTAACATGAGTTAATGGGTTCTGGTCACTCACTCTCACTTAGATCTAGCTATCTCTCTCACTCTCACCTAGGACTTTTTAATTGATGGCACTTTGACTAATGCTCACCTGGCTATAGAAACTCTGCACTCCCGACTCCAGATTGGATTAGATCATTGCACAGGGACCTCAACACCAGCCATAATAGGTACAAGCATTTTCACACCCTTGGTTCTTCATCAAGCAAGAGCTAAGTATTCTTCTGCCTTTCATTTTAGTATCTTTAGAATGGATTGGTAATCAGTCAATTTGTTATTTCTGAGTACTGTTGAGACCAAACCCAGCTTTCTTCCTGGAGAGGCTAAAAAGCCTTTCTCTTATCCTGACCCTCATCTCACACATACCATCTACCTTTATCCCCCTTAAGACTCTATTGACCTCCTTGCAACCCTACAGAGACCTCCAAATAACCAAACTCCTTCTATTGACCACAGACATAACCCTCAGACCCGTCCAAGGCCTATTACCCCTACTGACATCGGCAGCCTAACCGACGTCAGCAACACTGACTAATTGATGACAGTAGACTAACCAACATCAGTGACTATGCGAGATTGACTGCAAGAATCAAGTATATGTTATCTATTCCTCTTTCTTAGTCTTTCATTATTTCTCTTTCTAGCAACATTCTTTTTATCAAATAAGTGGACTGTCATCCCTCATAGAAGTCTTTACGCTTTCGAGATCAAGCATATTGCTTGGCAGTCCACCATATCCATCTCTAACATTTTTTGTGTTTGAGTGTCTTTCTTATCTACAGGTGTCATCCTCCATAGCCAAAGAGGAGCTCCTACAATGTATGGATACGATGCGCAACTTAATCTAGGTATCATCTAACCCCTGACCATTAACCTTTAGTTTCTTATTTCTTCTAAATATAAAAAGCAAAAATGAGTAGAAACATTTTGGCATGCCCGGTGGGACCTTGGAGTTTTCCTTGAGTTCATTTCTTCTAAAAGCAAACTTTCATATAGGTGCATTAGGAAAAAATTTCTCTCCTTGCATCCTTCTTCTATCTCTTTATTTTGAAAAGAAACCATAAGCACAAGTTAAAAAGAACATCTTTCTTTTTCTTCTTGTCCCTTATTTCCTTGCATCTTAGAGTAGTGATAATTCATACTCTTAACATTTTCCTCACTTGTTTAGATCTGAACAAAACATTTCAATTTGGGTTAAAAACACTATTGCATTTCATTCCTTCTTGAATGCATATTTAGCCCTCTCATTTAGTAATTAAAATGCATTATGAATAAATCGTAGTGCACATATGTTACAAAACCTGACCACATTCACAAAATCAAACATCTAAACATACCTGAGATAAGCCTCGACTAGGATTTCATCACCTAGTAGTTACCTTACCCTTCCTGGTGATCCTACTTGGACTTCACAACTAAGAGGAGAACCCACTCTATTCTCTGGCAGAGTATAAACTATAGGCGAAGTATATATTGGCTAAGCAGCCCAACTTGGCTCTGGCTTTGTGAAGTGAAGGGAGCAAGCCCCCAGCACTAGGCCACGTATGGAACCTAACACAGAATTTTGAGCACCAAAACATAACCCAAAACTAGCTTTAGACTTCCTCTTTAGGACCCATTCTAAAAGCCCAACTTCCAATATATTCTTCTAAGGCATAACCCACCATGACTCTAAAATTTATTCTTAGGAATTTAACATTTAGAGGTTGCTTGTTGTCATCTATTTTGTTGTTCTTATCTAGTTTTTTGAGCTGGTAAGGTTGCATTCATTATGAGGTTTAAAAACAACTCAAAATTTCTCCTTTATTCCAAAAGCTTTCAATTTTCTAAGTTTTTGGAAAAACACAGTCACCGACATCGGTTTTTCCACTGACATCGGCAACATATCCTCACCAACGTCAGTTTTTCCACCGATGTCAGTCACTGTCAAAAAATTTATTTCCAAAATAGCAACCTTAAAACCCAAATTTTTTTTATTAAACATAACTTCTGGTCTCCTGAAACTGAAACACACAATTTTTAGAATCTGAACACATTTTGATTTGAATGGTTTTGACACATAGTCAAGCCAAAACTCTTATTGACTACGCAAGGCAACAACCACTTCCACCTTCCCCCTTCATAACAAGTCCCCTAATGGAGTATACTTCAGACACTGAGTGTACTCCTATCCAACCAACCCCCAATCAACCTCCAATTGTTCCCAAAGGGGATCAAAATTTTGAGAGATTCCTTGACCACAATTTCAAGGCTCTCCAACACTATCTCCTAAGAAACCAAATGCGAGGTCCTTCAGGTACCCCTATTTATGGGATGTCAACTTCTCTTACTGAAGTGGCAATGATATTGACAGCATCTGCTACTCAGGCCACTACCTCGACCATTAACCTGACCATGGCCAATGCTTAATATTTGGCCTCTCCTTCCATTTATGGACCTACCTTCATTAGGGTTTTTGTACCCCCTCAACCACAAACAATTCAAGCAAGTTCAACACCTTTTCAAGACTTGCTTGTTTCTATCCCACCCACTCTTGCACCCATAAATACAAGAGTGACCACCTATCCTTTTACCAGTGTTACCACCACTCAACCACCTTTGGTGGCATCTAGTCAATTTGTACCCTCCAACTTCGTAGCACAAGCCCCCTTGACCTCAACATCAATCCCCATGACGAACTACCAATATGTTGTGCCTATACAAATGCAACCTAGTACATCATACGCCCCTCACAATGCCTTCCAAGTACCTTACAACTTAGGGGGTGCCCCACCTACCAGTCCATCAGCTGATCTAATCAAGATGCTGATGGATAAGATGTCCAACCTTGAGACATCTATTTTTGGTTCAAGCAATGTTCTTTCATACGAACAAATATGCAATGAACCCATTCACCCTTCGGTGCCTATTAGACCATATCCTAACCAGTGGGAACTCCCTAAATTTACTTGTTTTTAGATTAAATAGGACCCACAACAACATCTACGAGCGTTTAGACATGCTTGATACCTTATAGCACACGATGATGCATTATTAATTCGCACATTTCCCATGTCACTTTTTGGCGCCACCCTTGATTGGTATAGTTCTATTACGAGTCATTCTGTTTTTACCTTCACTCAACTTGCCTAATTATTTCTTGACCATTTCTCAATTAACATCACCAAAAAGGTCTCCATCACAGACCTATATTCTATTAAACAATTCGATGATGAATCAATAACTGATTTCGTTTCCCGTTGGAGAGATTTGATCAACCAACTCTCCTTTTCATTACCTCAACTTGAGCTCATTAAGCTCTTTTCATGAGCATGTTCCAAGCACATCTCATCCACTCTATGGGTTCAAACATTCTACACATTTGATGAAGCTTTCACCATGGCTCAAAAGCTTGAACTATGCATTGTCGAAGAAGATAGAGTCAAATTGCGTAGTAAAAATACCAACACAAAAGCCAATGACCCTTCTTCCAGACTTTCTTCTTCCCACTCCAAGTCTAAGGGGTTGGAAAATGTTTTGGTTGTTAGATCATCATCTACCACAACTAACCACTCCGGCCCCTCCACATCACAAAACATCACAAAACAATTCCAACACTGATATATACAGCATCAATACACCCCAATAGGAGAATCATATGCTTCCGCATTGGATAAACTAGTCAAGCAGGGAGTCTTCAATCTCCCTCAAATCCAACCACCTCAATTTGACCCCTCAAAAGCCATCCCTACATGGTACAGGTAAAATGACTTTTGTAATTATCATCGTGTCAAGGGTCATGACATAGACAATTGTAAAACCTTTAAAAACATTGTCCAAGATATGCTAGACAATGGGGATCTTGTTTTGGATAACCCGAATGCGCTGGCTAACCAAAACATAGACATCTTTAGGTAACCATTCCCTAATCATCCCCCTAGTCAAAATAACATTTAAACCATAGCCGATGACCCCCAAGAGCATAATATACGCACGATCAACATGGTTTCTAACCAACCTCTCCCACAGTCTAAAGAGGTTAATCAACCTATTTGTCCACCACAAGTAGAAGAGGCTTCTTCACCTATTTGTCCACCACAAGTAGAAGAGCCTTCTTCTCCTATTAGTCCACCACAAGTAGAAGAGCCTTCTTCTCCTATTAGTCCACCACAGGTAGAAGAGCCTTCTTCTCCTATTTGTCTTCCACAAATAGAGGATAGTCCTCCATCTAGCCCCTTTTCACACATGGGAGAGTCTACTTTGACCTCTCCCATATTGGAGGATGCTTTGATGGCACCAATGCTGGTAGCCTCACCCTCATCCTTCTTATCATCAATGGGGGATCATACTTTCCCCACTACTCAACCACATGCGGAAGCCATGAACATCCCTACGCTCTATCCAACTAAAGAGCCACAATCTCCAATCCCTTCTCTGCTGAGAGAGGAACTCGCCACCTCACCTACTTTGGTTAAAGAAGATTTGGTGAGGGTAGATTTGAACCTTGCCCCACACAATAGTAGTCCTCACACCATGTAAAAGAAGGCTGCTAAATCACGTCGAAGAACTCCTCCCCCACCATCACCATTGCCCTCTATTTTGGGCCCACATCCATCCACCTTAATAGGAGTGCTTCCTACTCCAACACCTATCAAAAACAAATCACGTCCATTACTACCTTTACTTGGTAAAAACATACACCCTCCAGAACATCCAACACCTCTCACCACAAAAGTGTCATCTACACATGTGGTCACACCACCAAACAAAAAGATAGTACTGAAAACTCCCCCTACAACTCCTAGATAGAATTTGTCTCCTCCTACAACTCCTAAACAGAAGTTGTTAACCCCTACTGTAACAAAATGTGTAGACTCATTAGCGGGTTCCTATGCTTTGTTGTTATGCCAATTGTTGCAGTCTTCTCGCATCAGTCTCCCACCTCTTAAACCATTCCAACCTCTTAGACCAAAACCATCTTGCTTTGATGACATTAAAATTTGTGCGTATCATTGCACACCTAGACATGACACTGAGCATTGTTGTGCTCTTAAGGTTGTCATTCATCAACACTTGAAAAAGGACACCCTTTTCATTAAGGATCCTTTTGACCACCCTTCCAACAAACCACCAACACCATCCCTTACCTCTCAAATATCCTCACCTAAATCAGGATCCCATCATCAGACTATGGTCCCTCTACCACCTTCATCCCCTTTGTTCAAAATCAACACTATAAATGTGGCCACAAGGTCACAAACCATGAAGGATAAAGGAAAAGAGAAAGTTTCTCTCCCTTGGACATATCCTTTCATCAAGCCCTCTCAACCACCACAACCCAAGATTTCAATCTTGGGCACATCTCAACTAACATCCTCGAACCCAATTCACGACTCCAAAGTGAAACAACTTCACCAAACCCCTGTGAAGACATCTTTGTATGACCTAATACAAAGCTCTCCACAACATCACCAAACCTTGATCAAAATATTATAGGCAGTGAAGGTCCAACCTAGAGACCCCTAACCACTAGCTGCTTTAATCAAATCATTACCAACTATTGCCTCCATCACCCTCAATGATTCTGAGATTCTTGCCTCCAACCTAGAAGATCAAGATCTCACCCTCTTAAACTAAGCTTATCAGACAAAAGCTTTGGAAGATTCATCCTTGCATCACATGCCTTGTCAAAGAGGAGCTTCATCATCTTCTTTCCATCTCATTTATCCAACCCATTGATTATCCACAATGGGTGCCAAACATTTTCCCTGTCACAAAAGTAACTGGGGGAATTCGACTTTGTACTGACTATCATGACACCAACCAACTTCATGACCAAGCATTAACCAACTTATTAATCATCTTTAACACGTGACTAATATGGAAAGAAGTAAACGAGGCAAGTTTGTTCCTAATTGGCTTAGACCTTACATCATAATGCACAAGTGTGGATCAGGGACTTATTGTCTGTCTTCTCTCGAAAACTGGCCAAAACTTGAGCCCCTTAATGCCTTACATCTATGACCATTCTATTGTTAATCAAGTAATTATTCACTTGACATTTAACTTGAGCTCATCCCTTGAGCAACCCTCATCATCCTCATTCATATTCCTTTCAACCCTTTTGTCAAGCATGAATGCTTTGTCCTAATAAAATGGAAACCCCCAAACTTCTATAGTCTTGTCCATGACTAAAAGTCCAGTCAACAAATAACACATAAAATGGGGATACCTAACCAAATGTCATAAACTATAAATGTAGACTGCTCCCTTGAAGGACAGTTGCATAATTGTTGTAATTAATACATTACTCCCTTGAAGGACAAATATCCAAAGACACTCAAACATACAAAGCAAATTATAGACCATTCCCTTGAAGGATGGTTATGCCTAAATTTTGCTACATACACAGCACCACATGACCATAAAACAAAAAAACATCCCCATGTAGACTTCCCACATTGATCAGTCTGCTATCAAAAAAAAAATTGACTGACAAACTATTAAATCATGAACTTCCCTATAGTCGTTCTCAGGGTCACCTATAAAAGGGGAAAAGTTATCCCTGCTAAAAAGGGTTACCCTACCCTCACATATCACATAATCATATACCTATTACCCTAGCATACTCAAGGGATTTTGAGCTCACTTAATGTCAAGTGATTTGAATACTTCTCTAACATAAACCAATGGTCAACGACGTAATGCATGAATGGAGCTTTTGTTTGCAAAAGTCTTATCTATGCCATCATTATGGTTCTTGTCAATGAAATATAAATACGCCTTTCACTTCTTACATATCTTCGTCACATACAACCAACCCAACCTTTTTGTAACCACTAACATGACATCATGATAGCCTATTTACACTAGTTTCTATGGAAAACAATACACATGGAAACTATCAACCAAACACAATTTATGTCAAGCACATACCATCAACAATATGTAACTTGCTAAAGCATAAATATACTCATTTCATTTTTAGCATACATCCATCACCAATATGGAAAATTGCTAGGGATGAAAAACCAGATAACCAATGTTACAAAATACACCATCACATAATATGGAAAAGGCTGTAACATCATCATACACTCACATAACCAATGTTATAGCATACACCATCACACAATGTGGAAAAGGCTATAACATCATCATACATTCATCATTTCAAGCATGTACCATCACACATATGGGAAATGCTAAAAACCCTAACCTAACCAAACCAACCAACAACCTCTTTGACTCTTCCTCCCTTTTGGGGAGAACTACATTGGCCTGAGGCCCTTAAAATAGGGGCTATGTAGGTATCACTCAAATGACATGAGGTCTTCTGGGGTTATCTTAGCCATTTGCCCATTCGTCTCCCTAATGACGTCAGCCATTCGTTTGTTCATCTACCTGATGGACCAACCATATAACCTTTGACCATGACTAAACTTAGTCAAACCCAATCCATAACCTTGACTCTTCTTCATTTTTGGGGAGAACTACATTGGCTTGAGGCCCTTAAAATAGGGGCTATGAAGGCAGCACTCAGTTGACATGGAGTCTTTTGGGGTTAGCTTGGCCATTCATTGGTTCATTTACCTAATGGACCAACCATATAACCCTTAACCATGACTTAACTATAGAAGTCACCTTTGACTTCTCATGGGGCACATTGGAGATCACATACATCTCCCTGACTACAACAAACAACACTTGAGATCACTTATCTCTCAACCTGACTCGACCAACAACCTTGGAGATCATGACTATCTCCTCAAACCACGACCACATTTGAGACAACTTTGCCTTGGTTGTTTTAATTGCATATATTCCACCTCACGAATAGATATCAAATTGTACGCAACCCACATTACGACCCTCATAAGTACCAGATCGTGCCCAAGTTGATCCCCACTACTTGTGATATTTTTGTGTTTTCCAAGAACACTTGTTAAGCCCAGGATACTTGAAACACAATGACCATTAGAGCTACAGCTTCAATCATTTAACCCAATCAACTACAACTAAAAAGCTGGGGCCTAGTTACTTCAATTTTAGCACTCCTTGACTTTGACAATGACAATTTGACCTACCTATCACATGAAGTGGTATACACACAATCTCAACTATTGTAGCATTCACACTCCAACTTCACCATATTCATCCACTGCCTATCAAATTGGCACCTGATATTAGGTTACCTTCCCTCAACTCCCGCTTTGAGGGGGGATACCTCATCATACCTAGGGCAACCTACACCTCATCCCATACCCAAGGAAACCTATACCTCATCCCATACTTGGGGCAACTTACTCCTATTTTTGTCTTGCAGTTCATCAAAAACAACCAACAAGACAAAAAGGGGAAAATGTAGACACCTAAATTGTGTCAACTCCCCTTGGTCCTTTACACACTTATTAATTTAAAATAAACTATTTATTTTAGATTAATGACAACTCACCTAGGACACCTCACCTAGGACACCTCGCCTTGGACCATTTCCTACCCTATGACTCACCTTGAGACTAAGTCATCTATCTAAGACCTATTTTCACTCATTTCTAACCACCTAACCAACACTTATGCCTAATATCCTTGCCTTTTGACCATTCTCCAATGGCAAATGCACTTGGTAGATGGAGAACAGGCTTCTTAGCCCTTTTATTGATTCTCTGGTTGCCGACGTCAGTCAACTGTCAGCCGATGCTGGTAGGATCACCGACGTCAGTTAAATAAACTAAGTTCTAACATGAGTTAACAGGTTCTAGTCACTCGCTCTCACTTGGATCTGGCTCTCTCTCTCACTCTCACCCAAGACTTTGACATCGATGGCACTTCGACTAATGCTCACCTGGCTACAAAAACTCTACACTCCTAACTCCATATTAGATTGGATCATTGCACAGGGACCTCAACACCAGCCACAATAGGTACAAGCATTTTCACACCCTTGGTTCTTCATCAAGCAAGAGATAAGTATTCTTCTATCTTTCATTTCAGTATCTTTAGAATGGATTGGTAATCAGTCAATTTGTTATTTTTGAGTACTGTTGAGACCAAACCTGGCTTTCTTCCTAGAGAGGCTGAAAAGCCTTTCTCTTATCCTGACCCTCATCTCACACATACCATCTACCTTTGTCCCCCTTAAGACTCTATTGACCTCCCTACAACCCTACACAGACTGCCAAATTACCAGACTCCTTCTATTGACCACAGACATAACCCTCAAACCCATCCAAGGCCTATTACCCCTACCGACGTCGGCAACCTAACCGACATCGGCAACACTGACTAACCGACGATGGCAGACTAACTGACATCGGCAACTATGAGAGAATGACTACAAGAATCAAGTACATGTTATCTATTCCTCTTTCTTAGTCTTTCATTATTTCTCTTTCTAGAAACATTATTTTTGTCAAATAAGTGGACTGTCATCCCTCACATAAGTATTCACACTTTTGGGATCGAGCATATTGCTTGGCAGTCCACCATATCCATCTCTAAAATTTTCTATGTTTGAGTGTCTTTCTTATCTATAGGTGTCATCCTCTATATCTAAAGAGGAGATCCTACAATGTCTGGATATGGTGTGCAACTTAATCCGGGTATCATCTAACCCCTGACCATTAACCTTTAGTTTCTTATTTCTTCTGAATATAAAAAGCAAAAATGAGTAGAAACAATTTTATTGAATTAAATATCATTAAAATTGACATGAAAGTATTTTTTTATTTCATTTAAGGTTTAAAATTTGTTTAATATCCTTATTTTACCTTAATGGATATAAAATTTCAAAATAAAGGTCTACACAAGAAAGAAATCAAGGTTTCTTGAGTCCAAGAGAGCATAAAATAGCATTATTTAGAGTTGTATATGGATTTTGGAGCCAAAATTTTGTTTTAAGTTATATGAAATCATTTTTATTATGTTAAAATCATATTTATACTCTTTAAATAATCAAATAATTCAAATTCATCAAGTTCTAGGTCCTTACAGTGAATTAAAGAAGCTTACAAAAACCATAGAAGATGGGCATATCCAGATTAACTAGTATGAAGAGTTATGATTATCATCATCAAATGAATAATTATAAGAGATGTTTAATGAATAATTAAACCTAAATATTATTATCTCTCTTTAAATTCTGCACCTCTCTTTTTACTAAATTTATAAAAGGTCAAGCCAATAGCAAGAGTCTTCAGTTAGCCCTAGAAAAGTGGAGTTCAAAACATGCAAAAGTGAATAAGTTGAGTTCAAGTCTTGGTTAAGATTTGAAGACATATTTTCATGAAATATAATCCTTATAATTATAACATGAAATTTCTCTCCTAATACATCCCTCTTTGGGCTAAATTTAAAAATTCAAGAAATCAAACAAGCAAGCAAGTTGCAAGTGAGATAACTGAAGACAAACTCCAAGTTTCAAGTCAAGATAGCTCAAGTCAAACACCAAGAAAAAAATAATGGTAAATAAATTAAAAATTAATTAAATATAATAATTATTTAACTAAATATGAAAAGTATTTTAATACAATTTTTAAGGAGTTAACTGAATATAGTCAAGATCTCTTTAAGTTGAAGACTATTCAAACACATGCAAGAATATTTGACTTTTCAAACATTCAAACAACATTATCTCTCTCATTTACGTGCCATATTCCAAGGATATAAAGTTTAATTAATTTTTAAACTCCAAAATTACTACTTTGGAATTTTTGAAAGTTTTTTGAAAGTTTAAAGTTTTAGTTAAGTTTAGTTTGAAGTAGGAGTGAAGTTGGACTAGACAAGGGACTCATCTCTAGTTATTTGTCTCCTCTCTCCTTGATTATTTTTTATATATGTACATTAATTTTGAAATGATTATGAATATATTATTCCTTTTTATTATTTAAACTCTACAAAAAAATTTACTATCTCACCTTTGAAGTTATAAAGAGCTAAATTTTCCTCCATTTTCAAGCAGTTTATGAAATGTGTTCTTAATGTTCATGGATGTAACTTAATGAATGACTGATTTTCCTATGTCTAAATCTAAATTTCTCAATTTTATGAAAAAAATAATAACTCTTTAAATTTATATATAGTTTCTAATTACGATTTCTATCTAATCTATAAATGAATTCAATCATTATTCATTCCTTCCAAGTTAGTGTGAGTGTCTGTCAAGATTTATGTGTGAAATATTGATGGAAGAGCCATTGTATGAAGATGAAGTGAATATGTGTAGGTAGGTTATTTATATTCTAAATTATTTTTAATTATTATCATAATTGACCTTAAAATTGGTGCATCACCCCAATTTTTTAGTTTAGAGAGTAGCATCAAATATCTCTGAAGATTTTGCAAGATATCCCTTCATCCTAGGGCTCAACAAATGTTGATGATATTCCATTTTTTTTGAAACATTTTATTATTCTAAAATTAAATATTCTTTTATAAAAGAATATGCTAGTTTTTTAGCATATTTTCCTATAGGTTAGTCTATTTTGGAAAGAGAAATGTATTCTATAATTGTGAATAAGGATAACTATCCTTATCTTTATACATGTGTAATCTTATAACTAATCAGTATACTACCCAAGTCTCCCATAAAAGGTAGTACTACCATATTGTAAAGAGATCGAGTTTTGAGCTAAAACTTGTATACTTTTGAGAAATTAATATAAGCAAGGAATACTAAAATTTTTGTTTAATTTTATATCAATTGTTACATGGCTTCTCTCTTAATCACTTGTTCTAAGTCTTTAATTTAAATGGTTTTTATGAATTATGAATGTGCATCTTTGATATAGGGTTGTTAATTTGTGTTGATGTTAGATTAGTTGGATGTTCTTAGACTTTGTTCCATTTTATTTGCTTTGCATTAGGATGTGCAAATGCTATCTGAATGCAGTAGTAATCCTTTAAGGCAAAGTTAGTTCATACTTATATTCTTACATATTTGCATCATATATTTGCCTAGTATATGGTGGGATTTGAACATCTGCTACTTCACATTATATATTGGTTAAATGCATGTTCAGTAGAAAACATAATAGAAGTAGATAGTTTAAATGCATTGATCCTTCTACCTTTTCCTAGTCAATTAATCATATAAGTAGATATTTTAGAGAGAACTAGGTGAGTCTACAAAAGATAATAATAATTTCATATAAATATTATTTTTGACATAATATAACACATCTTTGAGTGTTTTTATTATGTCAAAAGGAGTGAGAACAAATCACAAGTTTTGGCAGGGTGCACTTTTGAGTGATAATAGTTTCTAACATGCCTAGTGGGACATAGATTGAAGATATAAAAAGACATTTGAAATATAAGTAAGTTTAATTTTTATTCCAAAATTCACTATAAATTAACATGGTTATCCCAATTAATTAAGTATTTATTCCTTTCAATGATGGAATTTGTAGTCATATAAAATATCAAAATTGGTAGTTTGAGTGTGGCTTGTGACACCCCATCCATGGCTCCTTTTTGCATGCTCTTGTGAAAATTATAGACATATTTTTTCTCATTAAAAATCATCTATAACCTTTTTAACCCTAATTCTAACTCATCTAAACCATATTTCCTATGCCAATCCTATTTTCCCAAGTCTCGAGCCTGTAAGACAAGAGTGCCTAACTTGAACTACAATGTTGGACCCTAAAGTGTCCAATTTTTAGCACTCTTTTCCATTTTCACTTTGATACCAAATGTCCATTTCCATCTATTCATTAACCTTAATTAGTTTGGCTTATCATGAATACATCTGATCCATGACCATTTTTTTTTTATAAAATCCCACTCAAAATTCATTTACAAAGGGAGGTGACAAAAATTATAAAGCAAGAAAGAATACAAATAAAGAATTAAGGAAAAAATCCCTATTATCTACATATAATTACCCAACATATCTACAAACATACTATAACCCTCATACCATTCCCTAGCCACCTAAAACACTATCAAAATTGGCATTTTGCATCTGCATCACACTATTGCATAAAGCACACTAGGTGAGAGAACTACATATGGCTTGATTCCTCTTTAAAGTATTGGTATGTAGGTAGTGTTCATACACAAGGGGTGTGGATTACTTGTTTAGTGCATATTACACACTAACCCCCCTCTTTCTCAAGTGACTCAAATATTGTTTCATCAAACATAATGGAGGGTTAGGGTTTGAAGACAAAATCAGTTCTATAGTAAGTTTCATCAACAATCAACACTCAATTTTTCATAGGTAGGCTCATAAAAAAACAATAAAAAACCTAAAAATTTTCAAGTCTCTATGACTAGTTTGGACAATAGTGATAGGAGCAAACAATAGCATTGGACACCAAAGTGTCCTATTTTTTGTGCTCTTATCCCTTCACTGAATGAAAGCTATATTCAAGTTGATGACACTATCCTAGTCCTACATAGCCATTTTTAGCCTCTGTATTAGCTATCTCAATCTATTTTTAACTAATTTATATTTCTTTCTATTTATTTCTATTTTTAGAAAGGTGAAAAATTCAAATAATCACACAAATCAAGACTGTAATTATTGTTATATTCTATACTAATTTATTAATCTAGACCCTCAACTAAAATAAGAATAATACTCCATTATTTTTAAATAGGTTAAATTAGAATCCCTCTTAATTTTACCCAATATAATGATATCCTAACCTCAACCCTTAAAATCCTACCATATTTCATAAGTGAAGATCAAACTACACCTGTTGAGCATATCAAATATGTGGCCAACTTGTGTCCATTCCACTATGTTACCCAAGATAATGTTTCCATATATTTACTTATTGCATCCTTTAAGGGGAATTCATTGTAATGGTATAAGACCTTTTCTTTGAACTCCATGTCTAGTTGGGATAATTTAGGTTTAATATTATGTAGACAATTTGAATATAAATTAGACCATTTATCCCTTGTTGAGAAAATCACTACCATCAAGAAATCACCACATGAATTTAAGACTAATTTCAATCTTAGATTTCAAAAAACATGGAATATAATACCTCCCATGATAAGGCCATCTCCTAAATATGTTTTCCTCTACTTTTTGAGAGCCTTGAATTTTGATATTTTAGTTATGTTTCAATACATGGGTAGTAGGACACTCCCATATGCCTATGAGGTTGACATTAGAGCTAAAAATAGTCTAATTCAAACTAGTAAACTTGCACCTAGGCCTCCAATGCTAATTTTTCTATAATTACAACCTATTCTACCTCCTTAAGAACTATCAATAGCCCAAATTCTAGCCCCTCAAAGTCAAGTTCAAGCTTCTCATAGTCAATTTAGTGAGTTTGGTTAACTAAAAGGTGTGTTGAAATATTTTGGTAATAAGTTATTTTAGTTGAAGAGGCAAAAATATAAAATTAATATGCCTCTATATCAAGCTCAAGGAGTCATTACACTAGTCAAACCATATGCTACAATCAATCTTAATGCTCCTTCCTCAACCAAGGCCCTTGTACTAGTATAAAATAATTTGATTCAAGATTCAAGTTGGTAGTGTTATAAAATCAATGTTGTAAATAATAAAGATTTATTAGCATATAATATAACAATTCCTCAAATGATACAAGAGGAATCAAATCATGATAAGTACAATCAAATGCAATCTTAGTGAATTTTCAAGTTGATGATCGTGTGGTAGTAAATCAAATTGATGAGCCTAGAAAATCAAAGAACTTTGTTGTAGCCTTTAAAAGATCCAAGAGAAGGGTTATATATGAACCCCAGGAGGTAATTCATACTTCAAATTTTCCTAATATGGTTTCTAAAAGTACGAATGATCAGATTAATACCCTTTTAACTCGGAATAATCAACATGTTGAAGAAAACAAGCTTAACCAAGTGTCTTAAGTTTAAGAGTAACCAATAATGACATCTATCCCTATGCCACCGAATGGAACATTTTTCCCTCCCACCATATCCCTTTTTGAATGAGGACCTATTGTATGGAAGGCAAAATAAGAACATCTAAGTAAAGAGGAAATTTTGGCAAGATAAGATGATCAAGAGTTGTGTTTATCAAATGAGCTTCAACTTGGCATAGAAGAAGATCATGTTGCAACCCTTCAAATAAAAATCAGATTGAATTTTTAAGGGAAATTTAAGAATCATATCAGGAAGATGTGCTATTATATATGATAGCAGTTGGTGAGATTGTAACAGTGGTTTCACAAGGTAACAATCCTAGACATAAACTACATAAAGATATAAAAGAAGATGTAATGATTCCTAATGAACCTCAAGAATCTAAAAATGAGGATCAAAAAGGTTTTGGTGACTTATGTAAACACTACTTTGAGTCTATTTAATACTTTGAGAATCTTTTTAGGTCTACATCTCCTTGTGAAGACATTGATAAAGCAATTGTGAAGGTAAATCAGAATGTGGTTACATTGAAAAGATTTTTGAGTATGAAAGAGCAAAATGATGTAAGTATTGAACCACAGGATGAGTTTGTGTATATTGGAGATATGTTTTATTTAGTTTATTCACTTGGATATAAGTCAAAAAAATTGACAAGTAGAAAAAGAGTTGATCCAACTAGAATGGCACTTAAACATCACCTTTTTAGTCATCTTTATCAACCACATGGAGAGGACCTGAAAGGTTTTTGTTTTGATCCATCTGGATCTTCAGTGTTGTATATAGTAATACTTAATTTCACTTTTATCCAAGTTTTTTTATGCACATGTTCAATTAGTAGTTTTAATTTCTACTTGCCTCTAAGTGTTAATCTTGCACATTTTTTTCAGTTGGTAGTTGTTCTAGTTTTCAATTCAATAAGTGATTATGCACAAGTGTTGTTATTTGAGGTAATTTTTAGATTCATATTTGGTAATATTTTCATAAATCCATATCCAAATGGATATATATATATATATATATATATATATATATATATATATATATATATATATATTATTCTTGAGTTTTTAACAAGCAAACATCACAGCAAAGTCTCCAAGAATGTTGATAATTTTTGCACCATTGGTCAAAGTTGTTTATATGGAAGTTTACAAGGAGACTCTATTAATAGAGTGAAAATAAAAAAAAGGTATAAAAAATATCATACAACCTTAATCACACCAAAATCATGCTTATGAACAAATCACAAGTCTAAATTTTCATAGATGTTTTTTTAATTCATCTAATTAGTTGCTAGTTGCAAGCTAGTGAAGGCAATTTTCAAATGATTAATACATAAAGGTAAAGAATATTTGGTTAAAATGGTCTTATGTGGAGTTTATTTCCCCTATTAGCTCAATATTTCATGCATTTTTTTTATGTTATAGGGTATTAACTTTATTAACAATATTAAGAATATTAGGTGCTTTAAAACCCTTCTTAAACCCTAATGACTTAGTTTTAAGAGAAATAATTGTATTTTTTAGTTATTTTTTTAATAATAAAAGTTTTATGAGATATTATGTGTCATAAATTACCTTTTTATATGTTCCTAAATAAAAAATTTGAGCAAAAAATGAATAAAGGCCAAGGTACAGGTATCAAGGTTTTAAGCAATCAAGAAAGATAGTCATGAAGTCAAACATGCATAAATTTTTGATAGATTGGTTATAATTTTGAGATGGATTAAATTTATAAAGTCAAGAATTAAAACATGCATGCAAAATACAAGTGAGATAACTAAAGACAAACTCCATGTTTTAAGTCAAGATAGTTCAAGTCAAACTCCAAGATAAAAATAAAGGTAACTAAAGTCAAACGTCAAGATGCATGCAAGATCAAAAGGATTTAACTAAGGATAAAAATGATCTAAATAATATTTGAAAGGATTTAACTGAATATAGTCAAAGATCTCTTCAATTTTAAGACTATTCAAACACATGTAAGAATTTTTGACTTTTCAAACATTTGAAACTAGCTTTTCTTTCTCATTTTCATGCCATTTTCCAAGGAGATAAAGTTGAATTAATTTTTAATCTCAAAAATTACTATGTTTTAAGTTGGGGAATTTGTTTTAAAGTTTTAATTTTTAATTAAGTTTAATTTGAAGTAGGAGTGAAGTTGGACTAGACAAGGGACTCATCTCTAGTTGCTTGTCTCCTCTCTCCTCACTTAGTTTTTTTATATGTACATTCATTTTTGAATGATTTAAAGGATAATATGCCTCTAGCTTATTTAAAATATACCAAAATTTGTGTCACCTCACCTTTGAGGTAATAAAGAGCTAATTTTTCATCCATTTTCAAGTGGTTCATGAAGTGTGTTCTTAACGTTCATTGATGTAACTTAGTGAATGATTATTATTTCTATGTTTATATCTAAATATCTCAACTTTATGAATAAAATAATAATTATTTTATGTCATATAAAGTGTCTAAATCTGATTTTACCTAATCTAGAAGTGAACTCAACCATTGTTCATTTCTTCTAAGCTAGTGTGAGTATTTATCAAGACTTGTGTATGAAATACTGATGTAAGAGTCATTATATGAATATGAAGTGAATTTGTGTAGGTTATTTATATTTTAAAGTGTGTCAATTATATGTATAATTTACCTTAACATTGGTGCATCACCTCAATTTTTAATTTTTATTTCCATTTTCAGCTTTAACATTGGTGCATCTCCTTCTAACCTTTTTCTAGTCAAGAAAGCATAAAATTAGAGAGTTTAGATAGAATTAGGTGAGTGTACCAAAGATAACCATCCATTCATATTTATATTATATCCAATATAATGTCCCACACCTTGGAGAGTTTTCATTGTATCAATAGGAGTGAGAATAGGCACATGTTCTTGCAAGGATACACTTCTAAGTGATAACAATTCCATCATTCACTCTCCAGTGGTTCATTACATACATATGATGATTTAGAAGAATTATTTCTAATTCATTATATTTATAATAAGTTACCTCAATTCACATATGATATTTTTCCTTCTTTACACCAAGGTGAGTTAGAAATAGTAAATGATTACATCTTATGATTCAAATCATGTATGCAACAATTGATCTACCATCTGATAGATTTAGAGACACAGTCCATCTTTTCTAGAGGCCTAATTTTCCTTATTAACAATAAATTATTATATGATACATCCAAATCATTCTATCATCTATGTTACATAGTTATGACATTAGATAAGAAGTTTGGACTAGTTGAGACACATTCATAGGTAGATTTGGCTTTAGATCTCTCATAGTCACAGTCATCCAATATGGTACAAGCACCTAATCCACCCATGGTCAATGAAAAAACTATAATATAAACAACCAATCAAGATACTTAACAAGTGAAAAGAGTCACTTCACAAAGCATCTCGCACATTGAGTAGAGCATAGGATACTAGTAGAGGAGCTATACAGTTTTTAGATAGAGATAGGCCTCATAATTTCTTATCTAGATTATTAGATAGGGGGATGATCACACTTCATCCTAATAATCATCATATAACACATCATTCTAATATAATAAGGAATAAACCATATTATAATTATCATCAAATCAATAAACATTAGGATAACATTTTTTTGTACACTCAAAGATTGTATTGACCAGTATGTCGATAGAGGCATTATAACATTCATGTAGGGGGCATAGATATCTCTTTATCCATGCTCTCTTAGATCACATACCTCTAAGAGTGAGTTATATTAGGATGTTCCTTTAAATGATCCATTGGTTACTCATCGTATGAGCCATGTAGTTTCTATTAAACCTACTTATATGAGATCTCACACATCATATATTCGGTAAAGATGGAAAAAGTTTCAATGAAATCAACCTAATTATAACAGCATGGTAAAAAAATTGAAATTAAATCAACCACCAACCTTAGTATGAAAATAAATTAAAATATTTATAAGACATAATACATAATAGAGTATATCTCTAGTATGAGAACCAATTAAAATATTTGAAAGACATAATACAAAATAGAGTACATCTCCAATATGACAATCAATTAATCTATTTTCTATAGAGTCTATAAATTTTACTACTAGTAGTACACCATGAGTAGTATTAGGTGTGTCCACTATCCCAACTATATGACGATCGATTAATCTATTTTTTATAGAGTCTATACGACAATCGATTAATCCACTAACACACCATCCATGGCATCATCAGGAATGTGTTGTGTCATCTCTACCAACATAGCCTTAATAATAATCTCCTAGTACTCATCATCTTTGCACTTAAACACACCAACACAATACACTAGACCAAATTAAATAAACCAATAATCCAATACTAAATAAATAAAGCATGCAAATATAATAATGATAATGTACCCTTAACCACTCTAATGGGCTTTAGATCTAGTATAACCTCCATAATGACCTCATCTACTAAAAATAATGGTGGTCATCTATGTCATGCCCATCATGATAATAAGGCAGTGATATCCCCAACATCATCTACATCAAGTATATATATCAAAACATCTCTCTATATCATTAGAATTAGATCTAACCCAGCCATTATGGCTCTTAGTCTACTTTCTAACCTCATTGGGGCCTGACTACTCCTCAACCACACCCATGGTGTGGGAGGCACATCCTAGAACACACCAAACTATCATGCTACTTATTCATACTAAAATATCTAAAAATCATTGACCCAATAGTCATGTAAACAACATCTCACTTGAATTTTTCTCAACTACATCTCATCCTCGGGCCATCCCTAAAATGATTGTAGGGTCTCCAAATAATATCTCTAGTTGTCACTCAATTCAATACCCATCAATAGTGCATCATGTTCCTCAATCACATGAGATCTATGTCAGTCTATCTCTCTATAAATAACTATGGGTGTGTCCAATTTACACACAAACCCCCTTAAGACTAGCCACTACAATTTGCTCATAGGCCCAACAATATAACAATGTCGATGATCTAATCCCACCACTACATAACTCCTAAGTAAAATGGTTCAAATATTAATACAAGTGGGCTAGCATGTTGTGAAATAATAAGTATATGGTGCCATGTTATTCTATGTAATGCACAACACCATACATCATATATGAATTTGATACCCCACTACCATCCACAGTAACAAATGAATCTAGTAACACCACCAAAAACTTATACAACATAGAACACTATCCATAATAATCACAAATAATAATAAATCACTATACTCAATTAATAATGGGTCCCCATAGGTATGGTCACAAAATACCTTGAGGCACAATCTATGTCTATATCCCTAGTTACCTCCTATAATACAGTCAGATGACCAATAATGTGAAATCTAAGTATCATATACACATCCTCTAAGGTAATAGTAATCTCTTAGATGGGTGGCAAAAAATTAAATGTATCAGCATTCCATCACTCACACAATGCAGTGATCATATGGTAATCCCAAGGAATCAGTGCAAGTGATGCCACATAAACCATACCAACCTTATCCATAATTACTCTCTTATCATCTATCAAGGGTAGCCTATATAAGCACTCCATCATCCAACCACTATGGAACTCCCTCATAGACACATTTGCCTGTAAAATACACACAATAATACATTAGCATCCCTAGATGGAAAATATAGATGCTAAAATAATCATTAAATGCAAATTCAAATCAAAAATTTCAATGTTTAGTCTGCATGACATTAGCATTATAGATGGGATTATAGCACTAGACACAATAACATGGCATCCTAAGACACTATCATTATCCTTAGGATAGTAGAGTGGCCCTCCTAAAAAAACACTAATCTAGCTCAAATGATGCAAAAAATGATGAAAAATACAATCAATGATTCAAAAACATAAAAAATAATGGAATTCTTACCAACCTCCTCATTGACCTAAATAAGCAACTCCACCTCATCGTAGTGAGTCACATTCACACCTAATATTCTCAACATCATTTCATGACTCAGATAAATAATTATCTCAAATTATAAAGTTCAAATAATTTTAAAATCAATCAATCAAAATTATTTAACCAATGTTCTTAAAATGCCACCCACCAAAGGTTGACCCCACATGCAAACTTCTCTAACTATTACAAAAATCTTCCAATTAATATATCTTGAAAACCATGGATCTAATTTATGATCCATTTCTTTTTTGCATAAATTGATGATGATATCCCCCATATTGTACCAGTTACACTTCTATCTCAATCAATTTGACTATGTAAATGACAAAACTCATTTTTCCTTAATAAACTATTTTAATCTTTTAAGATTTAACAAGGTTAAATCTTATGTTTGTTAAAGATTTGAGTGTAATAAATCAAGGAAATAATATGCAATAAATATAGCCACTGGTTTTTTATAGAATTGACTAGCTTTGACTTTTCCAAAAATAGTAATAAATAGTGCAAGTAAGAATTTAGTTGGAAAATAATTGAGACGGATGATTTGGGTGCTAGAAACTGAGGTGGAAGTTGATCTGAGTGTCAAAAATTATATCCCATTTTATAAATACTCTTGGATAGTGGTACTATAATTGGATAGTAGCACCATTATTAAAAATGTGGTAGTAATGTCCTGATATTAGTGTTATTGTCTTATATATAGATTATCTAAAGTTTCTTGGTGCCCCTATATCTAGATCTCTGAGGTTTATTCTTGCATGGACAAGTCCTAAAACCTTGTATTTTTCCTATTATTATTGATTTTACGAGAAAACCCTAATCCTTCATATAGTTAGGACATTCAATTGATATAAGTTGAAAGTGTGTTTGTTAGTAGGGTAGGTTGGACATCCTTAACACCCCATTGTGATGAGAGATGCCTACATACCAATTATCCCCACCTAAGTGTAACTAAATCTAGTATTATAGTGTCCTTGAGTGTGTTTGAGATTGTAAATCTATGTAATCTAAACTTATGACTATTGTAGATGGTAGTATGTAAAAGTATGATAGAATAGAGATTAATAACCTTAATTATACACAACTTATTATGAGTTTGAATGTGTATATTGTATCTAATTTCCATCTAGTGGTTAGAAGTGTAAAATTCATTTATATATACTATTATGATGCTTGTATGAGTGATAAAAGAGGTATAGGCTGACCCTAGGAGGTTCTAGTTTTAAAAAGATATCCATTTGGGGAAAAGAGAGGGAAAGGACATTAGCATAATTTTAGGGACACTCATAATGTGTCACTATGTCCTTATTATGGTGCTAGTGTCTGAGTGGTATAACACTAGGCACAAAGGGCCAGGATCAGGAAATGAGAGTCTGAGACTACTTTAGGGCTAACTAGGAATGTTTTTGGCCTACATAAACATTAGATAAGTGTGACACTAGGTTCTAAGATAGATCTAGGGATAATATAGGGATAGATAGTCTTAAGTATCACTCTTAGCACTCAAATACCACTTTTAGGTGATTACATCCCCCCATTCTAAAAATGTAACAAATCAAAATGACTAAGATAAAGGAAAAAGAAGCATACTTGAACTTACCTAAGAGGTGTAGCTTTGAAGTTAGGTATGAGTATGTGAAGCATGCTCTAATGCATGTCCTACAAGTTAAATGTGCATAAATCAATCGTTACTTAAGAGATATCAAAATCAAAATACTAAACTAAGTAAAGAAGTAAAATTGATTAAAACTAGGTAAAGAGATAGGAGAGAGCAAAGGAACAAATACACCTCACTGGGTACACAAATGAATGCATAAACTTGGTGAAAACTTATGTTTATGTATATATATAGTGATCAATTAGTTAATATCTTGGACTAAGGTGATGGCTTTCTCAATCCTCATGTGTGGGTGGATCAAAAACTCAATCTAGTTTTGACTCCATTTCCCACCTCTATTTAGTGGATCATGGCCTATGAATAGTTTGGATTGGATTGATGGTATGTTCAAACCTCTCATGTAAGTGGCTCAAGAATTAAATTAGGATATGACTCCATTATTTCCCACCCATTTGTAGTAGATGCATATGAAATTAAAATTTCATGAAGTAACTGTAAATATCTAATTGGGTATGTCAACTTTGTGGCCATTCGAGTACATTAGGCAGCTCTAGGCCACTCAAGAATGACAACCACTATAGATGGAGTAAGGCATAAAATTGGTGTACAACATAGAATATGTTTTTGGGTGTATACAACATAAATAATTCCATATAATTTTTCATTCCATCTAATCAACCAATGTTTAAGTGAGCACACAAAATAATGTGTCATGCACATGCCACTAAATCTGATATCTAAGCATATGGATTCTGGACTGAGTTATAGTAATCTATATATGGGTAACTGATCTGAATATGGAAATGGTCATGTCATGCATGATGCCCTCAATCTAATTAAACTAAAATTAATCTAAGCTAAACTAGTATGAATCTGAGTAAAATTGAGCAAAATTGATAAATCTATAACTAAATCTATGTAAAAATGTATTGTACCTATTATACCTTTCTAGCCAATTTGGGTTTTTTTTTTAAAATTGAGGATACTAGATAGTAGAGCCATATCTTACACAATAGTACCATTATTTGAAATGTGGTTATAGTGTTCCAATTTGGGTGATAGTGTCCTTTTGGTCTAATTTTTGTGTGACTATCCTACTTTTTGGGTCATTATTTTCCCACTATGTTTACCAAAGTTTGATTTTGTATAGTCTAAGCCTGTGTTAAAAATGTATTGTGAGTGTAATATAGGAGTCTAATCTCTATGACAAACTCCTATGAATTCCCTTTCTTTTGAGGGGATTTATTAAACCTATGCAATAACTATCTTCAAAATAAAAAAAATCTCTATAAGATGTGTGTTAGTAGAAGCATATATGAAATCTACATAATAATCCAATATAATGTGCATACATAACATCAGAATGTAAGATGATATGAGCATATGTAATTTAAGATGTATGTCATATCTAGAATTCACAAGGGTGTTAAGATAAATATAACAATGTATGTAATAATAAATCTAAGTAAAAACTGAGTAGTTGCCTACAGGGATGGGTCATGATGTCCATCATGACACCTAAGTAGGAAGGGGATATGCATGAGGTCCCTAATGGAGTCATAAAACTAGTTTATGTAACAATCAAAGGCAAGTGTCATGGCCATGATGCATATAAGAAAGCATACATACAAAACATGAGGCACACAAAGTAGTCCAAGGGGACACAATATAAGGGACATGGGCACATGTCACTAAATTTGAGAAAATAATACATACAAAGACAAGTTTAAATTTCCACATATGCAAGCAACAAACAATTTGGCTTAGATCCAAATATAAGGACATATTAAAATTTCCACATACATAATCAGGAAGGCACATACAAAGACATGGGCACATGTTCAAAACATACATACTGATAATAGAAGTGGCATAGAGCCAAAGAGAAATGGCATATTCAAATACCCTCGAATATAAGAAGAATATAGATAAAATCAAGTCTAAAATAATAAAGCTAGAAATGAAAGTATGCATGAACATGTAATACAAATCTATGTAAGAGATAGGATGTACATATGCTAAGTCTAAAGTAGTAATAGTTGGCAATAAAACTAGGTAACTGTAGCATGATCAATATCAAGATATAACAATGCTAAAGCTAGGATGTAGAGTATAGAAAAATAGAACCTAGTAAATTAAATTGTGTATATAGTGCCCCTAAGTGGGTTAATGTATCAAGTGAATACCCATGTATCAATTTGTATGCCCCTAATGGGTAAATAATAACAAATCTAGATTGAGATAGTAGACTTGAGTCTTATAGCAATCATAAGCACTCGACAAGAAAAAGTGAAGCATGTATGTATAATAAAATTGACTATACTAAGATAGCTAGCATATGTAGTGCTTGAAAAATATAAGTGTAAACATATCAATGCACACACTCTATAATTTGGTGTTTTTTGAGTAATTATTTGAATGTTTTTGTGTTTTTTGGATATAAGTTATGTACAAATAACATGAAAATGACCTATGTACAAGGATCAAGAGAGTAAAAGTATGTACAATAAGGGAGGAACAATACTAAATGATGAGTCTCATTGGAGACTCACTATCAATGTATTCTATGTCAAATAAAAGAACTGTGATTGTGCATGTTGTGTGAAAGGGCAACTATGGTCCTAGAACCTACTACATTGAGTGATCTATATCTAGCCATGTCTATGGAGTGATGATAGGAATATGTGACACTAACTATGGTTTATTGTGAACTGTAGGGGTCTTAGGGACCCATCTAGTAGAATTTATTGTAGGTGGCATAAGTTCCATGTGCTGAGAACCCTGATGACTCAATAATATTGATGTTGACAAAAAGTGAGAAGAGGAAGGCCCTCTAGAATCTGCATCATACCTCTAATGTAGGGGTCTCTCTAATAATTGTCTCCATGGGAGAGTATGCATATGTGGAAAAACTATAGTATTAGACCTCACTTTCACTAATGGCTCCACTGAAATGTGTGGTGTAATGACACTAACTGTGCTAGGTAATGTAACTAATAACTATGTTATAAATGGTAACTATGATGTAACTAGTAACAGTGATGTAATTACCAATGCAATATGTAGAGGATACTCCTATGAAAGACCCTCAACTATGACCACCTAATTTACATGTATATATTTTAGGCATTTGTTCATTATGGATGAGATGGCTTGTAGTTATTGTATCCATGTCCTATCGAGTAACATGTCAAATATGCTTACACTAGGTACTACTAAGAATCTAGTAGACACATGTTTTGGTCCAACCTATAATGGAAGTATAATCTCTATGATGGAGCTCTAAACTTGACCACTAAAGCCACTAATAAATGTGTCTATATGAGATATATCCTTCTCTAAATACCCTAAAATTTGTATAAATATGATAGTGCACATGTTAATACTTGACCCATTGTCAACTATAACACTCTAGATAGGATGATGATCTATGTAGGCTCATACAAAGAGTTCATATAAATATATATCATCATCCATAATCTCCTACACTAAGAATATGATGAGTGGTCTATCTAAAATTATAGTGTGGTACACACCAATGATATTATGTAGAGGGTGTTCCTCCTCTATAGTAGCGTGATATGAAGTTGGTGGTGGATGTGCCTGATATGTGTAGTGAACACCTAAAGTGCTCCCTACCTCATTTCTTGTGTGCTTTGTAAAAAAATATGAGAATATTTTCAATGCCTTAGCTTTAATTTGTTGTATTTTTGGTACTTTTATGGATGTACCCACATTAATGATGTTAGCCTCAATCAAATCATGTATCTTATGTTTTAAACTGATGTATCTAATTTTTGTATGGCATGGTGCCCTATGATACTCATATAATGGATTATAATCATAGTTCCTTGGAAGAGCTATGTCATATCAACCTCTTTGATGGGAGGGATAAATATGACATTGCATTCTAAAAGTTGTTGTAAAATGCATGTTGGTGATTCTATAAGGTTGGTGAAAACTCTACATGGAGGAGCTGATAAAACAAGGCAAGGAGATGGATTTGAAGCTATGTTAATTGTGATCTTTAGATCACTCTTATTTTTAGTGGCCCTTACCTTGTATGGAATATTAATATAACTCTTAGCATTTTATTCTAATCCACTTGTATATTTTAGTTTTCTCATTGAGAGAAGCTTGACTTCTCTTTCTTTTACTATGTGGCATAAATATGTGAAGGTTGGAAACTTTTTAAACAAGATAACTTCATGTAATGTTGGTAGAAGACTCTATTTGAATATTTTATAAGGTTATTTATCTATCATGGGGTTATTCAATTGAGCTAATATAGTCTTGTATCATCAAATGTATTCTAGAATAGACTCATTTGATTTTTATTTCAGTTGTGCAACTTGAGCATATGAAATCTTGTCATAGATGTTTATTGAGAAGTGTGATAAAAACATGTATACTAAAGGATTTAATTTTTTGATAATTAATTTGGTAGATCATAAAACCATTATAAGGCTTAGTCATTTAAATTTCATGGAAACAACTTAGTGAGGATCCAATCATTAGACACATAGTCCAAACATGCTACATGAAAATCTAAGAGATGGTGTTCTAGGTCACCATTACCATAATACAATGTAAGCTTAGGTGCTATAAATTAGGATGCCAAAAGAGTCTCCACTATGTGATGTTCCAAAGGTGTATGTAAGATAACCTTATAATCCAAGGCATGTGATGTCCTAGTGACTTTGTACTTAAGATGTAACACCTTAGCATATATAGTATGAACCTCATACATAATACATTGTGTTGGGTGAATATTTTGTCAACCAGCTAATTGGTGATCAAAATAGGTCTCTTTAACCATAGAATTGGGAGATTGGTCATCCAAAGTTGTAGGTTTACCACATCCAATGGGGAAAAATCTCTCCTCTCATCAAGGGGAGGTTCCCTATTAAATATGTAGCACTATATACTATATATATAAGCTGCAAATAACGCACAGGGGTAGGATACACCATCCATCTCTCTTCTTTTAGAGATGATGCTCACAAATCAAAGGAGAAATCCTGGGTGATTGGTGAAGGTACTTCTCTTCTTTCAGAAGTAACATTCAGCCAAGAGCTAGATCCCTTCCTGGATAGTAAAAATCTTGGTGAAATGATAAAAGGCACTTCTCTTCTTTCAGAAGTGCTTGTTCTTGAAAACAACAGGAATCTTTCTGGTAAGTAACTGGTAACCAAAAGTATAGAGTAACTAGAAATCTAAAATGTATCACAAAGTCTCCACCTTGATTGCCTAAAAGTGAGATATGAAGAAAAATGGGGGCACAAAGTCATCCCAAGGTCCTTTACACAGAAATAGAAAATAAACACACACTAGAGACAACTATGACAGCACAAAGTCTGAAAGTAGCTCGCTTTAGTACACCTTCCTAATTACTTTCACTAATTCTACTTGCCAAATTAAATAAACAAGAACACATTCAGAAGATAGACATAATAATAATCTTCTAAAATGATACAAGCCAAAATAGAACAAAGTCTGCAAACAACTTGCTTTCTCATTCAGATAAAATAAAATGAAATACAATTTGAGCTCAAAGTCTTAGAATTCACCATTTAATTGGGTAGATTTTCACTTCTATATTCAGAAGATCCCCTTAAAACAATAAAAGATATTTCAATATATTGTCACCAAGCAAGGCTTGGCACTCTCTCCCATGGGACGGCCCATGCTGCAATCAATGCCTTCAATGCACCTTCAGTTCTGTCTGGAGGGACCTTGCCTAGAATAGTGTGTTGCCTTAACTATGGCATGTCTATTCATTAGATATGTCTTTTCCTAGGATTGGATCATCTAGTTTGTCCCCTCTAACATATGCATAGCTGTCCATTTTGTCTTTACTCCAAAGGAGACTAACAGGTCACGCCTTCAATGTTTACAAGCTCAAAAATATACTCTGCAGACTGTTCCAGCTACCAGAATAACTTCTATGTAGATATTTCCCTCTTTGTCTCTTCTTTGTTTTGTCTTTTCCAGCTTTGTCTCTTCCTGGAATTTAAGCTTTCAAGCTATCTTTTTAGCCAGTCACTTGGTTATTCCTTCAAGTTTTGTTCTTTATTTGAATTTCAATGTATATTCCCTTACTTTAAATTTGACATCTGCAGGGCCATCAATGATCGCTAGCCACCTAAACCATGTTGAACCTTAAACCTTTGAACCTACTAAAAGTACATTGGTTCATCGGTTCATTCTTCCTCTTTTGTTCCATCACTTCTTGGTTCAATCGCTTTCTCGCTCCTTGGTTGAACCATCCGTTGAACCACCTATTTTTTGCTTCTTTCCTTGACTGAGGCCACCTTTGAACCCATGAACCATTAAACTTTGAACTCTTTCAGTTCAAGGTTTAATTATTTCATTGGTTCATCCTTTGTCCATCACTTGTTCTTTTTAAGCTCTTTGATCTTCATCGCACTGGTTGAACCTTTGAACCTATGAATAGTTTTTGGCAACTCCACTGGGGATAAACGTGTAGTCTAAAGCCTCAAGTTTTAGATTGAAGTATTTCCTTACCTTATCCATTATAAAACTTTGGTGACTCTATTTTATGTCTTACCCATTATCCATTTATAGCCTTACCATCTTCCTCCACCTCCATGCCAACTAGGAAAGAATGGGCAATTTGAAACCTCAAGCTTCAAGCTGATGTAGGGCCAGTTCTTTTCCATTTTTATTCTACAATCTGGCCATTCCACCTAGATTTGTTATCCCTATTTTTCATAATTAAATCATGGTATTTCAAGGCCCCTGGGATAACTCTTTTGGACTACTTAATCTAATTCCACCTCTGCATGAACTTCCACGTAGCTCAAGAAAGAACTTCCCCAAATTATTTGGAGATGGGACAGTTCACCTTGATGAACACATTACAGCCTTCAGCATAGCCTATGGTGTGATAGGGGTGGAATTTGAAGACATGGCAGTCAAGCTTTTTGTGGAGACACTACAAGGCACTGTTTCAAACTAGTTCTACCACCTACAGGCTAGATCAATGACTGACTGGGATACACTCAAAGCCAATTTTGAAGCCAAGATCAAGCCTGCAAAGGATGTGCATGCTTTGCTAGCCCAGCTCACTCAGATGAAGAAGGAACCTCATGAGCCTATGAGGGATTTTATTGCCAAGTTTGATAAGCTGAGGAATAGGATTCTTTCAATTACTCAGCAAACACCTGAAAACCTCAAATGCTTCTTCATCAACTCACAGCTACCTAAAGTGAGTTTTCTACTGAGGTGTGTTGGCCACATAGACCTTGCTGCTACTCAAGACTTGAAAACTGAGGTTGAAGATGACCTTATCTTAGTAGGAAAGATAAAGAGAGATCCTAACAGAGGTAAACCCTCTTCATCTTCTGAATACTCACCCACAGGCACCACAAATTAGATAGTGCAAAAGCTGGAAAATGAACTACTAGCCTTGAAAAGGAAAATGGCCCAAAGTATGTCTACTCCTCCTAATTAAGATATTCCAAGGAGGGTATTTCAGAATCATCCATATCAAGGCAATGCCACCAAGAATCAAGGGCAGCAAATTATCTTCCTCCCCCATAGAGGAACCTTGCCCTTGAAGTGCCTCCAACCAACTCAGCAGTTAGATATCTTGAAATAGAACATGATTTCACTTTCCAACCTAAGTTTGAGTAAGAAAATGACACTGCTCTCTTCATAGAGGATTAAGAAGAATCAACTGGCGACTCCCACATTGGTTTCCTAAATTACCAAGATGAACCTAGAAGTGAAGGTGAAGTAGTTGAAGGATCATATGCAGTATTCACCTGGTCCAAGAATCAATTACCCTAACTAGCTGATAAGGAGAAAGCAGAGGAGTGACCTCAACCAACAATTTCAATTGCTAAGCAGGGAACCACTCTACCTTTCTAGCCAAAGGACCCAGTGATTGCCAAAAAAGTAAGTACCCTAATCATTTTTGCACCTTCAACTTCAAATTCATAGGCCAGCCCTCCCCCTCCCAAAAACCAAAAGGATGAACTCCCATCCTCTCTTCCTAGTCCATTTCAGTCATTTGACATAGTTGACCATGTCAAGAAAACTAAAATTCAAATGACTGAATTTGAATTCCTATAAGCCAACCCTGAGCAGTTGGATAGGTTGGTGGAGTGTGTGAAGAATACATTCATCCCTGTAAGACAAGAGATTAGAAAGGTAAATCATGATCCCCCAAGGAACATGCCTATCCCAGTCACCTAAATGTTGGCCCCTACAGCTCAAATTCTATTTGAGTCTTCAGGTAGGGGTAATTACTTCTTGACCATAGAGGGTGTTCATGTTTTTGTAGATGAAAGTCCTGCAGGTGGCAATCTAAAATTGATTCAAACAAGACATCAGAAGAATTGGTAGGGTGCAGTATAGATAAAAAAGCATCTTCCACTTCCAATAAAGAGAAATATGATAGAAGATCAGTTTTTGATGATGTTTGGATCTTGGAATCTGATGGCAGTAATTCTTCTACCAATGCTAGAGCTAAGACTGTGTTGATATCTCCTCAAGGAGATATTTTTCCTTCATGTAAGTTGTAGTTTAGCAATACCAAAAACATAGATGAATTTGAATCTCTATTGCTCAAATTGAAGTCTACTCAAGACCTAGATGTCAAACTCCTTCACACCAAAGGAGAGGTTGAGCTGATAGTTTTTTAGGAGTTTGATGTTGACAATCAAAGCATGTGCTAGACTAAACTAGCAAAACAATAAGCTATGGTGGTGGACCATACTGTTGTACTCCAAATTTAGCAAAAGGAACTCTTTGCCAAGAGAGCAAGGAGTTATAGTTTTTAGATTGAAGACCACGCCTTGCCATGGGGCAAGAAGAGAGAACCAAAAGGAGTGCACAAAAAATGTGATTCCTAGTGGAGAGTTTCATTTGCTCGTCACCAATTCTAGCGACAAAATGGTTTCCTACTAGTTTATCAAGATGGAATGCCATTTTCATTATCTCATAATAGGAAGCATCTGAATCACTTCAATTCTTGAAGTATCAGATAAGTTCACCTTGCATATGTATATTTGTATAGTCTTCGTTTCTACTTTGTGTTATTCATTTTCATTTTTTAGAACCTTTCTTTCTGGCTAGCATGACTCCATAGCCCAATGGCACACATCAAGGCACTGGAGATTCTAGTTTCTACTCCCCTCAATTGTTCCAAGTTCTCATCTAAAGGAAGTTCCCCAACTGGAGCCAGCTGTTGTCCCCAAAAATAGACTTCTCATTTTTGGGACATGTGAAATATTTTGGTTCAACAGACCAAAATAATTTCTTCCCTTCTCAAAAATTTGTTCTGAGCATTCAAATTCCTCATTTTTCAAGCTTTTCAAAAATCTACAGACTCTGCAAGCTTGAATCTACAGACTCTATAGGAAGAAAATCTATGGACTCTGTAGGCCAAGTTCTATGAGCTCTACAGGTTGATTTCTACAAACTCTACAGGAAAGAAGTGAGCTCTCAACACTTAGGCGATTTCAAGGTTGGTTCAATGACAAGGTTCAACCAAAGTGTCCATCAATAAGCTTCAAAGGAAGGATTGAACATTGAACCATTGAACCTTGAACCATCTTGGTTCAGCATCATTAATAAGATTTAAGCACATTTGTCAAGGTTCAAAGTTCAACCGCTTCAAGGTTCAACGGCTTCAAAACACTTATCAAAGAGAAGAAGGCTTGAACCATTAAACCGTTGAACCATTGAACCACTTTGGTTCAAAGGTTCAATAGGTTCAACGACCAAAAGGTTCAATGATTTCACAGGTTCAAAGTTTTAACCAATACAATGAAGATCAAAGAGCTTAGAAAGAACAAGTGACAGACAAAGGATGAACCAATGAACCGATTGAACTCGTTGAACCTTTTGGTCATTGAACCTGTTGAACCATTGAACCCATTGAACCTTTGAACCAAAGTGGTTCAATGGTTCAATGGTTCAAGCCTTCTTCTCTTTGATAAGTGTTTTGAAACTGTTGAACCATTGAACCCATTGAACCTTTGAACCAAAGTGGTTCAATGGTTCAACGGTTCAATGGTTCAATGTTCAATCCTTCATTTAAAGCTTGTTAATGGACATTTTGGTTGAACCTTGTCGTTGAACCAACCTTAAAATCACCTAAGTGTTGAGAGCTTGCTTCTTTCCTGTAGAGTCCATAGAAATCAACCTATGAAGCCCGTAGAACTTGTCCTGTAGAGTCTATAGATTTTCTTCCTGCAGAGTCCGTAGATTCAATCCTATAGAGTTCGTAGATTTTTGAAAATCTTGAAAAATGAGGAATTTGAATGCTCAGAATAAATTTTTGAGAAGCAAAGAGATTATTTTGGTCTGTTAAACCAAAATATTTCACACATTGTCCCAAAAATGAGAAGTCTATTTTTGGGGACAACACATTGTACATCTAGAGTGGAGGAACTAGCCATAAGAGGTGTAGATATCATTGAATATTATTGAGTTACAATTAGTTATTTTGCTAACTGAGTTGGCCTTAATGTAGGTGGAATAATGTTATTAATTTTGGGAGTAGAAGATTGACTATTATTTGATTTATTCCTAATTTATATTATTACTTGTAAAATTTATGCATGATCAAGGGGTTGTTCCCAAAGTCTATCTCTAAAGCTCTATAGGATCTCATCCTTATTAACAACTAGGTTTTCACTATTAAGTGGAGGGAGAGTGTCTTGATTCAAACTTGTGTATCATCTTGATATTGATTATATTGCTCATCTTCAAATGCATTACCATTGAAATCCACATAATCAGGGTGTGTAGGATCAATGATAGGAGTTACAACTAGTCCCTTGTCCATGGTATAAGCTCAAATAGCAGGAATCTGAATATGCTCAATAAGATTACCACCTAACCTAGCACTTATTCTTAATGGAAGAGAGAGATTTTTTAGATGGAATATAGTAAACAAATTAAAATAAAGTTGCTAAAATAGAATATATTAAATCTAAAAAACTTAAGTAGCCAATGAAAATAGTAAAAATAAGGATACAAACCCTAAGAGCATCTATGATTAGGGTTTGAGCAATGTTTGAAGTAAGTTGATTTCACCAAATATTTTAATTTTTAGAACTTAACAAGGATAAATCATATGTTTTTTAAAGAGATTAGTATAATAAATCAGAGAAATAATATGCAATAAATATAGTCACTAATTTGTTACATAATTGACTATATATGACTTTTCTAAAAATAGTAATAACTTAGTTGGAAAACTATTGAGATGAAATATCTAGGTGCTAAAAACTAAAGTAGAAGCTGATCTAAGTGTCACAAAATAGATCCCAGTGTTAGAACCCCTCTTGGATAGTAGAGCCATAATTAGATAGTAGCACCATTATTAAAAATGTGGCGGTAGTGTCCTGATATTGTTAGTAGTGTTCTATGTGTAGGACTATCTTGAGCTTTTGGGTGCACCTATGTTTGAATCTATAAGGTCTATTCCTGCATGCACAAGTTTTGAAACCTTATATTTTGCTTGTTATGATTGATTTTATGAGAAAACCTTAATCTTCCATGTAGTTAGGGCATCCAATTGATTTGAACTAAAAGTGTGTTTGTTAGTAGGGTAAGTTAGACATCCTCAACACCCCAATGTGATGAGAGTTACCTATATACCAATAATCTGAGGAGGGATCACACCAGATGTAGTGATTCCCACCTAAGTGATGGGGTAAGTAAAATTAAAGCTAGTATGATAGTGGCTTTGAGTGCCTTAAATGTGCTTGAGACTAGAAATATGGGTAATCTAAGGTTAGGACTGTTATAGATGGTAGTATGTATAAGTAGGATAGAATAGGGATTAATAACCTTAATTATGCACAACTTATTTTGAGTTTGAATGTGTATTTTGCATCTGATTTCCATCTAGTGGTTATAGGGCTAAAATTCACGTATGTATATTATTATGATACTTGTGTGGGTGATAAAATAGGTCTAGGCTAACCCTAGGAGGTTTTAGTTTTGAAAAGATATATGTTTGGGGAAAAGAGAGGGAAAGGACATTTACACCATTTTAAGGACACTAATGCCATGTGGTGCTAGTTTTATTATTATGGTGATAGTGTCTAAGTGGTAGAACACTAGGCATAAAGGGCTAGGATCAAGAAATGAGGGTCTAGGACTATTTTAAGACTAACTATGGACACCTATGACTTGCACAAAGGGTGGATAAGTGTGACAATAGGCTCTAGGATAGGTTTATGACTAAGTTTGGGATAATTAGTCTCAAGTAGCACTCTTATCATTCAAATACCACTTTTAGGTGATTACACAAACTCATTATAGACCACAGGCCTATCTTAGTTTTCATTTACAAATAATTCCTCTATAATTGTCAAAACAATCAACCTTGAAATCATATTGTCAACATTAACTATTCACTAACATGCCTATCAATATTACTTTTGGTTTGATACCCTAACCCTAGTTTCAACTCTCTCACCAAAGTGGGGGCATATATACACTATTCACATTGATATAGATTGACTTAGATATTCAGATACATAGATTTATTTAGATATAAAAACACACAATTTGACTCAATTTTTTTAATTTAGTGACTCAAATACACAGTTTAGCTTAGATACATAGATTAACTCAAATATTCAGATACATAGATTTACTTAGTGGCTCAGATATATGAACACATAGTTCAGCTCAAATTTCCTAATTCAGTGACTCAGATACACAATTTGACTCATATACATAGACTAACTTAGATATTCAAATATATAAATTTACTTAATGGCTCAGATATATGAATACATATTTGACTCAAATTTTATGATTCAGTGACTTAGACATAGTTTCCTTTACTTAGACACTAAGATACTCATATAACCAGATATAAAGTTTGACTTAGATTTCGAGGGTACTATGACATTGGTTTAGGCTCTCATATTTTACATATTAATTTTAACTAATTCTAGACTCAAATTATGAATATGGGGGCATGGACATGGTACACCATCCTTATATATACATACAACTTTATGCACATGATATACAACTACACTACTCAAATATCAGGTTTGGGGGCATGATGCAGGGCACATGTCCTTACCCTTTAGGATTTCACCAAGTTATATAGATGAATGTAAAATTATGATGGAATGCAAAAGTCATTATAACATATCATGTACATTGATTATGCACATTATCCAAGGGAGAAATAAATGTAATATGAGACCCCTTTTATTGGGTTTAGTGTAGGCAGTAGCAAGAATAACAAGGGTTTTGTATCACATGATCATAATATCTCACAACCAAATTTTCCCCTTCTTTTTTCATTTTATTTCATCATTATTTCATGTGTGTAGGTGTTCATTAGAGTTTTGAAGGGGAAATAGTCAAACAATGACACAAAAGGATGATTGAAAGCCCCTAAACACATCTACAAAACCCATAAGACCTCTTGCAACATCCCCAAAAGTCTCATGACCCCTTTCAACAAAAGGACATTAGTAGGATGCCTTTGCGGTTAGTGTAGTACGTTAGTGTCTAGTTTACCATGCTACTATCTTAAGGCAACCAAAACTTCAAAATTAGAATGAAAGGACTCAAGACTATTCTTCTACCCTATTTCAACATTTCCATCATCCAAGGACACTTATTTTATTCCAAATAATTGAATATTCTCTTTACACTCACTATTCAAGTAAATCAATTAAATTAGATATTTGTAATATATATTTATATTTACCTTCTTTAGTCAGCCCTTTAACAAACCTAGGATTTATGCTAGTAAACCCTAAAAAGTTAAATCAAAGACAAATAACCCAAAAAAATTGTGTTTATTATAAATGTACATATACATATATCTTTGTATATATATGTGTGTGTATATCCAAATGTTTTCACTTATTTATATATTAAGGGATAGTTTTTTGGAGTGGTCATGCTCACACTGACTAGTGGTTTGTGATATTTCTAAACCAGCATTATATTATCCATGTTCACACCCATTATAGGAGTAAAGTTTTATTTGGGAGTTTGTTAGTTTTTTGGAAGAAGTTATGAATATTTTCACTTATGTGCAAATATTTCATTATAAAAATATTGGTTTCATGAAACAAAGTATTGTTGCATGAAACAACTCTTTGACCTATTTAGGAGGCACTCATTATGCTATCTCTTAGATTAAGAGATTGTTGGGAGAGGATGCTACAATTATGTATATTTATTTTAGACAATAATAATGAGACTAATTGATTTATGTGTCTAATATAAATATGGTAATGGTATCTAAGAGAGATCTTGTGGTTGTTTGAGAAGCATTGGATTCTCTAATATAATATCTTCTGGTTGTAGCTATTTCTCAGCCAAGGTTCTTCCATTGATTTTAATTAGATTTATATTTATTGGTTTTCCTTAATCCAACACCCTTGATTGTACTAGGGATTTGGTTTGAGATTTTGATTTTTTTAAGATGTGTACAAGAGATGTTCATTTTTTAATCAATAAAAATACATTCAAATCCATTATATTTGGTGTGCATTAACAACTGCATTGATGAAGTCACATTGGCATTTGGTTATGTGTGTGTGCATTTGATGCTCGATCATTGTTGTTACATTGTTTCCAATACCACCTCTCTACATTTATGGTTTGATGGTATTATTTTTTGCATCAATTGCACTACTCAAGCTAAGCCCATCTCCCTTGGTATCTCAAACTCTGAGATTCATATTATCATTAACATCGATCCTATTTATATTTATTTATTTATTTTGTCTTAAACTACATGGGGATATTATGAATTTATAATGGGGTTCAAAGGTAAGGCTTTGCTTTTTTAAATTTAAAAATTTGATATATTTTAAAATTAAAAATAATTTTTCTTATAGACACATCAGTTGGGTAACATAGACCGATTAGCACCCAATATCTTTGTTTACGCATTCGAGGTAAGATGTGGTTTACTGGTCAAAATCCACTTCCATTAAAGAAATAAATACGATGTTGTTTAGTGGTCTAATCTCCTTCCATTCAATAAATACAACATTTTTGTTGATTTTTAAAAAAAAACAATTATTGAAATATGCATATTGAAAATTTCAAATAGGTTTTCCAATTCTAAAAACCAACGAATTATTTATAGAGGGACCAACTATTGTAAACAGAGTAATTATTTTATAAGGTAATTTATTATTCTTGAAATCAATTTGTAAAATGAGTTGTATTTTTCTACATTGAGAGGCATTTCAAATCTTTGTAATTCTTACTTTTAATTTTTGCTCTTTATGCACTCAAATTGGGATTCACATTGCACTTGTACTCACTTATGTCACTCTCATTCTATTTAATTAGATGCCTTTTTAGATGAGTTTGACAACCAAATTTTTAGTGTGCATTGTACTTTTGTGTCACTTCATTGTGTTATTGGATGCATTTTTGGCTAAAACCAATGTCCAATTTTGAAGTTTTTTTATTGTTTTTTTGGTCTGAGGTTTATTCATGCCTTATTTTTGTATTCAACAATGAAGACCCTATTCTTTGAGCCCCTCAACACCTCCAATTACAACACATAAAAGACAAATATGAAAATATTTTTGTAGATAAAAGGCTTTTGGTAAGTTATTCTCAACAACATTCTACATTTTAATGAGGATGATATTGTTTGGAATGCATCAATGCAAAAAGAGGCTCTTGACTTGATAAGCCTCAATGTTTCTAAAAAATTTCACTTTTACATGATAGATGCCATGTCACCAAAAAAAGTCAGGAACAATTTTCCAACATTGTTTGAGGTAAATGAGTATTTTGGTCATTCTAAATCCATTGAGCCCTCATTTAATCCACCTCCTTTTGTTCTACTTTCTCCTCTATTTTTTAGTGAGGACTTGTCTTGTCAGGATGATGCCCTTAAAACATCTTTTGTTGATGACATAGAAGAGAAACATTCACCTCTTTTTGTTGCTCATTTTGATACACTTTTTGATATTGTACCCATTGCTTCTATTTATGATTTTGGTAAGCATTTACAAGATGTACATTTTGATTGTAATCTACCACATCTTATGCAACCCATTGTTCATATTGCTTACTTTCTATCACTTCAAGAAGTGTTAGGTATTTCATGTTTAGTACTCATATGTAAGGGTTAGTTTCATATGTGAGTAAATAAATATTTTATGTAACTATGTGAGAATAATGAGTTGTACATGAGCCAACACAACTGACTAAAATATAGGATTGTGGGAGGATCTTTAGAAGACATGATAGAGAAAATAAAAGAGAGATGTAGGGGATATAATGAAAGTTTTATGGGATTAAATGATATTCCTAACTCCATCATTGTAGGAGTCCAATAGGATATTTATATTTAATAAGCTTCATTGAATAAACAATTGTATTGTGACTAATCAATTTCTATTGAGAGAAATATCATTCAATTTCAATCATTGGTATCAAAGTAGATTCCATGTGGACCTCTCTTTTTCTCTTCATCCATTTGTATTTTCATCAAGATGGTTTAATGCATATATATTGAATCCCATGTGCAAATGTCATTTTTTTCCATTCACACCTACTTTTATGTTATCAATAATATGCAAGGCAGACCATGTGCAAAATTGTTGATATTATCACCCACCTGCATTATCCTCTCTTCTTCCATATTGTCCACACTATCCATTATTTTCACACCATTCTGTCATACTCAAAAATTGCAAAAAATAATATATGTGTTTGTGTATATGCATGCATATTTTAGTTTTTTGGTTGTGTTTCAGATTTGAGGAAGAAGAAAAATAGAAAAAATTATAAGTCTTAGGAACACAATCATAGGTCCTACCTAGACACAACTCCTCTTTGGTGTTCCAAATCTATGCATTTGAATATACAAGGTTATATTAAGGGTTTGTGCATTAAATTTTTGATGTGCATTTTTTTAAAAATAAATAAATGGGGTTTGAAAAGCATGTTTTATAGTCAAATCTACATTAAAATTTGGCATTGCTCAAATCATATGGTTTGGCATTAGGTTTCAGTGTTATGTGCATTGAAATTAGATCTTCAGTTCATATTTTTGCATTTCATCATTATTGTCTCAATAATGTTAAACTATGTTTTCATGGCCTACTCAGATCTATTGAAAGGAGTTTTTGCAATGACCTCCACTTGTCATCCAACCCTAACACATTCCCTCATTCGGTGAGATCTAATACACTCAACCCATCTTAATGGTTCTCCTCACCTCAGTGCGATCTAATATCTTTAATATTACAATAGGTTTAATCTACTTAAATCAACATTTATATAGATCTATTCTACCCTTGTTTAGTGATTGAGCTTTATTCTACTCACCCTCAGTCGTAGCTTCTCCAACTTACATTTATATCCCACTTGTGCATGCTTTGTGAAGAATGATATTCTCCTATACGATAATTATGAAATGATGAAGCTTCTATTTACTTCAGATTTCATCATTTTCCATTTGATCTCCTTTGTTACATAGTTTTATATTACTCATGTTCTCTTCCATCATGGTGACCTTGACTTGTCACACTAGTGGTCCTATATGGATGTGAAATTTGGGGCAACAATGTGTCTAATCTAAAATGGAGATAGATAGAGAGAATCCAAAAATATTTAATCATAAGCAACCTCAAAGTCAAAGCTTCAATTCTATATGAGATTTTATTAGCCAAAATAGGTACATTTCCATTGGAAGCATCAGTAATGACTCAGACATTAAGTTACTTAGAAAAGACACAAAATATGGAGAACCATCGATGGCTTCAAATGGTAATTGAAGAAGAGCTAAATAGAAGGAAGAACATGTGGATGAAACAAAATAATGAATGGATAAGTAAATGGGACATCAATATACAACAATGTCTAAACACCAAGGATGAAATAAACAAATATGTGATAAAGAAATTTAAGACAACCATGTCGATAAAATAGTCAGGACAGAAGAAAGCATACTATATCAAAGAGCTTAATCCCACATGGAAGCACGAGAAAAAACATACATAGTGTAAAATATCAAATGGAAATCAAATATGTTAATTACATAGTTGAGGACTAGATCTCATCATCTTAGGTTTGAAACAGGTAGGTGGATAGTGCCCAAGGAAGAATGGAAAACAAGAATATGTCTATTTTGTGACAAGGGGGTAATGGAGACAAAATGACACTTTATTTCAGGATGTGTACCCTATAATGACATCCACACCAAGTAAAAAGATAACTTAAGGGGTAATGGAGATAAAATGACACTTTATTATGGAATGTGCAACCTATAATGACATCCACACTAAGTACAAAGATAACTTAAGGATTGTAAGCTTTACTGACTTGTTTACAAAGGAAAGGTTAGATAGTACAGTAATTTTTCTAATCAAGATCTATAGTAGAATATTTATTATCTAAAAGGGGTATGGAATTTTACATGATCAAAAAAATAACCCTCATATTAGGGATTTGTGTTAAGATAGGAAAATTTTGTTGTAGCCCTCGGTCCTTTAGAATATTCAGTCTCATGAACATTATTAAAATATTTTACTCACTTATTCATCTACTTATAGTATTAGGTTCACTTTTTATGTTTAGGTTTGTCTTTATAAGTTTTTAATGTGGTTTTAAGTTTTGTTTTGTGATTTTCTATTTTTGTGTTATTAGGTTAATTTTTATTTTTTATTTTTATGTTTTAAGAGTTTAGGTATGTAGGTAATCTTAGTATGATATGTTTTTATTTTTTTAGATTTTGTTACATGTTTGAGATTATATTTATCATGATTTATGATTAGTTTATAATTTTTAGTTTATGTTCTAGATTTTAGATTTTAATTTTTAATTTTTAATTTTTATTTTTTATTTTTTATTTTTTATTTTTTATTTTTTATTTTTTATTTTTTATTTTTTATTTTTTATTTTTTATTTTTTATTTTTTATTTTTTATTTTTTATTTTTTAATTTTTGATTTTTAATTTTTGATTTTTAATTTTTTATTTTTAATTTTTTATTTTTAATTTTTAATTTTTAATTTTTGATTTTTGATTTTTAATTTTTAATTTTTGATTTTTAATTTTTAATTTTTAATATTGAGTTTTAATTTAGATATTGTCTACTTGTTTTTAAATATTTTTAATAGTATAGTTTTAATTTGTTTTATTACATCATTTTTTTGTTATATAGTAGTGTTTTTTTGTTTTGTTTTTTTAAATATTTTATAGTTTTTTGTAAATATGTTTTGATTTTAAAAATTATTTATGAATTAGTTTTTCATTTAGCCTTTTAAGGTTTTTTTAGTGTGGTGTCAAAATAAATAAATAAAATAAATTTATGAGTCATCTTTTAGTTGTAAGTTTCAATTAAAACTTATGAAGGCACCTATATCTCAATAATGCTTGTATGATCCTATACAATATAATATAATCCCTTTTTATAAAATCAAGCATATTTTTGGATGAACCTAATGTCTACATGTAAAAAAATTTGCGTGGTAATATAGTGTTTAGTCCTTATGCTTATTTTCTCCATGTTAAGGGGGGGAATGTTATGTATTTCATGTTTAGTACTCACATATAATGGGTCATTTAATATGTGGGAGTAAATAAATGGCTTGTGTAATTATGTGATAATAATGAGTTGTATGTGATCCAACACAACTCATTAGAAGATAGGCTTGTGGAAAGATCTTTAGTAAATAGGATAGAGAGAATAAAGGAGAGATGTAGAGGATAAAATGAAAGTTTTATGAGATTAAGTGATATGTCTTGTTTCATATAAATTTTTGCCTAAGTTCTAAAGAAAGAGAGAAAAGAAACTTGATACAAGTATGATTGAAAAAATTGTTTGTTTGTGCACACGTTGAATTAGAAGATTATGAAGAGCTCATCTTTGGCTTAGGAGGAAGACCTATAGATAAGAAAGCACTAAAGAAAATTTGTTTATTAGACAGATAGTTGGGTGGATTGCCTAATGATAAATAGATCTTGGAATCAAGAGCTTCCTTAGGGGCTATCAATCCACACATTTTAAACAATTAAGTTTATAGAACTGGAAAGAAGGTACTTGCATCAACAAAAAAAGATTACTAAAATTGAACACGAGAATGCTTGCTAAGAAAATAGACTAGAAATGATCAAATTAGTGATAAACTAATTAATATTAGTGCTAAAGGGTTGGGGTATGCTTCAAAAAATATATAAAGGGTCTATGAGTGGTCAAAGACACAAAAATTTGGATTTGGTTGGGGTTAGGTAGGTGAAAATAAGTTGTTGGTTTTTCTACCATAGGTGACCATCAGTGGTTGGGGTATCCGTCAGTAGTTATGCCTGACCATCAATAGTTGGGGTCTAACCATTGGTGGTTGATTGTGTATTTTTAGGTTTGATCAACAGAAGATGATAAGATTCCATAAATGGATTCTAGGAATTGGGCAAGGGCTATATTGATTGTAAAATGGAATAAAAGCATGTGAATATTGACAAATAAGCACTTGTCTTACCAAAAGTTGGTTGGGGGGTGGTTGATGCAGTTAGCCTATTGGTAGAATCTAGCTTGATTCTAGCAAAGTAATAGTTTCTATAATCTTGGTTGAGAGGCAATGATGAGTTGGCTATCAATAAGATGGTTGATGCTTTATAACATTGATAATGTTGATTGACATGTAAAGGAAAACTCCTAGATACATGAGCTCTTGATAATTATTGTAGATGGATTTAACCTCTTAGGCTTCTCTCTATTATAAGCACAAGTAAGAGGTAGAATTGAAGGTGTAAGTGAGTCATATAAATATAATTTGTGCATATAAAGGCTCATAAAACAAATTAGATAAGGTTATATTTAACAAAGGTTCAGTAGAGTTTACATGCTTTTGACTAAAAGGTGGACCTTGACCATCGATGGTTAGGGTCTACAGGGATAGGTCTTAAAGGCCAGGGTTATTCAGTTACATCAAACTAAATGAAAATTGGTTGGTTTAAGCTTGATAAGTATAGGTGAGTCCCAAGGGGGTCCTAGGGTAGGTACAGGGGTATTTTTGACATTCAAAATCATAAGTGTGTAGATTTTTGGTCTCTATATTTTGCCACTTTTTATTATGCAACTTTCCTGAATGAGCTATAAAATAAAATAAAGTATGGGTTAAGGGTCTGGTTGCCTCAAGAGTGGGAGGAGGTGTTTCCCCTCAAATTAGGATTTAATGAGGTGAATCTAAAGTGGGTACGAGTTTGATAAGTGGTAGATGGTGAGTCATGAGGTGGTGACATGAGGTTGAGCATTTGAGATGCAAACATGTGCATAAAATGTGATGAAAAGGAGTGATAGCCAAGATCATGCATAGACAAGGTTACCAAAGTTTGTAAAAATAAGGGTTGGTGATAAGAAGGATAAGGGACAAGTGAACTGTATGATTCCTTATAAGCATGTCAACTAGAAACACTCATAAACACAAGTCTTCTAATAGATCTCTATGTATCTTATGGGTATCTAAGGTAGGAAGTGCTCTCGAGAAAAACACAAATAGGTCAAGTTTCATGGGTATCTAAGGTATAAAGTGCTCTTGGTAAGAAACAAGTAGGTTTTTATGTATGAGGTGGCATAAAATTTAAAAGGGTCAACATGGTAATGTTTTCACTACAGTCAAAAGATCAGGCAAGTGTGGTAGAATTGTGCACCAAATGGGCCAAAAGAGACCAATGGTGAGGTGATGAGGTGGCTAAGCTGGTGGGAGAAAGGCATCTCCAAATTAGGTAAGATCTTGATGTAAATTTCTTAAAATGGGTAGAGTGCCAGTGAAAAGTTAGAATTAGGGATGATAGGGTTTTCTAACTATCAATAGTTAGGGTCCCCAAAAGGTGACTGTCGATAGTCACCTTGACCATCAGCAATCAGGGGAAACCCTAAAAGGCTGAAGGGTAAAAATAAAAAACAAAAGTAGTTCTATGTCAATATTACTATTATCAACTAGTGACTTTGCTCTAACAATTTTGGCACATGGAAACGAGGGTTCAGGCTGAGGTGGGTGTTGCTTGTTGGCTAGATGCATGTGGTAGATTCTATGGATCCAAGATGTAGGGAGCATGAGGATCTGATTGGGCACCTGCATGAGGGCTCAGACCATAGAGGAGGTCATGAAATGAGGTAAGGGTGCACTAAATTGGTATATAGGTTTGAGTCTGTTGTTACTAGTGTTTTCATGGGGGGTAGGTCTACAAATTTGTTGTTTGAGCTTGCATGCCCTAAGTAGGGTTTTGGGAAAATGGGGTGGGTAGAGCATCAAATTGATAGGATAGGTGATTGAAATGGGTAGTAGGTGAGCTAGGGATGCTATATAGGGTAGTATTTTTTGAATATGTTTTCTATTTAGGACCATGGTAGGTTTAAACATTTTGGCCATGGAATACCCATAGGTGACTATTGATACTTAGGTCTAACCATCTATGATTGACACCTTAAGAACTAGGGGTCCCCAACTATCAGTGATCATGATGATCATCAGTGACTAGCTAGGATAAGATAGCCTTTAGAAATAAATGACTAAGTGTCAAGGGATTTTTGGGGGATGGTATAGGGTGAACTAATTATTAGTTAGGGTTAGGGTAGGGGATTAGGTTCAAAATTTGATCAAATGGGTTGGTTGTTATGGTTAGGTTAAGGTTAGGGTTAGGGGTGTGTTTAAAAGATATGGTAGATGAGACCATTTAAGGTCTAAACCAAGAATTTTGATTTGGTACAAGCTCAAGAGTAGATACAGATGCATGACCATGTGGCATGGATCTTTCTTATGCTATTTGAGGGGATGACTATTGATGATTGGGCACATATGGAGGTAGTAGGGCTAGGAATGATGAGGCATTATTAACATGTCCTAGGGATGTATCCATGATAGTAGTGCTCATCAAGAAATGGGATATCTCTATTAATACCTTCTTGTTGACAATCAGGGAGATGACTATTCTCCTAAAATATGTCCATAGGATCACTCAGCTCCCACTACATGGTGAGGTGATCTACCAAATTGAGCAAGAGGAGTGATATGAGTATGTTAAGTATCTATATGGAGATGATAGTGACCAGGTCCATTGGCACTCTATAGGATTGAATTATATAGCACTATATGAGAGGGATCCTGAGGAGAGGAGACTTATGATGATGATGATGATGATGATCATGGCTACTTGCTTTAGGATCCTAGATTCTAGTAGTGAGAGACTCCCCTATGTATTACTAGTTATTTTGGTTAAGCTATTGCTTGGGAGGATAGTATTTGGGTGGGTCCCACTACTATTGGTCTAGATTTATAGAGAGATATGGGGATTAAAACACTATAGGAGGTATGTCATTAGCATGGGTATGGTTCTATGCTACTGGGCTTATAAGCACATCTAATTTTTGAGGCCTATGGGATTGCCATGGATGAGGTACACATAGTTAGAGTTTTATGTTGGCTTTATGAGGTAGAGGCATGAATATGTTGCATCTAGGTCCAAAGGTGGAGCACATGATGTTGTGTAGTTTAGGGATGCCCTAGGTGGATTGGTAGCTGTAGACATCACATGGAGACCATACCTATAGTTCCTTATCTAGCCAGGATATAAGACAGAGACCCTCATTATACAGAGCTACAGGAGGATAGTAGGCTACTGAGAGGGTGAGATTGAGTTAATTCCCTTTGATTGAGTGTGGCACTAGTTCAACCTATTATAGGGTGTATCAGGTAGTCACCCATGGTATAGGAGGAAGGACTCAAAGGTTTAGTTACCAATACCCCAACTTGTTTAGATAGTTTTGGTTGGTGGCTTTGAGGAACTTCCTATTAGGGCTCCCATAGATGATGTAGGGTATAAAAATGGATACATGTCTTGGTACCAACCTATCTATGTAGTTATGGATGTGGGTGGAGATGATAGAGGGGTGGCATTGATGGCTATATATCTAGAAGGCTAGGGTGGATAGGTAAGGTCAATGTTAGTCATAGCCTAAGCTCAAGTACAGGATATACAAGGATAGGTGGCCACATTATAGGTCCAAATTTAGGCATTAGAAGGTCAGGTTACCACCATTATAGGTGAGAGAGACCTACTCAGATAGAGGGCTAGGGCAGGTGTAGTAGTAACAGGAGGGCCACTAGACATAGTACCCCAAGCACGCTATCTAGCTACCATGGTAGAGCTTAGATATTATGAGGTGATGGTATTAGACTAATTTCTCCAAGTTATGAAGCATGTAGAGTATAGAGTGAGCTTGGTCAGTGGGCCATCGATAACTACTCTAGGTCAATGGGCTTTTATAGTAGGTCAGCTAGGGGTCCTAGGGGGACCACCACTAGGTACAAGTGTAGGCCCAGATGGGGCCAATGGTAGTGGTGGAGTCTAATGATTACAGTCAGACACATTATTATGATGTATTATTTTGATACTAGCCTATGTGATTATGTAACGAGATGTATATTTTTTTGAGAGAGTTGATACATTGTTACATGTATTATGTTTTGATGATTCGATGTATATTATGTATGGTTTTTTATGACATATATGATGGATGCTTATGGTTTATGATCATGGTTATGCCTTCTGATTACTGACTTGTGGTTTATGATGTTAGTATTCTAGTTAATATCTTAGGCATGTGATGTTAAAAATATAGTTATGATGTTGTAATTATATTCATGGATATGATATGATGTGTTATTTATGGATGTATGTTATATGATAATGTAATGGTTTTGTTAATAAACACGTGGATGAAATGGTAAATGGTATATGATATGATGTCTCACTCATTGATTTGGTTTATTATTATATTAGTGTAATGATATGTTTATAGGCTCATATGATGTGATAATTGTAAATAGATAGGTTGATGTTTATGGTCTTTTGTTATATGCTTACATTATGTTTGATGCATAGAGAGATAGATGGTGTTGTTTGTTGACATAGTTGATAATGTCCATGATTTTAATGTGATGTTTGTTGTTCATGATCAGAGGGGTAGAAGGTGAATATTATTAAAGATGAAAACACATGAAGTAGATAGCAAACTAGATGTGTAGTAAAACGATAAGAATCATGAGGGGTATATCTATATAAACTGATAAAAGATAAGAAAATTAACATGATGCTTTTTCATTAGTAAAGACTGACACAAAACCCAAATTTGGATTGGCTTAGTGAAAATAATCCTTTCTAATTATTTGCATTAGCATGCTTAGGTTTATAGATGGGGATCCTAAATACATTTGTGTCGAGTAAGCTCATAGTCCTATGCATATGACATATGGAGGGAGAATGGGTGAAACCAGATCCTATAGTGAGACAAGTATGTCTTTTATGTAGGTGTCCAAAGAGGTAGTATAAATAAGTCTATGTCCATATTTAAAGTGTAAACTGATTGATGTGGGAAGTCTACCAAGGAGAGTCGATTGTGACAAGATTATTGATTTTATGAGAGTTGATTATGGCTTTCAAAATTCTTTTGCTCTTGCTTTTGATTTTATTGGAGGGTTGGGGAAGTTGATCGATGAGGGAAGCTGATCGATGAGGGAATCTTTTAAGAAATTACTAGCTTTAACTAATGGTTTACTCAGCCATCCTTCAATGAAAGGGTCCAAGTTTAAATGCTTAGTTAAAATGCTTCTGATAGTTATTAGTCAAGGGAGCAATCCACCTTATGTTTGGAAATTTTGGAATAATTTTCAATAGTTGTCCTTTAAGGGAGTAGTCTGTGAATGCTAAGGATGACCCATGATTTGTTTTTTCTATTTGATTTTTTCTTGACATGGACTTGTTCATACATGCTCAATGGATTACCTTTATGAAGGCAAAACTAAGCTGACATGAAGGTTTAGTAGGTGAAAAAGAGGTATAGGTGACAATGACCATAGGAACTAATATCAAAGAGATAGGAAGTACTATGAGAATCATGCCATGGATAGAGTCATTGTATCCACACTTCAAGATTAGGCTATAATTGTGATAGATAGTCACATGATTTAGTTTTAATCGGTTGACCCTAAAAAGAGGGAAATGAATGTGGTTACAAGGGACAAGATTAAGTTAGACAAATGATGATTATGATCTTTATCTAACAATAAAAGGGATGTAAATGTGAAGCATTGAGAGGCTTAGGTTTTGGTTTTCCTTTGAGAGAGGACAAATGATAAGCTCCTGATCCATACTTATGGGTAATGATGTAGGGTCCAAGCTAATTGAAAGCAAATTTTCCCTTTTTGCTTTTCTCCATATTAGTTACATGTTGGTTTTCCTTGAGGACAAGATCTCCAATATTGAATTTAACTTTTAGGTGTTTGTTATAGGCACATTTGATTCACTCTTGATAAACATGAAGATGGGAAAGGGAAGCCAAACAATGCACATCAAGTAGCTCAAGTTGAGCTAAACATTTTGGACAATAATCATCTTCTGAGATAAGATCATGCAAAGATATACAAAGAGAAGGTATTTAGACTTCAAGAAGCAATACAACCTCAACTCTAAACACAAGAGAAAAAAGTGTAGCACCTTTAGGAGTTTTAATGCTAGTGCGATATGCTCATAAGGTGAAAGGGATGTGCAAGTGCCAATCTTGACCTAAAGCATTGACCATTTTGGTAAGCATGTTGTTAAGGGTTTTGTTAGAGGCTTTTGCTTGTCCACTTGCTTGTGGGCAATAAGGTGATGAAAAACTAAGTTTAATGTTGAATACATCATAAAGACCTTAAACTTGCTTGTTTTTGAAGGATTTACCATTATCAGTGATGATCTTATGGGGAACACCAAAACAATAGATGATGTGATGGGTAATAAATTCCACAATATTTTCAGCTTTTGTTAAGACAAGGGGAATAGCTTCTACCCATTTGGTAAAATATTCAGTCATGGTAATGATAGAATGATGTCATTGTGAAGAGGGGGGGTTGATTTCACTGATAAGGTCTAGACCCCATTATGAAAAGGGCCAAAAGTAAACATGAAGACCATTACTAGGTGTGTGATGTAAATTAGAATGTTGTTAACACTTGACACACTTTTTCACATAATCATAATAGTCTTAGTTAAGGGTGGGCCAATAATAGCTAGGTGGAGGATGTGTTTAGCCACATAGATTCCACTAAAGTTCAACCCATAGATACCCTCATGTGTCTCCTTGATAGTGTGAGAGGCTTTTAGACCATGAAGGCAATAGAATAGGAGGCCATCAAAACCACGTTTGTAAAGAATCCCTCCCATAATGGTGTAACAAGAGGTCTCTGAATAAATGCTCGATGGGCATTCCTAGAGAGGCCAAAGGGAACCATGCCAAAGTGAAGGTAGTCAAAGTTTTGTTGATACCAAAGGTTAGGCAAAATCTCTTCCACACTAAATATGGTTGGAGTGTTTGATTTTGTGTAGGAAGGTTCAGTGAGGTGATAGGCAATGATTGATAGTTCAGAGTCTGAGGGTGTTGATGGGATCTAAGAGGTACAAGAAGCCATGGTATCGGCAAATTTGTTGGTGGATCATAGGGTGGTTTGGATATGGTAATGTTTAAATGAGGCTAGGAGTTTTATAACTAGTTATCTATATAATTTCATCATTTCATTATTACACTCGTAAATGCCATTGACTTGGTTGACCACAAGTTTGGAGTCACCAAAGATATTTATTATTTTGACTCCTAAGGCTAAGGTAGTTTGGAGACCTATTACTAGGTCTTTATGCTCAGCCACATAATTGGTACATTCAAAGTCAAGTTTAAATGACAAAATGAAGTGGTTCACTAATAAGGGGGATAAGGATGATACTGTCCCCCCCACACTAACATTTAGAACCATCAAAAAGTATGGTTACCTAATTGGTAAAATTTGCTTGAGATAGGCTTGCAATAGACACATTTGGAAACTTAAGAGGAGGAGTTTGGTTGTTTTTTAGGGGTGCCTCAGCTAGTTAGTCAGTAATGGCGTACCCCTTGATCAATTTATATTAGAGGAACTCAAGGTCAAACTTAGCTAGAAACATGAACCACTTAGCCATACACTAGTTTTGGTATGGTTTAGAATGCATGTACTTGAGTGGATCTGTATTAGTTATCACAAATGTTTTTTGGTTAAGAAGGTAGTGGCAAAGTTTGGTGGACACAAATACTAGAGCTAAGCACATTCTCTCAGTATATATGTACCAAGTCTCATACTCAATAAGTGTGTGGCTAATGTAATAGATAGCTTATTCTTTATGTTGTTCATTCTTATGGATAAACATTGCCCCTAGGGAATGGTCAGTGGTAGAGATATAAAGGTAAATATGTCAGTCATCCTTAGGAGGTGTGAGGATAGGTAGAGATAGAAAGTACCCTTTGAGTGCATTAAAGGCCTTTTGAAAATCAACATTCCACTTGGAAGAGACATCCTTTTTCAAAAGGTGATGGAAGGGTTGACACTGATTAGAGAGCTGGGAGATGAAGTGATAAATGGATTGAAGCTTCCCCTATAAATTGTAGAGTTGTTTAAGATTGGTTAGAGGTAGCATCTCGAGGATGGCTTTAATTTTGGTATTTTTGAATATTGGACTTCCTGAGAAGGTCATCCACATAGTATTCGACTATTATATGGACAAGGTCATGGAAAATATAGGGCATGACATGTTGGTAGTTTGTGTCAGTGTTTTTAAAACTAAAGGGCATGACTCTATAATATAAAGTCTCCCATGGGGTGATAAAGGCAGTTTTATGTTGATCTTTAGGGGTAATCAAACTATGATTATAACCTAAGAATCCATCAATGGGAGATAATATTTCATGGCATGTTATAAGATCAACAAGTTGGTCAATGTTAGGTAGAGGAAAGTCATCCTTTGGGTAGGTGAGGTTGAGGTCAAAAAAATACACATAGATATGTAGTCCCCTATGGCTTTTGTGATAGGCATGATGTTTGAAACCCACTAAGGATAATCAATGGGTTAAATAAAGTTGACAAAAAGGAAGCATTGAAGCTCTTCTTTGACAAGGAGAGATATGAAAAGATGCATGCAGCAGAGTTTATGTTGATAGGCTTGGTGTTATTATTAGTCATGATGTTGTGGGTGGTAATAGTTGGGTCAATACCGAGTATGTTGGAATATGACCAGATGAATGTAATATTGTGGTCTTAGAGGAAGGTAGATAAGTATTATAGTTCTGTAGGGGTGATATCTTGGCCTAGTTTGACAACATGGGGGTTATTTGAAGTGCCTATGTCAATATCTATGGTGGGTTTATTCAAAATGTTTGAGATCTCTAGAGGTAAGGATTTATGGATGGAGGGATCAGGAGCACCAAGCTAGGTGAGAATGGAATCATCATCCTAACACTAGATAGTGTGAATGGTAGGAGAGTCTTCCCCTACCAGTTCATCATGGACTAAAGGGATAGATATAGGTGCCCCTTCCTTTTGATAATTTAGGGGGTTGAGGGTAATCATGTTGATGAAATTTAAAAAAAAAAGTTAGGTGGGATGATGTCCTAATCCTCACCCATATGTAGAGGGGGTGTTGGTGAGGAAGGGGTCTCTTCTTCAACAACGATAGGAGTAGTGTGTTTGGCTTTCTTATTATTGGGTAGAATGAAGCCAAGGTTTTGATTCTCATGATGTTTTTAGGTCTCAATCAAGTTAAATATGTGTGGGTCATGCTCATATCATCCTAAACCAAATCCCTTCCAAGCACACCTATGAAGGTACAGTTTGGAAAAGTTTGGGTTGTCCAAATAAAAGAAGGTGGAAGTGAAAGGTTGAGGTAGAGATGGAGTGGTGGTAGTGTTAAGTGTCTTGTTAATTCCCCCATAAATAAAGTGTGTTTGATAGCTCAGAGGCCACAAAGGTGTAATGGCTCCAATGTTGGGGTCATAACCTAGTTGGTGGTTGAGCCTTCCATATTCTTGGAGAGTTTGAAAGGCATCAAGGGTGAGGAGGTGGTGTTTTCCAAGGGTAAGGTGTTGAAAGGTGGGTTTCAAAGGATTAGTGATGGGTATCTAGTCCACAAGGATAGATGAATTGGTAAATGCCTCAATGGAAGGGGAAGTAATGGCGTTGGCTTCTGTGGGTGAGGGCTTGATGGTGGTTGTTTATAGTGCTTTGGATGGAGGTAGGATAATGTCATTAGGTCAGTATGTCATATTTCATGCTATAAAATGTCTAGGTTCAACGTGTATGGTAACAACTTGGCCTTCATTTTCAAACTTGACACAATGATGGAAGGTGGAAGGTCCACAACCCATGGCCTAGATCCAAGGTCTCCATAGTAAAACATTATATTAGAATTCACCTTTGACCACATAGAAGAGTTCAAGGAGCATGCAATTTTCTAGCCAAATATAAAGGCTGACAGTTTCCAAGGTAGTGGTCATAGTGTCATTAAAGTATCTAAGGATGACCAAAGTTTTGGACATGACATTGTCTAGTATCTTGAGTTTTTCATAGGCATGGGAAGAGATGATGTTTATACTATCTCCCTCATCGATCATAACCCATTTGATGCAGCTTTGGTTGATGTGGGTTGTAATAAAAAGAGGGGTATATGGGTCTTTAAGGTGGATATAAGGTATCTATTATTCCTTGAAGAGTGTTGAAGAATGCCTCTATAGGCTAGGAGTCTCTTGGTTTAACCTCAATGGATTGCATAGCCTTGATCATGTCCTGATGATGGTGAGATGAGGTGGAAATGAGCTCATAGAGACTCATCTTAGCTGGGGTCTGGTGAAGTTGTTTAAGGATGACCTTCCTGATGGATTTAGAGGGGTCAACCTTCGAAGTGACTAAGATGGTGACTTTGGGCTTAGCTACAAACATGGAGGTTTGTATCTGGTTTGGCTTAGGGTGAATCGGTGGGTATGTCTATGGAATGGACACTTTGGCCTTTGTTTTATCCTTTATTGTGATTATGTGATTGCATTAATGGTATAGATGGAGGGGAAAGGTATGGTGGTGGGTTGGGTAGATTCTTTGTCACTCTGAGGTGAGAGTGGGGGATTAGGAATGTGTTGGTGATTGGCTATTGGGTGTAGTGGTGGAGGAATGAATGGAAGGTCATCTACTAAAATATCATCCCTATCATAGAGTTGGTGGATAATGGCTTGGAGAGATTTGCAATTCTCTATGTCATACCTAGGTGTTTTGTGATAGGAGCATATTTGACGGTCATTGTACTAGGTCATCTTCAAATCAAGAGAATCGAAAGGTCTAATAGGAGGTAATGTGAGGTAGGATGTCTACAATAATATTTAAAGAATGGTCATATAGGATTCTACTAGAGGTAAGAAAGGTTTAGGGATCTTGGTTTGGATTGGTAAGATGGGAGTGTTGGTGGTAATAAGTTTAGTGAGAGATGGTTTGGGTAAGGTGGTGTTTCTAGTTGATGGTTTTGGTCTAGGTATGTTGGTAGTTGGGGTGACTAAGTTTGATGGTCTTATTATTGGTAATCTGGGAAGGATAGATGTATTGGATAATAAGTGGGTTGGTGTAATCAATGATAGTGGGTGACATATGTTAAAATGGGGTTGATTTTTAATCAAAGTGGAAGTGTGAGGCCCTAAAATAGAGGTCAAGGTAGAGGGAGGCAAAGTCTTAGGGCAAGGTAGAGGGAGGTAGGGAAAATGAAAGTTGATTAATCAAGCTTCTCCAACAAGCAATAAAATTAGTAATGGACTCATCGTCAAATTCCTTGATAGAATAGAGGTCCATGATAGAGACCTTCTTGGAAATGTTAATATAAAAGTGATCTAAGAAGACTTGTGATAGTTGGATGAAATAAAAGATGGAATGCTTGGATAGGGCACTATACCAATCAAGTGTTGGGCCGGATAAAGACATGGGGAAGGTTCAAAGGATAAGGCATGCTTGAAATGCCTAAGGTGTTGTTAGAGGTCCTCCTTACTTTTAAATTTGATAAATTTTGGAATCTCCCATTGAGGAGGGTAAGGTCTGATGGGGACAGAAGGATGAATAGGTTCGTTACAAAATTAAACATAGGATAGGATGATATGAGCCCCTGAAATGGATGACACAAGGTTGGTCATCTTGTCCATGAGCATTTTCATTATGTTAGTCTGAGGTGGTGCACCAAAAGGATTGTAAGGTTGATATTATGGTTGAGGTTAGGCAACATATTGGTAATTGTTTATCGGTTGAGAGGTTACCTCATATTGGAATGTGGATGCTAGAGGTTGGGTAGGGTAGGTAAATGATGGTGGTTGGGTAGTGGGCACAAACCCTTGTGGGTTAGGAATATATCCTAGATTGGGTACAATAGGTAACTATTGAGGAGTTCTTGTGGATTGGGCATGGGTGGTACTTGGGTTGGTGACAAGAGGTGAGGTAGTGACCTTTGTGCTAATGGGTGGTAAAGTAGAAGGGATAGATACCCCTAATGTTGGTAAAGGGGTATTGATCGATGGGTTGTGTTTGATAGAGGGGAGGTTGGTAGTGCCAATGGTGGCTAATTTAGCAGCAAGTGGGGCATGATGGGTCAATGGTTGGGTTTCCCCCAAGGTAGATGAGTCATTAGTAGGGCCAGAAGGTGTAAGGGTAATGGTTGGTTGGATAAGTTGGTTTTTAACTGTAGAATCAAAGGGGTTAGTAGAATAATATTCTTGGGTGGTAAAAGGTTGGGTGTTGATCATGTAAATAGGGATACCCTTCATAAGGTGGGATAGCATGCCATAAGGAGGATCCTGAGGTGGATTTGAAACTAGGATATGGTGAGAAGAGGTGTTAAGATAGTGCTGAAGGGAAATTGGATTGTTATTTAGAAAAGTGGTAATATCCATGTCTCCTTGGGGAAATACCTAAGGAAAAGAAGGGCTTCCTAATGGATGAGGTGAATATTATACCATGGAGTTGTACTCCATAGATGATGAGGTAGAAAAGGTTGATTTAAGTGACAGGTTTTGTTTTACTAGGTCTCTCCACTACTGACGAGTGAGAACCATACAAGAAAAGGGGAGAGATAACAAGAACAAACTCACCAATAAAATAAGAATACAATAAAATTATCAAGGAAATCAAGACACACACTATGAAGTATGTTAAGCCTAGAGGTTATTTTTAATCTTTATTTTAGCTTATGCCTTATTTTATGAGAATATGTGATAGAAGTTAGCTTCTAGATCAGGTACTATAGAAGTAATCTATGGTTGGTTTCAGGTTGTCTAGGTGATTGAAAGAATCTATATTAGAATAAATACATGGATTGGTATTGGGGCCTACCCCCTCACTTCAAAATCTCACAACGATAAGGGTGTTAGGTGCTTAGCTGATATATATTGATATCCAGAGTTTATACTCAATCAAAGAGTTGAGTTGGTTCTCTCCTTGGTAATGACCTCTAAGTTAGATTGTTATTAATGGGTAAGGTGACTGCTAGGTGATGAAATCCTAGTCGGGCCTCATCTCAAATTATTCTGATGTTTGATTGATGAAAGTGGTTTAGCTAGTGTGTGCAATAAAGGTGATGTTATGATAAGATTATTGTGCTTTAATTCAAATTTAAAATAATGTTAAAATAAAAAAATGGATGTAGTTGATTTTAAACCCCAAAATAAATTTCAATTTAATTATGTGTATAAATAGAGAGAAGAGCATACAAATATAAATAAAACACGATTAAAGACTCTAGGTCCCATTGGGTATGCTAGAATGTTTCATGTAAATTTTTGCTTAAGTTCTAAAGAAAGAGAGAAAAGAAACATGATATAGGTATGGTTGAAAAAAAAATTTGCTTCTGTGTGTACTAAATTATAATATTGTGAAGATCTCCTCTTTGGATTGGGAGGAAGACCTATAGATAAGAAAGCACTAAATCAAACTTGTTTGTTAGACATATAGTTAGGTGGATTGTCTAATGATAGTTAGATCCTAGAAGTGAGAGCTTCTTTAGGGGCTGTCAATCCACATGTTTTAAATAATTAATTTTATAAAACTAAAAATAAGATACATCAATTAAATAATATTATTAAAACTAAACACGAGAATGATTTCTAAGAAAATAAACTAGAAATGATCAAATTAGTCATAAACTAACTAATACTAGTGCTAAGGGGTTGGGATATGCTTCAAAAAATCTGAAAAGGGTCTGTGAGTGGTCAAAAACATATAAAAATAGATTTGGTTAGGGTTAGGTAGGTGAAAATAGGTTGTTGGTTTTTTTGCCATAGGTGACCATCGGTGGTTGGGGTAACCATCAATGGTTATGCCTGACTGTCAGTGGTTAGGGTCTGACCATCGGTAGTTGACTATGTATTTTTGGGTTTGATCAATAGAAGATGATGGGATTATAAAAATGGATTAAAATAATTGGGCAAGGGCTAGATTATTTTTGAAATGGCATAAAACTATGTGAATATTGACAAACAAGCACTTGTCTTATCATAAGTCAGTTGGGTGGGTCGTTGATACATTTAGCCTATTGGTAAAATTTGGCTTGATTCAAATAGAGTAACGATACCTGAAAGCTTGGTTGAGAGGTGATGGTGAGTTGGATCTAATTAATATGGTTGATGCTTGATAAAACTGATAATGTTGATTGACCTATAAAAGAAAACTCCTAGATACCTGAGCTCTTGATAATTATTATAGATGGATTTAACCTCCTAGGCCTCTCTCTCTTATAGGCATAAGTAAGAGGCAGAAGTGAAGGTGTAAGTGGGTCATCTAAATATAATTTTTTCATGCAAAAGCTCCCAACATAAACTAGACAAGGTTGTATTTAGAAAAGGGTCAATAGATATTGCATGCTCTTGGTTAAAAGGTGAACCCTTACTGTCGATAGTCGTTCCCAAGGTTAATTGTCGATGGTCACCCTGACCATCGATGGTCACGGTCTATAGGGATAGGTCCTGAAGGCCAAAGTTATTTAGTTAGGTGAAACTAAGTGCAAATTGGTTGGTTTAATCCTAATAGGTGTAGGTTGGTTCCAAGGGGATCCTAAGATAGGTCCAGGGGTATTTTTGACATTTAGAATCATATGTGCATGAATTTTTAGTGTCTACATGTCTAACTCCATCATTATAGGAGTCTGATATGATATTTATATGTAATAATCTCTATTGATAAATAATTTAATTCTTACTGATGAAATCTTATTGAGATAAATCTTGTTTAATTTTAATCAATAATAAAATATGAAATTGATGAAGCAAAACTCTTTTCTACACTCACTCATTCACAACAAAAACATCCTCATTCACTCCTTGTAAAACAAAACTAATGGCATGCAAAACCAAACTAATATGTTAAATATTAATGCCCCTGTGTTTAGTCCATCATGTAATAATCTTGAATCTGGCATGCATCTACTTGATATGTTTTTATAATGTAACCTACTAGATATTGAGCAACCCATTGTTCTTGTTGCTCTTATTATTGTAACTTATGCTTTTTTACCTATTGAAGTTGTATATTTTGGTCACCCACTCCTGATGCCCCTAATTATTATCATGTGATTTTTGAGAGGCATACCAATGCCTTTGGCTCTTTCATGTTTCATTCTATGGGTCATACTACTAGACTTGTGGGTATTGAGAAGCATCTACAAGGCATTATTGACCCTATCCAACATGTTAAGTGGCTAGATCAACATGGCCTTAGTTATGATGTTGATGTTTCATTGGGATCATTCGATGATAGAGCTCCATCCTTTGATCTCCCCTCTCTTTGTGAGGATATTGAACTACATATAAGCCTTGTTGCACCTTCACTCAATGCTAAGAAACCTGAGATTACATATTTCAAACTTGATCATCTTGACACCTTTTTGGATGTTCCCTCACATTATTTTGTTGTAAAATTTTCACCCACTCATATGCACACATCTTCATCCACCATTCATATTCATCTAAAGTGTGTTTATAATCGTTCTTAATGGCTTTGATAGCATTCTTTGAGAGGACACTACAGGGGATGTTCCTCCACCACTTAGCTTTTTCAACTGCATATTTCTCCTATTTTTTTGATGTTCCTTTATTGTATGATCTATTTTAGGTAGATTTGTTTTTTAAATTATGCATCTCTCATTTCACATATAACTTATTCTATATATTAACTACATTTTGTGATGGGGTTGATCAGATTCTTCACCAAATCATGTAAAAATATGGAATCATACACAGAGACAATGAAGTTGAACGCATGAAATATTTTAAACAATATTATATTCTTATTCCATACACTCTAATTATTAAAACCATTTACGACATTACATATATATAAGAATATCATTCCTATAATCTCTCCATCGTTATCTCACCCAAAATATCTCTAATTATACAATCTCCTATATATGATATATTGTTATAACTCATAACAATATATCTAAACAAATAATATATGCTAATTTATTATCGTAATATTGTTTATAATAATATTCTGATAACTAACTACTAACAAATATAACTAACAACCAAGCTATACGTAAAAACAAATTATTACTCGCATAATTATTCATATTATGACATACAAATTACTATCAGGACTAACTATTCCCTAACATTCCCCCCTTAGGCCTTACATGGTAATTTGTGTTTCACAGGACTTAATGAAAATAATGAACACATCAACTTCTTATCTACCATTCACTATCAAGAATACATCAATCGAATCAATGTGTGAACTTCAAACAGAAACATCTACCATCAACCATTCACTGAGAGAACACATCAACCTAACAGTATGGGAACCATAACAGGTACACCATCTATTCAGCTTTCACTCCTACCTTCAATAACTAGCATGAATAGAACTGTATGCCACCACATACTCTTAGTTATGCATACTACTGAGGTGATATTATTGCATATGACCACTACTATGCAAAGGAACGCATCCCGTATTTACTTTACATGATCATACATACATGTCATTGGTGGATCATCTCTATAAATAAGGCAGTCATAGGATCTTTGTAGTAGTTGCTCTCCTAACTATTGTCACATTCATGTTTCTTCTAAACACCTTTTTTATGTAATTCCCTATGCAATAAAATAATAAATTCACCTCTTATTTTTTACACATACAAATGTTGAATATATATATATATATATATAGCAAGAAGCACCCCTTCATTAGTGGCTAATGAGAGACGTAGAAAGCCTCCATCCTCCAATGTCTTCCAACCTCTAATAGGTCTATTTCTTACTCAATCGATGAAGTCATGAAGCTCAATTGCATGTTGCTTTGAGTAGAATAGGCCCACTCCCCCACCGCCCCCCTTCCCCCCTCGCCCACCGCCCTAAGATTGGCATGCTCATCGAATGTGGGGTATGCCCAAAAATGCATCTATTTACATTTGACCCAATATTTTAATTTTTTTAAAAAAATTGATAATGACTAGAAAGACACAAAATAAGGACTCTAACTTTTAATAATAATGACTTGATTTTTGACAAATTTTTGACACTTGCAAAAAATTGGCACAACCTATAAAACACTATTAACATGACTATTACTTTTATTTTTAACAATTGACCCATTATATTGACTTTTGACATTATTCCAAAGACCCATAAAATAAACTATGACAATAAAACAATTCAAAAAATTACCTTCTAATTCATATAGACTAGAAAGTAATATTTAATTACTTTCTACAAAATATAAAAATAAAGACTCAAAGATTTACTATTCTAATTCCAAATGACTTACTAAAATGTAAATACAACTAAACCTAAGATACCAATGAATAATAATAAATACTAACCAGACTTTGCATGGAAATGTGGATTGCATGCATGGATTTGGTCAATGATAGATTGCATGAAACTCAACATACAACAAACTAGGTGTTATCAGTTAGAGAAAGGCAAATATTAAATCATGCATCCTCTATAGATTAGAGTCTACCTTTAGATCATTTAGCTTGGGTCTTGACATTATGGCCATCGTGAAATAGGTGAGATACAACTAGATTTTATAGATGGAATGTTGTATAATCTACAATAGAATTCCAAATATGAGCATCAAATTGACTGTAATTATTATTTCTAGAATATATTGTGTGGCTTATAATAGTCTTATGCTTTGGATCAAAATGTTGAGATGGATTAGACATAAATAATGATAGTATGCACTTTGATCAGGGTATGACACATCTATTATAATAATAGTCAAACTATAGAAATAACAATGCACAATGAAACCTGCATGATGTAGATAGATAGAATCAAAGTGGGTGTGATGGGATCTGATTTTGCATAGAGATTTGAGATAAGCCACATGAATATGGACTAACCAATGTAGCATACAGGGTGCATGGCACATTAAAGGCATAATGAGTTTTTTTATTGAGATAAACCACCAATCTCGATAATTACCAATCGTGCAAGCCAGAGAGTGATTGGTCGATTTGAAGTGGATGCAATTTCCAAGTATTAGCTTTGACATATATCCTATTCTATGCTTTTCTCATAGGAATTTAAATCAACATGAATTTAAAACCACTACACAAAGAATTCAAACTAAAGATACATCAGGTGGGACTAGAAAAAATACTATGGCTACCCTTATTTCCATCATATCCATTCATAACAAGCACAGAACCAGTATGGCTATGATACCAGATGATGGGGTTAATCAGAGTCTTCACCAAGTCATACAAAAATATGGAAGCATACACAGAGACAATAAATCCAAACATAGGAAATATTTTAAACAATATGACATTCTTATTCCACACACTCTGATTATTAAAACCATTTAAGACATTACATACATATAGGAATATCATTTCTATAATCTTTCCATCAGTCTCTCACCCCAAATCTCTCTAATTATACAATCTCCTATCTACAATATAATGTTATAACTCATAATAATATATCTAAACAAATAATATATGCTAATCTATTATCATAATATTGTTTATAATAATATTCCAATAACTAACTACTACCAAATATAACTAACAACCAAGCTATATATAATAATGAATTATTACTCATGTAATTATTCATATTATGACATACAAATTACTGTGAAGACTAACTATTCCCTAATATTCTAGAGTTTCTTGCATCACTTAATGATTTTATTTGTTAAATAAGACTTTTTTTGTAGTCACACTGAAAGTCATGGAGTTTTTTATTTCATGTGTATATGCTTCATGATGAGCACTTTCTTCTTCAGTTGCATGACTATTCCATCACCGCCAGGAACATCTTCTTAAGAGATTTTGTATTTGTATTTTTTATGTTGACAATCTCCAAATTTGTGGTGGAAATTTTTCTTCTAAAAAGTAGCTAATCTAATGAACCCATAGTCAGTATTTTAGTGTTGTAAGTAGTGGGATTTGCCCACTTATACAAATATTTTGAGCCATTACACCCATTTCAATGTTATGAGGGTGGGGAGTGTTCACATATTTCTTCAAGTGTCATTCTCCTTGTTAGTCCATGGTGCACCATATTTTATACTAGAGGCAATTGATTAAGTGCACTTTTATTCGATACGCTTCAGTCCATCTAGTACACTACTATAACATTATGTTGAGATTTTGAGTCATATTTTTTTGGGATGCCTTATAACATAAGTTCTCTTCTCCACTTTCGATGTAGTTTTACTATTTTTTAAGTACCTTGTGGTAACACATTTCATCTACGGTGATTTTTTTTAGTTTTATGATCAATATTTGTTACTATGTCAACCTTGTACAAAGTACCAGTTCCTATTTGACATGGAAGTTACAATGACTTGATATCCATATATTCCAATGAGATGGATTAGTTACTATAAGGACACAATATTTTATTGTGCATTTGTATATAAGTACCTAATCAAGGGTAGTTTTGAGGACCTAGCAATTTCTTTGTTTTCTCTTTTTTCACTCCTTATTTTACACTTAAAGGAGGGTGTTGAATTTTTTGTATTCATACTGACTAGTGATTTGAGTCATTTCCAACCCAACATTGTAGATGTCACATCTCAATTTTACCCTATGACTTATAAACCTTAAATCCATAGATTAGTAGAGTTAATATCTGATTACTATTGCCTTGATTTTGAGCTTTATGACATATATTGAAATAGGATAATGATATTATTGATTAGAATACATGTGATAATTGTATATTATATTCTGTACATTATGGATATGTATTTTGTTAGTTTTTGCATCATTGGTGATGACTTAGACTAACTACCTACTTGTTGCGAGGTGGATGTAGGATAGGTTCTACCCTCAAAGCTTGAGGAGAGAGAGCATCATCAAAGAGGATCGACTACATGGAATGACTAGGATAAATATCAGTGGCAAATTCTAGTGACCTTACACACATGCATAGTAGATTTTAAAAGTTACTTGTTAAAAATGATAGTACGTATGATTTGTGATTATATTTATGTGTGTGGATTTTATTTTAATTTACATAAGATTCATTTATTATAATTGATTTGATTATTCAAATTTAAAATGGAGAAATAATTATTAATTGCTAAAAAGGTATTAAAATTGTAGATATGGTTGTATGAGAATAAAAGCAATTAATGACTAAATAGCTATTAGTTTAAAAGATAATTATCATAGTAAAAAATATTTGCATGGAATTAAAATTATCTTAATATGTTAAAGTTGAGTTAAGGCAATCTTAAAAATTCATGTGTAAATTATATTTAAAATTAGATAATAGATTTTGTTAGTTATTTGGTATATTTAGTCTTAAGTTGAATTAAATTTGATGAACTAAGGCATAAAGTTTAAGATAAGAAAATTAAAAATAACTTAAATATTAAATTATCGAATTTGAGTAAAATAAAAATAAAATGGCATGAAAAGAAGGAAAGAATTAACTGTAGTTAGTAAATATAAATAAAAGTAAAAAGATATTATGCATGGGATAAAAATAAAATAAAGAGTTCCCATGCAAAGGGCGGGTACAATAATGGAAAAAGAGAAGTGAGTTTATAAATAGGAGAGATTTTATGGATTTGGGACACACAGAGAGAGATAGGAAGAAAAAGAAGAGAAATAGACAGAGGAAAGGGGAGGAAGATAAGTAGTAGAAGGGGGGAAAAGATCATCGGTTTCATCTGTTCAAATTTGGAAGCAATTTAGAGGTAGGTTTCGTGATTATATTTCGGTATGTAAATGGATATACATTTTATTTCTTCTAAATCCTAAGTATTATTTTTATAGACAGCATCCGATTTTAGTTAATTTACTTTAATACTCATTCAGGTTTGTGTTATATTTGGTATTAGACCAGCGTCCTACTTTTAAGCTAGTATTCCATTCTTTTAGGCTACATTTTATATTCATAAATTGAGTCTTCCTTTATAAATGTTCATTGGTTGTATTTATATCTATATTGTATTATATTGGTTGTAAGCTACGTTGAAATTTTAGTATAGTGTATTTTGCTATTAAGGTAGCATTGAATACATCAAGGCGGTGTTGAATTCCTTAGGGCCTACATAGTGGATTCAATATTTTGCCTTGGTCTTTGTATAAAATGAATATATGTTTTAAACATGCATTCAATGGCATAAATCTGTATCCCACTCATGTGAAACCGTGTCTCAGTCAATTTGGATTGCATTTCAATAACATAGGTAAGTGTTTTTCTTAGATAAGCATAATAAATGTAAAACTAAAATGCCAGGCTCTATATTGGAATGCTTGGCTGAGTAATAAGATGTCCAGCTATGCAAAGTTGAAAATATATGCTAAACTAAAGGAACATCTAACCCATAAAATTGAAATGTTAGTTATATACTCAAAACACCAAGTATATTTAAGTTGAAACACTGAATCAGTATGTAAATCGTTGTATATGTCAAACACCATGCATTAAAAAGGAGCTGAGTTTATATTTATATCGCTGTGAATTATCTATATTTAAATCGCCCAACTTAAAATATTGAATTTACTGAATTTAAAAAATTGGGTGATGTGTATATATTTTTTATATTGTTGTGTTTAAATAAGGACTATGATTTATATTAAATGTTGAAGCTATTAAATTGGATGCGCCAAGCCCTTTTGTGAGTCGTGTATAATTATTGCTTAAGGAAAGTCACTGGGTTTATTGGAAAATGGAATCACTGAATATATATATATGTATGTATGTATGTATGTATGTATGTAAAATTAAAAACTGTATATTTTTTAAAATATCAGTATATATAGTTGAAAGTTGAGTCTTTATTGGCAAAGTTATGTCAGAACTAGATAGCTGAGCTTTTATTGGTAATTGGATGTGTCTAAAAATAAATTATTGGATTAAATACTGAGACATTGAAAAATGAATGCTGAGTCACCTTTACAAAAAGCCCAACTGCGAATAGAAATGCCCTATGTCTAAAAAAAATGCTAAGGTTAAAGAAAAGAATGTTGAGTGTAAAATTATAACGTTGGACCTATAGTTGAGAATGTTGAATTAAACCATTTATTTGAATGTTGAGTATATTGAGTTAGGTCTTTAAATTGAATTGAAATATTTTATTCAGCGTACTCAAAGAAATGGATTTAACTTATATATATAAGCAAGCTTATATATATATATATATATATATATATATATATATATATATATATATATATATATATATATATATAGAATCAAGTCTTAAATAGCAAACCTATGTTGGTAAAATGTTATATGAGCTAGTTCATTTGAGCCTTAGTATTAAATGGAGGAATATTTAAGTATTTCTGGATACATTAGAGCATTGAGGTAAACTTAGAAATACATTATAACTTTTTGTATGTCTTTGAGGAACTTACAAACCAAGATTACATTAAATGATTATAAATTCATTGCATAGCATTGAAAGAATTAAACGTATGTATTTATATATTTCAATAAATTGCTTGTTATAATGCTATTAGAAATATTTTGATTAAATTCCATTGATTGATAAATAACTAGTATGTTATTATTGGCATGCATGCAATGATGGACCTCGTTTAAACCAAACCCAAATGGTATAATCCTATATGGATTATGCTTTTTTTTTATTTTAATTCTATATTCGTTTTTATGCATTTGACAAGCAAAATGAAAGAGTATGAATGACTATTGGTTTACATGCATTCAATAGTGAAAGCTTATGTGTGGTTCATGTTTTGAGTTTATTAGTACGAAAAAGTAATTTTGCATAGCATGTGTTATTGTATCATGATGTGTGTGCTTAGTGATTATGTTTTCATCTGATTATTATTGTGTTATAGTTCAAGGCATACTCAAGTGCTATAATTCCGTACTTATTTGTTTATTAAATATAGTGAAAGATTATTTGTTCATATTTGAATAGAGTGCTCATAGACTATGATAGTATGGGATATCAATGAGATATCAGAGAATGCTTCAGCTTAAATGTATATTCTCGGATGGTACATATAGTTGTTGCATGCTCAGACTCTATATATTGTGATTGGTTATTAATTAACCTTTATGTTTGTAACAGTTAGTATAACATCAGGTATACGAACATACAACCTTGAGTATATAAATGAATGTTAGATTTGTCTTTTATGTGTATTTGTATGACTTGCATGTTGTGTGTGTGTGTGTGCGCGCACACACACACGCACACGTGTGTGTGCTTGCTTGAATAAGAGTTTATGATTCATGTAGTTATGATTGCTTTGCATGATTAATTGTGAGAAAACTAGTAGTCACTCCTAAGAACATCAAACTAAGATAATATGGGTTGTTTTGAGGTGTAGTTGCTTTGATCTTATTATAGTAATAGTAATAACTTATAGCTTATTGTGTGTTTTATCTGAGTGGTATAAACAGTGGTCATTATTTTCAGTTTGAGATTGATTTTAATGTAAAATTCATTCATGCGTAGATGATTATGTGTATACTTTGTTTTCTCCTTTTTTAACATGTGATGTGATATTATTGCTAAAAGAATGAAATCTGTATGATTCTTTGAATTATATACTAGGTTATACATGAAATAGTATTGATGAAACTAATAGGTAGTGAGACAAATTTCACTAGCCTAGGTAGTACCACCAATAAATAATTTGATCAAGTGGTGAGTTATGAAATTGATTGATCTAAATGATCGTATAAAAACTTTGGCCAAAGTAATGTTTGATATATATTGTCATTTTATATGTTTTATTTTCATGTTGTACAATATCATGTTAGAATGGATTTTTTAATGGTACATTGCATATTTTTTATAAATCTTGCAACACACGGGGTACTAGCATGTCTCACTAGATTCTCACACTGTTCTATCTACCTATCCATGAAAGGAAGACCATTTCTTAATAAGGGATTTATGAGAGATCGTTGGTCCATGGTTGGTGTGATAAAGTGATCGGATGATGCTCTCTCTCCTTCATCACAATACTACCTGGAGACAACACTTGATATTATCAGCGATACATGAGTTGGTTCGACTCGAGCTCTGAAGATCTTGGTATCTATTTATTCTATTGAGTTGTATGCCTGAAAGAATGTAACTGTATTATGTATTTATATATTTGAACAATGGTTGTATTGTGAGACCAGTCGTAATTGTGTCTTATTGTATTTAATTTCTTTGAAGTTGTATAAGATTTATATTGTATGCAGTATTTGAAGTATAAGTACTATTGTTCTTAGTTATAGTTTTGATTTATTATATTATTTTATTCTATAGAATAAATGTTAAGTAAGTTATTTTTAAAAAAAATACTGCATTTTCATAAGTACAATTTGAGGGGTTGTCACATGTGGTATTAGAATTGTGGCTTGAACTCTAGAACCTAATGAGTCCATTAACATTTTTTTATCATTTTACTTATCAGAGGGAGAATTGAGAATGTGTGTGTTGTACATTGAGTGTGTACCCTAAGAGCATATGTACCCCTTTAAGAGATTGGTAAAGGGTTGGTTATCGAGTGTCTCATCAGTGATGGTTTTATAAAGTGTATGGATAGGAGAGTACTTACCTCAGTTCATGAGTTGTGAACAAGAGTTTCCTACAATATTCTTGATCTTTTAGATCGAACACCTTGAGTGTGATTATGTCTTTCTTGAATCACCTTCACCATTTGTGTTTTGTGAGTGTGAGTGTTTAAAAGCATGGAGTGTTTCTCACTTAAGTATTTATGAATTAGTTTTGTGCCTTATACAGATCCTAGGAGTGATAAATCATATAAGACCATTCTAGAGTGGCATCACCTAATACGGTGAGAATTTTCTTGTAGTTGAATGTAGACGTCTTGATTGTGTATTCCTTTGTGTTAAGATTTTGTTATTTATATTAGCATCCTTATATTTAAAGACTTGAGAAGAGGTGTACTCTCTTAGTTATATTAGAGGTGAGTTTTTATTCTCTCACTCTCCTTTTATATCATTTTAAGCTACTGAGAATATTCATATTGTCAGGATGTTGATATAGAGTTTCCTTTGGTGAAAATTTTGTTTCTGAATTGTTGCTTGATCTTATTCTCTTGAGTTTATGGGATAGTGTTTTCTACTTCTTGTTGATGCATCTTTGTTGTTCATATTTTCTTTCCATTTTTGGAAGAAGGTGATCATACTACACTTACATGTTGGTAAGTGAATAGTAATTGGCACATGGATTGCGATGTTTCCTTCTACCATGTGAGGGTATGTAGGAAGTTTTGGTTATGATATTTTAATTTTTTACTTTTTATTTGTGACCTTTTAGAGTCACTATTTTTATCTAACTTATGAACTTGACCACAAGGAGTGGCTAACATTGAATTTATATTAATTATAGTTGATTATAATTATTATGTTATTGTACACCTTTGTGTAAACTAATATTATTCTCTTCTTGAAACATATTATTTTGAAGAGTAATTTATGTGTTTTTTGTTGGGAGCAAGTAAGGTATAAAGATGTGTAGAACATCTTGGTAATCAAAGAAGGTTAAGATAAAACTTTTTAACTATTATGTGCTAGTCGTGCAAGCAAGAAGACATTGTCTTGCTTATAAAGTTGTAAGGATGGTATGATTTTTAACCTTTGTTATGGTAATTGCGATATTATTATCTCTTTACTAAGATTATAATATTATAGGATAAGTTGCAGGCTATGATAGTAGTTATGGTTGTTTAGTAGTAAATTAAAACAATCTCGGGATGATTGTATGATTTTTCTTGTGTGTATGTTATTACATTTGAAATTATTTAGCATATAGTATTGTTTTTTATGATATGTTGGTTCAGATTTGTGTTTCATAGAACCATGTCCACCTTTTGAATATTTTCCAATCGTTGAGACCTGAGGGATGATTGGTGAAATATGAACGTGAGTTCTAAGCAATAAGATGGTATCCTACTTAACCTCACATAGACTCAATTGTTATTGAGTTGGATCTGACATTTGAAATTATCGAATCCAAATTTTGACAGATAGAACTTGTTAAATTCAATTGTATGGTCATTTGTTTGGCTTTTGTGATGATCTCATGTGTTGTTGAATCAGTAGTGAGACTTTTACCGAGTTATTATTAGATTTTTCTTGTAGTTTTGGACCCCGAGGTGGTCATGATAGAACCAATTAGCATAAAGTGACTTTCGTGAAACTTGTTTACAAAATATAAAATGTCACAGAGTAAGGTTTTGTGGGATCAATTCTCTAAGAATAGTGTTAATTAAGAAAACTAGTATGAGTTCTTCAGGTAAATTTTGTATTTGTTAGCATGATTTGATACTTGATACTAAATTTTTATATTGTTAAACTTTGTTAATCAAAAAATTTGTTGGAATATGAGTCATCGAGATGATGACCAGTTTTAAGGGGGGAGGATGTCACATCTCAAGTTTACCATATGACTTATAAAATTTGAATCCGTGGATTAGTAGGGTTAATATATGATTATTATTTTCTTGATTTAGAGCTTTACGACATATATTCAAATGGGACAGTGATATTGTTGATTAGAATACATATTGTGATAACTGTATGTTATATTTTATATATTATAGATATATATTTTGTTAGTTTTTGCATCATTAGTGATGACTTAGACTAACTACCTACTTGTTGAGAGGTGGATGCAGCATAGGGTCTACCCTCAGAGTTTAACGAGGGAGAGCATCATTGAAAAGGATCGGTTAGATGGAATGACTGAGAAAAATATCAATGAAAAATGCTAGTGACCCTACACACACGCACAATAGATTTTAAATAGCGCATATGATTTGTGATTATATTTGTGTGTGTGTTCATTCTAATTTGCATAAGATTCCTTTATTATAATTGATTTTATTATTCACATTTAAAATGGAAAAATAATTATTAATTGCTAAAAGGTATTAAAATTGTAAATATGATTGTCTGAAAATAAAAGTAGTTAATGACTAAATAGCTATTGGTTTAAAAGATAATTATCCTAGTAAAGATTATTTGCATGGAATTAAAATTATCTTAATATTTTAAAGTAGAGTTAAGGAAATTATATATAAAATTAGATAATAAATTTTGTTAGTTATTTGAGAAATTTAGTCTTAAGTTGAATTAAATTTGATGGACTAAAATGTAAAGTTTAGAATAAACAAATTAAAAATGTCTTAAATATTAAATTATCAAAGTTGAGTAAAAAATAAAATAAAGTAGCATGCAAAGAAGGAAAGAGTTAATTGTAGTTAATAAATATAAATAAAAGTGAAAAAATATTATACATAGGATAAAAACAAAATAAAGAGTTTCCATGCAAGGGGTGGGCGCAACAATGGAAAAGAGAAGTGAGTTTATAAATAAGATAGAGATTTTATGGATTTAGGACACACGGAGAGAGATATGAAGAAAAAGAAGAGAAACGGACAAACGAAAGAGGAGGAAGATAGGTAGCAGAAGGGGGAGAAAGAACATCGGTTTTATCTACTCAGATTTGGAAGTGATTTAGAAGTAAGTTTCATGATTATATTTCGGTATGTAAATGGATCTACGTTTTATTTCTTCTAAAGCTTGAGTATTATTTTTATAGGCAACATCCTAATTTAGGGAGTTTGCTTTAATACTCATTCAATTTTGCATTATATTTGCTATTAGACCAACATCCTACTTTTAAGTCAGTATTTCATTCTTTTAGGTTGCGTTTTATATTCATAAATTGTGTCTTTTGTAAATGTTCATTGGTTGTATTTATATGTATATTGTATTATATTAGTTATAAGTTGCGTTGAAATTTTAGTATAGAGTTTTGCTATTAAAGCAGCGTTGAATACATCAAAGCAACGTTGAATTCCTTAGAGCCTACGTAGTGGATTCAATCTTTTACCTGTGTCTTTGTATAAGATGAATATATGTTTTAACCCTGCGTTCCACAACATAAATCCGCGTCCCACTCATGTGAAACCATGTCTCAATCAATTTAGACTGCACTTCAATAACATAGTTAAGTGTTTTTCTTAGATAAGCATGATAAATATAAAACTAAAATCCCAGGCTATATATTGGAATTTTAGGCTAAGTAATAAGACGTCCAGCTATGCAAAGTTGAAAAGATATGCCAAACTAATGGAACGCCCAACCCATAAAGGCTAAATGTCAGTTATATACTCAAAATGCCAAGTATATTTAAGTTGAAACGCTAAATCAATATGTAAATCGTTGTATATGTCAAACACCATGCATTAAAAAGGAGTTGAGTTTATATTTATATCGCTGTGAATTATCTATATTCAGATCGTCCACCTTAAAATATTGAATTCGCTGAATTTAAAAAATTAAGTGATGTGTATATTTTTTTACACTGTTGTGTTTAAATAAGGACTGTGATTTGTATTAAATGTTAAAGATATTAAATCGGAGGCGCCAAGCCCCTTTATGAGTCATGTATAATTATTGCTCAAGGAAAGTCATATATATTGGTGAATGGAATCGCTGAATATATATATTATTAAAACTTGTGAATGTTTATATAATCCCAGTATATATAGCTAAAAGTTGAGTCTATATTGGCAACATTAAGTCCGAACTAGATCGTTGAGCTTTTATTGGTAATTGGTTGTCTAAAAATGAATTGTTAGATTAAATGCTAAGACATTGGAAATAAATGTTGAGTCCCCTTTACGAAACACCCAGCTACAATAGGAACGCCTTATGTCTAAAAAAATCACTAAGGTGAAAGAAAAAAATGTCGAGTATAAAATTATAACACTGGGCCTATAGTTGAGAATGTTGAATTAAACCATTTATTTGAATGCCGAGTATATTAAGCTAGGTCTCTAAATTGAATCGAAATATTTTATTCAGCTTACTCAAAGAAATGGGTTTAACTTATATATATAAACAAGCTTAAATTATATACATACATACATATAATTAACAAATCTATGTTGGTAAAATGTTTTACCGGTTAGTTCATTTGAGCCCTAGTATTAAATGGAAGAATATTTAAGTATTTCTAGATACATTGAAGCATTGAGGTAAACATAGAAATACATTATAACTTTTTGTATGTCTTTGAGGAACTTGCAAACCAAGATTACAATTAAATGATTATGGATTCATTGCATAGCATTGAAATAATTAAACGTATGTATTTATATAGTTTCATAAATAGCTTGTTATAATGCTATTAAGAATATTATGATTAAATTCCATTGGTTGATAAATAACTAGTATGTTACTATTGGCATGCATGCAATGATGGATCTCATTTACAAGCAAACCGGAATGGTATAATCATATATGGATTGTGTTTTGTTATATATTCTAGATTCGTTTTTATACATTTGATGAACAAAATGAAAGAGTATGAATAACTGTTGGTTTACATGCATTCAATAGTGAAAGCTTGTGTGGTTCATGTTTTGAGTTTGTTAGTACGAACAAGTACTTTTGCATAGCATGTGTTATTGCATCATGATGTGTGTGCTTAGTGATTATGTTTTCATCTAATTCTTATTGTGCGGTATAGTCCAAGACATATCCGGGTGGTATAATTCCATACTTGGCTGTTTAGTAATTATAGTAAAAGATTGTTTGTTCGTATTTGAGTAAAGTGTTTATAAATTATGATAGTATGAGATATCATAGAATGCTTCAGCTTAAATGTATATGATCAAATGGTACATACAACTATTGCATGCGTAGACTCTCACCTTCATTAACTGATTAAATATATGTGTGATTGGTTATTACTTAACCTTTGTGTTTGTAATAGTTAGTAGAACATCAGGGATGCAAGCATACAACCTTGAATATATATACAAATGTTAGATTTATCTTTTAGGTATATATAAATATACTTGCTTGAATAAGAGTTTATGATTCATGTAGTTATGATTGCTTTGTATGACTAATCGTGGAAAAACTAGTAGTCATGTCTAAGAATACCAAACCAAGATAATATGGATTGTCTTGAGGTGTAGTTACTTTGATCTTATTGTAGTAGTAGTAGTAACCTATAGTTTATTGTGTGTTTTACTTAGGTGGTATAAACAATAGTCATTGTTTTCAGTTCGAAATTGATTTTAATGTAAAATCCATTCATACATAGATGATTATGTGTATACTTTGTTTGCTCCTTGTTTAGCATGTGATGTGATTTTATTACTAGGAGAATGAAATCTATATGAATCTTTGATTTATATACTAGATTATACACAAAACCGTATTAATGATACTAATAGGTCGCGAGACGGATTTTACTAGCATAAGTAGTACTACTAATAGATAATATGATCAAGTGGCATGTTGTGAAATTGACCGATTTAAATGATCATATGAAAATTTTGGTCAAAATAATGTTTGATATATAATGTCATTTCATATGTTTGATTTGCATGTTGTGCGATATCATGTTAAAATAGAGTTCTTTACAGTACACCACATATTTTTTTAAAAAATTACAACACAAGGAGTACTAGCATGTCTCACTGGATTCTCGCACCATTCTATCTACCTATCTGTGAAGAAAGAGAAATTTCCTAATAGGGGATTGTGCAGGGGATTGTTGGTTCGTGGTTGGTGTAATAAAGTGCTCAGATGATACTCTTTGTTCTCCATTACAATACTATCTGAAAACGACACTTGAAATTATCAGCAATACATGAATTGGTTCAACTCAAGCATATTTGTTTATTGTATTAGGTTATACGCCTAAAGGAATGTAATTGTATTATGTATTTGTATATTTGAACAATGGTCGTATTGTGATATTAGTCGTAACTGTGTCTTATTGTATTTAATTTTTTTAGAATTGTATACAATATTTGAAGTATAAGAATTATTGTTCTTAGTTATGATTTCGATTTATTGTATTGTTTTATTCTGTGAAATGAATGTTAAGTTGTTTTTTTTATTAAAAAAAAAACATTTTCATAAGTACAACTTTAGGGGTTGTCTTAGTACTAGCCATATTCACACCCACTATAGGAGTTAAGCTTGATTTGAAAGTTTGTTAGTTTGTTGGAAGTTGTTATGACGTGCAAATATTATATTCCACCAATTGGTTTCATCTAACAAATTATTGTTGCACGAAACAAACTCTTGAGCATATTTATTAGAAACTCTTTGTGCTATCTCCTAGATTGTTGGGAGAAGATGCTACAGAGTGTATATATATTTATTTGAGGCAATAATCATGACACTGATTGATTGATATGTGCATGGTTGTATCTAATGAAAATGTTTTAGTAATGATGTGCAAGAGAGATCATGCAGTTGCTTGAGAAACATTGGCTTCTCCAATATAGTTTATAAAGAAAACAAGAAAAATTGAACTCCCATACAAAGCATGGGATAATTTATAACATAAAGATAAGAATTCGAACTCATCTTTGTTCAACTTGGTTAAATTTAATAAGTTCAATTATCTCACTTATGATGACCAAGGAGAATGAACTCAATACAAATCAGGGAATTAACAAACTTATTTTAGAAACTTCATGATTTTTCAAAAGATAACAAAACGCTCAAGATAGGTAACAATGTGGATATTACATTAAAAACAATGTAAAAAATCATATCTAAGGTTTTTCAGACCAAAATATGGTATTTAGTGTTACTTGGACATGTTTGGAGGAAGGCAAGGACCATATTTGAAGGCATTGGTGATGATAACAATGTACACAAAGAGGTCAAAATTGATGATGTCAAAACTATTAGTTTTGTGGCAAAAAGATGTGTCATCAATTAATAACCATCAACACGGTCTAAACATATAGATATGTTCTGAAATTTTGAAAATTATCTATTTACTTGTGAACTTCTAGTTAGCCACTAGGCCTATAAAAGGTGTAATTTATGGAATTCAAAACAATATAAGATCAGTTGATAACTTAGATAAATCATATCATGTGCATGGCTGCCATACCTACTTTCCAAGGCATGAATCGCACTTATAAGACAATGTGCCAAACAAGAACCACGAATTGAAAATGATTGGCCCAAATATGCTTCATGTGATTTTTTCAATGCCTTGAATGCTAGTTTGTATTACCATATTACTCTTACTTCATGTGAATGATATTAATGAATTATGTTCATATTGTTTCTATTACATGATCAAAAAAGCGACATTCAAGTGATGGAAGATGGCTCACCAATCAGTTACATATCCACCTTGCTCTAAAATGCAAGCTTAGTGTGAAAGCATTCACTCAATAGCACATTTTTACTTTCCCAAGACTGATGATATGTAAATTTATGGACTTATTTTAAAGTAGATTCGATTTTGTTTGTGACTTGATAGTTACACGTTTGAGCCATTCACACTAAGGCATACTTCAATGTTTAGTAGGTATTGTTGTACCAGTGTTCTTTCTCAAAGACCTTTAGTGTACTCTATAAGTTTTTGTGCGGTATGCCCCATGCATCGTGTCTATCAATAATAGAAATTGCCTTGATCAATATGATTTACATTTAGTGTGATATGTGTAACACAAGATGCCTATTATCTCTTAGACAACGATTCTGGTAGCTGAAAGATATTCTGTAATGAGAATTCAAGTTTTTTTAAATTCATTTTGTAATCTCAGTTTTGCAAAAGCAAAATAAATAATTGGTATCTAAAAGTGTATGTGCATGAAACCAAAAAGTCTCGAATCTAATTCCAAACTAAAGATGTAAAGCATAATTTAACTTTTGATTTTAAGTATTGGACTGTCTAATGACCACCACTGGAAATTCTCATGTTTGGCAAAAATAATCTTATAAAAATTGCAAAGAATAGCTACTTTGTAGAAACCAAGAATAAAACTTTAAGGTCACGCTACTGTGGCATAAGTTGACCTGTCTCGGATTTAAGGAACCGAGTCATGAAATGGCCAAATTCCACCATAAATTATTGAGGCTGGAAGGCAACTGATTGGCTGTATATTGTCAAAATCTTGAAAACATTAAACGTATGCAACTTCTAGAAAAAAGTATTTACAGTTGATTTCGCAGAAATAAATTGAATACTACAACAAGAAAAGGCAATGAATAATTGAATAATATCAGCCAGAAAAGGCAATTCCTATTCCTCATTACTGCATGCGATTATCGACCGTTGAGCTGGCTAATCTGTTTCTAAAAATTAGTTAAATGGTTCATCCCTGTGTTTCGAATGATATCATAGAGGCCGATCATTATTTCAGCACTTATTAAAATTATGATAAGCCACTCCAAAGCATCAGATTTTCTATTCTGCAGTATTTCCAAAAAGAAGCGGACATTATGCTGCAAAAAAGGACCAGATCAGGTTATTGCACTGAAAAGTAAAACCATGTTCTAACAAACCCATTAAAAGCAATAGTCTGGATAGCAAGGAAACCTTCTCGACCAATACACACCTCTACAAACTTCAGTTTGTAGTCGAGACTCCCAAATCGCTGTTGCAGTTCATACTCATCTCGAAGATACTCCCAAATTTGTGCATATTTTGCATTTTTCCATGCAACATCTGACCTGAAATAATAACATAGAAATGGCTCAAAGTACTCTAGCAACTCCCTAATTCAACAGAATTATTAGAAATGTAAAATTGAAATTCAAACCATATTAGCATGCACACCAAGCAATGTCAAAACTGACAAAACATGACCATAAGAAATTACCTGAAGGTGACTCAAAATTTAAACAAGCAGGCAGTTACAATTGAAACGCCTATTTTTTTCTCTACAGACCAGTAAAACAGATGAATCATCAACTGAAAATCCTGATATGTACATAGCATCCAATTATCCAATCAAACAAATTATTCTTAAAGACTTTTAAACATCATATTTTTCATTTTACTGATATCCACACTAAAAGAGTTAGGACTAAGTAGTCACTGCAAGAAAGTTGTACATGAATATGTATTGAGATAAACATTGCTTCCCAAAAATATTAATGCTAATATGTACTGAGTATCATGATTGAGGTATATGCACAAACTGCATTGATGTAAATGTAAATACATATAAACAAGTTGATATACAATAAGTCATTTGTACTATCAAACAACTACCGTGTAGCAAGACATTAACAAAGAAACTCTAGTGTAAAGGAACTTTTGTTTTTGTCCAGTTTCATTCAGCCAAAAACTTGTGATGAAGGTGATGCAACCTCCTGAGAGTTAAAAATTGAAACACTAGGTTCCAAATGAGAAAGTGAATGATAAGATGCAACTGTCTTGAATTCAAGCAAATTTTGCTCCTCATATCAAACAGCATCAAAATGATCTTTGTTCCTTAATGCTTTGGAGTGAGTGTAAAGAAAATTTATTTTCTGTTTGGTTTGATTCAACCAAAAATTTATAAGGTGAAGAAGGTGCAACATCCCAAGAGTTTGCCATAGAAACAGTTGATCACAAATAAGAAAGTGAAGGAAGATAAGATATGACCCCCTTGGATTCAATAATGTTTTGCACCTCATATAAAACAGCATCAGAATGATCTTTGTTCTTTGATGCTTTAGAGGCAGCTCATGTGCGCCAATTCTTAAGTCTGCTTTCGCTTCAGGCATTCCTTGTCAACCTCAGATCTTGAACAGTAATTTCTTGTTCCTTTTTTTTTGCAATTTCAAGTTCTCAAATTCCAGATGATTTGAGAGATTGGTCATCAGTATCCTTGTCCTTCTCATCCAGATCTGAGAAAGGATTATAAGTGACCACAGCAAGAGCACCATGGTGCCGCTTTTGTTAGCTTATAAAAATGAGAACTTTGTTTATTCTGACAAATGCTACCGGCATCTTATTTCCCTCTTGAATTTGTTATTTCTGTGGAACGCTGCTGCAATTTAATTGCTCAGTTGAAACAATTAATATAGAACAATTTTTTGAAAAATACTTCAAATGAGGACAAAACTCTTGCAAACCAGAAAATCAAAGCACAAGCATGCAGACTGGAGATATTTTAATCATAATATCCATGATTTAGCTAAGGAGAAAATCACACTTAGGCTGGCACCTACCTGAAAACATAACTTGACAAAGTAACTGAAAAAAGAAACTGGAATCCTGTAGATCATTTCCATTAGCATGGTAACCTGAAAGAGAGCCACATATTCAAACTGTATCACTGCAGTCAAATGGAAAGTAGCTCAGATGACTTAAGCTCCCATTTTAATGGAGTACTGAAAAAATAGAGTAGAAATGTTACAATAAAAGTGAACTGTAGGATTATATTTGATTGGCAGATAAAACTCTAACTTAGGAACCCCCCACATCATTCGAGTCAGGAATAAAACATTAAAACCCAGGGTAAAACTGCAAAGAATTTAACTGGAATCAAGTTTGAACTTGATTCATAACACAAAGTATCGACTATGGGTAACAAGATGCCAGATGTGTTGAGTGTTTAACAAATATGAATGCTGAAAGAATAAAGAGAAATGGAAGGCATGAGCACAGTTACACTCTTGTGTGTGTCCATCTTTTATTAAGCACAAAACAAGTTACAGCAGTCTGGAAGGTTGATAACCAACCATTAGTTAATGGTTGACTAACAACTAATTAATAACTTTAATATCCTCCCTTAATGACTAAACCAAAGACTACTCCAAGTTTGTTTGAAAATTTTATAAACAAAGAGAGACCAAAGAGTTTAGTCATTACATATACAAACTACTCTTTAGATATCAACATGAAATCTGTAGTCCTTTGACATTTTGCTGCTGTCCAATGTAGGAGTTTCGATGTAGACAAAAACCAAAAAAGATAGCCAACAGCAAAACAAAGATCCGGTCGTGTGGACATAAGATAAATCAAGTTGTCTAATAAGTCTTTGTAAGGTGATTCATTGACCGGTGATGAATCATGATTGGCTGATAACTTCAGCCCAACCTCTGTAGTTCTGAATTCAGAATCATGGAGATAGTGATCAAATAAAATAAAATACTAGACTAGTCTGTGGTCTTAAACCTATGCATGCAACTAGACTAGTCCTAGACCCTCCCTGACCCAATAAGGTACCATGAAGTGTTGTCAAGACCTATGAAGGATACAAAATAGTTGTAGAGCATGTGGAAGGTTGTTTGGGCATGTGAGTAAGGTGGAGAGTGCTTGAACAATAGCTAGAAGGTCTACTTTGAGGCCTAATATGAACTATAGAATCAAAGCCTAAAGAGCAAAGAGAGAGATGGTGATCAAATAGGGTATGAGGTTCAGTTCCCAAGGCATGAATGGACAAATTAGCATTGACAGAGGTTTGACATGTTTCAAGAGTGTTGGTGAAGATTGAAATCTTGAGTTGAAGAAAGCATGAAATATGGTTTTGAGGTTTCTTGTGTGCTAGAATGAGGTGTTGCAGACTCGAGAATGACTTTCTTGTGCTCATTGGCACGTGCAACCTTTGCATGAGATCCTAAGAAGTTCATGGAAGTTGGGAAAGACTCCTAGCTCAAATTTCCAAGCATTGATTTTTGGATTAAGGGCCCAAGCTTTATGAATGATCGTTAACACTGTAAGGTGGTCTTAACCCTCTCTAAAACCCTAATTGTGGCCTGATATGGAAGATCTTGTTGAAAATGGCTTAGAATGGATTGGATGACCTAGTTTAATGATTGAAGCATGTAGTGGGCTCTCCCAAGTACCTCCAGATGGCATTGGTCTGTTAGATGAGTAAATGGACCCTACAAAAAAAGCCATATTTCTCAGAAATTTGCTATTGCAGGCAGAGTTGACCGAGTCAAAGTTGCTAAGTGGATGGAGGTTGAAGCTTGAGACTTATGTCTTATGCCCATGGTGGTTTCTGGGCAGGTTCCAGACTTCAAATATGTTAAACCGGTCATGGAAGTGGACCTATCACTAAAAAGGCCTAGTAAGGAAGATAGTGAGAAAAACAGGGAAAAGTGGGAATGAGATTAGGGATGTGTTGTCGTGGATTAGGGATGGATCCAATTGCATAGGGTTGTCGTTTAAGACATGTAACACATCCCTATTGGATAGAAGATTTGGAGATGCTTATATATAAGCAGAAAGGTGCTCTCAAACTAACTTGTCTAACACAGTGAGGTCTGTATACAGTGAAGACATGAGATTGGTCTATAAGACCAATATTGCTATTTGAGCCTATAATCTATTTGTTGTAAGTTGATCTATGGATGTTGAAGGATCATCTAAACCCTTTGGAAGTTCATTATAGTGATTCTACAAGTGTTCTAAGTCATTGTTTTCATGACTGCGTTTTGAATTTTTGGGTAGTTTTGAGTAGTCATCTAGAAGAGATGAGTATGAGGTGATTTGCCCAGAGTTGAAGAGTTGAATGAAGGTCTCTGAGGTTCATATGAGTGCATTGAGAGTCATAAAATGTCTTTGTATAGATGTTGGTGGTCAATTGTTCACGACTGAGTTTTGAAGCATTTAGGCAATTCTGAGTGGTTATGTTGCAGAAGTGAGTTTGAGGCTTCAAGCTCTGTGTTGTAGTGTCTAATGACATTGGTGATGACCCTGAGGTCATGAAGGTTCTAAATATATGTTTTGTTACCATAGTTGTTTGACAAATTTATGTTTAAGCTTCAATTGTTGTTGACAAACTTTCTGAATATACACAGGGCTAATATGAACTATGCTATTGATGTGCTCCAAGTAGTGGTTTAACCTAAAAAGTGTTACAGAGCCTTGATGAGCTTAGCATAGGTCTATTGGGATGACATATGATGTGCTCCTTCCATGCAAAGTGTTTGAATGTTCTCCAAAAGGATCTAAGAGCAACGTGTACTAATTAGGCCTAATAAGATTAGGTCTCCATGAGACCTAAAAGAGAAATAAACACTATTTGAGAAAGGCAAGACCTAAAGGGACTCAAAACACGTTTGATTCTTGCCTATGAAGTGTTCTAAGATCCATTCCATGGCCGACCTAATAGGATAAGAGTCCTTGGCCGACCAAGAAGAATATGGACAAGAAAAGTCTTGTATATATACTAGGCATTTTTTAGGCCTAATGAGAAGTGTAGATAGTGTAGATGAGAAGAAAAGAAAAAGAAGATTGTATGAGATTACATAGGTGGTGAAACATATCAAAGAAATGATATGAATCAGTCATAGACATCTACAGGGTTTCATGAGTGCTTTCATGACATTTTCAAGCCACAGGACTATTTGAGCAAAGTAGGTAAAGGACAATATTTGCTTGTGTGAGAGGCATATTTGAGTGTGATAGAGCAAAAGAAGACCATCATCAATTGTGAAAACACAACAAGAGCAAGGTGGATAGGATCAAAGTGTTGATTGAGTGGGTGATTGATCGACAAGGGGGTTGTAGCCTCCTAGCAAGTTGGTGCTTGATAAATCTAGGGCTTGGTGCTCTTTGTTGGGTCGGTGCTCAACTAAAATTGATTCATAGTCTTATAGGACATGTCCAAGTTGTGTTTCAGTGGGTTTTATTCCCCTTGAAGGTTTCCCACATATAATTTGTGTTCATGTGTTTCATGATCTTGTGGATTGATGTTTATGCTTGTTAAAATATATATGCTTGTCTAATTGTTCTATGTTTTCTTAAATAAGTTTGCATATGAAATTTTGAAGACTGATTCACACCCCCCCCCCTCTCAGTCATTTTGCTTCCAACATGTACATCAAGTTCACTATAGTCCCAAGCTGTGTGGCTTTGCATGCATTTCTAGAAAATGCGGCTTCCTCCTTCGAGCTCACCATATGACTCAGTCTGCTGAAATGTATTATCTTCATCCATCCAGTATAGTTTGGACTGCTCTTGTTAGCATTGACCTAAGCGCCATTGTCTTCTCCGTCAGTATTGCACTGCCAAAAAATCCCACCTCATATGTGAAATGGGTTCTATTCTGTCAAAATGTGGATGTCATATCCCACCAAATCTTTCAGCATGATGCCTACCAATCTTTTAGTTTATGTGTGCCAGTCGATCTTAATGCAATGAATCGCAGTTAGATCTACATATTTTTGTAATCTAATTATTGTTACGCAATTTTTATGTTTGAAGTCATTGATTTAGTATCTCTCTATTATTGATATTAGATTCTTAGTCAACTTCAAGTTCAAGTCTTAGTGTGAGTTTATACACAATGAGTCTAGAGTTTTTTTTTTTATCTGTGTAAATGTCATATAGTTTATGACATTTTGTTGGTCAATCGATAGTTATCTAATAGTAGCTATTTAGCTATATTTGAAATCAAAAGATTATAGTCATAGGTTTCAAAAGTTTAAAATTTGTCGAAAATCATATTGTATAATTGAGTCTTTAGGCTTTGTTAATAGTGTTTTAATCAATGTTTACATGGTGTCAAGTCACACTATAAGATCATTAAAGGTTAATGTCTTCAAAAATCTAAAAGTGTCCAATTTAAAGTCAATTAGAATTGTCTTTCAAGTTTATAGTTTTAGTCTTTAGGTTTTATAAACCTTTAAAGTTTGTCTTATTGATAATGGTTATTAAAACTATGAATGTCAAGAGTCACTATTTCTATTTTGTCTTATTGATAATGGTTATTAAAACTATGAATGTCAAGAGTCACTATTTCTATTTCGTCAATACAGTGTCAAAGTAATCTTCAAGTCGATTTTAAATTGTGTCGTCTTTTGTCAAAGAGTCAAAGTCTTTTTTGAGTCATTAGTCAAAATTGTAAAAATAACAAAAATTGTTTCACAGACGCATTATCACTTGTACGCAACGTTTGAATTATGATGGGGTCCAATTTCTATGAAAGCAACCAATAGAGAACCTCCCAGAACCATCGGAGTACATGTTGACTTCATCGGCTGAATAAACAACTTCAATTGTAGGATGATGGTGGACACAAGATCTTGGAGGACATTCAACGTCCTCTCACAAGCCACAAGCGACGGGGCAGCTTAATGCAATTGTGGCTTGTTTTTTAATTATGTTTTTAATTTTTGCAAATACGAACAGATAGATCATACCTATTCAAGTATTGTAGTAAGTAAGCTTCTTTCTTTGTATCACCCCTTGAGGTAAGATAGTGATGAGAATTAATAGTGTATTGTAACATCATAATGTATATGGTTGTTGGTTAACCACATGTAAAACCATCTTGTTTATTTGTTGGTTGTTGGTAAGCTACTGGAAAACCATCCTTTGATTGTAGGTTGTTGGTTATCCGAGTGTAAAACCATCCTTGAGGTTGTTAGTTGTTCTGAGAAAACCATCTACATCATGAGCAAGTTCCATTGGCGGAAGTTGCCATACAGAATAATATTTTCCCCATGTTCACACTAAGGGGGGGAATGTTATGAATATCTAGTTAGTGCTCACATTTTCTGTAATTGGGTTTGTAATAATTTATGAATTGTTGTGACAATTCATAATATTAGAATAATATATTATTGTGTACGTTGAGTTGTAACAACTCAACATTAGGATAGGTTTGCTTGAGAGACTCTAAGAGGGAGTGTAGGGATGTTGAGTTATCATAGGAGAGATTTGTGGGGATATAGATTAGTGTTGACTCCTATTAAGGAGATCATACACCTGTATAATGTATACTCTCATGATGAATATGATATTCCAAATTATTGAGTATTTTGATTGTATTTGAATGAAAGACTATTATTTATGTGTGCATTATATTAGTTATGAAGGATAAATTACATTTGTGTTGTGCAAATATGTACAAGAATCATTATTGATGATGTAGCTTTCCCTATCTTTGACCAAACGATACTTGTTGGTTTCTCTCACAAAAATTGATCTCTCGTATACTTGTATGGATTGCTAAAGACTACACCACAAACATCAATTCGAATAACAATGACCACAATCTCATCTATGAAATGTTCATTTATCCCAAACTTGACTTTGTATTGTTTATCAACCTTTGTCTCTATTCTTTGTTTCACCCAACCCAATGAATAAGGATCAAGATGATTATATGTAATGAGCCCAAGCTTGTCTACCAACTCTTTGGAAATCAAATTTTCTTGTAAACAACAATTAAACAAGACAATCAACTTTTGTTTTCTTAATTTGAATCTTGATATGAAATAGTATGGTAAGTTCACCTTTGTCATTAACTTTGTTGCTACTCAAGCATACCTCTCTTCGGATGGAAGTACAAGCAATCATTTCATCAATTAGAGTTTTTATTCACTTCCTTCCCTTCAAAGGAAGTCATAGCCTTCTTGTTTTTTATCTTGCAAGGATGCAATTCTAGATGTAATTTCCAACATTTAGCATTTGTATGATCATCAACTTCACAGTGCCCATCATATTTCTTAGATTCTTTATTTGCAAAAGTAGTAGTTGCACTATGCTTACATTTCCCTTTTGGCTTGAAATCCATCTTGTTGTTATTGTGCAGGTGAAGAGGATGATGGACCATTTTTATTGCCCATCTCAAGTTAATGGGCTTCGGAACATGCCTCATCTATATCCTTAGGCTTGGCCAACAACATGAGCCTCCTTAGATGACTTTGAAGCCCTCCAATTACTTCATCAAGATGCCATAATCCTACACTTCTTTGTTCGTTTGGACAGCCTTCTTGTGACATTCGCATGTATAATCCTCCACACTTTGGCCTTGTTTTTGCCTAAAATATTGTCAATTAATAGACCTTTCCTCTATTGAGAATTGATCCAAAATATAATAAAATAATGTTGAAAATGCAACCCAAATATCACACAAATAATATCAATGTGAAAAGTCACTTGACCTTTTCGTTTCTCCCGTGGATTGAGGGAGTTGTAAAAACAATAAGAGCCAAGTAACTGCAAAGTATCTTCAATTGATCCAAAGTAAGTGACTGTGAAAAGTCACTGCACCTTTGTAGATAAAATGAGAAAAAATACAAGCCAACAGTTGATTCTGCCACATAAATCTGTGTTTATTTGTGGTTCTCATGTTAATTGTTATGGTCAAAAATTAACATATGGTATGAAAGCCACAGGAGAGATGGTGTGAGCTAGACAAATTGTTGTGAGGATAGTTGTTATTTGTGCAAGAAAAAACAGATCTTAAAGAGAATCCTTGGAGTTGTTTAGTAAGGAAGAGCTTCTTGTTTTGATTCATGGAGTTGTAGGGAAGCCACCATTGAAGCACTCACAAAAAACTCGGGAGCAATATTGGAAGAGTGATGCAAGAGCATCACCTAGGAAGTCTAGTTTGTTCAAATTTTGGATTGTCATATAGTCTTTTGAATCTTTAGGGGTCTTAGTAGTCTTAGCGATAAATAAGGAATCATTTCCAGGTCTATAGATGCATTTAGAGACCTCAAAATTCAAATTCTTGGCTTTCCCACCAAACTGCCTATTTGAATTTTTGAATTTCTACCTAGGTTTCTAAGGTCTTTTCCATGTTCTTGTGTGGTCCTAATGTTGGAACTACTTGTGTTTAGGGGTCTTTTAGATATTAGGATGGTCTTTTATTGGTTTGACACTCTTTATCTGTCATGTTCTCCATATTCCAACTTCTCTAACACCTAAGAAGGCTGATCCTTCAAGAATTGGTCTACGTTGGAGAGCCAAGAATCAATTAGAGACATTATAGGAGTTTAAAATGCATGTTATGACTCAAGGAGAGACTCATTCCAGTGTAGATAGAGGTGGAGTGATTCAAGAAAACCAAGAAGAAGATCAAAATTTGAAAAAGAAAACTGTCTGCCTTGAAATTGTGTGTATGACTATTTAAGTCCAAGGATATCAATGAATGGAGAATGCTTTTATAGAGTATTGTGAATTCCTCTGAGACTCCTGGTATGTGTGATCATTGATATACTGTTGGTTTCTTTTTTTTCGTTTGAGTTCTTGTCATTGAGCTACAGGTGAAAGATAACCAACACAAGATTTGAGAATTCTGTGTTTTTAGCACAGTCAAGAACCAAGAGGAGCAGAGCAATCATGTTGAATCCAATTCAAGCATTTGAATGTTGAGGATTGTAATAGAGAGTCTCAATTTGATAAGGGTAACCTATTGGAATGCTTAGAAACCCATTTAGAAGGTAAGATTTCACTCCATCTACCATTCTCATGCAGACGGTCCTTAGGACACTTCCAAAATTATGCAAATTTTTTGTTAGGGACATTTGAGGATTGTTTTTTTAGTAAATACTTATTGGGAAAAGTGAATAAAGATGGGGCAGACCTTATCCAGGTATTAAGAGTATTTGCAACTCACTTGAATTCAAATTAACCCACTTTTTCTCCTCTCGGGCTGTCTCAGGCCTATGTAACCCTGACCTGGGGTTTGAAACCTTGCAACTTGTATAACTTTTAATGCCACCAGCCATATTCCTTCAAACTTTGTAATCCAAGGTTATTTGGCATGCTTTAGAGGATTCTGATGTTTTTGGGTTCGTACAGTATGGTATAGTATGGAAACCAAGATTGTGTAAGTGCATTAGGCCTACAGAGACCTAATTGTGAAGGTGTGGTGAGTTAGTAAACTTTCCTAGAGAGTTAGACCCTAAAAATTTGTAGGGAGTTGTAAGGCCTTTATAGGTATCTGAAACTGGTCTTGGTTTGTTTTGAAACCTTGTGTATTGCTTAAACCAACAAGATAAGTGCTTTGGAAGGGCTACAAGGAAATAGACCTAATTGAAGAAACTTGCAATTTGAATTGGCAATCTCCCTCCCTCTGCATCAAAGAGTTGGTTTGTTTGAGAAATTTTGATATTGGCATGCATTCTCTTCCTATATTATTTTCCCAAAAGCTGATGTGCAAGGGTGGATGCTCTTTGTACAGCTCACAAACCTATTTGTTAGTTTGAATTTGGAGGTTAATATTGTGTCATGTACGCTCCAAAACCTTGAAGGGCAACCTGGAAGTGTTTTTTGGCATTAATATATCAGATTTGAAGAGGTTTGTCAGCCTAGAAGTGGCAGGAAAGCAAACTGACGTCCAACACAATTACCAACAGTGTCCAATCTATTTGCAGCGCTTTGTGGGTCTTAAAGAAATTATTTATGGCCTTCAGCCATTTCTAGAGCTTTGAACAAAAGCTTTCATCAACAACATAAAAGGAAAAAAAGGCAGACTCGTAATCTTCTTGTAAGTGGGAAAAAAAAAATTATCTTTTCATTCTGCCTACAATCAATGAATGAAAACTTATTGTCATATCAATTTTCAATTTTGAGCATAGCTCAAATGGGAAAGTCATTTTCGGAGTCAGAGGTCACATGTTCAAAACCAAAAAAAAATGAAAATCTATGATATAAATAAAACCCATATAAACCCATTTGAAACTCAAGATTAACACACAAGTGGTAGATGTGTTTTTCTGGAAGACACTCATTAGTTGTCCATAGGTTCCAAGTTCAAGACCTCTACTCCAAAAAGTGAAAAAAATATGTTTTTTGCAAACCTGCCAAAAATTGGGACAAATCAAACCTCCTGTCACCATTTCTGCCATAACTTTTGCATACTGGAATATTTTTCAAAATTTTCGAGTGCATTGGAAACTAGACCCTGCTATCTTTTCAATGAGAGGTCACACATATCAGATTGCATTTCAAACCACGTACATTACATTATGTGTGGCTTATTATATAAGCCATGAACTAAACAACAAACTCCTATATCCAAGAAACAACCTCACAACGGATACTGGATCTATGTTAATGCAAGCATAAACAAACTAACCACCTAAGTATTAATGATAACACACAACCCAAACAATCAAAACAACCATAAAATAATATATGTTGACATTATTTAGCTAATTATTATATTACCCTCTCTTAATGACTAAACCAAATACAAGCCAAAAGATTTAATCATTAAAATAATAATATGATTATGATTATGTCTAAACATAAACTTAATCAAAGCGTAATCCTACTACCAAAGCAAAAAATATCACCAAGTGTCACTATGGTCACTAATCCATCTCATTGGAGTACACGAGTAATTAGTCGTTGCAACCACAAAGTAAAAATAAGAAGAGGTGCTAAATAATGGGTCCACTGGATTCTCTTTTTTGTACATTGAAGAATTGTCTTCTTGAATGTTTCATGTTTCCCTTGTTTGATGTTAAAGTGATTAATTCCAACACAAAGTGTATTATCATACTATATTTAAGACTAAACAACATAGTGCCATGTTATATCCTCTGAGGGATATTATTGCATTGATCTTTTGAATGTCCAACACCTAATGTTCTTCATCCTTGAAGAATTTTGGGACATATGTTGCACACAAAACTATCATGCCCTATTTGTATGCCCCTACGGCCTACTCCAACCTTCATGAGAGCCTCCCATTCAATGTTGACTTTCGCCTCTATAAATGTGTTAAGCTCTAATACCTATGAAACAATAGTGAGAGCAAAATTTCCATGTTGATCACCTTGCACCTTTTATCATCCTGATCATGTGGATCGACCTTCCATTACCTTTGGCAATTCACATTCTCATGCATCTTCATCGTGGCATAATCTCACTTTAGCCTCTTTTGATGGCTTTCCTAATTTGACATTGAAGACTGAGAATCACTCTTTTATTCACTAGATCCCTTCCTGTAACTTAACTCCTCTGATGTTTCTAGCTTTGAGCCTAGTTTCATTTCAACACTTGAACTTAATCCAGAATCAATAGCAATTACCCATACACTACTATCCATAGATTTACCATCAACTGAAAAAAATGGTATTTTCTCATCTACATCTTTATTTACCACAATTTTGTTTGTAGAGTTATCAAATAATTTATATGTTGTAGACTGCTCACTACAACCAACAAACATATGTGTTGTTTTTGGCATCTAAAGCACTCCTCTTCTGTTTAGGAATCAATGCAAAAGCAATACAACTGAAAAATACAAAAATTACTTATATCAAGTGTTCTGCCCGACCATGCTTCCTTAGGAGTAACATTTTGCAAAGCTTTACAAGGACTTCTACTAAGAATGTAAATTGTTGTATCAACAACTTTTGCCCTATACTAATAAGGTACATTCTGGCTTTGCACCATGCATCATGCCATCTCTAGAATTTTCATGCTCCTCCTTTCCATGACTCCATTTTTTTGTGGAGTATATGGAGTAGTAGTGCCTATGTATACATTCCCATGTACAAAATTATTTAAACTACTTTGAGATGAACTCTCCTCCATTATCTGTTCTCAGAGCTTTGACCTATCTACTTGTCTATTTCTCTACCAAAGCTTTCCATAAAACAAAATTAGAGAAACAATCTAACTTTTTATTTAGTAAATAAATCCATATTTTCTTACAAAATTCATCAAATATTAGCAAAAAAATATTATGTTCTAGATAATGTAAGCATCTTCATTGGGCCACACAAATCAGCATCTACCAGGTTCAAGACTCCTTTGGCACACCATGCCTTGGCAATATCAAACAAATGTCAAATCTTTTTTCCCATCTGACACCCTGTACACACCTAACTTTCCTAAATGGATGGAAGTCCATTCACGATATTAGTCTTTCTTAGTACATTTAGATACTAATAATTGAGAGGACCATACCTCTCATGGAAAAGTGCAATAGTACTTTCAACCGTTGCTAGTGCATGTGATTTTGCTATTTTGGGATCAACCAATTTATATAACCCATGTGATTTTGCTATTTTGGGATCAGCCAATTTATATAACCCATTTTTACCAATACCAACAACAAATACCTTATTATCATGAAGAGTAGTGACCATACATTTATTTCCTTAAAAGTTTACACAAAGATTAGGATTATTAGTTATCTCAATTATAGGTAGAAGATTTTTGTTCATATTGGGAACTTACTAAACATTCTTGAGAGTGAAACTAACAGAATTGTCATTGTAATACAAGCATTTCCACATCCTCTAACAGAGTGAGTCCAACCATCACCCAAAGAAACAAATTCAATACTACTATTATCTTCAATGAAATTAACATATCAATATCTATGACACATATAGTATCGGATTGCACCTAAGTCAAAGGACCATGTTATAGACACGTCTAACTGGTTCTAAGATGCCATAAATGCAAATCCCCTGTTGCCACTTGCTCATCGCCTTCAACAACATTTGCAAAAGGTAATCTCTTTTGACCACTTGCAAGGTCATGTTGTCTTTTCTGACCATCTCTCTTGAAATGTCTAGGCTCTTTATTGTAATGACATTTCCACTTTGATTCATCACCTTTGGAAGTGCCATTTGATGAATTGCTAGTATTGTATTGTTTGCTTCTGTCTTTAAACTATGCATTGAGTGCACTCTATGTACTACATGAATTAGAAGCCTCTATTTGATCTTGCATCCACTCCTTTTGCAAGAGGCGTGTTGATAATTTCTCAAAACCGGGCTTTAAGTCTGCTATCAGATGCAGGACTCAACAAAAGAATCAAAATATGATAACAAGTTGTACATCACCAAAGCAACCATTGTCTCCATCATCTACTGGCTTCTCAATAGCAGAGAGTTGTCACTGAGATCATTTGGATGCGAGAGATATTCAAAAACAGAACCTCCTTTCTGCGACTTAATGAAAAACAACAAATTTTTAAAATACAAAACCTTTCTAGGTTTTGAAGCCTAATACTTAGTTTTGATATTTGACCATAATACAGATGCTACAAAGGCATTTCTAACTTCTTGCACCAAGGTATCAAAAACTGACAATTTCAAAAGTATTAAAGCTTCTTTATGTTGTTTGTCATTGTCTTTGAGGTCATTGTTTAGTCTTTCTTCTTTGGTCAAAAAATTTGGTAAAGATCCCTATACTTGCAAATGGTAAGTATTTTATGACACCAGAGATTATAATTATTTACACACATTTTTTGTGACTCAAGTAGTAATAAATGTTGTATACCATTTTGACATTACAACTAGACAACTTAAACCACGAAAACAATTAATTAAAAAAAAAAAGACCTTTTTGAGCCAAACTGACGCCACTATTGGTTGTCTACCTAATGTGGACAATGTGTCAAATGTTCATGGAAATATACAATCTCCTTCACGAGATACAGAATTAACATCTTCCTAGGGTAATTTAAGGTAATTGTTTAATATTTTTGTAAAGTTTATAAATTCATAACCTTAAAAGAAATATTAAATAAAATAAACATTAACAATAGCTTTTGCCCTAAATTTTTATTAAACCAGACTATGAGGGAAGACTTTATATTAATACTAAAAACCACCTTATCTTCGCTGCTCACAATTGAACGGTTGTGCTTCTGCTTTGCCATGGTGCCCCCTTTCTAGCTGCACTATACACACTTCACAGGTGCCCCGAGTTTGTTCTCATCATATCCCAATTTTACTCTTTTAATAATGTGACTGCATACACTTTTGTTGTCTCTGTATGGATTATTGTTTAAGAATCAAGATGTACTTGTTTATTTGTACTTGATAAAACTGTAGTCTAATACTTTAAATAGTACGGCTGTTTATTTCTAGTTAATACAGCAGTTCATATATACATATTTCATTCAGGTACTGGTGATATTGTTTGACTATTTCAGGTTGTCCCTGATGAGGTAAGCCTAATGGCGAAGGCGTCCAACATGCAAACAAAGATGTAGCATACAGGTATACAGATGAGTAAAATTTATTATGAGAGATACCTTGCCACCTTGCATGTATGTTTGTGTGTGATGTGTTTGACCTGTGATGTGCATATTTGTTGTCAATGCCCTATACTAGGGTGATTGTGATCATTGACTGATCTGGTTGATCAGCTACCTAACGTATCATCACTTGTGTTTACAGAATCGAATACACTGTTGATGTGTTTGGTGTCGTATATTGGACTTGGTCCTGGCAAGAATGAGAAAGTGGAAGAAGTTTGTAGTAGCACTAAAGTGCTCATTGCATTTTCACTGTTCAACATTCTCATATTGGTTGTTGCACTTGGTAGTGTTGGCTTGTATTGTGTACATTGTGTTTGTTTATGCACCATTAGGTACTAGCATTATATTCAGAAAAAATCTTAATATTATTGCACTTTGGTCAATAAAGTGCTTGTCTTGATTAACCATGACCCTATCTTGGTCACTGACCTTGTGAAATATAATAATTAATCCAGTCTTTGTTAGAAAATTATTGTTGTTAAAAAGGTTTAATGATTGTTTAAATTTTTGTTAAAATATTGAAATGATTTCAAACCCAAACTCAGGCATTGACTTAGCAAAATGAACTGAGAAGAAAGAATGAAGGGAATAAAAAAAATAGAGAAGAGGATGGCGGTTAGTTAGGGCAGTGCCCTGTTGCACCCCCTGAGGAGATGGAGGACGTGGGAGAGTGGAGGAGTAATGGCAAAACCGCCAACCTCCATTTCCACTACATTGTTTCTACTCATGGGGTGTTACTGGAAGTTGTGGAGGAGATTTTATGATTTTTTTGGAAGAAGAATAACACATAGGAGGAAAACGAGGAGAAAGAAGTGTGGTGGGAACTCGATCTGAAAATTTGCAATCAGTATTTTTTTTTAACTCACGACAAGAAGTTATGCATTTTATATTAATTCAGTTATGAACTTGAAGTTGAGCTGTTCGAGCATTGAGTTATGCTTTTATTCATCTAGGTTATGTATATATATATTTCTTTGTGATAATATTGCTAAGGGTATACTATACGCTTTCTCAATTCAATATTTTTCTATTTTTTCAAGCAACCTCTATTGCATAACCTAGATTGAGACTCTTGCTTCTCTACTATTGTGTTTTCTATGGTGATTGTGTTTATCTTGTGTTGCTCGAGATAATAAGTGACAAAAACCCTAGGTGCCCTCCTCAAGGACGTAAATGAGAGGAATGGGTTCAATCTTGCTAGGTACCCTCGGATGGCCGCAATAATGTTAAATGGTTTAATGCCTCAGATGGCTGCCATTTGATGGTGGTTTATTTATCCTAGACCATCGTGAGCTCCCTGTGTTGTGTTGTGTTTCTTTCATTTTGCCTTTGTTATTCATTGACTTTGTACCCTCTTAATTGCTTGTTTGGTGGCTAACATGTATCTCTCTATCTAGATTATTTTCATGCGTATGTTTTTATTTTGCTATCTCCATCTGCATGGGGGGCAATTTCGTCCTCTAGCTGATAGTTGGAGTGGTAAGAGCCACCAATGGATGGGCTCATCTTTTACGCATTTTCTCTTCCGTCAACAGTTTCACTAGTTGTTGCCATTTATGGTGTTGTTCTCAGTTGCAGTGATGATTTTTTATTGAAACATTGCATATATGATCTTCTGGCAATTGTATTGCAACTATTACAACAGCTTTGTTGTGTTGTACTGTTATACTTTGTAAACCCTAATGAGTACTTGTAGAAAAGGATGTATTCTTATTTGATTGTAAACTCTTTCTCAATATGAGAAATCAATAAAACTAGGCTTTTGTCGTTCTTGTGGTTGATATTAGGTTAACTCAAACTTGTGACTAAGGTACGTTACTTTAATATTTAGATCTATTAAGAGATTTGCTATTTCTATTGGACTGTTACATCTACATATTAGTTAATGATTTTGAGAACAAGATTTGAAGATGTTTATTCCTTTGCTTTTGATGGTAATCTACTTTTGAATCTCTAGAGGTTAAAACAATCAGTTTTGAAGTGATAGTAGTGTCATGGCATTACTTCTGTGATACAGTTGTGTATCTTTTTAGTGTAAAATGTTTATTTGACAAGTTTGCCTATAGATAATGAATTATATCATCTAGACTAGAGTAGATGAGAGTTTCAATGACCTACCTTGTATTTAATCTTATTATGGATTCATTAACTTTAAAGAGATAGACTTTAGTCTTATATATATATATATATATATATATATATATATGGATTCATTGTCATTGAGCCTTCACACGTGGATTGTGACTTGATTAACAACAAGATACTTTTTGTTGCTTTTTGTTTGTCTGTTTATTTGCTTTTATTGTTGTTGTAGTGGCTCAGTCTATTGTGTTAACAAGGTCATCATCATGATGTATCTCGTCGTGCACTTATACTTGACTCCATCCATTGCCATACATCAGCATTATCATCATAGTTTTTATCATTAGTATGTTGTCATTTATTTATTGGATCGGGACTTAGTCCTTATGCACATTGTAGCCAGACCATCATCGTGTTTTATATCAAAATGCATATTGTCGTGTTCTGCATTATAACTCAAGTGCACGAGATTTATATATGATGTCACACTGTGACAACAATATCTCAGTCATCTTTGACTGCGTCGCATCATCACATTTTCCATGATCAAATCAAAACAACTAAGCCTTATGGCTACATATATGTTAATCAGGATGTGCATCTCTGACTAATCATATACAAAGAGAGTCATACACATTGGTCCATCATTATTCTCATTCTCGTCATCTATTCTATTCTTTCTCATTCATTTTCTCCCATCTTGGGAGAACTACATTGCCTTGACGTCCATTTGGACTATGTAGGCAGCGCTCAGATACGTTCAGTTTCTTGGGTGAGCTCAGCCACCACTATTTCATTATTCTTCCACCATTATTATGTTCTTCCAATCATTTCTTTCATCACTTTCTGCATCCTTATGTACCTGGTTTTTTCCGGATTCTTCATTCTTTGAAAAGTTGTACCAACTGCACTTATGTTTGCGCCTACTCATATTTCTTCTGTGTAAGAGGTTATATCCTTGAACTATGCTTGTCAATCAATCAATTAATTACTCAATCAATTTGTCATAACAAAAATCCGTCCTACCAGGGCAAACCACTTAATCTGATCACTGATCAAATTCACTCTACTAGGACAAATCAATTTAATCAACAATCATTCTCCCCTCTTTGGGGAAAGTCAATCATTCACTTTTTCTTCTAATTCCAAGCTCTACATCTTTTGTCCTCTTTGGGCAAATCAAAGTGTGCAACTTATTTCAAGATAGAGCATTCCCTAAGCCTGCACCTTTCACCCTATTTGGTGTATGTTAAAGTGTGTCGCTTATCTTGGGATGCATCATTCCCAATTCCCCCCTCTTTGGGGCCAATCATTTCTATACTCTATTCATCATTTGACAACAATGCATGCAAGCGTTAGCTTGGCTGGATTAATCTCACCCATGAGTTAATTTCATTTTTCTTGTCCATTTTCTTCTTTTTGAGGCCCAGTCCATCAATCCTATTTTTCAGCCACTCCCTCGAGAGGCATCATGAGCATCCCAAACTTCGTTTGGGGCATCCTTGTGAACTTATTTTTAATAAATTGAACAAGATTCAAAAAAACGTGAACACATCATTCTTATATCTTTAATGTAATCATTTTGACAACTTTTTTATTCTGTAAAAAGTCGTTGCTTCGCTTGTGCCTCGCAATGTCTTCTCAAACAGGGGCAAAATGTAAACACTCAATTCTCACCACTCTCGTATTGAAATTGTAAGTTAGAATGGCTTCCCGCAACAACGCACAACCTGCACCAAATACCATTGAAACGTTTTAATTCGTCTGCACGTCACGTGTAATTTCTGAAACGTATCGATGCATCCTGGATTGGGGCAATACACCGTAATCAATAGTCAGCTTCATTTAAATCAATGTGAGTCAAATTGTTGCTTTGCAAGCAGCATTCTAGGACAAATAATTGGGACGAATATCCAAATTTTGATATTGCATAAAACATCTAGAAGCTAACTAAGATTAATTAGCTTAATAAATCAAATCAAATAGCTAAATGGAAAATCCATATAAATTAGCTAATATCTAATTATTCGATATCCAAATATTCAACAAATATCTAAATCGTGACATCATCCAAAAAGTTGGCAAGCACTAGGCAATAAATACAAACAAATATCAAGATCAATGCATGCTATGCCTTATTAATGCAACCTTTTTTCAAAATATTTATTGCATTAAGCCTCCAAAATTGAATTGAAATATGGCCACTCATCTTGATCTTAATCCATTGGCCACAATCAATCTAGCAATCGATAAATAGAAGGGTCACCATAGACCTTCATCAATCTTTTTGTGCAAAGAAACTCTACAAAAATCCTTTGAAAGCTTCACCCCTTTTTCTTCCAATTAATCCACAAACCACTTTAAATAGTGTTTGGAGAGATGTTGATGGCTCTTACACCACGACATTTACGAAGACTTTGATCTTTACATCCAGGCATAATCATGTATATGTGTCGGCTAGCCAATGGCATCCATGAGGAAAGTAATAGCTTTTAGATTGCTTTCTATTTGTTTGTCTTGATTAGACCTTGCCCAATCCAAGGAATCATGCTTGAGAAATCAGGTTTTGTGAACTTGTTTTATCTTGAATATTAACAAAAAAAACTAACCCTCTCTTGAAATCATGGTTTACACTAACCACTACTTAGAAGTTGAGTGTAATGTTCTTTTTGTGTTGTATCTCAACATGAGATAAATGGAGGAATGAAATCCCTTGATTCAAGGTTTAGTCCTATGGACCAGTAATCAGATGGTAGAATGGACAGGTTGGATAATGGATGATCTCCGTTGTTATGATAAAACTTAATGTGCAAGTTGTAATTAGTATCTTTATACTCTAATTGAATTGACTAGTTTTCTAAAAGTATAAACTAGATTTGCTTTGTTTCAAGGTGTATTGTTTTGTTGCAGTTTCTTGAATTCACTTAAGTTAGACATCTTATCCAAAAGTGTTTTGTCTGAATATAATAATTGTACTTGGCTTATAGATGTTGACCTCTTAAACTATCTCCATTAGCTATTGTAGTGTAATGGTTTCTATCAGATAGTTTGGCATGAAAAATTTAGAGAAAGGAGGTCCTTTAAAGGTGATAAATAAGTTATCATTATGTTGTATTGATGGTTTTGTGTATGTAATTCGCTTTAGTATGGAAACCCTGAATTCTTTATTAAGGTTATTGAAGTTCAGATGATAAAGTACTTCAATCTTGCCTAGCTAAGCTAACAATGTTCTTGGTAAAGGTATAAGAAGAGTGTTTGAATTGAATAAGATTATCTAATGAAGTGGATTTGTTCTAAATTGAATTGTATGGTGATATTAATTGTCCATGCCAATGTTGTTATGTTGCTCAATAGTGCATAAAATGTTGGAAATAAGTAGTTACTAACCTACTAAATGTGCTGAGCTGACTAAGAGGAACATGTGGCAATTGAAAGTACTATAAGTAGTTACAATGTTGGATTTTCTCTTCTTTTATTACTCGGATGACTTACCATTAATAATATTCTGATTAAAGTGAAACTGAGTATGGTAGTATGGATTGTCTAATGTAATGTGTTAAAACAAAATAGTTTGAATAGTGCTATGAATGAATATAAGGTTGTTTTCTTATTTAGCTTGCCTTAGAGGCTTCTCTTGTGACTAAATAAATCTTTAAGAGGACTCTTAAGGAAATCTAATATGTCTTACCTTGATTGAGGTAAATTAGGAAAGATGTTAAACCCTTATTCACCCCAATATATGTAATGCGTAGCTTGTTCGTTAAACGGACTTTAAACCAACTTTCCTTACAGTGTTCCTTGAGATAAACTAAAACACCTAGAGCAATCTAGTGTGAATGGATAAGTTTGCTCATGGACCTAGCTTGTTTTTGCATACCTAAACCTATTGCATTGTAGTGTGCTACATATTGACTAGCACTGAATTAAGTGGGTTGTACTTTGGTGGCACACTTGAATGAATATATACCCACTTGGTGTTGATAATTGTGCAAGTAATGTTATTCAAAACAATTCTGGTTTGAATTTTTAAGGATATGACACCTCCCTACTTGTTGCATTCACTTCAGCAATGCGATTTTTTGGGCGAAAAGGTTGTGCCATGACACTTCACGCCCCCCAACAGTTTGTCCTTCCTACAAGCTGAGCAAATGATAAGTATGGTAGGCAAATGGTGTTGTATGTCTGCGCACCACCTTCCTTCAAAGAACCTCAGACCCCACACAGTTTGTTTTGCCTTTCTCACTACTGGAAGCACCTTTCTCCTACATGCACCTCAAATAAGTGCGCTTTGTCTTCAGGATTCATGCCCAGACAAAGTGCTCTTCAAGTTATCAAGTACAACAAAAAATTACAGCAGAAATAAATATCAATGTTTGATTTCAATGCTTCTCTCTCTCTCTTCCATTCCAATGCTTTCAGACTACATTTACACTTGGTCTACCATGCTCCACCTTCACGCCTAGGGTACAAATCAACAGTCACATTCCTCTTTCTTGCAACAATAAAACAACAAATACCAAGAATCTCATTCACTTTCTCAAGCTCTGCTTTCCAGACAAATCAAGACATAGGGTGTGCCTCAAAATTGAATTCAATGTTTCCTTCCTCACTTCTCTGCACTGAAACACCTCAGCAAGATTCTCTCCTTCATAGGCTCTTCTTGTGATTATGCTAATACCATATCAAATTGCATTACAAGCTGTGTACAATACATTTTGTGTGGCTTATTATATAATCTATGAACTAAACAACAAACTCCTATATCCAAGCAACAACCTCACAACGTATATTGAACCTATGCTAATGCAAGCATCAATAAACTAACAACCTAAGTGCTAATGATAGCACACAACCCAAACAATCAAAACACCCATACAACAATATATGTTGACATCATTCAGCTAATTATTCTAATAACACAATGGATTCGGAAATGTTTAGTTGGTAGAATTTTAAAAAATTAAACTCAAACATAAACCAGAATTTGTTTTGGTGGGATAAAAATTGCCAAACAAAAGCACAAAAGATAAAAAATCATAACTTTCTCATATGGTGGTCAAATTTGTCATATGACCACTAGTTCTTCATGGAAAGTGTAATGTCTCCATTTTAAAATTGAAATAATATTATTACTAAAATAAAAAGTATTTTTAAATATTTAAATAAAGTAATAATAATCTAATTTCCACTTAAGTTCGGGCATTTTTAAAGGTCATGGGCACTTAAGGCCTAAAGTGAAAATATAAGGAGGTTCTTTTAATATTTTAAAAAATGAATGTTTACTTCTTATTTTGGGCGCCACATTTGGGGCATGGATATAAAAGGAAGGTGAGTTGTTCATTCGAATATTATGTGTATTTGGATATTGAATCTTATGCTCAAGTATGTTAAGCGAACAAGTGACTTGAGGACGAAACCCTTCAAGTGCACAAAGGAGATTGGGAACGAAAACCTCCATTCTTCCACATAGGACAACTCTATTCAAGGGTTGTAATTGCGCTTCAGATTTGCATGCAATTTAATCTACAAAGGTGTTTTATAACACCACTTTGTTCAAAGGCAAAGTGAATATCTTGGAAAGCCGTTTGCATTGATTTCTCATTGTTTGGTTGCACAATTGAGCTCCATTTTCAGGTTTGAAGGAACTTAGGGTTGTAACTAGGGTTTTTGAAACTTTGAGACAACTTTTGGGGGACTTCCCATAGAAAGAAAATTCTGATTCTAATTTTGTTTGATAGCTATTATTTTTGTGATTATTTTGAGCTAACTTTTGCATTGAAATTCCAAGTATTCCGAAAGATACGAATTTGTGAAGTTTCAGCTGATTAAGACAAATAATAAATTATTGAGGGCTGAAAATAAGAGAATTAATTTAGAAAAAAAATTGCATAATTTTCCCTAGTGGAGTGACTCACTTGGGCAGGTTGTTGAAGTGTTTTTGGGCTCTAGTTTTGAAGGAAACAATTTAGTTTATATTCTAAAAATTATTTGAATATTTTTCCAAGTGGGGCGAAGTGATTTCGAGAACTTTGAGACCGTGTTGAGGGGATAAAACAAGGGTTTGAGTTTTAAATTTATTTTTTCTATTTTTTCTAAGTATGGTGACTTGTTTGGAGGAACTAAATTGATTATTGACAGCCCTAATTTGTTCTTTGGAAGCCCTAATAAATTGCAAGGATTTTTGGCATATTTTTTATGAGTTTGTGCAAAGGTTTCAACGTTGGTTGAAAGGGAAAACACAGCTGTAACAAGATCTTAAAAATCAGAATTATTGCAAGGAATTTTCAGCCACATCGTCATTTCATCTTGCCATAAAAAGAGGTATTTTATTGTACTTGCATATTCAATAATTATTGGGGTTATTGTAAAGTGTTATTGCTTGGAAATTTGGACATCTATTGTTGCTAGGGTTTATTGGTTTTTAACACAACGTTCATATTATTTTCAATTTTGCATCAGGGTTTGTTGGAAAACCCCAATCTGTCTTAATTGTCTCATTTGGGAACATTACAGTGGTATCAGAGTCATATCTTGGCTATATTGTGGGATGAATGGGTATTTATCAAACAGTGACATGGACAGGGTTAGAATGAGAAGGATCACTTGGTCCCAGAATCATTTGATGGAGATTTCTGTGGAGTATATGACACACCCACCCCCCTTCAAGGAGAAGGTGAATCTCAATGATTATGTGTCATGAAAAGGAGGTAGGGATGGTTCTCAAATGAGATGGGAGCTACATAAGGCCATGGAAAAGATTGTTCTTCCCATTTTCAATGGATCTACGCATAGTTTGCATACTCTCCAAGTATTGGCCGAGTATGCGAGTAATCGTCGAGAAATTACCTAGGTGAGTATTCGCCATAGAAACCGACAGGGTATTTTTTTAAAAAAACAGTGTTTATTTACACAGTACTTGTCGAGTACTGCAGAAATGGCCGAGCACTGACAAGTACTTGCCAGTACTTGGTGACTAATATGTATATACGTGCCAAAAAAGGTTTACATGCACAGTAAACTCCAAAAATGCGAAAAAAATGTTGACGAGTATTGGCAAGTATTCGCCAAGTAAACTTTTTATGGGCTAGGCAAGTACTCTCTGAGTACAAGTATGCGAACTATGGCGTCTACGAATATTTCAGTTGGGGCATGGATGGATAAGTTAGGTACATTCTTAACACTTCGTCCCATGGAGGTAGAGGATGCATTAATATTCATCATATCTCATTTTGAAGGGGCTGCCCATGAGTAGTGGCACCAGGGGTTGTTAACCCAAGGGCATCACCTCATAGAAAACTATGAGGAATTTAACATGAAGTTCATGACAAGATTTGACAAGGTTTCAACTTCAAACCCAAAAATATCAGACCTTTTGGGGCAACAAAGAGAGCTACAAATGGGAGACATCAATGAAGAAATGTCAAAGACTTTGGGGCAGCCAAGTGTTAAAATTTCTGAGCCTCAAAAATCAAAAATTCGGGGGCAGCCAAAGGACACTTTTCAAGCATGTATGGACCAGCCAATGCATGGGAACCTTAGGGCCCACAAAACCACAAGAAGAGTGCCTATAATTACAGGTAACCAGCTAAGTACTAAGTCATTAAACTTAGACAAATATGAAAAATCAAAAAAGGAAATCAGAAAATTCAGAACATTTATGTACAGAACCAGCAAACTTTGAGAAATCAGAAAAGGTAAAAAAATCAGAAAAAACAGAGCCAAAAAGGGAAGATTCGGAGGCATCCGAAACTGAAGTTGAAGAGCAAACCAAAAATGATGGATGAACCAGGAGAGATGAACTCCAGACACACCATGGAAGAAGGATCAAGTGGGGCAACCACTTGTGATAAGAAGCAAGTCATGCAAGAGGACAAGGTGAATGGCATGCCAAAAAACATGCAAACACATCACGAAATTGGTAAGCACCACCATTTGTTTGATACATTTCATATGCTACATATAATCGTTGTGTTTAGAAGGAAGATGCAAGAGGAGGGTATCCAACCAATGGCAAGGCTTGAGGTATGTATTGTTGTTGGTAAATCAATTACAATAATTACAATGCAGTTTTTAGGTGAAAGGATGCACTATATAAGAAATAATGTATTGTCCTATGATAGTGTGGTAAAAGCTTGCTATGTGGAATCACAAGTTTCAAGTTATGCAAAGTGTGCATGGTCTTTTGGAGGGAAAAGACAAGCAATTAAGGGATGTTACAGCCCTTGTCTATGGTGTTTTAAGTGGATGTGCGAAGGAAAAAACTTGGCTAAACATGAGAACGGTAAGAGGTGACAAGTGCTATGACCCATGGGTCATTGCAAGAGTTGTTGATAATCATTTGACGGCTGTCTTTTTCATTTCCAGCTTGTCTCATTCACGATTTATGGTGTACATGTTATGCATGGGTCTCAAGGAGGTGAGCGGCACACCCTCTAACATCAAGAGGGTGGTGCAAAGATAATTAAATGAATTCCAAGCCACCATAGGGGAAAGAAAAAAGGAAAGAGGAAGTTGCTACTTTCATATCGGAAGCAACAAGAAAATACCTCTTGGTTTTCAAGTAAGAAAGAGTTGCAAGGGAGGACCAAGGCAACAAGGGTGTACCTTATGATCTTCGAGATTGGCAATTGGATCGAAAGGGTGTTAATAAACACCAATGTTTTTCCTAACTTGTTTGTTTCATGTGTAGGTTTTGCTGGCCATTTTTGGCCCACATACCAAAATTTTGTCTAAGTGTGAGAAGATGGACATTCAAGCAAAAGCGGCAAGTTCATAACAACTTTGGGCTTCCAGGAGCAGACAGCAAACACTTTCGGGTTCTTGGAAGGAGAAGGCTTCGGGCTTTAACAAGTAAAAGACTTCAAGCTTTCTCTCAGAAGACTTCGGGTTTGTCTAGCAGGAAGCCTTCAGGTTTGTGAAGGCGCACTACTTATTTCACTTTATAAGTTCCAAGTAATATCCAAAGTAGTGCCTTTTGAGAAGCCCGAATTGGTCTTGGCTAGTGCTTTTCGGGTTCTCTCAGCAAGAAGACTTCGGGTTTGTGGGGCCGCCTTGCTTAAAAGGTGAAGTTGCAAGCAGTCAAAAACCCGAAATAAGTAAAGGGACATGACAAACCCGAGCTGGTCTTGGGCTAGTGCTTCTTGGGTTCTCAAAAAGACAAGCCAAGGCAAAAAATCCGAAGAAATAACTTCGGGAAAGTGGCGGAGAAAAAGGCTGAGGAAATTGTTGAGGAAAGATAGTCTGCAGAAAAAAAGGGCTAAGGAAAGCAAAACAGCCGAGGAACGTTAAAGTCAAATGGTCAACAAATCCGAAGGGCTGATCATCAAGGACAAGTGACACAAGGGCATCCAACTAGTAAAAGACCGACGGTTCGCAGGAGTCTAGGCTCAGCAGATCAATGGACAAGAAAAGGTCAAGTTTTAAAAGGGTCCTGGTGGGATTTCGATGGCCAATCAGCAGAAAAGGACGAGGATTTTGCCTTTCGACTCTGATGACGTGGTCAATAGCCTACACGCAAGACGTACAGGTGAAAAGAACATGTTTTTAATGCAGGGATCAACTCAATCGCGCCAAGCGGAGACATCCAACTACCCACGACATGGCTCCCTCAAAATCCACCCAAGGGCGACTTGAATGCAAGATGGGCTCGAAGAGATTGGCGATGATCTTGAACAACACTTTTTCATGGAAAGGAGGACGAAAGTAGCAATCAACGACGACTTCTCTTTCCACGTAGACCTCTCCCTCTCTCTTCCCTTCTCTATATATACGGGCTTTCAAGCCATTTAAAAAGGACCCCAGTTTTTAAGAATTTTGTCATTTTACTGGGAGACGATTGCTCATTGAGACGTTTGCAAAAGTGTGCTCCTTTGACCAAGGTAAATTATGTCGAAGTATTGTAAAAACTACCTCTTAAATGTAATGAAAGTCGATTTCCTTGCCTATTTCCTATCTTCAATTAGTGCTTTAGTATGCTTGTTGCTTGGTGGGTTTGTGAATGCGTTTATTCCTAGTCCATTAGCCTGTTGCTTGCCTCTTTGAAGTATTTTCAAGTTTTGCAAGTCCGGATTAGTGTTCTGACTAAACCTCTTCCAGCGTGTATTAGCTTGACCCTAAGATCATGTAAGCCCAAGTCGCCTCATGACTGATCTAGTGTGGGTTCAAGCGTAGATGGGTGTCCATTTATTTTTGGTGCATCGCTTGGTTAGCCCTCTTAGGGGCCCTTATCTCCCTTCTAACCCTTTTCCCCGTGAAGTTTCATTTTAGCATTAGTTTTAGGTAATCCACCAAGAGAAACTAGCCTCTTTAAAAATCCTAGAAGCTCAACCTCACCATAGGATACCCACATCCTGAGGTTGTCCCAATGATTGTAGCTGGAAGTGAGAGAACCTGAAGAACTCTCTCACCAAAAGTGCAATTCCAAGCTACAACAAGTTTATTTTGGAGATCCTTTGCAAAGGGCAATGCAAGGAATAAGCTGGCTTCCATACATGGGCAACCAATTGGAAGGGATGATAAAGAGGACATGGAAGAAGATTTGAGGTCCATCATAGATTAGGCAAAGGCTCAAATCATGAGCAACAATTGGCAAGGTAAATTGGTGATGTAAATTGTCTTTTTTCTTTCCAGAAAATTGTTGGCAACAATCTTGGACATTGGCCCCCAAAAAAGGGCACATTGTTTGTGTTGACAATTTTGCCCCACATGAAGGTTTATGTTGCTCAAAGCAGTTCAAAAGAAGACAAGCGAAAAACTTTGGGTTTTAACAAGAATTCTAAAGACAAAATTCCTTCGAACTTTTTGTCCAAATGAATTGTTCAAGGCAAAATGGTCCTTTACAATAACCCAAAGGTCTCCTACCTTTTGGAAAGGGCATTGTGAAAAGTCGGAAAGGTCATTTACAAAAAATCCGAAGGGAAAGTGGATGAATTCCGAAGATATTTTTCTCTTCAGAAGGACATTGGCAAAAATGCCGAAGGGTATGTGCCCTTTAGGGAAGTTCAAAACAGAAGATTTAGAGGGGCATTTTATAAAATCTGAAGGACCATTTTATAAGCCCGAAGGGCAGTGACAAAAAACCCAAGGAAATAATTCCTTCGAACATTTTGTCCGAAAGGAATGAACAAGGGGAACAAGGGGAAAGTTGCGGACAAAAAGTCCGAAGGAATTCCTTCGGACATTTTGTCCAAAAGAATTCCTCAGAAGACTTTTCAAGGGAGAGAGACTATTCAAAGGGGAAGAGACCAAAACAAAAGCCGCGGACAATTTGTCCGATGGCAAAGAAAGAAAACTTGAAAATTCCGAAGAATATGTGCCCTTCGGGAGAGTTCATTTGCAGTGAACACGAAGAGTATGTGCCCTTCGGGAAAGTCATTATTAAAAGTGCCGAATGTACATTTTTTAAGCCCAAAGGGCAATGTGCGGAGAAGTGGTTCAAACAAAAGCCCGAAACAATTCAGAGAAAGAAAACTCCGTGGGAAAATGGTTACGAACAAAAGCAAATTGTCCGAAAGAATTCCTTCGGAAGGTTTAAATAAGGGAATGGACCAAGCAAAAGACAGGGACAAAGAAGCTGAAGATATAACTCCTTCGGACTTTTTGTCCGAATGATAGTTTCAATAGATAAGCTCGAGGAGAAAGAAGCCGAAGATATAACTCCTTCGGACTTTTTCTCCGAAGGATAGTTTCAATAGATAAGCTCGAGGAGAAAGAAAGCCAAACAAATTTTGTGGGAAGGAATACATGCAGAAACAAAGCCAAAGGCCGAAGGAAATGTTGACAATTCTTCCACAGGGCAGATTGTCTCTTGCCGCTCGAAAAATTCGCATCTCCAGCCAAGGAAGAAAGAATACATTGCTTTTGGTAAGGGCCTTTGCTACAACAGGGAAATTCCAAAGGAATGGCCCATCAAAAAGGCTTTTACTTCGGAAAAGTGCTAAGGACAAAAGTCCGCAAGGCAAAAGACAAAGCCAAAGTGCCTAAGACAAAGGAAGTAATTCCTTCGAACTTTTGTCCGAAGGAATACTTTGGAAAATCCAAAAGTCCACCTAAAGAAGCAAGCCAAGGCCCTTCGGAAGGGTCATTTTCAAGAAACCCGAAGGGCAGGGTACCCTTCGGGAAGGTACAGGAGCAAATTCAAACCTTTGCAAAAAGCCCGGGTGCCCTGCAATTTTTCCCAAGGGCACAGACAAGAGACAGGAGCCCTAGCGGAGGGCACTTGGTCGGCGACAAGACCATTGCAAATTTTCCGAAGGGCAATTTTTTCGAAGGCAAGTGAAGAAGGCAAAAAGCAAAGGGTTAATTCCTTTGGACTTTTGTCCGAAGGAATTCCTTCAGACAAATAGTCCGAAGAAATTCGGAGCGGTCCAAACAAAAGCTGACAACAAAGTCCATTACAACAAAGGAAAAGACGAAGAAGAAAACCTTCGGGCCTTTTGTCCGAAGGAATTTCTTCGGACAAAAAGTCTGAAGAAATTCGGAGTGAGCTGAGAAAGAGAAAACCCAACTATGAAAAGGAGCCCGAGCAAAGGGAAAGTAAAGGAAAGTGCGGAAGAGAAAAGTCCGAAGGAACACTGCAGAAGAAAAGGTCGAGGGAAATCAAGCCCGCAGTCAGGACAATTCATGCGGACAATTTGTCCGACGGAAGTTGCCACAAAAAAGTCCGAAGACAGACCCGAAGAATTAAGCCGAGGCAACCAGAAATCCGAAAGTAATGGAGGTTGACTGTGCAAAAGAGGATAGAAAATAGATAATCTGACGGAGAGTTGAAAACTGAATATCCGAAGGAAATTGCCAAATATAGAATCCCGCCAAAAATAGACAGGAACAGGCAGACCAGAGCATGATAAAATACATGCAAGCAGGGGCTATCTTTGAACACCGTTCAAAGCTTCAGTTGATTGGTTATTAAAGTCCCGCTCGTCTCCAGATCATCTCACGCATCCGAGGGTCCAACTCAGCTTAAACCAGAGTTCTGAATTCGAATGACGAGTTGATTGTTCCAGATTTAGAGTTGACTAATTGTTAAACGCCGCATCCACTAGGAGCTTTCCATGCGAGGGAGGATAATCTCTTCGTCAACTCTGCGTATCAAACGGCCAACTCAGTGTTTCCAACGTTCCGATTCGGCATCAAGCAGCACATATAGAGTTCTAAAATTAACATTGGCGTAGATTTCCATGCAAAGAGAGGTGGGCGGTTCATAACAAAGACAAGTTCACTTCCTCAAGCGCAAGAAGCTTCATGTAAAGACAAAAGAAAACATATTTTATTGAAAGGCCAAATAAGCCTTGAGTTAATCGAAGTGAATCCTTCTCAAATGTTTAACGCCAATCTTTGGCCTCTTGTAAGTCTCTATATAATGGCTTTCAGCCTTGATTAAAAATCATCCAATCTCTCTTGGTTAGACCAGACTCTGCCATTGGTGAGTTGTGTAACCTCTTCAATCAATAAAAGGACTGTACTTTCAGATTTCAAGCGTTGGCATAGTGTATTTTTCATTTAGCAATTTGCATAAGTGGTAGATTTCTCTCTTCCCAAATTTTGGTTCATACCTAGTTGCTAGATTATCCTTGTGCAGGTCGTGTTAAAGTGTTCTTTATGTCTTTTGCTAACGCTGTAAGTGGATGTTAGGTGGCTGCAAAGTGTCTTTTATCAAACCTCTCTCCATCGTTTTCCCTCATATTTTGGTCATTAGATCGAACCTCTCCATGAAATATTTATGCATAAGTGACTGATTGAAATCATAGGTCTTCATTTTCCCTTGTTCGTTCAGTGATCAAGGTTCCAAGTTGAGTGGATCAAAATTCTGGTGTATCACCCCCTTTAGGTAGGATTTCCCCTTTAAGGTTTCCTTCTCCCTTTTCCACGGTAGTCCACAGCATAGAGTAGAGATTCTAATTGATACATCATATAGGAACCAGCATTCTCTAGAGGTTCTTCTCACCATTGAGGCACCCACCCTCGTGAGAAGATCCCATTGTTTCAACCGGATAGAGAACTAGCCATTTCGTGCACGTCTTCGAATCAGGGCATAGCTCCAGGTTGACAACAATTTTTGGCACGCCCGGTGGGACCTATTTTTTCTGGTCTTGATAAAATTGCAGTTGTAGCAGTATTCTTCAAGAAGTATTTGGTGATTCCAAGCTCAAGCAGTTGCTTCTAATAGTTCAGGACAGTTTCCATGTAAGTCTATTTTTATTGCATTATCATGAATGAATTTTGATGGCTGTGTATGAAGAGAATTCCTATGCTATGTTTCCTTATCAGCGCAATGATGGATCATACCAGCCTAGTCATGATACCTATGAGCCTTTTTATGAGCCTAATCAGCCTTATCAGGAGTATTATCAAAGCTATGTTGAGCCTTATCAAGTTTCTCATGATCCTTATTATCAAGAGCGTGAATCTTACCTTCCTTGTGAGCCATATCAGTCTCAGGACCGGATTTCATCTTTCCCATACGGCTATGATGTTGCATATGAACAGTATTGCCTTCAAGAAAAAATGAATGAAATAGAGCTCAGAATACTAGCATATGCAAGAAAGGTTTGTTCTAACTCTCAGTATGAGGAAGTGAATGGTCTATTTCAAAATGTGTCCAACGATCCAGAAGAGATAAATGGACTATGTATTCTTGTATTGGAAAAGATGGAGGCTTGGAAAAGGCGGAAAATCGAGTTAAACCAATTGTCTACAAAGGGCTATTGTGCTTTTTATTCTCATGAAGCGCTTAACCATGCCCAGTGTGTGCCAAGGGAGCTTTCTAGTTGGAGTCAAGAGCCTATTCAAGAGCATATTCAAGTGACTATTCATGAGACTAAACCTTCCTTTAATCCCCTTTCCTCACCAATCATCCCTCAAGCTCAAGTTGTCTAGGAAGACAAGCAGGGTTCACACTTTGATGAGGTGATAGCCAAGTGGAAGGAACAGGATATAGAGGTCTTTAAGGGTTTCTCTTTCCCTCCCCTCCAAAACTCCCTAGATAATTTCTTTTCCCTCAAGATTCCAAAATCTGATCATGATCAACCTCCCATGCTTCATTTTCCCTCTCAAACAAATGAATTTCATCACCCTCCCACCATCCCCCTTACTCAAAAGGATCCTATTCTTTGGAGGATTGAGAAAGAAGTTGCAGCTACAGGACAAGTTCTTGCAAAGTGTGAAAAAGATACTTCAGATGTGTTTAAGGAAGAATTTCCTATTGATACTTCACTTCAGGTTGTAGTTGAGCATCCAATTATAGCTGAGAGTGAGAAGATTGATCTTGATGTAGAAGAACTTCAAGAGGAGCTGGTACAAATTGAAGTCATACATGAGTTACAAGTATCTCCTATTGAGAAGGATCCAGATAGCATGACAGCTGATTCAGTTCAAATAGATCAAAATGAGGAACAAAAAGATGATTGTCAGCTGTACCTTAAATCTCTACAAGAGATTGAAGAGCTTTGTATGGATATGATGGCTATTAAAGAGCATGTTTATGAAAGATTTGATCAAGAATCACCTATTCAAGATCCCAATACAGATTGGGTTGCATACTCAAAGCTCCTTGAAGCGCTGGATGAACTTGCAGCAGTCAATAAGAAGGATGTGGTCACTCAAAAGGCATGCATAGATGAGGTATCACTTGACATGGTGATAGATGACAAGCAATCTGAAAACGATCAGGAAATACTTGGTGAGTTTGTCTTTGTTGGTGACTGGTTTGTTGTTGATGACCCATTTGAAAAGATGCTAATAGAGTTGGTCGACAAGGCAAATACCTCATCAAAGGTTATGACTAATAAACATCCTGCCTTGCAACTTGTACCATCTCTTGGAAGGAGTAAATTCAATAATTTCCCATTTGATCCAAGCGGATCATGCTTTATCATGGTTAGCTAGGTTATTTAGTTGTTTTTGCTTTCCTCCAAGTGTTGTTGAAGCACAGTGGTTTGCTTTAGTTTTGTTCAATAAGTGCTTGTTTGCACATTTTGCTTTTTAGTTAGTTTTCTGCTTTCGTGTCTTTCCCTTCTTATTTTGAAGGAGGTTACTAAAACCATGATCAGAGCAGATTTTCAGTCAGAAATCAGGGTCACCATTTGGGGTCAAAACAATGTCTCTATATGGTCTGAGTTCTCAAGCATAGCAGGCATGTTGAACCCGCTGAGTCGCCAGAAATGTTGACAATTCTTCCACATGGCAGATTGTCTCTTACCGCTCGAAAAATTCGCATCTCCAGCCAAGGAAGAAATAATACATTGCTTTTGGTAAGGGCCTTTGCTACAACAGGAAAATTCCAAAGGAATGGCCCATCAAAAAGGCTTTTACTTCGGAAAAGTGCTAAGGACAAAAGTACACAAGGCAAAAGACAAAGCCAAAGTGCCTAAGACAAAGGAAGTAATTCCTTCGAACTTTTGTCCGATGGAATACTTCGGAAAATCCAAAAGTCCACCTAAAGAAGAAGCCAAGGCCCTTCGGAAGGGTCATTTTCAAAAAACTCGAAGGGCAGGGTACCCTTTGGGAAGGTACAAGAGCAAATTCAAACCTTTGCAAAAAGCCAGGGTGCCTTGCAATTTTTTCGAAGGGCACAGACGAGAGACAGGAGCCCTTGTGGAGGGCACTTGGTCGGCGACAGGACCATTGCAAATTTTCCGAAGGGCAATTTTTCCGAAGGCAAGTGAAGAAGGCAAAAAACGAAGGGTTAATTCCTTCAAACTTTTGTCCGAAGGAATTCCTTCGGACAAATAGTCCGAAGAAATTCGGAGCGGTCCAAACAAAAGCCGACAACAAAGTCCGTTAGAACGAAGGCAAAGACGGAGAAGGAAACCTTCGGGCTTTTTGTCCGAAGGAATTCCTTCGAACAAAAAGTCCGAAGAAATTCGGAGTGAGCCGAGAAAGAGAAAACTCGACTATGAAAAGGAGCCCGAGCAAAGGGAAAGTAAAGGAAAGTGCAAAAGAGAAAAGTCCAAAGGAACACTGTGGAAGAAAAGGTCGAAAGAAATCAAGCCCGCAGTTAGGACAATTCGTGCGGACAATTTGTCGGACAGAAGTTGCCACAAAAAAGTCCGAAGACAGGCTCGAAAAATTAAGCTGAGACAACCAGAAATCCGAAAGTAATGGAGGTTGACTGTGCAAAAGAGGATAGAAAATAGATAATCCGATGGAGATTTGAAAACAGAATATCCGAAGGAAATTGCCAAATATAGAATCCTACCAAAAATAGACAATAACAGGCAGACCAGAGCATGATAAAATACATGCAAGCAGGGGCTATCTTTGAACGTCGTTCAAAGCTTCAGTTGACTGGTTATTAAAGTCCCGCTCGTCTCCAGATCATCTCACGCATCCGAGGGTCCAACTCAGCTTCAACCAGAGTTCTGAATTCGAATGACAAGTTGACTGTTCCAGATTTAGAGTTGACTAATTGTTAAACGCCGCATCCACTAGGAGCTTTCCATGCGAGGGAGGATAATCTCTTCGTCAACTCAGCGTATCAAACGGCCAACTCAGCCTTTCCAACGTTCCAATTCGGCATCAAGCAGCGCATATAGAGTTCTAAAATTAACATTGGCGTGGATTTCCATGCAAGGAGAGGTGGGCGGTTCATAACAAAGACAAGTTCACTTCCTCAAGCGCAAGAAGCTTCATGCAAAGACAAAAGAAAACATATTTTATTGAAAGGCCAAGTAAGCCTTGAGTTAACCGAAGTGAATCCTTCTCAAATATTTAACGCCAATCTTTGGCCTGTTGTACTTCTCTATATAATGGCTTTCAGCCTTGATTAAAAATCATCCAATCTCTCTTGGTTAGACCAAACTCTGCCATTGGTGAGTTGTGTAACCTCTTCGATCAATAGGACTATACTTTCAAATTTCAAGCGTTGGCATAGTGTATTTTTCATTTAGCAATTTGCATAAGTGGTAGATTTTTCTCCCTTCCCAAATTCTAGTTCATACCTAGTTGCTAGATTATCCTTGTGCAGGCCATGTTAAAGTGTTCTTTGTCTTTTGCTAAAGCTGTAAGTGGATGTTAGGTGGCTGCAAAGTGTCTTTTATCAGACCTCTCTCCATCGTTTTTCCTCATATTTTGGTCATTAGATCGAACCTCTCCATGAAATATTTATGCATAAGTGACTGATTGAAATCATAGGTCTTCCTTTTCCCTTGTTCGTTCAGTGATCAAGGTTCCAAGTTGAGTGGATCAAAATTCTGGTGTATCACCCCCTTTAGGTAGGATTTCCCCTTTAAGTTTTCCTTCTCCCGTTTCCACGGTAGTCCGCAGCATAGAGTAGAGATCCTAATTGATACATCATACAGGAACCAGCCTTCTCTGGAGGTTCTTCTCACCGTTGAGGCACCCACCCTCATGAGAAGATCCCATTGTTTTAGCGGGATAGAGGACTGGCCATTTCGTGCACGTCTTTGAATCAGGGCGCAGCTCCAAGTTGACAACAAGAAATAAACAGAATTAATTCCAAAGATAAACAGCACAAACAAATAGATGCTGGAGAAATACGTGCATAGAAGCAAAGAATTTCATAAGGAGAAGACTGAGAATTAACAAGGAGTTGCACTACTCACTCATCAAAGTCCTTTCCATGCAAGCAAAGGATGTTTATAGTTGATTGGTCAAAACTTCAGTTTACTAGTTGACAGGTCACACTTCTCTTTGGTTTTCATGCAATCCGAGCCTTTCAAGGACTTCCAGCTCAGCAGTTCAAATGGAGTTCTCAGTCCTAGATTGTAACGTGGATTTACATGCAAGAGTTTGACTTGTCAAACTTGTGTCCATCTCATCCCTTCTACGCCAACTTGGAATTTCGGGCACGTTTCAGTTCTGGAGTTGACTAGCCTTGCACTATGGTTGACTGGTTGACATGTCATGCATGCACGTTTGTTTAGCTTGTTGAAGGCTTTCAACATTCTAGCAGTTCGAGTGGAGTTCTAATTTCAATTTTGGCATTAATTTCATGTAAAAGAAAGTTTTAAAACGTTCTAGCAGCTCAAGAGGAGTCTATATTTAAATATTGGCATAGCATTTTACATGATAAAAGTTTGTCTCAAACTATAGACCACCATCAATTTTCAAACACCAAGGAGCTTTCATGCAAGCATAAGACAAAATGATTTTATTTTTAGGTCTTTAGACAGCTGTAGTTTGACTTGCACTGAAGTGGGAGTTGTCTGCTTCTTCTATTTTCAACGCCAACCTCTTGGTTGTGTATTTTTCTATATAAGTTGGCTTTTCAGCCTTGAATTGTATCCATTTTTAAGCAAGACAAAATTCTGCCAAAGATTGAGTTGTAACCTTTTTTCAGATTAATAGGACTGTTGTTTTCATATTCCAGCTGTTCGTATAGTGTATTTTTGTCATTGATTTGCATAAGTGATAGAGTTTTCTTCCTTGTCAAGTCTTGATTTTTACCTAGTTACTAGCTGGTCAGATTTTGCAGGTCATGTTCTATGTTTAATGTCTTTTGGTTGAGTTTACAGTAGATGCAAGTGGCTAATTAGTGCCTTGAATCAGGTCTATTTCATCATTTCTCTCAAACTTTGATCACAAGATAAAACATTTTCATGAAATACTTATGCATATTGATCAATTGGAGTTGAAAGTTTAGCCTTTTTCTTGTCTAAATCAGTGTTTTTAGGAGCTCTAATTGAGTGGATCAACCAATCATTCAGGCGTATCACCATCATTAGATAAGATTTTCTTTCAAGTTTTTTTCTCTCTTTTCCAAGGCAGTTTGTAGCATAGAGCAAAGATCCTAATTGATACATCAAAGGGAACTAGCCTTTATAATCTAGAGATTCAATCCACCAATTAGGTCACCCACAGCCTAAGATTGTTTCCATGTTTCAACAGACTATGAAGCCCTAAAACTACTTTCATAGGGGTGCAAGTCTGATTGACAACAATTTTTGGCATGTCTGATGGGACCAACAAAAAAATCTTTTGCAGATCTGAAGAAGTTCTAAACTAAAGAGAAGCATTTGCAGTAGAAAAAAAAAACTATCTTCATCACAAGCTAAAGATTCTTCAAGTTGCAGAGTTCATAGCATCATTCAGGGAGCTCTTTCATGCCAAAGGTTACCACAAGGTTAGCAAGCAAAGATATTTCTTTTGAATTTATATCTTATAAGAGATCAAGATTTGAGAGGGCAAAACCATATCATCAAAAACAGTATTTGCCTCCTGGTCATCCTATTGTTCTAAGCACTACAATCCTCACTATCCAAATGGCCCTCAAAAATCAAGTGTTTGCTCCATTCAATAGAGGTAGCCCACTGAATTTAGCCCAATTTGATGACATTCCAGTGTCTGCTCTCAAGAGTATCCCATTCTTCTCAGGAGAAAATCGAACAACCACTATTGAGCATATCCAAGATGTGGTTAATCTTTGTTCAGTCCATAATGTTGTTGAGAATAATGTTGCTATTAGATTGCTTGTTGCTTCCTTCAAAGGAAAAGCATTGCAATGGTATAGAAATTTTCCACTAAATTCCATTTCTACTGGGATGAATTGGGTGTAGCATTAGTCAAGCAATTTGAAGACAAATCTGATCACCTATCTTTAGTTGAGCAATTAACTGCCATAGCAAGAGCAACTCATGACTTCATGTCTGATTTTAACTTCAGATTCCAAAAGACATGGATCAGAATACCTGTGTTGATAAGGCCATCCTCTGAATATGTGTTTCTGTACTATTTGAAAGCTCTTAACTCTGACATTAGTGTGATGATACATTCAATGGGTGGTACTACCTTGCCAGGTGCTTATGAGGTTGCAATAAGGGCAAAAAACAGTTTGATACAAGCTGGAAAGCTTTCTCCAAGACCTCAATGCCTATATTTCCAGAAATAGGTTCCATACCAACCCCTCAAATTCCTCAAGTTCCATCCTTAGCTCCTATTCCACCACCTCCAGCTCAAATTGCAGCCCCTACTAGTCAAGCTAGTGAGATAGGAGAGTTGAAAAGTTTGATATAATCCTTTGGGAATGAAATAGTACAACTCAAGAGATAACAATATCAATCAAATAGGCCTTATCAACAACAAAATCAGAACACCTATCAACCCTTCAAAGATCAAAGGCCTCCTTATCAGGGTTTCAGAGAGAATAGATCGCCATATCAAGCACAAGGAGCCATAACTCCAACTAAGACATATGTTGCCTGTGATCATAATGCTCCTTCCACTTTAAAAGCCATTGTCACAACCTAGGATTGTTTCTATGTTTCAACAGACTGTGAAGGCCTGAAACTACCTTCACAGGGGTGCAAGTCTGATTGACAACAGTTTGTGCATGGCAGCCAACTAAGAGCCCTGAAATTGTAGTTGGAAGGTATGAAAATTTCACTTCTGAAAATTCGGAGTTGAGCAATCTATTACAGCGACCCATCATGCATTAAAAAATGGATTTTGGAAGAATCCTGACTCACACCAAAGGAAAATGTTGCTTTGTATAATTCTGATTTTGTGCAATCAGAAAACTCAGTTTTTATGCCACTACTACAGCCAACAAAGAAGCTGGAAATTGTCGATAAGAAGTCTGAAAATTTTGTTTCTAAAATTTCTGAGTGGTGTCATTCATTACAGCCACCCAACATACATAAAAAAAATTGGTTTTGAAGGTATTTTGTTACTCATGACCAGGAGGGATATTATTCATTGTGTTTCCGATTTTGTGCAAACAAAAAATCTGGGTTTTGGCCTCTACTACAGCCTCTTTATTGGGAAGGAATTACTGGTTTTTGTGCACATCTACAGTTGTTATGTGTTTTTGATTTTGTGCAATCAGAAAAATCAGATTTTTTGCTTCTACTATAGCCCCATGATTGATTTAATTGCTTACTTCCAATTGTTCTTGAGTTTGGGAATGACATCTTTGGAGACCACGATTTGCATAAGAAATGGGTAAAATTTGTGAGTATGGAACAATAGTGTACCTTACTTCTCTTTGAACATTCCTTTGATGTTTACATGGTCACATACATAGCAGTCATGAGAAGGGGCAACTTGGGATAAAACATGCTTTGCATATGATGGAGACCATTCATAGTGGATTGCATATGGTGATGAGCTGCTTCAAAGATATGTTGCACCTGATAATTCTTTTGACTACTTTGCACATTTGGGAGTCTTCCTCAAAGCATAGGGAAATGAGTAAGGTCAGTTGTGACTACAACCTTACTAGTATGCATTCATTGAGATTGGTTCGAGTGGACATCTACAAACAGGACAGCAGTTTGACATCTTTCGAAGGCCATGATTGGATTGACATGACGGTAGATTTCATCATACCCAACTCGGTATTGAGTGAGTTGGAAGCATGGGAAGATAGAGAGCCACTAGATGGCTTTTATGTGGAATTTGACACCATGGAGCAACCTCTAAAACATACGTACGAGAAGGTACAAGTTCAGTTTGGAGCTTCTTTTCCACGGAAAGAAGTTACAATTAGAAATTGCATAATAAGGTATGTTGGGACACCTCCATGGAATTGCAATTGCTTTAGGATAAACAATTTTGGGCCGGGAGGATTGTAATGTCCTTATTTTGAGATTAAAATAATATTATTACCAAAATAAAAAGTATTTTTAAATACTTAAAATAAAGTAATAATAATCTAATTTTCATTTAAGTTGGGGTCTTTTTAAGGGTCATGGGCACTTATGCCTAAAGTGAACTAAAGGAGGTTCTTTTAATATTTTAAAAAATTAGAGTTTCACTCTTATTTTGGTCGCCACACTTGGGGCATGGATATAAAAAGAAAGTGAATTGTTCATTCGAAGATTATTCTTATTTGGATATTGAATCTTATGCTCAAGTATGTCAAGCTTGAACAAGTGACTTGAAGACGAAACCCTTCAAGTGCACAAAGGAGTTTGGGGACGAAAACCTCCATTCTTTCACATAGAGCAGCTCTATTCAAGCGTTGTAATTGCACTATAGATTTACATGATTTGCATGCAATTGAATCTACAAAAGTGTTTATAACACCACCTTCTTCAAAGACAAAGTGAATACCTTGGAGAGTTGTTTGCATTGATTTATTGTTATTTAGTTGCGCAATTGAACTCCATTTTGAAGTTTGAAGGAACTGTTAGAAACTGGATTTGCACCCTTGTGAGAGAGTTCTTCAAGTTCTCTCAATTCCAGCTATAAGCATAGGAACAACCTCAGGATGCCAGTGTCCTATGATGAGGTTGAACCACTAGACTTTTTTATGATGTTAGTTCTTCAGGTGCTTCACTTCAGCTCTTTGGGTTTCTACGCTAACTTCTACTAATGGCCAAGGAAAAGGGGAGAGAGATTACTTGAAAAGAAAACTAAGTTAAGGGAGGTGATGCACCGAAAGTAAGTGATCCACCTGGCTTGGGAAAGACACTAATTCAGCATAAGAAAAGTTGGCTTACACAACCTCCTAATCAACGAACTTGCATAAGTATTTCTTAAGCTAGGCTTACTGAACCACACATGAGGCAAAGAAGAATTTCAAAATTCACACCAAGCATCCATTAATGGCCGAAAAGCACGAGTTCAAACCTACAATTAACTGAAAGTACTTGAAAACAAGAAAGAAAGGAGGGCAACAAGGTTGGAAGGATGTTTCTTCACAATGCTATTAGTGCACAAGCTAACTCAACGCAATTTTCAGACAAAGAGATAGGTAAAAACAATCTTTATTGCTTCAAAGGTCCATTACACAGCGATTTTCGCAGAGTGATTTTATCACTAGTTTGGAGATACATTTCTACGCTCAAAGGCCTCTATTTATAAAGAAAAAGGGGAAGAGAGAATGGGAAGAAAGAAAAGTCGTAGATGGTTGGAACCTCCTGTTGTCCTTCCTTGATGTTCATAAATGCGTCGTTCCAGATCGCCGCCCAATACTCTCAAGCCCCTCTCGTCTTTAAGACTTTCTTTGGTGCGTCTGAAAAGTCATGTTGTGAACAGCTGAAATGTTTCTTCTTAGCGTGACTCGTTTAAGCGTCGAATGGTGATCGCGGGCAATGAACCATGGCGGATGGGAACCTTCATAGCTTCCAGCTACTAGCCGCTCAGACTCTTCCGTGTTTATTGAACATCTTTGTGCCACTTGTCCTTTACTGATTGGCCCTTTATGCTCCAATTACGCCACATGGCAGCCTTCCATTTGTTGCATCATGATTCTAGCATTGTCAGACCAAGCTTAAGTTGAGCCCTTGGAGAATCCTGACTTACTCTATGTAGAGTAATTCGGGTTCTTTGGCCTCTCCAACTTCGGACTTTCCCAGATCCTTCGCTTAAAAAGCCTTTTAAGTAGAGTACTTTGAGAAACCCAATTTGCACTATGCAGAGTAATTCAGGTTCTCTAAGCCTACTTACTTCGGGCTTGTCCATCTTAAAGTCTTCTCACTTTGTTGTTTTCCAAGCCTTAAGACTTCGGGCTTTTCAAACCCGATTACTTCCAATGGCTAGTCGCTTATCTTGATTTTGACGTCCATTGGCCCGTCATTTCCTTCGGACACTTGATCTCGGGCTTCTCTCTCGGCTTATTTCTTTCGGCCAAAATCTCTCGAAGGAATTTCTTCAGACAATTTGTCCGAAAGAATTCCTTCGGACTTTTTGTTCGCATCTGTATTTATAAACTACCCTTCAGTCTTTTCATAATGGACTTTCCCGAAGGGTAAGAGACCCTTCGGGCTTTCTGCATGTCCCCTCGGATTCTCGAAAATGATCCTCCCAAAGGGAAAGATACCTTTCGAGAATTTTGAAATGGTCCTCCCGAAGGGTAACATACCCTTCGGAAAAATTGCAACTGTCCACTTGGAGAAAAAAAAGCCCTTCGAAAAAGTTGAAGTGTACCTTTTGCCCTAAAAAGACCCTTCGGCATTTTGAAAATGCCCTTCGGATTTTGTTGAAAAAGACTCATCTCTTGAAGAACCCGAGAAGTATTGCTTTTCAAGACCAAATCGGGTTTGTTGAGCACCTTTACTCATTTCGGGCTTCTAACTGCTCACAACTTATGAAGTAATCAAGTAGTGCTCCCTGGAGAACCCGAAATACATTGTTTATGAGTAATTCGGGTTTGTAAACCCAAATTACTTTTACTTATGAAACATTTAAAATTTAAGCACTGTTGGAAACTCGATTTGCACTGTGCTTTCAAAAAATTTCTCCCAAAGGCTTACCATTTTCTTCCCTGAAAGCTCCCTTTCCATACTTAGGTAAACTTTGACATGTGGGCCAAAAAATGGCCAACAAGAACCTAGGGCTGTAACTAGGGTTTTTGAAACTTCGGGACAACTTTTGGGGGACTTCCTATGGAGGAAAAATTTTGATTCTAATTTTGTTTGATAGCTACTAATTTTGTGATCATTTTGAACTAACTTTTGCATTGGAATTCCAAGTATTCCAAAATATACAAATTTTTTAAGTTTCAGCAAATTAAGGCAAATAATAAATTATTAAAGGCTAAAAATAAGAGAATTAATTTACAAAATTATTTGCATAATTTTTCCTAATAAAGCGATTCACTTGGGTAGGTTGTTGGAGTGTTTTTGAGCTCTAGTTTTGAAGGAAATAATTAAGTTTATATTCCGAAAATTATTTGAATATCTTTCCAAGTGGGGCGAAGTGATTTGGGAAACTTTGAGACCGTATTGAGGATAAAACAAAGGTTTGAGTTTCAGATTTATTTCTCCAAATTTTTCTAAGTATGGTGACTTGTTTGGAAGGGCTAAATTAATTATTGGCAGCCCTAATTTGTTCCTTGGAATCCCTAAGAAATTGCAAGGAGTTTTGGCATATTTTTCATGAATTTGTGCAAAGATTTCAAGGCTGATTGGAAGAGAAAAAGCAGCTGTAACAAGATCTTAAAAATCAGAATTTTTGCAAGGAATTTGCAGCCATATCATCATTCCATCTTGTCACAAAAAAAGATATTTTATTGTGATTGCAAATTCAATAATTATTGAAGTTATTGTGGAGTGTTATTGCTTGGAAATTTCGATAACTATTGCTACTAAGGTTTACTAGTTTTTAGGACAGCATTCAAATTGTTTTCAGTTTTGCATAAGGGTTTGTTGGAAAACCCCAATTTGTCCTAATTGTCCCATTTGGGAACATTACAGAAAGAAAACTTTAAAACATTGACGTCCAATTAATTTTCAATTCTTGAAGCTTTCTGACATTTTATTTCAATTGTTATCGCTTTGCACCCTGTTGTAAGCATGCTGAGAATTTGATCATGTGTCACATTGTTTTGTTATAACACAGAAATAATGATGTATTTTTGTTGATATAATGGTGCAATCTTGGTGATTTGGCAAACTCTTGTTAAAACCTACTAAAAATTGAATTGAGAGGCTACTCTATGCTTTTGTCTCATCTAAGCATTTTTTGGTGGTACCGGAATTGGAGCTATTTTATATTGTTTTAGCAGATTTGTTTAGTCTGTTTTTGCATTATAGGTTCTACTCTCTCAGCCAACAGCATCATATCATCATGCATCAAAACTCAAAACCAAAAAAAAGCTGGTCACATACCCAAGTGCTGGAGATATTTCCAGCCTTCTTTTATGCAATTTTGCAATAAATTCAATTTTATGAGACAAGAACTTGACAGGTTACAAGGTCAACTAGATGTCAAGCCAACAATCAGTGTTCAAAATATTTTGCAAAAACAAAATACAAGCATGCCAATTCCTAACCATGTTGTTGTCAACCAAAAATATATTTCTAAGATTACTGTCACTCATGCTACTAAGAAAACTAAAGACAAGCTTGTTTCCAAACCACTGCAAGAGTCTAAGCCGATTGTGAATCATACACCTGTTCAAATTTTAATTGTGGAATCTTCACATGTGCGAGTATGGGTGACATTCCCAGTCAATAAGTATTGTGTCAGTCAAGGGTATACTGGTCCTATTGGTTTTCATTTTCCAGATCATTCCAGACCTATTAACTTTGTTTTTGGGGGTAATCTATGTGATAGTCGAATTGATGATCCTCTTGTTTATGATTCACCATCTACTCCTAGAGGTCATCATACTTGTTCTCATTGTAGACATCGAGGTCATACCTCTTGTGGTTGTTTTGACCTACATCCTTGTATACCATGTGGCTAAAACAATAATTATTTCAAGCATTGTTATATGCAAGATCGGCCTATTAAATCCATGCGGCCAATATATTTTGGCTTGATTGATCACTTTTAATAATGATATGAGACTTAAATGTTGTCTAGGTATTATAAGAGAGTTCGGTCCATTTTGATGATGATGACGATGATGATGGTTTGTCTAGTGATGATGATGGTGTTGATGTTGATGTTGGTCTTTCTTCCGATGCTGTTGATGAGCTCAGTCTTGTAGAACTTGTTGATCTTGATCATATTGGTCCAGATATTGTTGCTTCTTCTAGATTTGATGATAATGTTGATATGCGTGATATGTCTCATGCAATATTTGATGAGAGAGCAATTTGATGTTGATGTTGGTCTTTCTTCAGATGCTGTTGATGAGCTCAGTCTTGTAGAACTTGTTGATCTTGATCATATTGGTCCAGATATTGTTGCTTCTTCTAGATTTGATGATAATGTTGATATTTGTGATATGTCTCATGCAATATTTGATGAGAGAGCAATTTGCTGAACAAATTGTACAGTTGGACCAAATCCACACATATTGTGATGACATGTTGAATTGTAGTGCATACAATTGATTGTGTATCTACATATTTCAATTTTTTTAAGGCCTTGCTATGACAGATTGGAGTTGATAAATTTTCATCACATGCAGGAGAACATTGTGCCACATTGATATGTTTTGGTTTGAGATGTGTTTCTCATTTGAGCAATATGTGCAGTATAGTGTGATATCTATCATGTAAACCTTGTTTTCTAATTTGAGGCTATGGAGATTGGATTGATTGTGTATCTACATATTTCAATTTTTTTAAGGCCTTGCTATGACAGATTGGAGTTGATAAATTTTCATCACATGCAGGAGATCATTGTGCCACATTGATATGTTTTGGTTCGAGATGTGTTTCTCATTTGAGCAATATGTGCGGTATAGTGTGATACCTATCATGTAAGCCTTGTTTTCTAATTTGAGGCTATGGAGATTGGAGTTTTGTCTCTTTTGTTGATTTGGTAGGACAGATTAGGAGGCCCACATTTGTGCACCTGAACTGTAAGTTGAAAAATTGAAAGGGTGAATTACAAATTCTTCCCATTAATTTGAAAACATGAAAGGGCAACTTAATGGAGACTCATGTTGAAGTCCCAAAAGGGCATCATTGAGTTGTGTAATTTTCTATACTTTTAGTTGTTGATTTAGACTACTTCCCTTTCTGGGGGTGGGGTGAGGAGAGAAGGTGGGGTTATATACAATAGTTCCCCACTCTCATCTGTCAATGGGGTACAAGTGGAGTCAGATTTAGAATTTCAGATTGTTGATTGTTAAATGATTTGATGGATGAGTGCTTGTAGATTTGACTCACAATTGTTGATGCTTGGTTGAGTCATCAGAGTTTAATTGTGTATGGGCTTGTAGATATTCCAGATGATGTAGCTATACATATCTTGGCACATTGCCTATTGTGTTCAACAAATTACAGATTTGTGAGGAGTTGTCCCAGATGTGTTCCCTGGCCACTACTCATATTGGTTCACAATTATTGCCTGACAGAGATTGAGGTGGTCAAGAAATATAGTGCATTATATATTTTAAACACGAGCTCAGTTTGAGTTGTTGATGTAGCACTTGTATTTCAGACTCTCACTCACCCTTCCAGGGGGCTCTATACAGGCGGTGGTTCCACACTCATCTAACAGGGGGAACATGAGGATTCAGATTTTGAGGTGAAATGTTTCAGATTTTGTGTTTGTGAATCGAGTTGTGGACCTAATCTTGAAACAGTTTGTGGACATGTTTGCATTTGATAGATTGGACTAGTGTATGCTGACTACATCAACATTTTGTAATTGAACACTTCAGATTGGATGTTGATCAATGGATACAGTATGTGGTGATATTCCAAACATGTGCACCTAGATATATCCTAGATTGTCAGTTCTAGATAAGATTTTCAATGTATTTCCAGTTTGGTGTTTTTAGATGTTTTGATTGTGAGATACCTTGACAGGTCCCAAATAATCAATATTTAAGATTTTAACAGTGCTTTAGATTTGAAGCTAGCACATCATGGTTCATGTTGGATTGACTTAAATTTGAGCATATTGTGCATTGTTGAGCACTTGAGTGGATACACAATTGGTGAAGATCAAAGTTGTGATTTGGATAGTTGTTCTCAACATGTTAGTCAACATTTGTAGATTGTGTGATCTACTTGGAGATTTTGTGGATATAGGTGATGACCGGATGGTGTTTTATACACATTTGTTGTGGATATTTCATATGTTAAATATAACTAGAAATATCTTAGTATTTCATAGTTTTCTGCACAGTATTTGGGTTGTCCCAGTTGATGGCATTTGGAGACAACTCTTCTTTTCAGGATTGGATATTTCAAAGTTGAGTTTATGAATTGAGATTGTAACTAAGGAGACAGCAGTTACACATTGATTGAGAAATGATAGCTGGCATGGTTTTTTCTACTGCATATTGTTTTTTGTGTCAACACGATTTGCCAAGGATAGGAGTGATTGCCCCTAGAGACCATTAAAAGAATGGTGCTTCATTACATAACATTAGGAGAATGGTCCTTCATTGGCTTGACATTATGAGAATTCAAGCATTTAAGAGTGCTCTTGAAGCACATAGCAGTAGTTGACCACGCATGGCTTTGGATACTCATGGCAGGGACAACACGAGATATCTCAAATTGGTTATATTTGAAGACTCGTAGTAGGATATAGCATGAGCTTCTTATAAAGGTAAATTTGGCATATACAATTCACCTTTAAAGTGAACATTTTGGGATCGCTGGACACACGAGAGGACAATGTAGTACCGACATACTATGAGGATTCTTGTTGACCCTAGAAAAATACTAAGTTTTGGGTGAGACAGAGGGCCAAACAAATATGCCACATAAAGGGAGATGCGTGAGATCTACCAACTTGGCCATGCATCTAGAATAAAGAATTTTGCGTGGTGCCTACAGAATATTTAGAGCATCGTATATAAGAGAAGAATGTGTAGATCAACGGTCCACAACGATACAGATGTTACCATCTGCAAGAGATTATCAGATGGCATAGGATCGATGAATGAAGAAGAATTGTTGAGAGCACTATGGGGAAGCTTTTGCAGAATCTGGAGTGCGTGCAAGCTCAGCACCAATCAAGCAACCTCCAAGGTATCCACAGGGTATCTAAGTATATTCCACTGCCAATTGCCAAGGTCAATGGGTTCCTAGAATCCTATAGATACACCCCCTTGGGCTCACTTTGAGACATCTAGATATGGAGATCAATAGAAAGAGAAGATTTGGAGTTGGATGGAGTCTAGGAGCAAGCTTCGGTGATACTACGGGTTCTTGTTACATGTATTGGCTCAAAATCCATACCCTTTATATTTTACTATATTCTTCTACACATGACTACACATTGTAATGCTTGAACCTTTTAATGAACATAAAGGAAGAAATCTTGTCAAGGTCATTAATATTTGTGTAGTTATAGACTTGGTGTAATTTGTGTATGAACTCATAGTTTGTGTGGGCAAATGTTGTGTAAGATGTGTAAAGGTTGAATACTATTAGATTTGTTTATACTTTGCAATCTTTAGGGGCCTAGATAGGTAATTGGACTTATGTTTCTGCACGCATGTATTTGATTGCTTCACGCAATCACATAACAAGTTCTCAGTGCGCTTCAGGTGACACCTCCATGCTTGCATGGTTGATTATGTCAACATGACTGTGAATGTGCATGCATTCATTATTCTACTATTATCTCTCTTTCAAGTGTTTCCCCAAGGGAAAGTTAAGTGCATGGCTTTGAGATCCTACACCACTTAGACCTTTGTAGTGTTAGGGTTTAGGCGAGAAAATAATGGCAACACTTTGATTTCGTTGTCAGGATCCTGTTTGCATTGTTTGGAGAGATTGGATGTGTGTCATTTTAGAACTAGGATGACTGTAGTGGATATGGAAGTCTAGATGAATTTTGAGAAAATTTTGGTTGAAACCCTAAGTATAGCTAGCTAAATTTTTGGTTGCACAAGGGCTAGATATGGTGGAACGGAGATGGGACCGGATCTATGTGTAGAAGGTTGAAAAACTGAAGGCTTTTGGAAGGAGGAAAAGTTGTGCAAAGCGTTGTTGTCATGGACTCTATTGGGAGGAGGCTTTGCCATATTTGTGTTGCTGAAACCCTTGCGAGAAGGTGAGGTAAATGTTAGACTTGTGTGGTATTGATCCATGTTTTGAGATAAGCAATGAAGAATCCTTTTGCAAAAGTCAAAATTATGATAGGTTTTGAAGAAGAGTCAGCACAAAGTCCATATTAGTCTTGATCTGAGTACACCTACCAATGCTTGTGCATGCCCTTCGTTTGGAAAGAAATTTTGTGAAGTGACAAATTTGGGTGAGAAAGTAAGTGTTGAGACAGGGGAAGTGGTGGGATCACAGAGGAGAAGAGTTGCTACGCAGAATTCAGTTGGAAAGTTTCATTGTATGGTTACAATGAGTCTCGATCGAGTACCAAACACTAAGATTTTTGTGGGAGCAAGCCCTACAATGACGAAAGGATCTAGTGCACAGATTGCAAAGACTAGGGTGAACGTACAAGCACAAAGCCCTCAAGCATGCATGAACATGTCTACTATGATACAACTAGGTTAACTGAATATCATGGAATTTTAGACACCTTGGAGCATCTATATAAGCGTGAGATTGCTTGGTGTGCAAAGGGGATTACTTCTCAGAAAAGGAAGTCTAGTCCCTTTGCGACAAACACTGTTTGATCAGGCACACACTTAGTACCGCAAATATGACCCTAATCAAAGAGTTGTTGACTTTGACAAGTTGAAGGCCGCAATTCTCAAAGAAATCCATATACTAGAATTTGAATAGCAGTCATTCTACTTCGAAGGAAATCAAGCAAGAGGTTGCTGAGTGTAAGAGCTTATGAAGCAAGGTTTAAAACCTTGTGGTTGAAATATATCATATAATATTCATCATGTCCAACACACAGTGGTTCATGGGAGGTTTATTACCTCCCTTCAAGAGGCAACTAGGGATGAAGGCTCTTACTGAGCCACATGAGGCTTTGGATGTTGCTCTATGTACGGACACTGCAAGCACTTTTGATTCCAGTATAAGTCCTTTCTTGGAAACACAATGACGTCCACTCAATGAGAGGAATTGACTTCTGCAAAGGCACCATTGAGCCCACATGCAAGTAAGTGATGGAAAATTTGCGAAGTCACGAGGCACACACGAGAGGAATGTGTGCAAAGAAGAGTCACAACAACATGACTATGTTGTGATGTTTGCATCAAGGAACATGAGACCAGAGATTGTCTAGTAATTCAATGGGCAAAAAGGGCAAAATCGGTCGTGTGGTTCAAGGTATGTGAATATGATACACATGACAATTAACTATAGGAAAATTAAGGAGATGCGCTAGCTGTGTAATCAAGAGATTCGGAGTTCTCTTGCATACCCTTCACAAGGTCGAGGGTATGGAGGAAAGGTCTTATGGCTGCAGAGGTGGAGGCATAAATAGGAATCTCTACCATGGTTTGTGCTACAAGTGCAAGGCATTGGATCATTATCAAAGATATTGTCTAAAGTTTCCTACTTGTGTGCACTGCAGGGAAGGACACAAGATTGAAGATTGTCTTGACTTGCAAAAAAAGATCAAGTGAAAAGGCCCAGAAGGCCACAATGATTAAGAAGGTCCGAAAAGGTAAGGAATGGAGACCTTATGGAACTGGAAGAAACGCAGGGGTAGAAGTGCAAGTGAAGATCACTACAAGAAGTGGATATACCATGCAACCAAGGGAAAGTGCAACGCAGAAGAATGATGACATGGGATATAAGGACGAACTAGTGCATGCATAAGAGGCAATAAGGGCCTTGCAATGGGAATTACAAACTACGCAAGAGTTGGAGGCCAAGGCTCACAAACAACAGAGGAAAGGACCAAGCTCATTGGAGATCACGAAGCTTACATAATTGTTCTCACTGATGAAGTAGGAAGGAGTGATCACTTTGTTGAAGACTTGGCTTCAACAAAGTGTGGGGACCGTGCACGAACCAAACTAGGAGTGCATGAAGTGCATGAAAGAATTTCACATAGGGCATCAGTCCAATTATGATAGGGAGTTATTGATGCAAAATTCAACGGATGGAAGATGAAAAAATATCTTCATAGACATTAGCGCAGAGGTTAATCTACTTACGAAGGATGTGTGGAAGAGAATGGGAAGCCCAAAGTTGTAGCGTTCGACGAGTTTTCTATTTGTGACGAACAAAAAAAAAAGCCAAGCCCATTGGAGTTTTGAAGGATACATAATTTGACATCATGGGATGAAGTTCTCTGTTGAGTTTGAAGTGATAGAACCTGAAGAGGCAAATGTGTACCCTACGTTGATTGGTCAACCATAGTGTTATGACAAAAATGCAGATATGAAGTTCAAACAAAGAATCATGAATTTTGAGAAGAATAGGAAGCCAAAGATTCTCCCCTTGAATGCTACAAAAAGCTCACAATATGTAGAGGATGTAGATACAAACAAAGACAACTAATATCTATAACATTACAGTGCAAGGGGAAGACAACAATGACCTACTGGGAGAGTAGGTTGGGAGAGCGATTCAGAAGCATCTGACACCTCTGACATTGCATGTGAGCGATGGCTCCAAGAGGAATATGAAGTGACTGGCCAAAAGTGCATAGGAGTAAAGAAGTGGCACAAGAAGGTTCAAAAGCATAACTACGTGGAGTAGCATGTGGAGGCACAAGAAGGGTTCCGAAAGCCAGTGCGTAGGGTCACACAAAAGTGGGTTCCTAAAGTAACACAACAGGTAAGGATGGTAAAAAGGATTAGCAAAGGAAAGATAAATAAACTACCATGGTTTGATGGGAACATGTGTGAAAACTTATGTGAATGACTTGGAGGACTGCGTACTAAAAGTAGTAGATAGAATTTATGCCTTCGTCCATACCATGAAGGAGGGTTGTGCATAGATTAAAGTTGCAAGAGTGGCACTAAATAAAGCAAGCAATGTGTATAAGGTTTGAGCAAAGCAACAAGAAGAAAGGACTTCTAGTCTATACAAGAGATTCAGATCATGTGGAGTATTTGAAGGCTTGTGAGGAAAAAAGAGCTTAGTAAATTTTTGCTTCATATTTGGTTATAGATACATGCATTGTATGGGACTTGAAATTGTGAGCCCACGCATGATATTTGAGGAGATACTACGTGAGACTTGGAATTGGGATGGAATGAAAGAGGACTTTGTGTGGACATTCAATTTTGATACAAGCATGTCTGAATTCACTCAACTATTAGGGGTCATGAGAGCAGCTATTTTCACTCAGGGTGCTCAATTGGAAGACTACATTAGGAAGCTTCACAATGATGAAAGTTACTCGGTAGACAAGCTTTTTGAGGAAGAATGCGACAATATGTAGAGTAACCCTGCACATGACATTGAGTTGAAAGAAGTTTACAGGGCTGAGGAAAGCAAAGTCTTCAATGATGAAGTGGATACCCTGAACATGGAGACTATTGAAGGAGAGAGGATAGTTGAAAGTATTAAGGGTGATGAAACCAAGTATTATAATCAGCCACTACGGAGAAAAGAAGTAAACATTGTAACTGAAGAAGACCCATGCATGGCAAGCATTGGGGATTACTAGTCAAATGCGGAGTTTACACACATAGTAGAGCTAATCAATCAATTTAATGACCTATTTCCAAAGAATTATCATGAATTGAAGGGGTTACACCCTTCTTTGGGAAAAATGCACATTAAATTGTGGGAACGCGCAAGACCAATAAAGAAGCAACCATACAGGATGAATCCCAATTTGCGGGAAAATATCATAGGAGATTGATAAAATGTTGGACGCAAGAGTAATATCCTGTAATGTCCCCATTTTTGCGAGCATCAGAGTTCGGTGGATTTAGCCTATTCTTAGCCCTCGTAGGTTAATATGCATGGTTAGAGGGTCTCTTGATGGAGCTTGGCTCAGCTTCAGTTTGTCAGTACTTGATCAGTTGGCTTTCGTTCAGGCTCATTCGGACACTTCTAGCCTGAGTTGCTATTTTTAGCAGTATTCAGCACTCAGCGTGGGACCCCTGCTATTTTTGGCAGTATGGATTGATAGCGTTCAGAATCACTTCCTCAGTCGACAGCTTCAGACGGCTCGTGCATCGAATGAATGATGAGAGAGATATTAAAGTTTAAGTGACTTAAGTGATTTATTTAATATTTTAATATTATTATAAAGTTATAAAGTAACTTTATAATAATAAAGTCACTTTAACATAATAAAGTGCGTTAAGTGAATAATTTAATGTGGGAATAAATCTTTTATCCCACATTGGCCAGGAAGGTGATTCAGCTCTCTTAAGAAAAGAATAAAAGGAAAGGCAAAAGCTCATTCTCGGCATCCAGTTGAATGAATAATATTTTGATTGATTCATCTTGTGGAGCCTAGGGTTTCTGCAGAATAGCCATTGGAGACGAAAACCTCCATTGGAAGCATAACTGAGGGTGTGAAATAACATCTAAAGGGTTGCACTTTGAGGAGGAAGCATTCAGCTTCTTCATTTGGGCATCATCGACAAGCTTTGGTCAAGGGTTTACATTGCATAATCTGAAGACTTTCATGGCAGCTATGGCAATGAATTCTAATCTTTCATTCTAGGTGTTTGTTGAAGCAACAAGAACATCCAATTGAAGCGCCCTAGCTGGGAGAACATTCTCAAGACAATGGAGGTCTATTTTGGTGAGTATGCATATATTTAGGGCTGACTGTAATTTTGTTTCAGTCCCATTGGAATGGTTCGATTTCAATATTTAAGGAAGTGTTTGCAAGTGATAGTGTTACCAAAGGGATTCCCCTTCCTTGGGGAAGTTTTTGTGACTAGTTTGGAGACCTTTGGAAGGTCATTACAGCTGTCAATAAGGAGGAATATATGACTGTAATTTTTGAGGACAGCCACACTTCCAATTTCGTTTTGGTCACCTAAGAGGGTTCTCAACATCAAGCATAGTGCCATTTGGAGTGCCCAAGTCCAAGGAACGTTTTGTTTATGACAAAGAATCCAAAGGTTGTGGAGATTATTTCAGATTTGAAGGTTTATCCATGGCAGGTCTGCAACTTTGAAGTGGGGCGATTTTGCATTAAAGGAGTCCAAAAAAATATCAAATATCATCCAAAAGGGGCGCCCAACATTTCCTAACACTTTGGCATTGACATATATTCATTTGGAGGTGGAATTTGGAAGATATGCAAGTCTGATCTGAAGTATACCAGTCTGAAGACAACTCAGAAATTCATATCATTTGAAGGCGTCTCCAATCAGGGTCATTTTGAAATTGTTAGCATTGAGTCTTGGCCATATTTCATGAGCATTGTATTAGAAATTTCATTGCAATTAAGGAGATAATAATTGCTGGTGTCATTTGAGAATTTCGATATCATTTATTATCAGCTAGTTAGTTTGCATACCAACTGTTTGTAAAAATGTCAGTTCGCTGTAGGTGTTCATTTCTCAGGGTTAGATCATATATATGCATGGAATATTGCCAAAATTAGTTGCACATTCGTGCTAAGTCATTGTTTAGACAATCTAGATTCTTCTTGCAAGCATTCTTATTGATGTTAAGTAAAGGAAAGAGCCATTAAAGCAAACTAAAATGTTATATCAGTCATATGACACTTGTATGTGAAGTGTTTGATAAAATTTCCAAGACCAAAAATCAAAAGTTTTCAACCAGATTTGAGCAGGGTCATTACATATCCCCTATCGAGGAATCAAATTGGATAAGCCCAATGGTAATCAACATAGAGATGGATGGCAAGATAAGCTTTTGTGTGGATTATAGGATATTGAATGATGCCTGCGTGCAAGACCCTTTACCAGCTCCATTTATAGAGAAAGTGTTTGAGGGAGTTACAGGGTGTGAAGTATACACATTTGTCGATGGGTTTTCTAGATACCATCGGGTGAAGATCATTGAGGAAGATAAAGCAAAAACCATTTTGCAGCTAAATGGGGCTCTTCCGCCTATAATTTGATGTCGTTTGGATTTAAGAACACACTAGTTGCGTTCTCACGCATCATGGTGGAGGCATTTAAAGATTTCATGCACAAGTTTTTACAAGTATATTTGGATGACTGGACAATGAAGGGATTAGTCAAAGACCATTATGAGAATTTGCGTCTGATATTTGAACAATGTAGGCAACTTCAGATTTCTCTAAACTTGAAGAAGTGCACCTTCACAGTACCATTAATAACTATGTTGGGGCATGTAATTTTCAAGGTGGGGATGTTGGTGGATACCATAAAGATTGTAGTTATTTTGTAGTTACAAGCTCCGTGTATGCAAAAGGATGTATGGGCATTGTGGGGCATTGCAAGTACTATCGTAAGTTCATAAGGAACTATGCACAGATCGCTAGACCAATGGAAGAGTTGTCAAGGAAAGATGGACCATTGCATTAGGGTGACTCACAGCAAGACGCATTTGAGAAGCTAAAAGAGAAGCTGACTAGTGCACCGATTTTACAATTTCCAAATTGGAAGAAGCCTTTCCATGTACATGTGGATGCTTATGGTACTTCAATATGGGCATTAATCGCGCAACCAAGGGAAGGACAAATTGACCACCAAATTTATTTTGTGAGTAGGAAGTTGTCCAGTGTAGAGAGATATTACACCATAACAAAGACGGAAGCATTAGCCATGGTCTATGCATTAAAAAAATTCCGCCAATATTTTCTTGCGACCACATTTGTTTTTTTTACAAACCATGAGGCTTTAAAGTACTTAGTGAAGAAGCCAATGTTACACGGGAGAGTGTGCAGGTGGATAGTACTGTTCCAAGAGTTTTAGTTTTCAGTAGTGGTTAACTTTGGAAGGTTGAATACAAAACCTGATCATTTACCTCATAAAAACACTAGTGAGGAAGCAAAGCCAATAGAGGATGACCTACAAGACACACGGTTGTACCGAATTTAGCATGTACTAGACGAATTAGAAGAGATAGATGCATTTTTTACTTTGGGAATGGCACCAGGGTGATGGCCTTGTAAAGAGAAGAAGCAACTTGCAGTAAAGGTCACGTTGTATCAGTTGATTGGATGTGAATTGTATAAGATGGGCTGACTTGATGTTTTTTAGAGGAGCATTTGACTCCATGAGCAACCTAAGGTTTTGCGGGTGTCTCACAAAGGGATTGCTAGTGGACACTACATAGGAGAAGCCACAAGAAGGAAAACCCTGTTACCAGGATATTGGTGACCTACAATTTTCAATGATACGAAAGAGTAAGCGTAGATGTGAGACATCTGCACAAGGGTCATAAAACGCAACAAGAGAGATGAGATGCCACTCATCCTGATTATTGCACAACCACCTTTCCAAAAATGGGCTACAGATTTTGTGGTGCCAATTAAACCACCCACATAGAGAACAAGTGTGCAGTACATTATTATCACAACCGATTACTTAACACCTTCGGCAAAAGTAGCACCAACTAGGGATTGCACAACAAAAACTATTGCAAGCTTCATATGGGAAAACATCATTTCAAGATTTGGATGCCCATTGAATTCAACAAGTGATTGAGGAACACATTTCCTTGTATAGACCTCCTGGCCATTTTGGCCCACATACCCAGCTTCTGCTTAGTTTAAATAGATGATCAAAGTTCTAGATGGAATAGGTTTGCATATGCCTCTGGAGTTCATTTGGGCCCTCAAGGATCAAGCGGCAGTTTCAAGAAAAAGTACTACGGGCTTTAAAAAAGCTTATTTGATACTTACGAAATTTTCCGTCTTTATTTGGCTAAGTGTTGGGGAACTTTTCGGGAAAATTGTCCAAGGCAAAGCCCGCAGACTTAATTCTTTCGGACATTTTGTCTGTGCGAAAAGTTAAGTACTAATTCTTTCGGGGAAATTATTCCGCAACAATTTCCCCGAAGACCAAATTCTTTCGGGAAAAGTGGCCGCAGCAAAGTTCCCAAAGTCGTTTCCATCAGACAAATTGTTCGAGACAAAGTTTCCGCAAACAAAATTCTTTCGGGAGAAAAGCCTGCAACAATGTTCCCGAGGACAAAATCCAAAGACAAAAGGTCTGCGGGAAAAGGTCCAAAACACAAAGTCCGAAAGAATTGTTTGTTGTGGGGAAAATGCATGGGAAGCAGATGGAGACGTTCGCGCAAGTGTCAAATTCAGGCCACATCAAGTAACTGTCGAAATTCAAATATGCAGTGACAGACGCACTAACGTCATTGACGTTCGCACAAACATCAAAGTAAAGCTCAGCAGTCATCCATTAGGGTCCAAAGATTGACGGTCGCGCAAATGTCATTGACGTTCCCGTGGACGTCAATTGACAGGTGCGCAGACATCAAATTTAAGTCACGGCAAATGACTGTTGGTTTTCAAATATCTCAATGACGGTCGCGCGGACGTCAAATATGTTCGCATAGACGTCAAATACAGGCACGCAGATGTCAATTTTAAGCCCTGTGGAATAGTCATTTGGATTCAAAAAGCAGGATCAACGATCAATGTTCAATCGTACAAAAGATCCAACGACGCATGGTGACTGACAGGTTAATGGGCCCAAGCAGATCAATGGCTCGCGTTCAATCGTGGATTCAGGTCTAACAACACGCGAGCAAGTCAAAGTCAGCGAATCCTGAGTGCAAATGCGAGGCTGCCAAGTGGCACTAGCTAGGATAGAGTTGATAAGTCAAGGACAGATCCAAGGGCTCACGTTAACTCGTACCATGGAGATCGAACAGTGCGAGCAAAGGTCAATGAGTCAATGATCCGAGTCATGGTCGACAGCCAAATAAACAAAGGCAAGCCCAAGACACTTTCGACGGAGGTCGAAGGGACAGTTTTCGACCAAGGCGAGCAAGTATGAATGGAGTCGAGCTTGAGCACGATCTAGATTGGACCAAGAGCAGATATTTTGGGATCGAACAGCGCCATTAAGACTCTGCAGGGACATAATAGGTCTATTTGGACCTATTTGGATCAGGAAAGGGGCTATGCAGTCTATAGGTTTGCATCGACGTAAAGACTATAGGAAAACCACTAATCTTAGATTGATTTTCTGTCTATAGAATGGACCTATGATCCAGATATGAAAATAGAGCAGGTATGTGATTAATGCAAAGGGTCTCATCTATCGACGTGGATCCATCATCGACAAAGCAGGTACTAACTGCCATTCATGGCATGGCACTGTCAATTTCAAGATTCGAGAATTTGATCTCCATGGGCAAGTCAAGTGGGCTTAGAGTCCCAAGGTGGTGAACTGGTAGTTGGAGGAGCAATTAAGGGCATTGATTCTGTTCAAACAGACTTTGTCATCATGCATAACAAACCCTTGTCTTCTAGTGGGATCTCTCAGGCAATGAGAAGGAGCTTGAGGACTATTGGGACAAGTTAACTTGTTGATAAGGATTGACCCTGATTGAAAGAAGGCAGGTGTAAAGAAAACAATCAATGAACTGCCACTTCATTTCTTGATGACTAGGACCCTTTCTCCACTCTCCTACGCATGTTCCCATCTCTTTCTTTCTTCTTTTCTGCTATGTATAGAGGCTTTTGAGCCTGAAAAATGATCCCTCTGAGCCCTCACTTGGGCATGACTAAACTCTGCCAAGATGGAGCTTGTAACCTCTTGAGATAAATGTATGACTGTTTTAGATTTCATTGTTCTGGTATAGTGTGTACATGTCAGTTTGATTTGCATATGTGGTAGAAATCTCTCCCTCGTCAAGTCTTGATCTCACCTAGTTACTAGTTGATCTTGTTATGCAAGTCATGTTTAGTGTTCAAATATCTTTTGATCAAAGCCCGCATGTGGATACTTTGATTGGTTAGTGTCTTGCATTAGACCTCTCCATCACTTCCCTCAGTGTTTGATCATTTGGTGAACCTCTGTATGAAATAATGATGTATAACAGATATTTGGAATCCTAGATCTAATCTTTTAATTGTTTCATTAGTGTTTTAAGAGTCAAACAGAGTGGATCAACCATCATTTAGGTGCATCACCATCTTTAGCTTAGGTTTCCCCTTCATGTTATCTCTCTCCCTTTTCCCTGGTCATTAGTAGGTCTTAATAGTGGAAGTGAGCTAAAATGATGCATCAGAGGAGCTAGCCTCGTTAAAAATCCTAGAGGTCTGACCCCATTATAGGATACCCACACCCTGGGGTCAGTCCCATGTTGGACTAGATTTGGAAGTAGAACCTTAACACTTATGCTTTCAGCTAGGGTGCAATCTAGGACACCAACAAGACCCGTGTGTGTTCTTTTGGAGGAATTTATGATTGCGCACCACAAAACTACTCCATATCACCCGCAAGGAAATGGCATAGTCAAGGCATTTAATTAAGATTTTGGGGAATACTCTAGCAAAGATCTACAATCTTTGTAGAAAAGATTGGGATGATAGAGTTTTTGTAGTACCATCGGCATACAAGACTACTTACAAGAGATTAAACAAGTACACACCATTTCAGTTGGTCTATGGATGTGATGCAATGTTGCCTATAGAATTTTTGGTACCAACATTGGACATCGCTCGAGTTGTGCAACTAGATACAGCCATGTCAATTGATGCAAGGTTTGATAAATTAATGGAGCTTCATGAGAAAAGGTTACTCCACAATGGAGTCAAAACATCAAAAAGAGCTGCCAAAAGATTTGGCATGATAAACATCTTAAGAGCAAGCTATTGTGCATAGGGAACAAAGTACTACTTTATGATTTACAGTACACAAAGCATCCAAGGAAGTTGCAGGGTAAATGGATGGGCCCTTATGTCATCCACAATGTCTTGGATACAGGGGCTTGCAAGTTGCGCATGTTGGATGGAGAGATATTATCAGGGCATTTTAATGGAATTAGGTTGAAGGCCTACCATGAATGACTCTCCACGTAGCGGAATAATAAGGCAACCAGTCAATAATTGACAATCAAAAAAAAAATTTTGCTTTCTAAGATTTCTTTTCTATAACTGTACTTTGTATTTATGTACTTTTTCTTCACGCAAAATATGTGAATATTAACTCCATGTAAAAAATTGACAAACTATTGTAAAAAAAGCTATCTTATAAAGCTTGTGCAAGTGAGCCAAATTTTGCATCATCTTTTGCACGTAATTCGAGCATAAATGAATCAAATCACGCTACTACTATGCAAGGTAAAACATTAACGCACAAGGACATAGTGCTATTTTAGGAGAGATGAGTAGAAACGGATGAGCGGAGGAATTTTGGCTCAAGTTTGTAAATCTAGTTAGGTGAGTCGAGCGGGACCTGCATAAGGTTTTCACACCAGAGGTCTGAGTTCTAAGGTAAGACTTAGTATTTGGGCTAACTCAATTAGAAGGGTCTTGTGTAAATGTCGTAGCAGGGGAACCTAGCAAAAAGAATTGTGGAGAGATTACCTTGCACGAGTAGAATACTAGTGCATGATCAAGTAGCTGAGGCAACGCAATAAAAGGCCAAAGAAAGCAAATAAAAAGAAAGTGCCTTCCCCACACATGAAAGAGATTAGAGAGAGAAATTGAGATTAAGACTATAATTGTTTTTGACATTAGCCATTAAAATAGCCGTTTAAGTGAAGAATGGAGAAACTACATGACCGTTGATGGGCTGGATTTGAACATTGAGCAAGTGGATTAGTGTTGTTGGAGGCAATTAATGCACTCAAGGCTATGAAAAGGGATCAAGGTGTTGTCATAAGGGTCATTAGCAAACAGAATTTTTTGAGAGAAATAGAATTGCAAAGCGGCAAAAAGGAACTTGTGCAACTAAAAGACAAGAGTGAACTAGAGTTTGCAAGTACTCAGTGTGAGTAGGGCAGTTGCAAGTTGTATCAAGCAAAGTGGTGAAGTGGAAAGGAAAAGATGGTAAAAGCTAGGAAGAAGACACCCACAGTAAAATCAACATCAAGAACAATGAAAAAGGGATCTACTTCATCACCAATAGGGTTGGTCTCACCGTCTAGGAGGTCTGCAAGACACAGAAGAAGAAATGGAAGATGTAGATGTAGAGCAAGAAGAGGTGTTTATGTCCAAATTCATGAGAATTCCAAAGGAGGTTATTATAGCAGATGAAATGGAAACAAAAATCTATAGTTACAAAATAAAAGGCTGCAACCACATATCCAAGGGATATAAAGAGATTGTAGAGATATAATTGCAGATGCTTTGGACTGATGAAGAGGGGAATCAAAAGACAGTGGAAGATTGTTGGTGTCCTTATATTGTAGGAACTACCTATTTTGGAATGGCAGAGGAAGTGATCAAGAGGGCTCTATCCAGAATCCATGGTGGAAGGATGTACTTCGGAGGAAGGGACATCAGAATTATAGCACAAAGGATAAGCTAGACTTCTGACTTTGATCAACAGTGGCATAGACATACGCCAAAAGCTAGAGAATACCACTAAGCATGATAAATTAAAGTTTTCAAAAGGAGGCTATTCATTCCCTATTGATGTTGTGAACCACGTACTTGCAAGGTTGATCCCCACAAAGCTATCAACGGGGTTAAGGTTTTATTTGGCACAAAGGGCAGGCAAAGACAGAGTCACTTTTAATTTTGCACAATGTGTTGCAGGGGAAATAGTTAAGGATATGCAAAAGGCACATGATGTGGAGAATACAGTTTTTCGATGGGAAATTTTTTTATTTTTTATCATACTGGAAGAGGTAGGCATTCCTGCGGAGATCCCTTTCCAAATGCCCATAGCCGAAAACACTATTGCAGATATGCACCAAGAGTTCTTTTGTGAATAGATGACCACCAGTTACAAGAGGAAGATGAAAACCTAGTATGAAAATTTGTTAAAGGCAATCAGAGATGAACCATGCATCTCAAACAAGATGATACGAGGATACAAAGAGGTAATGAGATTTGAGGTAAAATCCCAATACTCATTGTTACCGGTAACCAATGTTGTAGGAGACTAGGCGGATTGGATAGCGGCAATACTCGTTCTCCACGAGATGGTTAGAGCAGGCTCCTGCAGAAGTGCTAGAAATAATAGGGCCGAAGAGCCCCGACATCAAGGCAATGGACGCAACACAAAATGGACCGCACATGGGATATAAAATGAAAAGAAAAATTGAGCTAACAAATGATGAAGACTCAGAGGAGCTGTAATGTCCCATTTTCTAATATTAAAGCAATAACATTATTAAAATAAAAAGTATTTTTAAATACTTTAAATAAAAGTAATAACATGCCTTAGTTGCCAAAAGTGGATATGTCGGCAACTCCTTTCTATTTTTGACTTAAGAAGGGGACCTTTAAGGGCCATAGGCAAATTTAAGCCTTAAGTGATTTTATAAGGAAGATGCATTTTTGATCATTTGAATTTTCCCTCCAAGTGGAACGCACCCCTTTGCGGAAAGGATATAAAAGGGAAAGAGGAGTTGCTTTTTGTAAAGTTCCCTACTGGATTTGTTCGATAATTTCCAATTGTTTTCTCAAGTTGACATATTGCATTTGTCAAGGAAAAGGACACAGCTGAACTGAATGTTCTCAAGATGTAAATTTGCATTGAAATATGAAACTCATTACACAGATAACAACACTAGCAGGTTTCATTATATTGCTCAGAAATTGCATTACATGATTATAGGCAACAATACATAAATAGTTATCTCTGATGTTGCTGGACATACACTCAAAAATATAGTTGCAGAAGTAAATAAATACCCGATATGGTAGATGTAAGAGGGTGAAACCCTTGAAAGTAAACTCAACGCACAGGAATGACTTTGCAAAAGATAACAGTAGCCTCTGTTTGCACCCAGCCACCATGAAAATCATCCAATACACAGAAAACACTGCCCAGAAATCACTGCAACCCCTATTCATTGATGTTAATAGCAGAAATGATGGAGTAGATGGTCATTAAGACCTGCGACCTCCAACATGCATGCTCACGAATCCTTCGCAGGAGCTCACGTGACCTTCCCAAACTAAGACACCCCTTCTCCCAGAGGCTAAACTTCACACAGCTAGGTAAATCTGAATAATATTGCAGGTATGTGCACTTACAGGCAGTGATAGTCGCTCAGATTCAATGAGCAGATATGTGCCTCCAATATCTCTCACACACGACAGAATAATCTATATCTCCAATCGGTAACAAGCACTAACCTGGAACATTACCACACCTTCCTGAATGAGTCTCACAGCTGCAATAAAGGTTTGATATTATTCTGATGGATCTGCAATCTCCCAAACAGTACCACGACTTGCTCCTCAGTCCCACGTATGCCTCTCTTTAGTGTTAACTAAGATGCCTAGGGTTTACGAATACCCACAGCTCCCCTTGTATGGCTCACAGCAACAATTGTCTTTGAATATATGCAGGAAGAATGGTGCCCCAAATAGAATGTATCTTCCTCAAAACCTGGATACCAAACTCAGCGTCCAACATTGGAAATTGATAAAGCGTTTCCTTCAATTTGGTCTCCACAGAAGACTCACCAAATTGCAATCATCGTCTAGGTAGAAGACATGTATAATCTCCTCCACAAACCAGCTAGGGTGGATTCGTTTCACCACCGAAACTGATCTTCCCTAGAGGGTTTTCGTCCTCCAGACGCTGAGATGAACCAGGTTCAATCTCTCGACCCACAAGGGTTTTAATAAGAGAAATAGAATAACTGAACATATCCAAATGAGCTCACATAACCTCCTTTTATACTTTTTTCCCCAAACTCTCCATAAGCTTATATTATAAAATTCACTTTTTAATTAATACTCGATTTTAGCTCTGAAAATGACCTTTTTATTAAAATAATCATATTTCGACACGCAAAGCCCCTGTTTAATATATCCATGATTTAAAACATCTCATTCCGGTTCTGACAAGCTATAACACTAAGGTGTTTTGAATATTTTAATTAATATTTAGCAACCTTAGTAAATTAATTAAAATATAGTCATTAATAACTCATTTTGCGGAAACTGTGGGAATGCATCAAAATCGAAAACTAACTACACAGGAATGATCTTGATGAAGAATAATGATTAATGGAGCCGATTGGGTGACTTTCTATAAATAGAAACTCCTTCCAAGAATCTTGGAGCCCAAACCAAAGGCCGAAAATAACATCTCAAAGCATCAAATAACTCCACTAAACCATCTGAGCTCACTGATAACATCAAATTACCCTTCTGATCAAGCAGACATAAACCCAGAAAACCATCTCCAACTGCAAAGTAAGAGGACCCTAAAATGGAGACATTACACTTTTAGAGGATCATGTTACGTTTATGAATTGAAATCACAAGTTTAAGCACGATTTGCTTGACTTCATTTATTGAAGACAAAATCCTTCATTGGAAGGCTGAAGTAAGGATGAAAACCCTTAACTTTCAATCAGGGAACCTTATTTCAGAGGTTGCATAGGGCATCAATGATCCATTGAGGTGTTTTAAACAACAATTTGTGTTCAGCACAGCAGTAAGGGACTTCAAGGAGAGTGGCGAGCAGCTTTGGGAGGCTAGCGAACTAGTTTTGGAGCCCTAGAAAGGTAGAAAACTGTCTAGGGAGGGCAGCGAACCCCCTCTTAGGGTTTGAAGTGAGTTTTGGAAGGCTAATTTAAGTCTAAAGTGCAGTTTGAAGGCATCCAGTTATTGCTGGTATTTTTATCATATTTTTTCCAGCCATTAATTTGGGTAAAAATCAGATTTCGAGCTATTTATGAGGACTGTAATATTACTGAATTTTTTATGAATGTTTGATAATAAAATATTGCAATTTGTGCCCTAAATGTGTATTTTCAAAATTCTCAATATTTTGGGTTAGGGTTTGAAATAAGAAAATCAGAAAATTGCATTTATTGTTAGGGTTTGTTGGGAAACCCTATTTGTTCTAATTTTGCCCTAAAAGGGATATTTCATTGATATCAGAGCCAATTTCTTGGCTAGTTGTGGGGTTTGAATTGGCTTCATGCCAAATAGTAATAGGGAAATGAAGAAGATCAAAGGCAACAAAGAGAAGGGTTGGAACAAACAAAGCAAGACTTGGAACAGCGAAGCCATAAATGACATGGATGACCCGGATAGGGTTAGGTTTGAAAGATTTGCCCAAAATCAAGAGTGGTTGACAGATATGATGGTTGAATCCATCCAAACCATGAAGAATATGAATGGACTCAAGCCACACAATGGTGAAGGCAACACTTCAAGTACATACAACAACCCTCCCCCTCCACCTAAGGTGACGGTTGGATCTACACGAAAGCCTAATCAGCTCAACTTCCCTCTTTGGGAGGAAGTCATTCCAAAAAGGGACAAGCAGCCTCCTATACAGAATGACGTGGCTGCAAACTATTAGGAATATATGACTTTTTCATCGACAATCAGAGAGGAAATGAGCTTTGCAAATTTCGTGGCATTGAAGAAAGGCAAGTATGGTTCTAGGGTTGGTCATAGACCAAGGATGTAATGTCCCCAAATGGGATGATTTCACACAAAAGGGGTTTTCCCCTAAATCCCAAAACTCTGAAATTCTGAAAATGAAATCAACAAACCCTAGTTTGCAATAAATGCTCCAAAAACTCTTGTCAATGCTCGAGAAACCCTAGGCACCACAAAGCTAAGGTTTTGTAGACAATTTCCAGCCAATATCTTATCCCAAATTTCTCTAAATACTTGCAAAAATAATCAAAAAATTAAATACATGAAAGTACCTTTTTGCCAATTTATTGATACTCAAATGCCACTTTATGATGGCTGTAAAAATCTGATTTTTTCCCAAAAATACAGCTGTTGTTCTTGATAATTTTCCGCTTCAAACGCTTGCCAAAATTCACAAGTGCCCAAAAATCTCAGAAAAATCCAACGAACCTCTTAGGGCATAAAAATGACCAAAAAGTGCCCTCCAAGCCAATCGCCCAAGTTGCCAAGTACAAGAAAATTAGGAGAGCGAGATCTTGCCTTTCGCAAGTGAAAAAAACTTCAAAACCTGTCACAAATAATTAAATAATAATCTGAAAATTATTATTTAATTTTCTATCGATTTAGAGCTTCAAACCTTCCACAAAACTCCTCCAAAACCTCATGCCAACATACAGAAAATTAGCAAATAAATTCAAAATATTTAATTTACATAAATAGACCCAAAAGGGGCCTCCAAACCCTCAACCAAACCTCTAAGGTAATTCGCTCCACTTGCAAAAATAAGGCAAATATTAATCAAAATTAAAATGCAAGAAATGAGCCTCAAAACCCTCACAAAATCCTCACAAGAACACCTCAAAGCAAATCGCCCTACTTCTAAGGCAATTAACAAAATCTTTTTAGCAAAGGTGGCGTCAAAAAACCCTTTTTTTAGAATGATCAACACTAAAAACCACGAACACCTATTGGGCATGCATCCCAATAATTTCTTCAAGCATGAAGAACAATTATCAAATTCAACATGTCCTCAATTGTAATCTTCACTTAGTATTTGTGCCTTCCAAAGGGGGACGAACCACCTTGGGGAGGTAAAATACCTCATAAACTTGCCCTTTTTAGAATATCTTTTCCTTTCTTTGCTTTAGCTCCCACGCTGACATTCCTTTTAATTTCACTTTAGGCCTTTTTAAATTAATTAAATAACTTAATAAATTAGTAACTAAAATTACTTTTGATCAAATTAAATAATTAGGTCCTCATTTAACTAATTAATTAAATTGATCTAATAATTAAAGTGATAAAAATCACTTTTCAAGCAGTTTATTAATTATAAAGCCCCTTAAAATAATCATTAAAATTTTCTAAATTTTCCAAATGGTTAAAACTACTTTTTCAATAATTCAAATAATTATCCAAGATAGTTGTATTTTAATAATTAATTAATTGTCTTATATTTTCAAATGGTTAAAATCACTATTCGGGCTATTAATTATTAAAATTATATGAAAAGGGGACATCACAAAGGAACAATCCAAGAGATCTACAACATGCCTTGAGAAAAGAAGAGAGGTCAACATCAAAAATTTCTGAAGTTGTTAAAGACCCTAAAGTTGAGAAAGAACACTCAGAGCATTCCTATGAAGCAAAAATCCTTCACAATGACTCTATGGAAAGGTATGTTTTACAAGAGAATGCTGATTTTTGCATTGATTCTAACAATAGTTCATTATCATTGCATGACTATGCATTTTATGGAGAGTGGAAGAAACAATTGTTGGTGACAAATGAGAAGGAAGTGCAAGTCCTAACAAAGTTGGAACAACAAGTATATTGGTTTGAACAAGAGGATAGAAATAACTTTCAATTTTTTGATAATCCACTTTTTGAAATGGATGCAAAATCAACTTTTGATAATCCATTTTTTGATATGGATGTTGAGATATTTCATGGTTCAAATTTTATAACTAGTGATAATAATAGAAGCGTGCAGTAGAAGCCATCAATATCACCAGAAGGCTCAAGGATTGGGCATTGCAAATTCCCAATATTGATGTGGGATCTAGGTGAAAAATTCAAAATTAATGCTTTTATCATCATACAAATCAACCACCACGTGATTTCATTTGCATCCATATAAGTGGGTTGGCAAGTATTTTCAGCCATGGGATGAAACAATTTCTAGTTGGTGACAGTTGGGAAAGAATTTTCAGCCCTTCCAGAAGTGTTTTCAGTCATTACAATGCTCATGTTGTTGAGATGTCATTGATGTCAAAAGGTTTGCTATTTAGTAAAGAATATGGTCATTGATGTCAAATAATTTCTACGAACAGCGATAGACTGCATCAGGCTTGCCATGGATTATATCAGGGTTGCTATAGATTACATTAGTCTGCTACGGACTGCATCAGATGTGCTATGGATTAGATCAAGCTTGCTACGGATTACATCGGGTTTGTTACGGATTACATCAGGTTTTCTACGGACTGCATCAGAGATGCTATGAATTGCATCAAGACCACTATAGACTTCATCAGGGCGACACTAAATGTATTCTAATGATTGCTAGGTATATCCTAGCTTCGTTTCACTCAGGCCAACCTATGTGAGAGAATTTATATAAGCTAATGCGAATTATGTTTGAAAAAAAGAATAAATCATTATGTAGCCGACTATAGAGATTTGTTTCGCTGACCTTCAAGATATTGTTGAGTACTATTTTGTATATAGGCAAGATCAAATTGTCTTTTTGATGTGTGGAAAAATTAAGAATAATTATTCGCTAAGGAGCAGAGCAGAGGTCCATTGAAGAACGGATGGCCAGAGAGGCGTGAGTATGAAATCATTGAATGATTTATACAGAATCTGCTAAAAGAGATGAATAAAGAAGGCGGAGAGGACAAAGTCTTTGAAAATAAAGAGCAGAGAGAGAGCCTAATATGTCTATTTGATTGATAAGAAAAAAAACAGTAGAGTAAATATGAGGTTGATAAGCAGAGAGCAGAATTGTACCATCGTTTGTTGACAGAAACAACTGAGAAAGGTGGATGATTTGAAGCAGCTGAGTTGGTGTTTGGCAAAAGGGGTTGAAATCTCCTATAAATTGGTATCTACAAATCAAGGAGTTGGTGCTTCCTAGCAAGTGGGTGCTTGCTAAATCTTTTTGTCAAATTGGTGCTTGACTATTTGGGGTTAGTACCTCAAGCTAAGTGGGTGCTCAGCAATCTTGTTGACTCATTGCATATCTGATTTAGGACAAGTAGTCCATGCAGTGATCACTATGAGTTTTATTCCCTCTAAGAGTTTCCCACCTATATCATGTGTTATGTCTTTATGTTCTTTGTTGTGGTTTGATTGCTCTATGGATTCTGTATTGATGCTTGACTTACGAACTAAAGAATTAGGAGAAATTTTTAAGAGCTCACTAATTCACCCCCCCCCAGTGGTTGTGCTTCCAACACACATTTCTTATTCTTGCAAGGAGGTTTCAATTTAGCAGCTGTTGTTCCATTTTCAAGTTGTTAACTTTGGTAAAATCAGATTATAAGTTGTTATTTCAAGACTTGAACAACTGCAAGATTGATCATTTTGAGGCCACTAAATCATTGGGAAATGTTGGTGAATGTTTTCAACTAAAGAGAATGAATACTTCAGCCAACATAGCTCCGATTTGCATGGAAAACTAGATAATTCATGACTTTCATAATTTGTTTTCAAGTGGCATACAAGCTGATTTGTGTCCTTTCTTGGAAAGAACAACTTACAGATTCCAAAGGTTGAATTGGGATCCTGCTATTTGCAGAAGAGTACAAGGGGTGAAGAATGGAGCTTGCAATTGATTAAGGGCAAGCAATTTTGGGAAGGGAGGCCTGCAATATCCCCTTTTTTAATATTAAAGCAATAACATTATTAAAATAAAAAGCATTTTTAAATAGTTTAAATAAAAGTAATAACATGTCTTCGTTGCCAAAAGTGAATATGTCAACAATTCCTTTCTACTTTTGACTTGAGAAAGGGACCTTTAAGAGTCATGTGCAAGTTTAAGCCTTAAGTGTTTTTATAAGGAAGATGTCTTTTTTATCATTTGAATTTTCCCTCCAAGTGGAATGCATCCCTTTGGGGAAAGGATATAAAAGGGAAAGAGAAGTTGCTTTTGGAGGATCATGTTACGTTTATGAATTGAAATCACAAGTTTAAGCACGATTTGCTTGACTTCATCCATTGAAGACGAAAACCTTCATTGGAAGGCTGAAATAAGGACGAAAACACTTCCCTTTCAGCTGGGCAGCCTTATTTCAAAGGTTGCATAGGCCAACAGTGATCCGTTGAGGTGTTTTAAACACCATTTTGTTTTCAGCACAGCAGTAAGGGACTTCAAGGAGAGTGGCGAGCAGCTTTGGGAGGCTAGCAAACTGGTTTTGGAGCCCTAGAAGGGCAGCAAACTGTCTAGGGAGGACAGGGAACCCCCTCTTGGGATTCAAAGTGACTTTTGGAAGGCTAATTTAAACCTAAACTGCGGTTTGAAGGGAGCCAATTATTGCTGGTATTTTTATCATATGTTTTCCAGCCATTAATTTGGGTAAAAATCAGATTTGGAGGCATTTACAAGGACTAATATTACTGATTTTTTTATGAATGTTTGATAAGAAAAGGTTGCAATTTGTGCCCTAAATGTGTATTTCCAGAATTCTGAATATTCTAGGTTAGGGATTGAAATAAGAAAATTAGAAAATTGTATTTATTGTTAGGGTTTGTTGGGAACCCCTAGTTGTTCTCATTCTTCCCTAAGCGGGACATTTCAGTCTATGACCATGAGTGAGCCAATTCAGCTAAAGGATGAAACAGGAGAAGCCATTGAGGTCAAACAGCAGTTGAGACCTTTTTGTCTAAAGGACAAACCAAAGTTACAGGTCAAACTAAAGTGAGATGCGTGAGATATACTGACTTGGCCATGAGTCTAGCATAAAGAGTTTTGTGTGGAACCTAGAAAATATTCAGAGCATTGTATAGAAGGGAAGCATGTGCATATCAATAGCGCACAATCATACAAGTGTCACCATCTAAGAGAGATTTCCAGATGGCACCAGATCGATGAATGAAAAAGAATTGCCAAAAAGCACTAGGGGAAAGCTTCTAGAGAATTTGGAGTACGTGATAGCTCAATGCCAACCAAGCAATCTCCAAGGTACCCAAGGGTATCTAACTCTATTCCACTACCTATTACCTAGGTCAAGGGGTTCCTCGAATCCGATAAATACACCCCCTTGGGCTCATTTTGAGACATCTAGTTCTAGAGATCGACACAAAAACATCATGAGTTGAATGGGGTCTAGGAGTAGGTTTTGGTGATGCGAAGGGTTCCTCTTACATGTTGTATTGGCGCATAAGCCACACTCTTTGTATCTACTATATTGTTCTACACAAGTGGGCAATGTAATGTTTAAAACTTTTAATGAATATAAAGGAAGTATTCTTATCAAAGTCATTAATAGTGGTGTAGTTTAAGAATTGGTGTATTTTGCATATGTATTCGTAGTTTGTGTGGGAAAATGTTGTGCGTAAGATGTGTGAAGGTTGGATACAATTAGATCTGGTTGTACTTTACAATATTTAAGGGCCTAGATAGGTAATTGGACTTTCATTTGTGCGTGCATGTATTTAATTGCTTCATGCATTCACATAATGGGGTTCTTGGTGCTCTCCATGCGCTTTGAATGAGACCTCCACGCTTGTGTGGTTGACTATGCAAGCATGACAATGAATGTGTGTGAATTCATTGTTTTACTATTCTCTCTCTTTCAAGTGTTGCCACGCAAGAGAGTCAAGTGCATGGCTCTAGAATCCTCAACTGCTTAGACCTTTGAAGCGTTAGAGTTTTGGCGGGAAAATAGTGGCAACAATTAAATTGTCACACATAGTTTGAGACATGATTCTTGCATCAAATCAATTGTACAAAATGAATTCAACAGAGTTTTGATCATAGGGGAGTATGTTGGGAATTGATCCAAATTATAATAAAATAATACTAAAAATAAATTCCAAAAATCACACAAAGAATAGGAATGTGAAAGGTCAGTTGACCTTTGTTTCTCCCATGGATTGAAGGGAGTTGTAAAACTTTACACTATAACATATATCTTTGTTCACGAATGAAAAAAAAACAGCCAATGGTTGATTTTGCAGCATAAAGCTGTGTTTCTCATGTTAATCTTTATGATCAGAAATAGTTAATAAGATTAAATTGCTTCTTAATCAACTTCTTAAATTCATCCCATTTAGAAATTGGTGGCAATTTTCTCATGGCCAACGAATGGGCATAATTTTCAAACCAAGAAAGTGGATGACTAGGCAATTTCAAGCTTGCAAAATACAATCTGTTGTTTTTCATTGCTTTGATGCAAACTAAAATCTACCTCAAGTTAGCTTAACCAATGATGAAGTATTTCAGCATTTACTTCACCTTTGTAGGGCGGAATTTATATCTTAGCCTCCGCTTTGAAAAGAACAGAGTTGTGGATGCTCAGTTGCCATGGGATTGCTCCTTTGCATGGGCTTGAGGCTACTCCTTTCTCAGCTCTTCATTTGTTTCTCCTACCTTTACCATGAAAGTGTACATGATCTTCTCCGACCTTACAAGCTTTCCCATGGATTGAGAGATGCTTGCAACATCCTATTTCAACTTGTTGAATCTTGTTTCATCATCTTGAAGCACGTTTTCTCCTTCATGTGTCATGCTTCTCAATTATCTATTCAACTTTCATGTGAATATCTCTTGTTGCAAAGGGACTAATTTACCTTCTCTTGCACTAATTGTTCTTGGAAAAGGTATCACTTTGTAAAACAATCACACTACAAGAAAACCACACAAACAAATAACACAACATTCTCTAATATCAATCTGATCTGTAATTTGCATAGATATTCCATATCTAATTCACCAACATGAATCTTATCTTATGAATAAACAACTTTTTCATAACAATAAAAGAAAAAATGAAGAGAAATGGAAGGCATATGGCACATCGACATGCTCATGTGTGTTTGTATTTTATTAAGCAAAAAAAAGTTACATCAATTGAGGAGGTTGATAACCAAATATTAGTTAATAAATAACTAATAGATCATTAATAAATTTAATAACCCCCCCTAATGACTAAACCAAAGACTACTGCAAGTTTGTCCCAAAATTTTACAAAATGGAACCAAGAAGTTTAGTCATTAATTCTATAGGTTGTTCCTTAGAAATCACTCTAAAATCTGCAGTCCTCTGGCGTTTTGTTGATGTCCAATGTATTAGCTTTGGTTGAGACAATAACCGAGAAAGATTGCCAACAACAAAACATGGATCCGGTCATGTCGACATAAGGTATATCAAGCTGTCTACCAGATGTTTGTAGGGTGATTCATCAACCGGTGATGAGTCATTGTTAAATATTGTAATAGACTTAACTAATTTCAGTTAACGCCTAAACTAATAACTTCATATAACTGTTGTAACTATTTTTTCAGGTCACAAATAAGATGTATGCACACATCAATATCATCGTGTGCTTTTCAACATGGTCTTCTACTAACAGTGGTATTAGAGCCACCGCTCGAGGAAGCCAAGGCACCGTACAAGCGTCCACATGTTCAAGGAAACCCTGGATCTAAGGTACAAATAGGAGAAGGGGGAGAGACATTGCCTTCGACCATCGATGGACCCTACACAGTCCCGACGACCATTCATAAGACAGTCCCATCGACCATCGACTACAAACACAATCCAGTTGAAGGGCTTTCGCGCAGGAGACTACACAGTCGCAAAGGATTTTCACATGGGGAGAAAAACAACACTCAGTCATGTCGCAAATCGTCAAAGTTGTCATGAAGAAGTCGAGGAAGGTACGCAAGAAGACGGCAATCGCAATCGCGGAAGGGCACAACAAGAAATGCGCATAGTTGAGTCGAGTTGGCAGTCGAGTTGCAGGAAGGGCTTTTAGGGGATAAAACACAGTCACTAGGAAGGGCACGTCACCAGGAAGGGCACAAAAACGATGCACGAAAAAGAGAAAACAATGACGCGACAATAAATCTGGTGGAAGGGTAGAACCAGTGAGTTCACAATTTTTCACAAATTTTCTGATTTTTTTCGTACTATAAAATTTATGGGTGATTGAAAAATCTTGAATTGTTGTTGAATATATTTCTGTTGAATTCCAAAACCGGAAAGATCAAAATAGTTCAACTTTTTAGAATTTTTTAGTATTTTATTAGTCAAATTATTTTTCGGAGTGAAAAATGGCCAATATTTAGAATCTTGTCTTTCATGAGGCCAAAAAATTAACTGGACAAAATTATAATGTGTGGAGTAATAAAATCTTGACAATTGCGGAATTTCGTGATTGTGACAAGATTATACTTGACACAGAACAACGACCACCAACAACTTTTGCCGATTATGACAAACGTCATAAAGAAGCCCTTCTTTTGTTGAAACTTTCTATGTCGGATGATATGATTCTGGAGGTCCGGTATGTTACACAAGTGCATTATGGACCAATCTCAAGAACAAGTACCAGACTTCGGAAAAGAGTCAAGTACTTTATTTGAAAAATATGTTGTTTTCCACAAAAATGACAAAGGTGGATCTCTGTCAGAACATTTATTACGGATGAAAGATCTTCGTGACCAATTGTCAACCATCAACAAAAAGGTAGATGATGATGATATGGTGGCTTTTGTTCTGAATAGCTTGACACCTTATGAATCGTTCGTGGAAGCCTTGCACCTGATGACAAAGTAACACTCACTTTTGATCGAGTTCATATTTGCTGCAAAAAGAACGCAGACAGACACTTCAGTGAGCCCAATTCTCGCCAATCAGAAAGTGCATTTGCTGCCCAATCAAAAGGGAAATGGAAAAGACATTCGAATACATCATCTTCCCCAAAATTCAAGGCAAAATGTTATTATTGTCAAAGATTTGGTCATATTAAGAAAGAATGCAAAAAAAGACAATATGATCTAACACATAACAAGAAGGCAAAAGGGCATGCAAATGTGGCAGCAATTGAAGCTGAATCTGAGGAATAATATGCTCTCAAGGCATCATGCTCCGATGAGAGGTCTACCAATTATTGGTTTTTTTATTCTGGTGCATCACGGCATTTTACATGTTGAAAAGACTGGTATGTTAATTTCACTACCAAAGAAAAAAATTTCGATTCAGTTTCCTTGAGGTGATGGTAGGTCACATGTTGTAGAAAGAGTAGGAGATATATGCATTGTTTTGAATAACACTACAAAGTTCATAGTCAAGAATGTTAGGTATGTCCCTAAGATGAAAAAAAATCTCCTATCAATCAATCAATTAACTGAAACCCCTCAAATTACAGTAAATTTATCAGGAAAGAAATGCAGTGTTTGATATCAAAACTGATAAAGTCATAGCCCTAGGCATTGGGTAAAATGGCTTGTATAGACTTGTTGATCCTACCACTGTCAGTTTGAATGTATTAATTGTGGAGGATAATACCAGTGTTGTATGGCATGAGAGATTTGGACATCTCAATCTTCAGTATTTGGCCAAACTCCAAAAATCGAATATGGTTCGTGGATTGCCTACTATCCAAGTCAAGCAGGATATATGTGCAGGTTGTTTGGCTGGCAAACAGAAGCGGAAACCTTTTCCCACTGAAGGTGCCTGGAGACCAAAGGGGCTCTTTGATTTTGTTCATGCAAATCTATGCGAGCCATCTTGGAAGTCATCTATTGTTCTTGGTGCAAGGTATTTTTTGTTAGTAGATGATTTTTCTAGAAAAATGTGGGTCTGCGTCTTGAACAAGAAGTCAGATTGTTCTGCTAAGTTTGTCAAGTTCAAAGCACTAGTAGAAAATCAAACTAGTTGACGGATCAAAACCCTACGATCTGATAATGGGGGAGAAATCGCTTCAAATCAATTTCAGAACTATTGCAGTAAGGAAGGAATTCATCGGCAGCTAACCCCATACACTCCTCAGCAAAATGGAGTGGTTGAAAGGCGAAATCACACAATCATGGAGATGGCTTGATCCATGATGCAAAACAGAGGTGTGCCATATATATACTAGAGAGAAGCAGTAAACACGACAGTATACCTACTAAACAGAGGTCCCTGCAAGGCTTTGGAGAACATCACTCCGGAAGAACCCTGGTCCAACATCAAACTAGAGGTAACACATTTTCATGTTTTTGGTTTTGCTGCATATGCTCTCATTCCTAAGAAACAGAGAAGTAAACTAGATTTCAAATGTGCTCGATATTTCTTTGCTGGTTATAGTACTCAATCCAAAGCATATAGACTAATAGATGTGTCTACTAACAAGATCATTATTAGCTGGAATGTTGATGTAAACGAAACAGAATCATTTTTTGTTTGTAATCAGCAAGCTATCTCTAATAATCCAGAGGTTTCTACATCTAGTATTGTACTTCCTCTGAAAGATGAGGAACCACATGTTTTGGAGACACCCTCAGTCTTCAATGCAGCAATCTATAGCTAACACTCCATTAGTCTATAAGCGTCGTCGAGTTGAGTCGACCACTTCTCCATCTAATGTTCTGCAGGAACAGGAATCCTTGGTATAGAAGAAACCCAAGTGGTATTACACCACTCTACAGGATGTATGAGAGGGTGATCTTCCTCAATCTCATACACAACCTTGACAGCCAAGAAAGTCAGTTGTGGATTCAACTGATGATGAAGAGCATATGTATTTTGCTCTTGTTTCTAATCTTTTCACTATTTCAGAGCCCCAACAATATTTTGATGCACAAGGCAAACCTAAGTGGGAGACAACGATGCAATCAGAATATGATGCCTTGATGAGAAACAATACCTGGACATTGGTGGATTTACCTCCAAGTAAGCAACCCATTGGCTGCAAATGGGTGTACAAAGTCAAATGCAACGCTGATGGTACTTTGGACAAGTACAAAACCCATCTTGTTGCGAAAAGATTTTCACAAGAGGAGGGAATAGACTATGAGGATACTTTTGCTCCTGCAAAAATAGTCACATTTTGATTACTTCTTTCTATCGCATCTCAATTTCGTTGGAAAGAGTTTCAAATGGATGTCAAAAGTGCTTTCCTTAATGGTGATTTGGATGAAGAAATATACATGGTGCAACCTGAAGGCTTTCAGTGACCTAGTCGTGATCATTTGGTTTGCAAATTGGTGAAGTCTCTTTATGGGCTTAAGCAGGTTCCTCGATCCTGGAACATCAAAATTGATCAACATCTACAAGATTCTAGATTCAAACAGAGTCCATCTGATCTGGATCTCTATATCAAAAGCACTTGTGATGACATTATGATACTCATTGTGTATGTTGACGACCTTGCCATCACAGGTAGTGGAGACACGACTCAAAAAGTCAAATCAAATTTGTGCACTGCTTTTGATATGACTGATTTAGGCCTTCTACACTATTGTTTGGGTGTAGAATTCTAGCATGACCACTCCATTTTCATTGCCCAAGTCAAGTATGCCACTACTCTTTTGAAGAAGTTTGGAATGATGGATTGTAATCCTGCTTCTACACCTATGGAGGTATGGCTGAAATTATCAGCTCGTGATGATTCATCATTGGTCAATGAATCATTATATAGGCAGTTGGTGGGAAGCTTGATATATCTTACCACCACTCGATCAGATTTATGTTTTGTTGTTAGCTATCTTTCTCGGTTTTTGTCTCAACCAAAGCTAGCACATTGGACAGCATCAAAACATGTTTTGCTATATGTCAAAGGAACTCTTGACATTGGCATTCTCTATCAAAGAGTAGTAGATTTCAAGTTGATTGGTTATACAGACTCTGATTGGGGAGGATCCATTGATACTCGGAAATCTACCACCGGGTATATGTTTTCCTTTGGTTCAGGGGTTGTTTCATGGCAGAGCAAACTTCAACATACTGTTGCTCTCTCTCTTCCACTGAAGCAGAGTACAAAGCCGCAGTCAATGTTAGTTGTGAAGCAATTTGGCTATGTCAGATTCTAGCCGATTTGCAACTTCCTTCATCTACACTTACTCCACTCTTTTGTGATAATCAAAGTGTATTGAAGTTAGTAAAGAATCATGTTTTTCATGCCCACACCAAACACATCGAGATTCATCATCACTACATTCGATAATTGGTTGATTCTAGTGATATTTCTCTTCACTTTTGTGCTTCTTCAGAACAGTCGACAGATCTAATGACTAAACCTCTTGATTCTATTCTTTTTGTAAAGTTTCGAGACAAACTTGGAGTCATTTCTAGTTTAGTCATTAAGAGGGGGTGTTAAATATTGTAATAAACTTAACTAATTTCAATTAACGTCTAAACTAATAACTTCCTATAACTGTTGTACCCATTTTTGAATATCATAAATAAGATGTATGCACACATCAATATCATCGTGAGTTTTTCAACATTGTCTTCTACTAACAGTCATCAATGACTTATAATTTCAGCCCAACCTCCATAGTTCTAAATCTAGAATCTTGGAGATGTTGAAAAAACTGAATATACCAAGCTCCTAGACCCTACTTAAGTCTGTACATGAACTTAATCAATTTTCAAACCAAATGATCATGACCAGTTACCCAAAAACCTTCATGCAGCACCATGTAGACCTCATCCAAATCTTCGTTCAAAAAACCAAACTGAGTTTCTATGGAGAGACGCAACCGAAATGTGACTATCTTCGCCGTAGGAGCAAAAGCACAAGTCTCTTCAATGTCTATTCCCTCTTGTGAAAATTCTTTTGCAACAAGAAATTTCATATTCATGTCCAAAGTACCGACTTTGCTTTTGACTTTGTTCACCCATTTGCATCCAATGGGTTGCTCAACTAGCAGTTCAAGTACCATAAAAAGGTCATAAGCGAGAGAAAAATGGCCATGCTCTATTGAATTAACAACTTTGGTTCCGGTCCTCTAAGCCTATGCCTGTGATTGAGGCATTGCAGACTCCTACACAACTAACTGTGCATTTGATTGAGGCATTGCAGACTCATACACATCCTGTATGATGGAGTCTTTCTCCACATGTGCGTTAATGTTGACTAGAGAAAAGTCAAGAAGCCTCTACAAGCCACTTTGCCCAATGCCTAGGGCTACTATTTTGTCATTCTTCACATCAAACACAATACACTACTTCCCAGAGAAATTTACAGCAATGTATGGATTTTTTGTTAACTAATAGCTGAGATTTTTATTCGTGCTATGAACATACCTAACATTTATTACTATGATTTTTTCGGCATTATTCAACACTATCCAAATATCTCATATCCCTTCTACTGCAAGTGACTCCCTATCAGCTAATAAAAAAGAATTAGAAATATTTGTATTTGTAGTAATGTGGCATGCCAGTCCTTTCAACATGTAAAATGTTTAGATGTGCCAGAATCAACGAACCAACTTCTGGGTGCACTATTGTTCTAGCATGATGGCACAAAGGTATACTCTTCCTTAGAATCTTGTTCATTTTCAATTGCTACCACATTTGCTTAACTACTTTGTTGGGAAAGAGTATATTGTCCTTTCTAACAATCCTCTTTGACATGCCCAACCTTATGACAGTAGAAGCACTTCACCTAGTACTTGGAAGATGAGTCACCAAGGATGCACTCCCACTTCCTCTTCGCCTGAGCAGCAAATGCCCCCTTTGTTTGTCCAGCACTGAACTCATTTGCCTATGTTTGCTTACGTTCCTTCTACAACAGGAAGGAATTGACTTGATCAAATGTCAAGGTATAGCATTTTGCCATCAAACGTAAAGCCTCCACAAAAGATTCATATGAGGGCGTCAAACTATTCAGAACAAGAGCAACTAAATCATCATCATCTACCGTTTTGTTTATGGCAGCAAATTGTTCTCGAATTACTTTCATCCAAAGAAGATGTTCTAATAGGGACCCACCCCCATCCATCTTTGCGGAAAATAGCAAATTCTTCAGATACTTATATTTTTATTTTAAATTTATGACATATGAAGTATGAACATTCAAATTTCAATTTTTAAATTATTTATTGCTGTTTTTTTTAAATTTTTACAGTCCCAAACTTCAAACTGAGTTCTTTTGATAGTGATTATGAATATGAAGAGCAAATGGTTGAGATGGGTGGTAGTGGTGGCATTAGTTTGGGAGAGGTGGGGGGTGGCAGAGGGGGCGGCAAGGAGAGAGAAAATGCAATGGCAGCGCAAATTGGTAGTTTAGTTGCGAGTGCTGAAAAGACAAATTGCCTCTCTGAGATGCTGGCTAGATGGGCCAGGGGACCATTCAACAAGAAGAAACCCTTCCAACAATTTGCTCATTTAATTGTTAACCCCAAAATTGACAGGGGTAGTAAACTATGGAAATGTAATACTTGTTCGAACACTACATATAGCAATATCACTAGGACCAATGCACACTTCCTGCACCTTCTAGGAAAATATGTTGGCCTTTGTGCAAAACTCACACTTGATGAGAGGTAGAGATGGTCAAGGTTTATAATGGAGATACCACAAATGACATCCCAACAGTCGGTGGCACTGAAACTGGAATCCCCTTGGAGCTCTCGCAGGACTTCTAAGATTTATTTACCCCATTTTGCAGCAGGTTATAGTTTTGGGGTGACTAAAGTGGTGGTCAGGGGGAAGAGGAAGGCCATGGGGGTGTGCCCCAATCCAATTGTAGACATGTAAGATATGAAGGCTAAGGAGGATGTCGACGATGCCATCAAAAAAACCTTCTATGCCATTGGAATTGCATTTAATGTTGCTCGCTCTCATTACAAAGAAGCTATGGCAAAGGTAACCAAAGGAAGTCCAAGTTATGTGCCCCCAAGAGACACCAAACTGAGGACTACAATTTTGGATAGGAACTATTCCAAGGTTAATTTATTGATGGAGGAAATGAAGGCCACATGGTTGTCTCATTGATACAGCATTATCATGGATGGGAGGATGGATATTAGACCATGCCAACTCATCAATATCATTGTCTTCTGCAAAGATGGATCGTTCTTCTTGAAGACAGTTGACTATTCAAAGAAGCACAAAGATGCAGATTTTCAATTCCAGATTTTGAGGGATGTCATTGAGAAGGTTGGCCCTTCCAATGTTGTATAGGGAGTTACAAATGCAGCTTACGTGTACAGAACAATAGGTAAGCTAGTGAAGGCTACATACAAGCATATCTATTCGACCCCACGTAACGTGCATGCCATGAAAAATGCACTGAAAGACATCAGAAAAATTAGTTGGGTTAAAACGATAATGGCGAAGACTAGGGAGGTGCAGATGTTCATCTACAATCACCATAGATCGTTGGTAGTCTTTCGAAGCTATTCGACAAAGGAATAACACGAGCCAATTGACAACCACTTTACATCCTACTTTTTTTTGTTGGATAGGGTGCTTGAATTGTAGGAGCCCTTGCAACTCATGATCATGACATATGAGTGGCCTCGGTGATCGGAGTACAAGACAGAGAAAGGGAAGAAATTGAAGGAAGTGGTGGTGAGAGACACATGTTGGGATGATGTGAAATACATCAAATCAATTATATCTCCATTTTTCAGCATCATCAAATATGGGAATTCTAATAGCCCCAACCTTGTTGAGAAATATGAGTGCATTGACAACATGTTTGGCTAGATGAAGGCCGTTATTTGGGTGAGGGACCCCACCTTGGAGTTCTACAATCAGCAAATTCAACACATCATTCAATAGAGGTGGGAGAAGATGAAGATGCGACTACATATGGCCACATATGCACTTAATCTGAAATGTTATGTGGAGAGCCCTGGTAGAGTTATTCCCCTGGAGGACGACGAGGTGAATAGGAGCTTCATGAAGGCCCTATAAAAATGTATAGTGCAAAGGAGGCTTCACAAGTCAAATTTGAGTGGCTCAAGTTTACCAACTTGATGGCTACAAATCTTCAACCAGGATAGACAAGCTCACATTGGCGCAAGAGAAGCCAGTGAGTTGGTGGCAACTATATGGGCCTCCAAAACCGCTACGAACACTTGCCATTTGCCTCATTTCCCAAGTTTCTAGATCCTCTGTTGTTGAAAGGAATTGGTTGACATATGGTTGGATGCACTTTCTTAAGAGGAATAGACTTACCTCTAAGAAAGCGGAGAAGCTTATTGTTGTACACAGTGCCTTGCGTCTCATGAATCACAAGACCCCTGAGTACAAGCAAAGCCTAGGATTAAGATGGGATGTAATTCTTGTTGAAGAGGACATAATGTGCACTATGGATTGATTGGGATCCCCTTCTACGATGAGGATGAGGAAGACAGTTCCAATGAGGAGAGATTCATGGATGTTCCTTTAGATGTTGACTCTGATTTTTTAGTTGCACCTTTGCGGACTATATTTTTTTGTTTTGGGCATTAGCATGTTGAACAGTTGATGTATTAATCAAAAACTTTGAAGTTATAATGTATCTACTATCATGTACTCTTCTCATTGTAATGTTGTATCAAGATTTGACTTTCAGCTCTAGATTAATGATTAATGATATTGATCAATCACAATGGTATGATTTGGTAATTTATTCATATTGTTTAGATTTATTATTTTGAATTTCAGCTAATTTTAGTTTCTTTAAGTTATTTTTTTAGTTTATTTGTATATTTTAAATATTTATATATTATATTGATTAGCTCCGACCCCACTCAACCTCCCACTGTCCCCAAAATTTGAAATTTTCATGGCATGCTAGAGTCTTAGGCAACTATGGTAATAGCATGACGTCAACTAAATTCTGCTATTTAGAAAAGACTCAAGATTTAGAATATCAAAAAAGGTTGAAGACAGTTGTGTGATACTTTGAAGATGGAGAGAACTTAGAAGAGTACGTCAACAAGATGTCGTAATCAAGAGTTCTTCTACGTTGTTGGGTCCCCTACACAATGAGTTTTGCTACAACCAGCTCGGTCTTCCCTTGAGATAATATCCGAGGCCAACTGGTGAGGAGTGGAAGGCCTAGGTTGGGGGTGATGGAGAGTAGCAGAATGATTCCCATCTTTTTTGTCCATCTCGTTTTCAGCAACTTGGCAAGCTTGACGTTTGAGGGAGAAGAATAATTATCCTGCTCATAGCTCCCCTCTTCCCTGCACTAACTTTTTGACTCACCAAGAAAGAGGCTTTCAATAGTTTCAATCCTCGTAGGTTGCTGCTGGAAAACATTAGAAAAATACACAATTCACTTATCCATGTCACCAATAGTAGCATCCATCTAAGGATTGTTCATACCATCAACTCCAATGTTATCACATGAATTTTGAGGGTCTAGTTCATGACTTTCAAGGTTTTTAGAATAGCAATGGTCCTCGGATTGGCCTTCTCCTGAAGAATATAAGGTGTCATGAGCCCAGCTTCCCAAATTGTGAGATGAGGAAGGCTTCACACAATGATGGAAGTGCCTAGGGACCAAGTTAGGGTGAATGACCCGAGGAGGAGGAGAAGCAGGGGGTGTTGGAAAAGGATTCAACCTCCCAAGAGCCTCAATGTTTATGATCTTTGTGGGTTCAGAGGGGTAGATGGGAGGATTTTTGAAGAGGAGGCACTTCAAACCTCAGCCCCAAACTTTCGATGGTGCTTGTTCATGGTAGGAAAGGCTCTTACCCGGTACCCTTATGTGTAAGAATTACACTGACCTCCTTGAGTACAGTGACAGGTTTGGTCCTCCATAACATCATCATCAACCTCAAGCACAATGGGTTTCTTTTCCTTTTTCCTCAGCTGGTCTAAAATAGATACCCACAACTGAGGATTTGTAGGTTGAGACATGATCTGTTTGAGAATGATTTATTTATTTATTTTGGCTTTCTTGCAAGATGATATTCTAAAGAGTTTATTTTTATCATTCTTTTTACCCCCTTTGGCTTTTATAGCCATGTTGTGCAATCCAGGGAGGAAGCATCTATGCATTGGAAATAAAGCCCTAAATCTAACACTATAAATGAAATCAGCCAAGGTAGATGAAGCAATGAGTTGTCTCAAAGGAGCTGTACTGTTGCCATTGTTTTACCCAAAGTGGTTGCATTTAATACCATGAACGGATTGAAATCCTCGTAATGAAGAAAAAGAGAAGTGATGCAACTTGACAACAAAATGTTTGATGTCAATGTATAGAACATCATCATTTGATAGTTGAGGGACAATCAGACTCCTTTCGAGTTGCAAACCAACCAATTGACTTGTATTTGTAACCATTGTCAATTCCGTCCCATTTCCACTCAAATCACAAGCACCAGCCATCACCTCCCAACATAAACACTGGATGCGGTGCTGCCTAGTAGTCAACTCAATCTTAATAAAAACCTTCATTTTTCCTTGATGCCACTAGTTGGAGGTTGTTCGATCGTGAATGGTGCAATACATTGAATGAGACATAGATGGAGTACGAGTGTATAGACAAACAATACAAAGGACATTGCAAGTGGTGATGGTCAATAATGGCCAAGCGGGAGCGGGTGTTAAGCAAGGCATGGCACGTAGACAGAGCCAAGAAGGGAAGATCAGCCGTGCATTTGGAGAGAGAAGTAAGCGTATACATATTAAAGTGGAACGTGAACAAGTCCCAAGGGTGTGAGAGTTAACCTGGGTTGTTAGAGAAACATCCTCTTTGGAAGGGGGTATACGTGGACATGATGGTTATCAGGGGGCGGAATTTTAAGAAAAGAAGGGACCCTTAGGAAAAAAGGGGGATGTATAGGGTAAGACATAAAAAGCAAGTGGGAAGCAATAATGAAGCAGCAAATATAAGTCATAAAGTGGAAAGGGAGATCAGAAGTAGAATGAAGAGAGTATTGGATGTTGTGGAAGACAATAAAGAAGGCTAAAACAAGTCTAGTGTGGCAGAACTGATAATAAAACAAAGTTGGATCCCAGGATTTTAAAAAAGATTGAAGAGGGCTAGTTGGAAGTTTGACTCAAGTTGGGAGTTAACCATTGGTTATTTAATGGTGGAATTGGTTTCTCACGATATGCCGAATGTGAGCTTAGAACTTTGATCCATCTTTAAAATTTTGAAGTTGAACTTTTTTGGGGTGGTTTGACAAAGCGTCCATATACTCCAAAGCATAGTTGGCCTGTTGATCAGCAACTCCATTATAATAATGTATTCGATGTTGAACATGTATGTCTGTCAATAAGTGCATGTTGTATCAAACTTGAGCAGTCATATTTTCCTTTTAATATTAATCTAAGTTGCATGGGTATAAACAAAAGTACCGAGACAGGTATTCTATCCGGCATAGATGTGGCAATTTTTTTTAAAACCTTGGATATGATACAGCTGGAATAAGACAAATAACAATACATCAAAAAAATATAACCAGGGATTAAAAAATCTAAGTTATCAGAATGCAAGTGCAGATAGGACACATTTTCAGCGAGCACCTGGATATGTGACAGCACGGATAAACTTGTACAATAAAATATTGAAAAATTGTTGTGTAATATAAATAAATCTACATTTTTGGCAAACAAAAGACAGAAACATGATAAAACAAAGTTGGATCCCAGGATTTTAAAATAGATTGAAGAGGGCTACTTGGAAGTTTGACTCAGGTTGGGAGTTAACCATTGGTTATTGAAAGGTGGAATTGGTTTCTAACAATATGCCGAATGTGAGCTTAGAACTTTGATCCATCTTTAAAATTTTGAAGTTGAACTTTTTTGGGGTGGTTTGACAAAGTGTCCATATACTCCAAAGCATAGTTGGCCTGTTGATGAGCAACTCCATTATAATTACGTATTCGATGTTGAACATGTATGTCTGTCAATAAGTGCATGTTGTATCAAACTTGAGCAGTTATATTTTCCTTTTAATATTAATCTAAGTTGCATGGGTATAAACACAAGTACCAAGACAGGTATTATATCCGGCATGGTTATGGCAATCTTTTTTAAAACCTTGGATATGATACAGCTGGAATAAGACAAACAACAATACATCAAAAAAATATAACCAGGGATTAAAAAATCTATGTTATCAGAATGCAGGTGCAGATATGACACATTTTCAGGGAGCACCTGGATATGACACAGCACGGAGAAACTTGAACAATAAAATATTGAAAAATTGTTGTGTATAATATAAATAAATATACATTTTTGGCAAACAAAAGACTGAAACATGATAATTTTGTAAAATTTGAAGCAGATAAAGTTGTTTAACTTGCTTTAAAAGGAAAGTGAGGAGAGAATGTTGGGCAGAAGGACAAGGAGGAGGATTTTGAAGAACAAGGAGATAGCAACAAAAGTAGAAGAAATCAGGCTGGAAGCAAGGCATGAGGAGGGGCAGAAAAATGGAACAGGAAGAAGTACCTATATACATGTCCCCCCACAAGCAAGGCGCCTCTGTATAGCCTCTTTACCATTAATAATCCTCCCAGCAGCAGAGGATGATCCTAAGGTTATGTTGAAGGGAAACGTGCTAGTTACTACTACAACTAATCTAGAGCAAGAGGTCTGATTTGCCATTTATGTGGGTTGTGCCCAAGAGCAGTAGACATGATGCATTGGATCAACAGTGAATGGAAAACAAAGGCAGGCTGGAATTGTAGTTGTTTCCACAAGGCTTCTTCATTGTAATTTTAGATAAATCTAATGATAAAGAATGTTTTTTAGGAGGTCCTTGGTGTCTTGGGAGAGTAGGACTATACATATGGTTCTACATTGAGGACTTCGACCCAAATGCTGAAACCCTGTCCAGGGTCCCAGTTTGGGTGAGACCATGTACACCGCAAGAATTTTGGAAATAATGTTTATTTTAGATGGTGAGAACAACTCTTGGGGAGTATGTCTGTTCAGCTAGGGCTATGGAAGTACAATCCCTTGCAGTCTATGTCCGAAACAGTGTCCATATATAATAAGCCTATATCAAAGGCAATCACACTAAGGTTAAAGAGCAGAAAAAGAATCCAACCATTAGACTATGAAAATCCCACTTTCAAGTGCCACAAGTGATGGACATGGACACTTGGATAGGGACTACCCCAAAAAATGTAAGTCATTTATTGGACCCAATTCCCATCAAGGATGAGGATAGTTTTGAAAACAACATAAAATAGAAACAAACAGATATAGCAAAGGATTAAAATAAATCAATGGATGGTGTTGGAAAAAGCTCTACATTCTCAACATTGGAAACAGAAGAAACTGATATAGCAACTACGGAGCATTAGGTATGGAAAGCTAGAACATCACATAGAATCTTGAATAGTAGGGCTTAAAGGGAAATGTCAATTAAGTCAATGCAATAGAAGCTTCTTATCCCAGAAAGAGGTGGTCTTTCAACAACAAAAGGTTTTTTGAAAATAGGAACCCCAGCTCCCATCCCAAAAGAAGAAAAAGATCGAACAGTCCTACATGTAAGAAGGTTCATCCAGACAGAAGAAAGGGACCATTCAGCGAACACAGAAAAGCACAAACCATGCTAGCAGGCAGGAAAATGTTGTCCCTTGCAGACTTAGAGGCCACAAAAAGAGGCATAATTGACAATTGGGCTAAGAAACCAGAAACAATTGTTTAAATGATGAGAAATAAGAGGGTGAACATCCCTCCACTGTGAAGATGAGGATACTATCATCGAATTTTCAGATCTTTAACACCCTAACAAGAGATGATTGCTCAAAAGGCAACTCCGTATTGGGCACACTTGTGATCCTGATTAACGAGTCAAAACTCACCAAATAAGAAATCCTCGAACTCTCTTCTCAGGAATGGAGGCTCCTACAAGGTTTCGCCATGGATGCGGAGGGCAACTCTTGTGAACTGCAAGTTCTTTGGAACCCAAAGGTAATGAAATTCTCTTATGAACAAATATCACAATTGAATCAGTTTGCATCTCCAAACCTATAAGGAGAACCTCAACATTGCTATTTTCAATATATATGCTCCTACCACTCCACTTCCCAGAAAGAGATGTCGGAACTCACTCAGTTCCGGTCTCAATCATTTGCCAAAAATATCATCTCGCCTTGAATGGAAACTCCTTCAAGGAAACCATGTCATCAATTGTATTATCACTTCTTCTAAGAAGGGAGGCTTCTTCAAGGAAACCTTCTCACAAAGGTATTTTAGCCACTTTGTTAGATACTCTATCATATGGGATGGGAAGCCCAATATCGAGCGGTTTCTTTCTGACTAACAAGGGAGTTGGTTTTAGTAATATCGTAGAAAGGATTGACCATTTTCTATTCCCATACTAATGGATAGAAGGAAACTTGCTCCTACTATTGGGCATTCTAAAGGTCTTTGGTTCAGATCATGCTCCAATCTCAACTCTTCATAAAGAATGATTGCACCCCCAACCTACCCATTTATGTTTGAGATGATGCGGCTGAAGAACCCCAACAATCCAGATTTGATGAAAAAATGATTGGCAAAACATGGCCCCCACGGTGGATCTAAGATGTTCAAACTTGCCTCCAAATTGATGTATGTCAAAGTGTCCATCAAGTGCTAGAATTGAAACCCCTTTGCAAATATCTAAGATAAAATTCAGTCCACTGGTTTTGTAATGTCCCGTTTCCAGAGTAAACCAATCAAAAGACCCGTAGCCTATTCATTATTTCATGTGAACTAAGGGATTAAGTAGGGAAATAATTTAATAATATTTTTAAGTCGTCCCAAAGTTACTTTATTTTATAATATGAAAAAAGAACACTTATGTATTATTATCATAAAAAAGGGGCCAACAAAGTAATATTTATCTAAAAATGTTTTAAATGCTTTTAGGGCTAGGGAAACTGAAAAAATAAAAATTATAAAAGAAGAGTTGGGCTCAAAAGGATTCATTATTCATCTTTGAAATCAAAACCAAGGTCCAAGTTGGAGGTTATGTGTTCAACTTTTCCATCTAAATACAAAAACCTTTGGTGTATAGATTTAGAGGATGAAAACCCTCTTATCTATTGAGTTGATTCCATCAAGGGATCATAATTGTGCTGACAAATCGAGTTTAATATCAGCTTTTAGTTTGGTGGAGGTTGTTATCAATTTCCAGAATTTTGTGAGGGATTATCAGAGACATATATCAAGGCTTATGGTTGTTCAAGGGTTGTCGTACCTTAGAGAGGTTGTCGTACAATTGAAGGACACAAATCGCTATCCTTAGGATAGTTGCGCAAGGATTTGTGAGGGATTCAAGGAGTTTTAAGGAAATTTTCAACCTGAGAGAGTGACGCCCTACCTTATTGGCCACCATTCATCTACAAAAGTTGCCTTGTTGCACTCCTCTGCTACTATAAAACAGCTATGTTGTTGTAATCTGACTGTAAAAGTTTTCTATTATCATTAATTATTGATTCAACATCATTAAGTTTTGTTGTGATACATTTATTATTCAGTAAATAGTCTCATCAGTATTATGTGTATTCAGGGAACTACAATAATTTACAATTTAATCTTCAATATCATTGTTGAGTATTGTTGTTTTAGTATTTAATTGATGCTCCAATTTTAGGAAAAATACAAAAAAATAAGAAATTCAAAAAATTAACCAAAAAGGACATTTCAATGGTATCAGAGCTTTGATCTTGCCAGCCTACAGAGTAAATTAATATTTTGATTTCATATGCAAGCCAGTAGAAGAGAAATCAGATATTACCAAAGAGAGAAGAAAGGCTCAATTGCTGGGAATAGAAGTCATGGGGGACGGAGAAAGGAGAGTACCTATAGATGAAATTAATTCTTTACAAGAAACTATCAGCCGAGGTCAGACAGATTTGGAAATAACAATCCAAATGACATTGAGAGCATAGTTCAAAATCTCGTTCTCGACGATTTCTCGTGAGGGCAAAATTTGAATCGGATCTTAGATCTCCAGAATTTCTCAGCAACTTTATCGCTACTTTGAAAAACATATAAATTTATAAAATAAACTTAAATTAAATGTTAAACATTGTTAAGTGACATGAGAAATGAATGTAGAGAAAGTCATAGGCCTTTTTTATCAATGGGAGATCTAAAAAGAGTACAATAGTAATAATACTACGAAGTTGCAAACTACAAAGTACAAAGTTACAAACTGCAACTCCCAGAGCCATGAAAGATCAAATATACATATTATATTTCATCTATAGCGCCTAGAATAAGTTTGACGCAGCAGCCTAATGGAAGTGGAAGGTAAAAATTCCTCCTCTCCAATGCCAACATCGTCAGCAAAGCCAAATGTATCATCTGGATCCTCACCAACACCCCCTGATACCTCTGCTTCCCCAGATGCTATTGCTTCTTTTGTCTCCCTCACTAAATCTGCAATCTCCTTCGTTGTAAACATGGGATCTAACTCTACATCATCAATGATCCAATCCGCATATGGATCGGTCTCATCCAAGTCAAAAGCATCATATTTATCTTGCCCCTCCACTTGTCTTATGTAAAGACAAAGATTGTATCGCACAAAAAGAAGGTCATTGAGGCATTGTGTCGTCAACCTATTGCGCTTCTTTGCGTGAACAACTTCAAACATGCCACAATTATGTTCACACCTAGAAGAGCTACACGGTTGACACAAAATGCGGATGGCTAGCCTTTGAAGATTTGGTGTTTGTGCACCATAATCTTCCCACAACACATCTAAAAAAATGAAATTTATAATTTTTTAAGTCAACTAGGCTTGGTTAAATGAAATAAGTCTACCAAAAAGAAAAAATAAATGACTCAATTTTTTTTTACGTGGCTAAGAGGTGTATATTGTGGCTTACCAAATACTACAAAATTGCAGTTGGTGTTTTACTATTTACCCTCATTCAAAGCAGTCAATAAGTATACTATATATACTATATAGTATATAGTTATGCTATAAAAGTATATACAAGCTATAACAACAGTGTGTCCACAGCCCTATGTATAGTATCACTATCACGTGTCAGTTGATTCACTATTTTCATATTTAGCTTGAAAATTTTGGGGCTCGCCTCAAATGATGCTAAGGCACTAAGCAAAAAAATATTCACAATCACATTCACAATCAAAATAACTTCCAAATCTCGGTCGGCTATCCAAAGTGCGAATTGAAAACTGCAATGAGGGTTAAAAGTAAAACTTAAAATTTGAAGGCACACTTTCACTTAACAGTTTATGGCTCTTTGTGTTAAAGGCATGTGCTCAAACTCAAAAAAACTATGTATTAACTATTAACTCAGAATGAGAAACACCGATAAAAAAACCTGCGCACCGAGTAATCGTTGATATTAGTCGACGAAAATCATCAAGAAAATTGGGTTTCTCGTCTCACAAGAAACATAATGATATCTCGGTTGCCCCTTATATTGCAAGAAATGATGAGAAACAATGAGAAATTGCCAAGATTTGAAACTGTGATTGAGAGAATCCATGGCAGGGTTAGTACAAGCTCTGCAAAATGCTAATCAAAATAAAGCAAATCAAGAAGAGGGAAGCTTGTTAGCTCAAGATTGGGCCTCAATGAATAACCCTTCCAAGACTCCCATAAAAAAATCTGCAAAAAAAAGAACACCCAAAAGAGGTAGAGCCCCAACATCACACAGGGAATGATTTTTCAAATATCATGCGGAATATGAAAAACTCAGCCTTGCAGTACAAAAAGCATTGACTTTCCAAAAAATTTGTGATCTAAGAATGAAGAATAGTACAAGAAGGGGAAGGAGAACTCAACAAGATCAGCCCCATAAAGATATCCAGTAGCGTTTGGGTAAGATTACAATTCCTACATGTGATGCATCTAATAAATGTTTCGTCAGGTCTTGGTTGCAGAAGCTAGACACCTACTTATCATTGAATCCGATGTATGAAGAAGAGGCAATCAAATTTTTTACCCTTCACAAGGAGTGGCACGACTGGTAGTACCATGGTATGGTCACCCAAGGGCACAGTTCCATTTCTACATTGGAAGAATTCAACCAAAGACTAACAAAGAGATTTGATAGAAAAGATCATGAGATCCATTTCAAAAAATTAACTTAGCTTAAGCAATTTGGAACTGTCGACAGCTATATTGTAGAATTCCAAAGATTATCCGTTATGGTCCTTAATGTGACAGAAATGAGACTTAAAGTTCTATTTGTAGAAGGACTAACTGAACCACTCAAGGGTTTGATAAAATCTTTTGATCCTTTGTCTTTGCAAGAAGCTAGTAAGAGGGATTTAAACTTGGAATTTTTGGCACCCAAAAATAAATTCTTTTCAAAGACACCACCTTTTGGACAGCAAAAGACATCACCTTTTGGGCAACAAAAGAAACCATTTCAGCAAGGAGTCACTCAACAGAAATAGTTACCACAGAAATCAAAGATATAAAGATTAGAAATGAGCTCAGAAGAAAGAAATTGTGCTTCTCTTGCAAGGAGCCATGGGAACCGGGTCATCAATGTCTTGGACGAGGTTAGGTACATTACATAGAGGTAATATTAGCTGGAGAGTCAGAAGCAGAGGAAGTTGACCCTGAAATTGAAGAGAAGGAACCGGACCCTGAAAGAAAGATGAAAGAAGATACCCCAGGAAGCACCCTTGCTACACTTTCTAGTGCTCCCAGATATCACCCTTTCAGAGTTCGCGGAGTTTTGTATGGACATAAAATTACAGTGTTGATTAATAGTGGGGCAACCCGCTATAGACACCCAATTCTAGCCACAACTAGCTTCGGACCGGACTTCAGACTGATTTCTACCAATCATTGCAAATTAAGCCTAAAAATCATTGAACGTCCCAATCTTGGCCGTGCATCTCTCATCAAAACTCAGAATCATGGTGAGGCATCCCTATTTGGGATAATAGCCCGTACGCAACAATAACCTCTCACGGATTCATCTTTAGTCACCTTGCGACCTAACAACTAGCAATTTGGCCTATGGACCCATCAAGTGGGGCACTTGATCAAATCTTAAAAGAGTAAAAATGCTAATCAAAATGAATAATCTAATTAAACAAGATTAAATGCTTAGTTGAATTATCCATTTGCAATTAATGAATATCTAAAAATGAAAATTTCAATATTCAAAATATCAAGCCTTCATCATTTGCCTTTATGAGTAGTCAAGCTCTTCCAAAATATCTAATTTGACAATCATGCCTAGTAATTGAAAATCATAATTACATGACAACTTGTAACTCAACTACAGTTAGCCTCAACTCACCTAGAGTTAGTTTGAACCCATTTCATGTTTAAATTCAACCTTAACTCACCTTATGTGAGAGTTAACTTTGAAAATATAAATACAAGGCCAAACCTATCGATCTCTAAGCTTTGATAGTGTAGTGTTATTATGCAGGATTTACTCTATAAACTTCATGCAAGTAGTGTTACCATGTCAAATTCATAAGCCAATAAGCCAAGCCAAGGTGCCAAGGAAAGGTGAAGCCAACAAAGCTCCATTGATGAAAATTTATTGATGCACAACCGAGCAAGTCACTTCAACTAGCCATTTGGAGCGCCAAGGAAGGTAAAAGAGTAATTTTTTTTGTGTTCTAGTTGTGTTTTCATTTGTATGTTTTTTACCTATGCTCTCCCTAGTGTCTAGGCTAGAGGTGTTAGGATATTTAGTGTGTTATTTTGATTTTTCTTTATTGGACTAACACAAGACTAACCTCCCCTCTATGTATTCCTTATTCACATGATCACATGCCCGATGGGACCCGCACCCCACAAAGTTGTTCTCAAAGCATTTTAAGATGTCCTAGCAATTTTCATGTCAAAATCCGAACTTGCTGATCAAAAAAGTGGAGATTGAAGGTTCACAGACGTTTTTCGAGAAATCACGAAGTTGCTCTGTGTAATCAAGTTTTTGATTTCTGGAATCATGATATTGCAAAATATAGCTAATTTTACAATTGTCCTTTTGTCATAAGTTTTGCGGTATTATAATAACTATCGCAATTTTGTCCTTGACCGCCACAGTTTTCTAACTGACACTTTTGTTTTGCAGGGAAAATAACGATATTGTGATATCACGACCCTACAGTTGTGATATCGCCTAAACTTCTGCAATATTGACAATATCGCAACTTTGTAGTTGCTATATTGCACTTTCACGGTATTGTCCTTCACTGCCACGATCTATTGCTAATTGTTTTATGTTAGAAGGTAAATTGCAATTTTGCACTAAAACTAGCGATATTGTCTTAAGTTTTGTGGTATTGTGTTGAGTTGCAATTTTGTGTTGATACTCTGTTTTGCAGGAAACTTGCGATATTGTGCTAATATTTGCAGTTTTGCAAAAAAAGTGGTGATATTGCTTTGTGTTTCTGCGATTTTGCACTGTGTAAAATTTTGGAAACCCGAGCGCTAATTTTCAAAAGTCATTTGCTCACTTATGGTTTACCTCTAAGCACAAGGACCCCATAACATCTTTTGCAGGATCCAAAGGCCAAAAGAAGACATTTTTAAACACTCTAAGTTGCAAGACTCACATTTGAATTTCGTGTTTTAAAAATCTTTTTAGTTGAGTTATTTTCGTTTTGTTTAAATTTTTCAACACAATGCCAAGGGGCTCAAACTTCTTAAAATATTTCGTTTGGTGCTATAAAAATGAATCCACTCTTTAAATAAATACTCATAAGAGTTTTCATTTTTATATTTGTTGTTTGAGTATTTGTTTAGCAAGATGAGTGTCATGTGCATGCTCTCCTCTTGTCCTCTTTAGGAAACTTGGGTGATCAAAAAAGCTCACTCTTTGCATTTGACGCTTTGGTCCAAAAGCGTGGAAGGAAAGTCGTTAAGGCCCTCCCCAAAATCCATATGATTTGTGTGATCCCAAAACGACCCTAAAGTCCTTCCACTTTCTTTATTTCATGTATTTTGGCTTGTGGGCGGCAGTTCATCGCCTCCCCATGAGTTCTCTAAAGAAGCGTTGACTTGGGAATTCATCTCTCGACATCGTTTCAACCCCTCCACGGTAGGGTATATAAATTGAGGGTGACCCGTTGGGACACTTGTTTGAGCGGTTAAACAAGCTCCGTTAACGGTACTCAGCCTCGGACCATAGGGGTAACTCGAACATTGCACTACACTGAGCAATTGACGGATGTAGTAGTTGTGAAAAGGACAAGATCTTTTCACAACAAACCGGTTAATGCGAATCCAAATGATGTGATGTGCCCTAGTGTTTGTCACACATATGAGATGATTTAGAAACGAATGAAAGTTGATAGTTTAGACAACCCCACTTGCTTCAGACATACTGTTGATGCAGGGCAAGTAGCCCAAAGTTCCATGTCACCGTAAAAACTCTTGAGAGAAGAGGGGGCCTAAAAAACCCTACTGCTTTTACTTTTTGAATTAACAAACATAAAGTCCTCTCAAGAGCAAGTATACAAACAAAATTCAACAATACAATGCCACCTTATCAGTTTTAGGATTTAAGACATTACATTTAGGTGTTTTTGTCATTTTGTCCTTTTTACTTACATGGTCTTGTGTCAAAATTGTTTGTTTGTCATACCACGTCAAAACAAGTCTTGTTTGCGCATCACTTTTTTGTTTGAAGAGGCGTTACACCATCCGTATGACATGACACTTTTACCTTAGTCTTTTTTCCACTTTTTGCGTGTCACTTGTTTGAAAAGGGCGTCGTTACGCTGCCCATTTCATTCCAAGTCCTGTGCCTTAGAGTCTTGAAACAAACTATGTGTCATATCTTTATAGCACAATAGCGTCGTTACATTGCTCAAATTGTTTCAAAGACTTGTTGCCTTATGTCGAATTGCAAAACCAAATACTACATGTGCCTTCTTCGTCTATGCCTAGTAGTACCGTCATGTCGTTTGTTCTTGTTTAGCTTGTTGTCTATTTGAGGAACCTAGTCTTCTAAATTGAGTTCGCAATTGATCTTGACAAGTTCAGATCCAAACATTAATTGGTTTTTGCTTAGGCCTCTCATAATTTTGGCCTAGACACTTACCTTTCACTTTTGGGTTGTGCAACTTGTTATCACTCTAGAGTGCACCATGCTTGAAGATGTGCAAAGAACAACCTCACTCCAACTAGTACAATTGGAACTTCTCAGAGTGTGGGTGACTATATGATGAGAACCTCCAGAGAGGGTTGGTTCCCTTACGATTTTTCAATAAATTTGATTACTGTGATTTTTAGGGTGAAAAGGGAAAGGAAGAACTGAAAGAAAATCTAATTAAAAGGGGGTGATATACCTGAATTGTTCAAATCCTCTGAAGTTACTGAAATCAATGCACACATATGATCAAATAAAATCTATAATTCTGCCCTTAAGCATAAATATTTCAGATGAAGGGTTGGAAACCTCTTCAAATGACCTGCAAAAGGTTGAGATAGAGAAAGATAGGTGAGGAAGGGACCTACAAAAAGAGAAAAATCTCACTTATACGCTGATGCACAATCAAATACACACTATCTTATTTCCAAAAACTCAAATTCATAAAAAAAACTTCTTTATTGATGAATGGTTCAGCTTACAATTTCTTCCTTCAAACTTCATGGGTCCTTCTAAATGACTTGATTAAGCCAATAAATAAGCTTTTCCAAACCTTGAAATAGCCTTAAGTGTAGTTCTAAAAGGGGAAAGGGTTAGTCTTGGTTAATCAACTCAAGACTTAACACCTTTTACAATGTTTTAGACTATTCAATCAAATCTTTTCCCTTTACAAAATCTGCATGCATCTCCAAACTTTGGCATAGAAAATAAGTGGTGGAGCCAAGTTTGAAAGATTAATTTTTATTAAAATAATCAAAACACTCTCCAAAAATCTTCAAACATGCATGAATCCAAGCTGGCGTAGAAGTGTGGATGGTGGGCCCATTGAATGTCAAACTTCTCCTTTGCATGGAAGATTATGCCAAATCTCTAAATAAGGAATTCCATTTGATTCATTTAAAAACTGAGCTGGAGGAAGAAATATTCCCGTTTGCATGAAAAACAAGGAAGATGTGTAACAAGCTTGTCCAGTCAACTCCAATTCAAGACCAGTCAACCTCCAATGATCTCCACTTGCATGTAAAGCTACGCCACATCATAAATGGAGATCGCCGCTTGAATTGAAACGTTGAAAGCTTTGGATTGCATGAAAACCAAGGAGAAGCGTGATTTTGGTCAAATAGTCAACTGAAGCTTTGACCAGTCCACCATAAATGGCCTCTTACTTGCATGGACAAGGAGAAAGATGCATTCAGATTGAATTTCCTTGTTATTTCTCAACGTTCTATTCTCGGTTTCTTGTTTTTGTGCATGAAATTCTTCGGCCTTATTTGTTTGTGGCTTTTATCTCTGTTCTGTGATTTCCGAACAAAATATCCGTGACTTTCCCTGTGCCTATTTTTTTCCTTGGTTGTTTTCCTGAGTTTTTCTTTGGTTTTGTTCATTTTCTTCAGGTCTTTTCCCTGGGCCTTTGTCTATGGATATTTTCCCACAAGAATTACATTTAATTGGACTTCGCTTTTGTCTCTTCCTTGGTTATGTTATGCCAATTGTTTGCCTCAGATTTTTGTTCTTTCCACTTTCCCACGGACATTTGTCTAAGACTTTCCCTTGGTTGTTTGCTTTTAGACTTTCCCAATCTTTTCCGAATGAATTCTTTCAGACAAATTCTTTCCCTTGGTTGTTTGCTTTTAGACTTTCCCAATCTTTTCCGAAGGAATTCCTTCGGACAATTTGTCCAAAAGAATTCCTTCAGACTTTTTGTTCGAGTCTTCATTTTGTTAATTCCTTTTTCCTTCGAACAAAAAGTCCAAAGGAATTCGTTCCTTCTAGCTTTTGTCTTAAGGGCTTTCCGAAAGAAAGAGCCCTTCAGGGTTTCAAAAATGACCCTTTGGAAAATTAAACCACCCCTTCGGAAATTTGGAAAGTGACTCTCCCGAAGGGTACATACCCTTCGGGTTTCTTGCAATGATCCTTCCCAAAGCGCACATACCCTTCGGGTTTCTTGTAAGTGTACTTTCTCTTCGCCAAAGAACTGCCTTTTTGTAATTCTTTCGGACTTCTTGCAAAGTCCTTTTAAAATTTCTATTCCCTTGGACAAAAAGTCCAAGGAAATTGTTCCCATTCTGAGCCCGAAAAAATTCTAAAAAGACAACACTTGGGAAAGAGTCCGAGAAAATAAACCTGTATTCACTTCTAATCGCTTGCTTTCATCCGAAAGTGAACCTACAGGCCCATAGGTTAACTTTAAGGATGGTTGTAGCTTGATTAATTCTTCATTGGCTCTTATCAAGGCCTCACATGTTTTATAACCGAATCCTTGTGAATGACCATCACCCTGCATATGTCCCCTGTAGAGTTATTTTTCTGGTGACTGACTGTAGGTGCATATGATGAGCACCCCTATATAAAGCCTTTTGAACTTGAATATGCCTTTTTGAACTTGTTGTAGGTGTCTTGCCCTTGCACGGACTGTAGCTTGTCTTTCACCCCAAAGAAGGCTCAAAGACAGATTTAATCATCATTCTTCTTCATGGTTGTAAATAATTGTCAATAACTCTTGATAAAGACCTTTCTTATTTCAACATATTATCCTTGTGAACACACTTGACTGTGTAACATTGTTGTAGGTCTCTTCATCATGACTGTATTTTATACTTTGACTGTCTACATATCCCTTTGTTCATGCTTTTAGTCTATAATTCATCAGTTTGACCAACTGCATAGGGGATTTGACCGTTCTGGGGAAAGTTTCGAATAGTAGGGGTAGAAATTTGGCCTTGACAAGTCAAATTACTAACACAACTTAGACTAATTCCTTGCTTGAATTAAAGACTATTTTTGTGCATAAATTTGGGGAAGTGGTCTATCTTCCATACGCCTAAAATTCAATGTCTTTTACCAAATGATCAAGTTTATATTTAAATTCCGAATGCCTAGTTTGAGTCAAAGTGTTTCAGATTTGTTAGATTAAATCTTTTGCCTCTTAGACCTAGTTTGTTTAAAAATCTAGCTTTTGTGCCTTGTTCCCAAAAGACCTAGCAATTCCTATTTTGAGCCTAGCTGTTGTGCCTTGTTTCCAAAAAACCTAGCAACCTTTGTTTCTTTAGACCTAGCTTACAATTGTTTCAAACACTTACTTATGTTTAGCATTCCTTTTTTATTCATCCACTTGACCTTTATGTGTAAGACATTTGATGTTTAACATTCGACGTTAGATTGTTTTAGACCAAGTTTACCATTGATCTTTTTGGAGAAACAACTCCATTCCTAGACCAAGTTAGACCAAGTTTGGACCATTTGTCTTTCAAACCTTGTTTTTAAGAGTTTGTAGAACTCTAGGCCTATCTTCGCAGAAAGTTTATTATTGATTTGGATATGTCTCGTTACACTCGTAGTGGAGCCATATACAATCCAGGTTATGATAACGTAGTCATGAATGATGACTTTGTTCAAGAACCCCATGGTGATAATGTTGTTTGTGAGACAGATCCTTATCCTCCTTACGGTGATCAATCTGGGGTACAAAGTCAAGATCCGTTAGCCCATTACTTGGTTAACACGCCTCTATATTCGGAGTAGGACCAAGAACAAACCGTGCAATACCTTGCTAGCATACCATTGGTTGTAGAACAAGTTCAACAACAACTGTATCATGTTACTATGCTATCGACATATGATCCTTATTTGTTTGATCGTCACTTGCTTGAAAACAAGGATGAGGTTTTAGTTAGAGCAGCGGAGGTAGGGGCCAAGTTTCCAGCAAACTTCCCCCATGAAAATTTACCAAGTCTAGTTAGAGTGCCTCTCAACATGCCTTATACCCAAACCATTGAACAGACCTCTACTAGCCATCCCCAAGCGCTTGTGCCGATGTTGTATCAAGACCCAAATATGCTTGCCAAAGGAAAGGGCCTAATGGAGGACCACTTTATACAAATGCAACAAGCGTATCAAACATATTTGAACCTAACACGCAATTTTAATACCATGGCCATGTCAAACGCTCCTCTCATAGAGTTAGCTCCTTCAACAGGAGAATTAATTGAATTGACTGGTCAAGATAATTCGAGTATAGACCCATTTGCGCAAAGCACTTCAGTTGGTGACATGTACAATGTCCCATCTATTGAAGAAGTGACTACTACTTCTATGCAGAGCAATGTGCCAAACACAGTGGATAACACGCAAGTGTCTTCCAATCCAGGCCAAAGTGGTTTAACTACACCAACAAATAGTCCACAACAAGTGCCTTTAGTTAATGCCACAAGTGGTTCACAATAGCAAGGGGCAAGAACTCTTATGTCCCAACCACAGCAAGTTACCTCTAATCCTCAACCAGCTGCTTTTTCAAGCACACAACCACAGGGATTAAGTAATCAACCGACGACTAGTGCTTTGCTCCAACAACAGGTGATGAATGTTACTCCACCTCAACAGGTGACGACTAACATTCCACAATAAGCACAGTCTAGTTTACCAACGCAGCAGAGGCAAAATATTATGCCACCTCAACAGGGGGCAACAAGTGTTCCACCTCGACAGGTAGTGACAAGTATACCTCTCCAATCATAGACCAACATGCCTTTACAATCGCAAATGTTGTCTACTCAACAATGTATGTCCATTGGTCAAAGACAAATGCCGAACATCCAACAAGCGTCTACTCCACAACACAAGTGTTCACGCAACCAAGAGGTACCACTGTCCAACAAGTACCAATTAGGCAACAATTGTCTTTTGTTCCACACGTGCTGCAGATCCAAAGATAGGGCCTTGGTCCACAAGTTCCCCTTAATCAGCTAGGTTTGACTAGTCGGCAGCAAGTCCCTACTCAACCTCAGCAAGCACAGTACTTTATCCCGAGCCATATCCTTACATCGCAACTACAATTTCCTCAAAACCAAGGCTATATACCGAATCCAAAATAGAATATAACACCGCAATGTGTGCAATTTCAACAACCGCATCCCAATCTGCGGATGCATATTCCTAGTCAGTTCACTCACCAAACCCACACTCCACAACAAACCATTCCTCCATTATACCCTGGTCAGGGTAATTCACCTTTGACCTCCCAACCAACATTTCAGCAAAATGTTTCATCTAGTTTCTTAGCACAAGAACTGCAGCAAATGAAGGATGCAATCGCCGCCATTCAAGCAAGGAAGCAGACCAAGAAGTTCAAGTTAGATGACGTGTGTTCATACCCATTCCACATGGAGTATCTACAGATACCATTTCCTCCAGGGTATGAACAACCAAAGTTTGATAAATACATTGAAGTTGTTCTATAACAATCTCCTGTATATTGAAGTTGTCATAACGTAGCACAAAGTGAAATGTGTCCTCATAGACAATGGATCGGGCCTGAATATTGTGTCTCTGAAGCTCATAAAACATCTTGGATATACAACAGCGGATCTACAGTCAGAAACAATCACTATCAAAGCCTACGACAACGAAGAATGGGGATCACAAAACACCATAAGCTTGTCAATTATCGTTAGGCCCTTGATCCACAATACACTCTACCATGTGTTAGACCTCGATTTGTCATACAATTTGCTTTCGGGTAGACCTTGGATACATGAAATTCATGCAATCTCTTTGACATTGCACCAGTGTCTCAAGTTCTCTCACTCATGTATGGAAGTCACCATCAATGGAGATTTGCAGCCTTATGAACATTGCAAACATTTGGAGGCTGAGTACGAATGTTACAACTACCGCTTCAGCCTAGATCCGGTTCCCAAAAAGGACAAAGACAAATGAATATTTGTTGAATTGCCAGAGGCCAATTATATAGACCCAACTAGCCTTGATTCATCTTCACACATGCCTCCACTTGAAATGTCTAATCATTTTACCATCTCGGCCAATGGCCCAAGAGAGTATTTGACCCATGACACATTTCACATTGCCAAGCTTCCACAGAACCCCAAGTCCTATGGAAGACCTAAAGCCAAGCCACCTTGCATGGAATGGCAACGAAAGGGAAAGGGCAAACTTCATAGTCCAACTCCAATAATTTTCACATCGGCCACTAGCCAAGAAGAGGACCCACTTGTCAATGATGAATCTGGGTTGTACAACGACAAGTTGGCCGATTGCAACAAAAATGCCAAATATCCCATTCCTAACCGAATCATGGAGAATCAAGCCTATGAAGGAGGAGGCCTCCGGCCAAATCAGCAAGGTACTCTTGAGCCAATTTCTATAACTCATTACAAAGAAACTTATGGTCTTGGATTTAAACCGCCTGGAGGTGACCCCACGTATCTTATTCATGTTTTGATGCCAAAGTCTAGTGATGACAATGCCAGCAGCAAAGCAGAGTCCGATCATAGCAGTTATGAAGACCTTGTCAATACCAATTTGTTTAACACCCATGCCATTTGTGCCATTACCCCAATAAGCCGCCATAACCTGCTTCCTCTATATCACCCTCAACTTATAGCCTAGGACCAACAAGAATCAATAGTGCCTATAGAAGATTTTGAGAATGATGAGGCCTTTTGCAATTTTCTAGGCCTAAGAGACAATTTTCAGTTGGGAGATGACTACAAACAAGGGTTCTCTATCAAACTAGATCCTGCAACCTATTTTGGAGTATGGGTGAACACCTTTAGCCACAAACAAAAGAATAAAACATTGAGGTCCCAAAGTGAAAACCTCTTTGAGGTGCTTTTGAACCAAGGTAAAAGTAAAGAGAAAGGCTAGTCTTCTGGTGAAAACCTATTTCAGGAGCCATTAGATGGGGGTGTTCACATTTTCTCGAATGAAGCTCAGAAGACCACCAACATTGAACTTGCTTTTGGGTCCAAGTTCCAACTTATAGCCTAGGACCAACAAGAATCCACAGTGCCTGAAGATAGTTTGAGAATGATGAGGCCTTTTGCGATTTTCTAGGCCTACGAGACAATATTCAGTTGGGAGACCACAAACAAGGGTTCTCTATCAAACTAGATCCTGCTGCCTATTTTGCAGAACGGGTGAACACTTTTAGCCACAAACAAAAGAATAAAACATTAAGGCCCCAAAGTGAAAACCTCTTTGAGGCGCTTTTGGACCAGGGTAAAAGTAAAAAGAAAGGTCAATTTTCTGATGAAAACATGTTTCAAGGGCCATTAGACGGGGGTGTTCACATTTCCCCAAATGAAGCTACCACCAACGATGAACTTGTTTTTGGGTCCGAGTTTAGTTCTGCCGAACAACATGCCTTTGATCGAATTGCCCAGGAATTTCCAACAGTGTTTGTAACATGGCCATCCCTACTATTAGAAGATTCAGATTCGTCTTGTTTAGGCAACCTTGAAGAACCAGTCCAAATAGAGGACTTTATAGTTGCAAGCCAATTCAAATCATTGCCCATTATTTTGGAGGATGGCTCCACTCTCCTCGTAAAAGACACTACAAAAGTCAACATCATGACTCCAGATGACCCAAAATGGATCAAATTAGGCGCGTCCCTCACTGAGGAGGAACGTGAAATCTTTACAACCCTTCTGAGGGAATTTATTGACATCTTTGCTTGGGCCTATTCAGACATGTCAAATTTGGACCCCGCCTTGGTTGTACACCACCTTGTACAACCTGATGCCAAACATGTGAAGAAGAAATTGCGCAAGATGCATCCCTGTATTGTTGTGTTAGTAAAGAAAGAGTTGGAAAAACTCTTCGAAGCGAGATGCATCCTACCGATCGACTACTCAGAGTGGATCTCGAATGTTGTCCCTGTCAGTAAGAACCCTGAAGGAATTAAAATTTGCATTGATTTCCGAGATATAAACAAAGCCTACCCCAAGAACAACTTTCCTCTGACAAACATTGACATGATTCTTGACTCCACAGTGGGGTACGAAATGCTTTCACTTATGGATGGATTTTTAGGGTACAACCAGATCCGAATAGCGCCAGAAGACCAACATAAGACAACGTTCGCCACTCCATGGGAAACGTTTTGTTATCAGGTTATGCCATTTGGTCTCAAAAATGTTGAGATCGCATACCAAAGAGCCACGACCGTCATATTTCATGATATGATGCATGACATTGTTGAAAACTATGTCGACGACATATTGGCTAAATCAAAGACCAGAGCCGATCATCCAGCAGCACTACGAAGAATATTTGAGAGGCTTCGTGAATACAAGGTTAGACTTAATCCCAAGAAGTGCATCATTGGTGTCACTTCAGGGAAATTGTTAGGCTTCATTGTCTCTCGCAGAGGCATTGAAATTGACCATGCCAAAGTACAAGTCATTATCAAGATGACGCCACCTTCCAATTTGAAGCAGCTTCGCAGTTTGCAGGGCAAGATTCAATCTATCAGCTTCATTTCTCAGTTGGCTAACAAATACCATCCTTTCACATACTAAAGAAGGGTGTCACGTTTCATTGGGATGAAGAATGCCATAAAGCTTTTCAACAGCGCAAGGAATATCTTGCCAGTCCACCTATTTTATTACCGTCAATGTCAAGAATGATGTTCCTATTGTATCTATCTCCCTCAAACAAAGCCCTGGAGGCACTTCTCGTTTAGCATGACAACAATGGAAAAGAACATGCCGTGTACTATCTAAGCCACACATTGATCGCGTATAAACACAACTATACGCCTATAGAGAAAGCTTGTTTAGTTATGGTCTTTGCGGCCCAAAATCTGCGACATTACATGCTTAACAACAAGACCATAGTTATTTCCAACGTAGATCTGCTCAAGTATCTACTATCCAAGACAACTTTACAAGGCCACATAGCTAAATGGATCATGTTTCTAAGCAAGTTCGAAATCAAATATGTCAATCAGAAAGCTATAAAAGGACATGTAATTGCAGATCATCTTGTTGAAGCTCCCCTTGCAGACACCGAACCCCTCACTTTTCAATTCTTAGGCGAGTCCATCATGACCATCATTGAAACACCTCCTGAGGAGCATCACTGAAAGTTGTATTTTGATGACTCATTCACATCGCATGGATCGGGGGCAAACCTATTGTTTATTACACCACAAGGGGATCTTATCCCTGAATCATTTCGTATCAACTTTTTGTGTACTAACAACATCGTTGAATACGAAGCGCTTGTTGCAGGGCTTCATCAAGCGGTACAATGTAATATTCAACATCTCACGGTTTATGGTGAATCTCAGTGACACTTCAATCCGATTATAGACCACTTTCAAACCAAAGATGACAAGTTGGTGTTGTACAAGGCCATGGTGGACGTTCTCAAATAGCAGATTGCCAACGTACAATTTGAACACATACCTAGGTCTAATAACAGAACAGAGGATGCCATGGCCACCATTGGCTCTATGATTCGCCACACAAATAATAGAAAAGAATATCAATTCCTTGTTAAAAATCTTCTAGCGCCAGCTCATGAACCTTCGACCGTCGCAATGATCTGCGATATTGTTGGTCCCAGCTCTATATGGTATTCAGACCTCTTTAATTACCTTCATGACCTTATCATGCCATCAGACCTATTACGTAAACAACAAAAAGCCTTTACCTATCAAGTCTCACGTTATACCTTACTTGGCTCAACCCTTTACTACTGCAGCTTTGATGGAACTCTGCTTCGTTGTTTAAATTCCGCAGAAGCAACATTAGCATTACAGAAACTTCACAAAGAGGTATGTGGAGCCCACACCAGCGGGGCCGTCCTAGACAAAAAGTTCCTACGTACCGGTTACTGTTGGCCAACTATGGACACAAATGCAATTGCTTAGGTCAAAAGGTGCAACAAATGTCAAAGGCATGCCAATATGATTCATGCCCTGACTAGAACACTAAAATCGATGCTTACACCATGGCCATTTGCAATATGGGGGCTCGATCTCATTGGGAAAATTAACCCTACCTCATCTAATGGTCATAAACACATCCTTACCACTACCGAATACTTCACTAAGTGGGTTGAAGCTACCCCTCACGTGACTGGAAAACAAATTTCCAAATTCATTTTCAACCACCTCATCTATCGTTATGGAATACCATCCGACATTATATCTAATAATGGTGGATCATTTAAAAACAAGGATGTCAAAATGCTTTGTATCGCCTACAATATCACTCAACATTTTTCTACCGCATATTACCCAAAAGGTAATGGCCAAACAGAGGCATCCAATAAAACCATTGTCAACATCCTTAAAAAGATTGTCAATGTTGTTGGCCGCGATTGGCACCTCCAAATCTTTCGCACCCTCTAGGCATATTGCACTAATTACCGTACCCCAACAGGTGCCACTCCATATCCCTTAGTTTATGGCACTGAGGCCATTCTTCTCATTGAGGTCGAGTTAACTTCTCTGCGTGTCTCGCTGAAACATGCCCTGAATGATGAAGATTACTGAGTAGCTCGCATGCATGAGCTAGAGTTACTTGATGAGAAAGGCATGGCCACTGTCAATAGCCTTCACGCATACCAAAACAGACTCTGTGGCCACTATAACCGACGAGTAAAACATAGAGAGTTCGAGCTTGGTCATCTTGTTCTCAAAGAAAACCAAAAGAACATCACGGCCGAGAAGAAGAAAAAAGGCAAGTTCAAACCCAATTGGATAGGCCCATATATTATTGTTGCAAATTATGGCTCCGGAGCATACAAGCTCACTAAACCAGACGGAGCAGAACTTGATGAGCCGATGAACATTACACACCTCAGGAATTACTTCGCTTGAAAGACCTGATGTATTGTCTATGAGGCCCATTTCCATTGTACTATAATATTATGACCTTCTTTGTACCATACCTTATATCGTTCTACCATACCTTCCCTATCGACCAAAGTTGGTTTTACCCTCCCTCCTGAGACCTTTGACCTTGGTGCCATTCCATTGGTTCTTCAGGGGCTTTCAACAAAGGGATTCAGACCAAGTTTCAACAGTTGATTCAATATTCTAGACAAAGGTAGTATTTTGAACCAATTTGACAATGGTTTGGCAATTGCATCCTTCATTCCTTGTTTCGTTTCATTTTGAGTGTTCCTGCTTATAACCGCCTTTGGGCAAATTAGTATCATTGACCTATGTCATTATATCCTAATTATAACTGCCTATGGGTAAATTATATCATGCCTTGTAAGTGCCACCTTGCCATTCCTATGCCATACTATGATATTTGCCTAATTTGAGAACTTGCGGTTACCTAGTCAGATTCCTCCACTATAAGGCAAAACTACAATGACTTGAGATCCTAATGGGACTATGTAGGCAGTGCTCGATTCATGTTGAGGTCAGCTCAGTCACCTCTTTGCCACGCTCACGTCGTTTTGCGAGCAATTTCAGTTTGAACACTACCGTTTTGTGAGTTGAACCGTTCAGTATCTCGTAATTCTCCATTGAGTTGAGATGCTTCAAAAATTCCTAAAAACATTTGCCAACGATTTTACGCTCTCGCCATTTTGCGAACAACCATTTCTCACGCACTCACCGTTTTGTGAAATCATTCCCATATTCCTCTACACATCAATCATGTTTTCTTATCATCATTTTTCTTCTATCCCATATCCTGGGAGAACTACATTTGGCCTGAAGTTTATGTTGGACATTGCATCCACAAAACTGTAGGCAGCGTTCACTTGCTTGGTGCATTTAGAGTCAGCTCGGCTACCCCTTCATTTTCTTCTATTCCCCCATTTTGTTTGTTTGTGTCGTTGCTTCCCTATAGCCTAGGGGCAACCTTGTGCCAATTGTTATTGCCTTGTTTGCACTAGCATTATAATTAACACCCAATTCTAGCCACCACTAGCTTTCGACCAGGCTTCACACTGATTTCTACCAAATATTGCAAATTAAGTCTAAAAATCATTGAACATCCCAATTTTGGCCGTGCATCTCTCATCAAAGCTCAGAATCATGTTGAGGCATCCCTATTTAGGATACTAGCCCGTACGCAACAATAACCTCTCACGAATTCATCTCCAATTACCTTGCGACCTAACAATTGGCAATTTGGCCTATGGACCCATTAAGTGGGGCACTTGATCAAATCTTAAAAGAGCAAAAATACTAATCAAAATGAATCTTCTAATTAAAAAAGATTAAATGCTTAGTTGAATTATCCATTTGCAATTAATGAATGTCTAAAAATACAAATTCAAAAATTCAAAATATCAAGCATTTTCATCATTGCCTTTATGAGTTGTCAAGCTCTTCCAAAATGTCTAATTTGACAACCATGCCTAGTAAGTGAAAATCATAATTACATGACAACTTTTAACTCAACTATAGTTAGCCTCAACTCACCTAGAGTTAGTTTGAACCCATTTCATGTTTAAATTCAACCTTAACTCACATTGGATGAGAGTTAAACTTTGGAAGCTATAAATACAAGGCCATACCTATTGATCTCTAAGCTTTGATAGTGTAGTGTTATCATGCAAGATTTACTCCATAAACTTCATGCAAGTAGTGTTACCATGCCAAATTCATAAGCCAATCAGCCAAGCCAAGGTGCCAAGGAAAGGTGAAGCCAACAAAGCTCCATTGATGAAAATTTATTGATGCACAACCGAGCAAGTCACTTCAACAAGCCATTTGGAGCACCAAGGAAAAAAAATGATTTTTTTGTGTTCTAGTTGTGCTTTCATATGTATGTTTGTTACTTATGCTCTCCCTAGTGTCTAGACTAGAGATGCTAGGATTTTTAGTGTGTTATTTTTATTTTATTTTATTGGACTAACACAAGACTAACATCCCTTCTATGTATTCCTTGTTTATATAATGGCACACCTAGTGGGACCCACAACCCACAAAGTTGTTCTCAAGGCATTTTAAAGCATCCTCTTAACAATTTTCATGCCAAAATCCGAACTTGCTGATCAAAAAAGTGGAAATTGATGGATCACAAACATTTTTCGAAAAATCACGAAGTTGCTCTGTGTAATCACGTTTTTGCTTTCTAGAATAGCGATATTGCACAATATTGCTACCTTTACAGTGGTGATTTTGTCATAAGTTATGTGGTATTGTGCTAATTGTCGCGATTTTGTCCTTGACCGCCATGATTTTCTAATTGACACTTCTGTTTTGTAGGGAAAATATCAATATTGCAATATCATAACTCTACAGTCGCGATATCGCCTAAACTTCTATAATATTAACAATATCACGACTTTGCAGTCGTGATATTGCACTAAATTTTGCGTTATTGTCCCTAACCGCCACAGTCTATTGCTAATTGTTTTATGTTACAGGGTAAATTGCGATTTTGCACTAAAACTAGCGATATTGTCTTCAGTTTTGCGGTGTTGTGTTAAGAGTTGCGATTTTATGTTGATACTCTGTTTTGCAGGAAACTTGCGATATTGTGCTAATATTCGTGATTTTGCAGGAAAAATAGCGATATTGCTCTGTGTTTTTGCAGTTTTGCAATTTGTGTAAAATTTTGGAAACCCAAGAGCTAATTTTCAAAAGTCATTTGCTCAACTTATGTTTTGCTTCTAAGCACAAGGACCCCTTAATGTCTTTTTCAGGACCCAAAGGCCAAGAAAAGACATTTTTAAACACTATAAGTTGCAAAACTCACATTTGAATTTGGTGTTTTAAAAATCTTTTTACTTAAGTAATTTTTGTTTTGTTTAAAGTTTTCAAAACAACGAAAGGGGCTCAAACTTCATAACATATTTCGTTTGGTGCTATAAAAATGAATCCACACTTTAGTTAAATAGTCATAAGAGTTTTCATTTTTATATTTTCTGTTTTGAGTGTTTGTTTAACAAGATGAGTGTCGCGTGTATGCTCTCCCCCTGTCCCCTTTAGGGAACTTGGATGATCAAAAACATTCACCCTTTGCATTTGTCACTTTGGTCCAAGAGGTTTAAAAACAGAGGACTTTGATGGGTTCAATGTTTTTGTAACTGATGGTTTTACTATTCCCTACACTAAGCGAAATCAACAATTGGATGTTACACTTGGCAGGCACAGTGTGCATGATGACTTCTATGTTGTGGGCATGGAATAAACAAATATGGTATTAGGGGTGTAGTTTAATTTCCCTTTCAAATCAAATTTGAACAATTCTGGATTGTACGTAAACCCTTGTTTTCTAAATTGGCAATTAAATAAAATGATTCTACAATTGCTTTCAAAAATATAAAAAAAAATGTAATTTCATGAGAAAATGTCAGCGTTATTTCAATTCTTTAATACTTTTATAAAATGGGTTTATTGCCAAAATTAGATTACAAAGGAATGCTAACAATATTTATGAAAGTCCAACCTTATACTTGTTGCTAGAAGGGCAATGTGTTGCTGCAAAAATGCCAAAATTTATTTGTTGCTCTTATTTTTGCAAACCCTGATATTTAAAAGGGCAGAAGAATATTTTATAAAACCCTTATGATCCCTTAGTCAGCTCTATAAACCCTACTATCAGTTGTTTTCTTTGTACTAGGTCGCTGAAACCCTATTGTAAGTTGTGATCTTATTTCTGCACAAATCTGAAACCCTAGTGTGGTGCTGAATTGATGTTTGAAGATTTCGATGTAGCACACTTGTAATTTCTGGATAAAATTACCTCAAAGGTTTAAAGGGTTTTCGTCCTTAAACCTAAATCCAAATGGTGAGGGTTTTCATCACGATTTGTTCCAACTATAAGGGTTTTCATCCTTATGTTAAAAACCGATGAACTTAAAGACTCAATCAATTGTGAAATATTGATAATAAAAATTGAATGATTTACAATGAGGACTCTAAATATATAGACTGAATTGTCCTTTTTAGGGTTAAGGTTATACCTTAAGGTTTAGGGGTTTACTTTTCACTTTTACCCTTTTCTTTTATTTCTAATAATAATAAAGTAATATTAAGTTGTCAATTTTTTTAAAAAAAATAAAAAGCAAATCACTTAGACAACTTGAAATATTAACTTTTTTATTTTTTACTTTCTTTGAAAAGGGGGACATGACATGCAATGGTTACATTCCCCCTAGGGTAATTTACAAAAAATTATTAGACCATGGAGCTGAAATTCAAATCAGAGGGTAAAGAGGTAGTGCTTCAAGGTATTGCAAATGGAACCCCTAGAGTTGTCACCGCTAACAGCATGGAGAGATCATTTCATAGTGGGCGATTAGCTTGGACAACTCATTGTTTGGTGAACACCATAGCTTCACCCTTAGATAAGAGATCCTATCACGTGAACGTACAATCTATTTTAGACAAGCATGGCACAGTGTTTAGTAGTTTACCTCCAGGATTGCCACCTAATAGAGGATTCTAGCATATAATAGAGTTGGAACCGGGTTCTAAGCCCGTGATGATTACTCCTACTGCCATCCAAGAGGGTTCAAGGAGGAAATTGAAAAGGCTATCAAGGAGCTTTTGGAGATGGGTCACATCAGACCTAGTTCTAACCCCTTTGCATCATCAATGGTCTTTGTGCAGATGAAGGATGGTACTATGCGAATGTGTATTGATTACAGAGTCTTGAACAGGGAGAATCAAAAACAGGTATCTCATTTCCAAGATCGATGAATTAATTGATGAGTTGCATGGCGCTGTGTATTTTTAAAAGATTGATTTGAGATCAAGCTATCATCAGATTTGTGTAAGAGATGAGGACATATTGAAAACAGCCTTCAGATGTCACTTTAGGCACTTTGAGTTCCTGGCCATGTCCTTTGATTTGACAAATGCCCCAACCAGTTTCCAGTCATGTATGAATCATATTTTCAATAAGCATTTAAGAAAATTTGTTTTGGTACTTTTTCATGACAATTTGGTCTATAGTAAGATCTGGGAAGACCATTTGAGGCATGTGGATACAGTTCTAGGTATTTTGGAGCAACAAACTCCTTTTGCTAAGGAGTCTAAGTGTGAGTTTGGAATGACTGAAATTTTGTACTAGGCCATGTCATTAATGCCCAAGGAGTTCAGATGGACCAACAAAAGATCCAAGCCATTTTAGATTGGCCTCCTCTTGTCACATTAACACAGATGAGAGGTTTCTTTGACCTCTGTAGTTACTACAAAAAGTTTATCAAGGGCTTTTCACAGTTGACTATCCCTTTGATTGATTTAACAAAGAAAGAAGCTTTCAGTTGGTCAGAATCAGCACAAAGAGCTTTTGACAAGCTCAAAGAGGTAATGAGTTCATGCCCTATATTCATTGTTCAAGATTTTTCACTCCCATTTGTGTTAGAGTGTGATGCATTAGGAGAAGGAATTGGAGCAATCTTGATGTAGAAAGGGCATCCCATAGCTTTTGAGAGTCGAAAACTCAGATATATAGAAAAGTGATTCTCAATTTATGAGAAAGAGATGTTGGCCATAATGTATGCTTTGGAGAAATTCAAACAACACTTAGTGTGTGAAAAATTTGTGGTCAACACTGATCACTATAGCTTGATATTCTTCCTCAACCAAAAAGATTTATATGATAGGCAACAAAAATGGGTAAGTAAACCTCAAACTTATGACTTTGATATAGAGTATATTAAGGGTAAAAGCAATATTGTAGTTGATGCTTTATCCAGAAAACCAACTCTATACTCAATGTCTGAAACCTTTGTTGATTAGGTTACTATAAGAGCAGAGTATGCAAATAATATCTTTACGGTTGATATTCTTGAGGACAAAATATAGGATGACAGGTACAAGGTGGTAGATGATCTCATCTTTTATAAGGGTAGAATTTATCTCGTCCCTAAATCAAAAATGGAGCATAATGTTTGGAGGGCAATACGTGATACACCATTGGTTGGTCACCCTAGGCATTTCAAGACTTATAAGCAAATCAGGGAAAGATTTTTCTAGAAAGGACTCAAGGGAGAGGTCCTCCAATACATCAGAGAGTGCATTACCTGCCAGCTGAACAAATCTGAACAGGTATTTCCAACAAGTTTGTTGCAGCCCTTACCAATTTCAAATCAGAAATGGAAGAGTATTTCTATGGATTTCATCACTGGTCTTCCAAAAGTTCAAGGTAAAAGTTGTATTTATGTTGTAGTTGAAAGACTTACTAAATATGCACACTTATTTGTTATTTCATCCGAGTTCAAGGCACCATAGGTGGCTGATTTATTTTTCAGAGAAATTTTTAGGCTTCATGGGTTGCCTAAAAACATAGTAAGTGACAGGAACATGTTCCTTAGCCTATTTTGGCATACTCTTTCATTTGACAGAAACCGAGTTGACTCCCAGGACCAGTTACCACACCCAAACAGATGGGCAAACTGAAATTGTGAATAAGTGGGTTGAGGGATATTTGAGGAACTATGTAACAAGGTAGCAAATAGCTTGGATCAAATGGCTCTATATGGGAGAGCATTGTTACAACACCTCACATCATATGCCCATCAGTATGACTCCTTTCAAGGCTTTGTATGGTTATGATGCTCTTTCTTTTGTGGACTTGGTCATCACAAATAGTAGAGTGCCAAGAGAAAATGATTTGATCACACAAAGTCAAGAAATATTGGAGACACTCATGGAAAACCTCCAACGTGCACAGAATCAACAGAAGTTATATATGGATCAACAACGTATTGAAAGAACTTTTGAGGTTGAAGACATGGTTTTCTTAAGGTTGCAACCCTATAGACAATTTTCTCTCAAGATAAGTGGAGCTGAGAAGCTCAAGCCTCACTTCAATGGTCCTTACAAGATTAAGCGACAGATTGGGGAGGTTGCTTATGAGCTTGAACTGCCAGAGCACAACAGTTTACATAGCGTATTTCAAATTTCATGCCTCAAAATGGCACTGGGACAACATATCATTCATTCGACTGAGTTGCCTCATTTGAATGACAAAGGCGAATTGATCTTGGGTCCAGAAGCTATCATAGATATCAGGGAGAAGAATCTAAGAAACAAGAGCATAACAAAATATTTGGTGTGGTGGAAAGACCTACCAACAGAAAATGCTACATGGGAGGGCACAAAGATTCTTGAGCATCCTAATCTACAATTGCTTGAGGGCAAGCAATTATGTGAAGGGCGAACTGTAATGCCCCATATTCATAAATAAACCAATCAAAAGACTCGTAGCTTATTCATTATTTCCCATGGGCTAAGAGATTAAGTAGAGAAATAATTTAATAATATTTTTAAGTCATCTTAAAGTTACTTTATTTTAGAACATGGAAAAATGACACTTATGTATTATTATTATTATAAAGGAGACCTAAAAGTAATATTCATTGAGCCAAAAAGTAATATTTATCTAAAATTGTTTTAAATGCTTTTAAGGTTAGGGCAACTAAAAAATAATATTTATCTAAAAGTGTTTTAAACGCTTTTAGGGTTAGGGCAACTGGAAAAAAGAAAATTATAAAAGAGTTGGGCCCAAAATGATTCATTATGCATCTTTGAAATCAAAACCCAATTCCACATTGGAGCTTTTGTGTTCAACTTTTCCATTTGAGGCCGAAAACCCTTCAGTGTACAAGTTTAGAGGACAAAAACCATCTTATCCATTGAGGTGATTCCATCTAGGGATCATAATTGCACTGACAGATCAAGTTTAATTTAAGCTTTTCGTTCGCTAAAGGTTGTTATTAGTTTTCAAAATTTTGTGAGAGATTATCAAAAACATATAACAAGGTTTATTGTTGTTCAAGGGTTGTTGTACCATAGAGAGGTTATCGTACAATTGAGGGACACAAATCACTATCCTTAGGATAGTTCCGCAGGGATTTGTGAGGGTTTCAAGGGGTTTCAAGGAAATCGCCAACCTGGAAGAGCGATGCCCTACCTTGCGGGTCAGCATTCATCTACAACAACTGCCTTGTTGCACTCATCTACTGCTGTAAAATAATTACGTTCTTGTCATCCGGCTGTAAAGGGTTTTTATTATCATTAATTATTGATTCAGCATCATTATGTTTGGCTATGATATATTTTTGTTCAATAAATAGTTTCACCAGTACTATATGTGTATTCAGTTAATTGCAATAAGAATTACAATTTCATCTTCAATATCATTGTTGGGTATGTTCTTTTAATATTTAATTGATGCTCCAGTTTTAGGAACAATACAAAAAAAACAGAATTCAAAAAATTACCTAAAAGGGACATTTCAGGTTTGGATGAGGATGCCCTCCATGTTGAGAAAGATAATTTGGCAAACCTTCATTTCTTTTTGAAAAACAATCAAGATCATATACTTAAAAAAACCACAACAGTTACTAAACACCGGTTTTAGGCCCATAATAGCATAAAACTGAAAATAGCAGTGAATGTTATAAAGATTTTATAAAAGAGCACATAAGAGTTATTATTGGTAATTACATCTCCCATAATGTAAATCAAACAAGACTACCAAATTAATTATGAAAAACCACAGAAAATATCAACTGTTAGAACCAGACTTTCGCATGGCTAAGGGCAGAAAATTGAAATGTTGTGTTTGTCCTCCTACATAGTCCCTAAGACTAAGGTGGTAAGCTAGACCCACTGACATTTGGAGGGATGGAAATGGATCCCCTACTCCATATGTTCGATCAACCTCTTGCATCCTTGCACAACATGAGCTTTGTAACCACCTTCATGTACTACTCCTATTGTTCCATGTGTTGATTAAGCTTCTCCTAGCATTCCAGCATCTGCAAATAACCTATCTAAAACCTAGTTCATGAAACCCTCTGCTTTATTTGGCAATTGAGTACCTAAATACTTCACTCAATGGTCTAATTATAATTTATGATCACAGTTTCTCAAAAAGATGCAGTGGGCTGAGCTTAGGAGCTACCACTGCCGCTCTGCAATGCAAAAAAGTTTCCCATGGGATGGCGGGAAGCAAGTAGAGGCATTGTTAAAGTTATAATGTTAATGAAAATAATTAACTATTAGTTAGTGCCTAACTAATGGACTGTTGTGCCAACCTCGCAACTGATGTAACTACTTTATGTTTAATAAAAGGATGGTCACACAAGTCAGTATGTGTGTTGCATACTTCCATTCTCGCAGCATTCATTTGCTAACATTGGTATAAGAGCCATTGCTTGAAGATGCCCAAAGCGAAGTACGCGCGAAGCCAATAGTTCGAGGAAGCCTTGGTAAGACAGGTACGAACTGTACAACAAATTGAAGAGGTTCAAGGTTCGAAGTTCAAGGAAAATCTACACAGTCACTAAGGGTACAAACCATGAAGCCCAAAAACGAAAGGGATCATGGCCCAGAGCAAAGGTCACAAAACATAGAGGAATCATGGCATGCACAACAAATGTGAAACGTGCAATGCAAGAAGAAAACCGATGCAAGGAAAACATAAAGTTTGCAGTTGAAAGTGAGAAAACGACGACGTAGAAGATCATGAAGGGCATAGACGCAACAAATACGATGGTAGTTTGGAAAACGACGAAGGTGGAAAGCACAAGTGAAGCATTACGACAAGAAAGCACAGTGAAAATGGTAGTGTTGAAGGTAAAACAAGAATGGGTAGTGACAACAATAAAATTTGTGATTGTTAGGGCATGGAGCTCAATATGTGAGTGATTTTCACAGTCATCTTTGAAATTTATTAAATAAGCAAATAAAACCATACTTTTACTCTTGCATTTATTTCAAGTCCAAACATTTGAATTACATTCTACAACAAAAAAGTTTAGTTGCATTGCTTTTCAAGACAGATAAAATAGTAATGTACCTGTAGTATTAAATTTCAAGTAGAAATTTGTACTTCTGTTTAATTGTTTTTCGAGTGAAAAATGACCACTATTCAAAAGTTGGTTCTGCCAGAAGCGCAGAAGTTAACTGGTCATAACTACAATGTGTAGAGTTATAAGATTTTAACAATCGTGGAATATCGTGATTGTGACAAAATCATAACCGGCACTGAAACAAGCCCTGCAACAAATTTTGCAAACCATGACAAAAGTCATAAGGAGGCCTTCTATTAAAACTATCTATGTCAAATGACATGATCCCTGAGGTCCAAAATGACATTGTCGCAAGTGCGTTGTGGACCAGTCTATATAACAAATATCAAACCTCGGAGAAAAGCCAATTTTTGTACTTGAAAAATTTGTTATTTTGCACAAAGATGTCCAAGGACGAGTCTTTGTCAAAGCACCTACTTCAGATAAAAGATCTATGAGACCAATTGTCAACTATCAACTAAAAGGTAGATGACGATGATATGGTGGCGTTGGTGTTGAATGGTTTACCATCCTCCTATGAATCTTTCATAGAGGCTCTATATCTGATGACGGAGAGTAACAACCCAACGTTTGATCAGATTAGTACTTGTTGCAAAAAGAACACAAACTGACACAGAATGAGTCCAATGTTGGACAAGAAGAGAGTGCATTAGCCATTCAATCAAAAGGGAAGTAGAAACATATCCATACTAATCCATCTTCTAAGTATCAGGGGAAGTGTTTTTATTGTCATAAGGTTGGGCATCTAAAAAAGAATTGTTATTTTGCACAAAGATGTCCAAGGACGAGTCTTTCCCAGAGCACCTACTTTAGATGAAAGATCTATGAGACCAATTGTCAACAATAAACTAAAAGGTAGATGACGATGATATGGTGGCATTGGTGTTGAATGGTTTACCATCCTCCTATGAATCTTTCATAGAGGCTCTACATCTGATGACGGAGAGTAACAACCCGAAGTTTGATCAGATTAGTACTTGTTGCAAAAAGAACACAAACTGACACAGAATGAGTCCAATGTTGGACAAGAAGGGTGCATTAGCCATTCAATCAAAAGGGAAGTAGAAACATATCCATACTAATCCATCTTCTAAGTATCTGGGGAAGTGTTTTTATTGTCATAAGGTTGGGCATCTAAAAAAGAATTGTTGAAAGCAACAATATGCACTTACCCAGCACAACAATCAAGCGGCGAATGTGGCCGCAGTTGATGAAGGACAAGTTTCTGAAGAAGAGTGTGCCTTTGTGGCATTATACTCTAAGCACAGTGCTACCAATTGGTTCATTGATTTTGACGCATCCTAACATTTCACATGTTGTAAGCCCTGGCATGTCAAATTTACTGCAAGTACAAATCCTTTCGATTCAATTTTATTACCTGATAGACAGTCATATGCAGTATAGGGAATAGGAGACATTAGCATTGTATTGAATAATGCCAGAAAAATTACAATAAGGAATGTTAGGTATGTTCCTAGCATGAATAAAAATCTCTTATCTGTTAGTCAATTAGCTAAGAATCCCAATAGTATTTTAGATTTCTTTGGAAAACAATGTATTGTGTCTAATGTCAAATAGGGCAGAGTGGTTGCCATTGGTATTGGGCAAGATGGCTTGTATAAGCTTGTTGACCCAGCCATAGCCAATGTATATGCACATGTGGAGAGAGACTCCACCATATAGGTTGTGCAAACAGATGATAATAGGCTTGTTGCTATGCCCTTAACCAGTGGTGTGCCCAGGAATGTGTGGCCAACTTGTGGCTTACATACCTCTTTTATATACTTGTTACATTTCTCTATGTTCTTAGATAGGTTGGCCTATGGAATAACCTTGGCTAAGTAGACTATATATAAGAGGTAGTGGTTAGTCTTTATTCATTATGTTAAGTATTCTGCTCTTATTGCATTATTGTGGAGGTTGCCCCCTCGAAGTGGCTTTGCTATATTATCCAATATTCTACTCTATTGTCAATTATTGTTGTGTGATATCTCATATTGGCTTATTTTGAGTGCTATATTACCATTTTGTGCGAACATCTAAGTAATTTCATTACAAGTGGTATCAGAGCTTCGATTTGGGCAAGTTTTCTACGACGTTTTTTTCGGATCTGACGAGGCGTGGCTTCTGGGAGCGGTGGGAACGAAAAAACATAACTTGCAATCCGGGAAGAATTAATTTTTTTCCATCAGCACAATATTGCTCAAAACGCTTTTTTGAAAAAAAATATTTAAAAAAGTCTGGAAAAAAATTCCCTTTGCACAATTGCAGTCGTTGGATTCGTCTCGACGAAACGATCGCAATGGTACTCTATTGGTACACTTTTTTGGTGTCAAAATGTTTACCTTAGTGCACAAAAGCAATCGTTGGATTCATCTTGGCAAGGCGATCACAATGGTACCGTCTCTTGGTACACTTTTTTCAGGGTAAAAACCCTCCTAGGGTTTGTATATGGCAGGTCGTGGTACTCAGGGAAGAAAAGGGGGCAAGAAACTCCTAAGACTCCTGCCGAAGACATGGAATCTGAAACTTCAAATCCAGCGATTTCTCAGCTTCAAGGGGTCATAAAGAACCTTGTGAGGCATGATGACTTTGTTGCAGTCCAAGCTGATATTTCATGGATGTGTGAAGAGATTAATGGTGTTCACAATGAATTGCATCATATCACTACGCAATTCACTGCCCTTGCATCTCAGTTTCAGCCCAACAACCCTCCACTTCAACATTCAAATCCTCCTCTCAACACCAACTCCCATGCTAGTATGAAACCGATATTGCCAAAAGTGGACATGCGCAAGTTCGATGGTAAGGATCCTCTCACTTGGATTATCCAAATTGAGAATTTATTTGAGCTGCATCAAACCCCTAGTTCTCAGAAGGTGATAGTGGCGTCTCTGTATTTGGAACCTGAGCAATTCATTTAGTATCGATGGTTATGTGCTCAAAAGAAAAAGAATGGTGCTCCTGTTACATGATCTATTTTAACTGATGAGTTGTTGGCTCATTACCGGAATAATGTCTCTGAGAACTATTTCAGCGAATTAGCCAAACTGCGGCAAACAGGAACTGTGAAGGATTATATTCATCAATTTCAGAATCTCTCTTTACGGATGAAAAATATCACTGAGAAAAATTTGACTGATCTGTTTTTGGGTGGCCTCAAAAATAGCATCCAATTTGAAGTTTGAATGTTTAACCCAACATCTATATCAAATGCTATCCCTAGGGCACATATGGCAAAAGAAAAAGAGATGATCAAAAGGAAAACTTTCACTACTGTTCGTGATCGCACCTTTCCAGCACCATCATTTTCACAGCCCACCAGTTAACACGACAAATTGAAAAGCGAGCCAAAGGGTTGTGTTACAGTTGCAATAGCAAATGGAACAAAGACCATCGTTGTGCTAAAAAGAAATTGTTTTGCTTAAGAAACATAAAGTCACTATCTTGATTGATTCTGGAAGCACACACAACTTCATCAACAGTAAATTGGTTGCTCATTTGAACTGTTTTATTTATCCAGCTCCAGAATTTCAAATTATGATTGCAGATGGTGGTACTATCAGCTGTCCAGGAAAATGTCATTGTATTAAGCTGGCCATGGGAGACTACTTGTTGGATTCTCCTACGTTTGTTATTCCCATGGGTGGCGTTGATATTGTTAGGAGAGTATAGTGGCTCACCACTTTGGGCATTATTGAGATGAATTTTCAATAATTATTCATGCGTTTTCATTCTAAAGAAAGGACATTTGAGCTAAGGGGATTAAGGGCTAAATCTCCAGAACTTGTTAGCTCCCATCAAATGACAAAGATTCTCTGTAAGGGTGTTGAAGGATTTGTAGTTCGCTTGTTTTCTATGAAAATATAGCGAACTCAACGATCTCCACCTCTTGATATGCAACAAGTGACTGATGCCCATTCTGTTGTTTCTGACAACATGCCAAAAGGACTTCCACCTAGCCGCACGCATGACCATGCTATCAAACTTATTCCTGGCAGTACACCACCCAACATCAGGCCATACAGGTATCAATATGCCCATAAAAGTGAAATTGAAAAGATGGTACAGGAGATGTTGGATGCAAGAATCATTCACCACAGCCATAGCAAATATTCTTCACCAATTGTCATGGTGAGAAAGAAAGATGACACTTGGAAGATGTGCCCTGACTACAGAGAACTCAACAAGTACACTATCAAAGATAAGTTTTCTATTCCTATCATTGATGATTTGCTAGATGAATTGAATGGTGCTTTTTATTTTACCAAGTTAGATCTACATTTTGGGTATCATCAAATCCGGATCCGTGATGAAGACATACCCAAAACAGCTTTCAGGACTCATGAGGGCCATTATAAGTTTATGGTTATGCCTTTTGGGCTAACAAATGCACCATCTACTTTTCAAAGTTTGATGAATACTGTTTTTAGGCCATTTTTGAAAAAAATTGTTTTGGTATTCTTTGATGATATCCTCATTTACAGTAAAAATTGGGAAGACCATTTGCAACATGTGAAACAGGTACTCTCCATTTTGGAACATCAATTGTATGCCAAACCTTCCAAATGTACTTTTGGGACCTGTGAGGTTGAATATTTGGGTCATCTAGTTTCTTATGGAGTGAAAGTGGATCCTAAAAAAATCCAAGCAATGGTGGACTAGCCAATTCCTAAGACACTCAAACAACTACGGGGATTTTTGGGGCTAATTGGTTACTATTGCAAGTTTGTCAAAAATTATGGTAGTATTGTAGCCCCTCACCTTTTTGTTGAAGAAAGACTCCTTTCAGTGTACTGATGCAGCTACCCGGACATTTGAACAATTAAAATTGGCTATGTGCACCACTCCAGTATTGGCCACTCCTGATTTTTCCAAGACTTTTGTGGTTGAATGTGATGCATTTATGTATGGTATGGGTGTTGTACTCATGCAAGAAGGCAGACCACGTGCATTTGAAAGTCGTCAACTAAAGGGTAAAAATCAGCACAAGCCCCATCTATGAGAAGGAAATGATGGCCATTTGGCATGCAGTCAAACAATGGAGACCTTATTTGATGGGTCGTCACTTTCAGGTGAAGATTGATCATGATAGTCTCAAATATTTTTTGGAGCAATAGTTGTCATCTAAAAAACAGAAATGGGTAACTAAGATGTTAGGCTATGATTTTGAAATAGTCTACAAAAAAGGCAAAAACAATGTGGTGGCAAATGCAGTATCCAGAAAAGATGAATCAATTGAGGCATTGCTATGTGCCATAACCATTTTGCAGGCAGATTGGCTAGACAAAGCACGATCAAAATGGGAACATGATAGTGCTACCCATGATTTGATTCAAAATCTTCAGCAAAGTTTAGGTGGATTTAAAAAATTCACATGGAAAGGTAATGCATTATGATATAAAGACAGATTGTACCTATGTAAGAATTCTCTTCTTAAACAAAAAATCCTTTAGGAACTTCATGCAACTCCAATTGGGGGTCATTCAGGATTTTTGAAAACCTATCACAGAATCAAGCAGGATTTTTTTTGGGAAGGACTCAAGGGGGATGTCTAGAAATATGTAGTTGAATGTATGATTTGTCAACAAAACAAAGGCAAAACCATCAAAACCCCAGGTCTTTTACAGCCTTTATCCATCTCTAGCTAGCGTTGGGAAGAGGTATCTATGGATTTCATTACAGGGTTACCAAGATTTGATGGTCAAAATATTATCATGGTTGTTGTGGATCATCTTAGTAAGTATGTTCATTTTTGTTCTTTATCACAGCGATTTATCGCTAGTATAGTAGCTGCTACTTTTTTCAATACAGTTCAAAAACTGCATGGGACCCCTAAGATCATTGTCAGTGATAGAGATCCCATTTTCACTAGTAATTTTTGGACTGAGTTATTTGCATGTTTGGACACCCAGTTGGCTCATAGTTCATCCTATCATCCTCAATCTAATGGACAAACTAAGGTAGTCAACAAATGTCTGGAAGGATATCTCCGTTGTTTTGTCTCTGATAAACAGGATAAATGGGTTCATCGGTTGCCACTTGCCGAATGGTGGTATAATACTTCTATTCATAGTTCTTCCAAAATGTCTCCCTTTGTGGCACTGTATGGATACCACCCTCCATCCATCACTTCAACCTTGAAGGTCCATCCTAAGGTTTGTGCAATTGAAGAACATATTCACCATCAATAGAAGGTCCTTGCAAGTTTGCATGAAAATTTAGCTATAGCCCAAAATCGCATGAAGCAATAAGCAGATCAACATAGAAGTGAGACATTTTGAAATTGGTGATTGGGTCTTTGTTTGCTTGCAGCCATATAAGCCGATGTCATTGAAGCAACAAAAAAAAGATAACAAGTTGTCCCCCAAGTATTATGGGCTTTATCAGATCTTGCAAAAAATTGGTAGTGTGGCCTACAAATTAGAGTTTCCTTCATCCACTCGCATACATCTAGTATTTCATGTATCATGCCTGAAGAAAGTCATTGGAAACAGAGTTGTCATTCAAACAGAATTACCAGAATTGGATGAGGAAGGCAGAGTTGTTCTTGATTCTGAGGTGATCCTTCACATGCGCACTAAGCAGCTGCGTTCCAGAGCGATTACAAAGTACCTGATCAAATGAAAGAATATGCCATGTGAAGATGCCACTTGGGAGGATGAAGCATTTGTGCAGCAACATCCAGAGTTGCCTCAACGTTGAGGACAACGTTGTTTTGAAGGGGAGGGGCTTGCTTGCCCTTAACCATTGGTGTGTCTAGGGATATGTGTAGTCAACTTATGGCTTACATACCTCTTTTATATACTTGTTACATTTCTCTATGTTCTTAGATAGGTCGGCCTATGGAATAACCTTGGCTAAGTAGACTATATATAAGAGGTAGTGGTTAGTCTTTATTCATTATGTTAAGTATTCTGTTTTTATTGCATTGTTGTGGAGGTTGCCCCCTCGAAGTGGCTTTGCTATATTATCCAATATTCTGCTCTGCTGTCGATTATTGTTGTGTGATCTCTCATATTGGCTTATTTTGTGTGACATATAATCATTTTGTGCGAACATTTAATTAATTTCATTACACTTGTTGACCTTGATCCAATCAACTTACATGCACTAGCAGTGGAGGGAATATCCATGGTCAAGGATGTGCAAGAGGATGCAATTCCTCAACCTCGATTACATGCACAAGTAATTGTGCAAGGAAATGATATGCCAAACTCACAGGAATTGGCTTATCTTGTTGTGAATGGATTTTCACAATCAGAGGGAATGGATGAGGAGGTGGTTTCATCTCATGTTGTGGAGTTGGTTGTTATTCCCATTGTTTCTACGGAGTTGGTTTTTAATCCTACTATGAAGATAATTGTGTTTTGGTTGCTTCTCTCCATAGCAGCTCAGTTTGGATTCTTGAGTGGACATTTGGATGAGGTCTTCATGGTGCTTCCTAAAGGTTTTCAAGTTGGTCGTGATCATTCGATTTACATGATGGTTAAGTCCCTACATAGACTTAAGTAGGCTCCATGACCTTGGCATATTTTGTTTGAACATCTCTAGGATTCTGGATGCAAAATTATCAAAATCAGGGTGAAGTTTACATCCAAAGATGATTTTGTTGTTGGCTATCCTTTTCGGTTTTTGTCTACACCTAAGTTTCTACATTGAACAACAGCAAAATGTCAAAGGAACTGCTGATTTCATGTTGATATCTTTAGAATAGTCTGTAAATGTAATGACAAAACTCTTTGGTCACATTGTATTTGTAAAATTTTGGGACAAACTTGGAGTAGTCTCCAGTTTAGTCAATAAGGGAGGGTGCTAAAGTTATAATGTTAATGTTATAATTAACTATTAGGTAGTGCCTAACTAATGGGTTGTTTTTCCAACCTCCCAACCGATGTAACCACTTTATGCTTATTAGAAGGAGGGTCACACAAGTCAGTATGTGCACTGCATACTTCCATTATCTTAGCTTTCATTTGCTAACAGACACATTGTCTAGTGCACATTTTTAGCTTCCAAGAAGACGAAGTCTAGGTCAAATTGAGAGGTTGAGGAACTGTTGGACAGGTGCAATACTAAATCGGGGATGTCAATACTATTGAAGGTAGGAGGGGAGGGGATACGCATGCAAGATAAGCATTGACTAAACTCGACCATGGAATTCACGTTTGAGTCTGGGAAGGATTAGGGGGGAGGTGGCCAATGCTATTATCACTAGAATGAATATTAGGAGTAAAAAAATTGGGGTTTGGAGCTCTAATCCAAACCTGGGGATTGCCCTAGAATGATGATGTGTGGGGATGAGGGTCAACTGGAACAAGAGACAACTCCTCGTTCTCAATCTTTTAGGTGTCGGCTTCATGTGGCTCTAGTTGGGAAATGTTAATAGAAGACTGCATTTTTCTTAGCTTCCTCCTATTATAAACCCTAGGTTTCTTAGGTCTTTTGTCCTACTCAATTCTTTTCATAGTGCTCACCCCCTTCGATTTCTTGCCTCTTTCTTCACATTTGCAATTACAAAGGGTAGAAATCCTTTTTATAGCTAAATCAACCAGCCTTGGGCTGCCTCTAGAGACCATGAATGTTGGATTTTGATTTGATGTCAATCAAGCAAAGATGAGGGGTGTGAGCCTAACAAGCTTGCCACAAAGATTGCACCATCATGTGAGATAACTCTAATTAATATTGAAATATTTGAAAGCTCTCCTAAACTGTTCTTGCCTATTAATGTCCCTATCTATTGTGGTTGACAGTTCAGCAATTTGAAAATGCACAACATATAGAGGCACCATTTAATATTCTTTAGTGATTGCTTTGAAAACTTGGTGTCCTTTAGTGATTGCTTTGGAAAGTTGGTGTGGGGTTAAAAAAATCCTCAACACCTGTCATATCTTTTTGTCCTATGGCATAGCTATTCCGACAAGTGTGTTTTCAATGTCCCAAGCCTAGTGGTTTTCAGTGTCTCTGTTATAAAAATTTGCGAGCAAGATATGTTTGAAATTGCACCAAGTTGGAGTCCAAAAAAGGAGAGGTGTTCAAGCAAGGCACTCATGAGGAGACCTTTGTCCACATGGCGGGAAAAGGGGAAGTGTTTGGTGTAATAAATGATGTGTTTCGTGTAGAAAATGCATACATGGCAATCGATGTTGGGTGCTTTGTTTGTATTTGTCAGTGGCATAAAAATTGGTTTTAATCCTATTGGAATTACATTCCGAGGAGAAAACTTGAGGTTACTAGGAGTGAGGGAAGTGAAAATTTAGGGACAAGGAGCTAACATGGAGATGAAATGAAAAATTAGTTAGGTAGGAAATAAAAAAGTTATAGGTTAGGATGTTTGAGATGGTAGAGGGTGGGGCTATGTGGAAAGTGGATAGGTGGTAGAAGTGGTCATCGATTGAACATGTTAGGAAAAAATTTAATAAATATTATGGATTGTGGACAATGGATCACTAAGGAAAGAACACTAAGCTTTTTTACTAGATAATTTTTAGCATAGGTGTTAGCCTCAAACATAGGTGCGGAAAAGTTATTCTTTGTGAGGGTGTCATGGGTTGGCATCTTGCTCTAAGACAGTCAACCAGATCATTAAGAAGGGTAATTGGTCTCCATCAATGAAGATGGTCAATCCCAAGTCATGTCGATTTGATAAAACCAGGTTGGCAAGACAATTCGCCACTCTAGTTTTGTGTAGTTTAACATGTGAGAATGAAATGCTGGAAGTATTGAAGAAGACTTGATACATTCTTCAAAAGGTGCTCCCAATTCCAATGACCAATCTAACTATCATCATTAACATCCAAGGCTGGCAATAGATAATTGTGCTATTTGATGTCAAAGAATGAAGGTGTTTCTAGGGCGAAAGACATCTGGGACATTGTTTAAAAATTAATGAGAGACCACTGGGCGGGGACGTAGCGCGGCCCAAATATGATACATCTAACCTTGAAATTATCATGTGCATTGTCCACTCCGTTAGCGATGATTTCTTCACCTTTATTGTTGATGCAGGAAATGGTGGTGTTGCAAGAAGCAGTTAGCTTATTTATAAGCTAACTCATATGATGCCAAGATACTTATTTGAAAAACAAACTTTATGCTTTGAAGTTACAAAAGTTGGACCAATATGTGATCATCTACAAAAATTAAAGGGCATTGAGAATTAGCTAGTAGAGGTGCATGAAAACCTAGACAATAAACAGATCAAATCCATTGCATTAAATGGTTTTCTTGAAGCTTATAAAGAAACAGGAGAAACTATTGGGTCATTGTGATCCACATGGTTTTTAATTAGTTAGTTTATTTATTATCTTAGTTTGTTTATTAGGTTAATTTATTTTTGGTTATCAGGTTAGTTGAAACCCTTAAGTTAGTTGGTCTAGTTGTAACTTCTCGTGAAAGTTTTATAAGCTTTCACCTATGTTGTAAGTAATTAATCTCAAAATAATACAAGCTTATATTTTTTATGAAAATCTTGTTAACAATGCAATTCCTCTCCATTCCTGGAGCCTTCAGTGGTATCAGAGCCCAGAATGAGAAAGCTATGCCACATATTGAAGGAGGAAGCCACTGTACGGCAATTCAAGACATCGAAGACATTTGAAGAAAGAAATCCACACAATAGGATTGAATATTGGTATTTTTGTTTGAATAATTTTTTTATTCTATACCCTGCATTTTGATTGAGTTTTGGTTTTATTTCCTACTCATTCACTATATGGAGACGACCTGAGGAGAAGGTAGAATTCATGAATTTTTTGCGTGCATCAGATTTAAAATTATCATGTACCAGTCCACAAAATAGTAGAAAACACAGGTACTTTTTTGTTTTTAGTCAAAGCTTAATACATATACGACGTTTGAAATCCTTTAGAAGATGGCACAATGCAAAAGGTGAAAATAAATGAATAATTTCTCAAAGCATCCAACACAAGTTCACTTCCCTCTTCCGCCGTGGAAACCAATCTGATTTGGCAACGTCAAAAAGTGATCTTGATTTTCAAGAATCTTCATTGCATTCCCACCCTGAGGTAGTCCGGAAATAATTGTACGGCACTTGAATCTGATGAAGTCAAAAATGGCATAGAAGTAAATTTGATCTTACAGCGAAGACAACACAGCTATTTTGACAAAATTTGTATGCACCAAAAGAAATTTTTTTTTGGAACGAATTGAATTGAACCAGATCCAGGATCAAAGCAGCAATGGTATGCTGGGAGTATTAATGAGGCAGCGTTTTTACAATTATTTGCTTAAAAATTGATTTTTCAACCTTGTTATTTTGGGAAGGGCCCCACAAACTCCAAAGCCAAGCACATTTTTTTCGCATCCTGTGAAAAAATTTGGTAAAACTATTTTAAATGCCCTCATTTTTATTTAATTTTTTGAAAAAACAAACAAAAAGAAGTTTATTTTGAATATTCTCCATTGCTATTCTAAAAATCACTTGTAGAGGGATTGGAAAATAAAATTTTGTTAGTTACATGCAAAGAGAGGGGTTACAAGTTCAAAACCCTTCCACTATATTTTAGTCTTTTTTTTTTCAAAAGGAATATTTTTATAATATTTTATTTGTAATTGGAGATACAAGGGTGTAAGTCGCGTAAACACTTGAGACATTTATTGTAACTTTTTGTGACCAGTCATTTGTTTGTGCGAAGGTGGTCATGTGACCAACCGATTTATAGGTTTTTAGGCATTATGGATAGAACATAATGGTTTATTTTGTGTTTTGAAGCTTTCTCATATGTTTTTTACATCAAACCGTATTGACAATGATGTATAAAGGTGCATTTTTGGCAGAAACCGACACCTTCAAAATGCAAATTTTTACAATGCCACCTCTTGCTTGTGCTATCGATGAACACACTAGCCTTTACGAGTCCATCAAGATCCTTGTGATTGACAAAGCATAAGTATCACACTCGAGGTTGGAGGATTTGTTGGAGGCTGGCGGACTTCTACCCTTCTCCAGTTAGCTATTCGCTCAGAGTTTGGGTCCAATGCTTGAATCGTAATTTTGGTCGCTATAATTTGTTTATTTCGGTTCCATTATTGGCTTTCTATATCTGATATTCATGATATGGAGTAGACAGTGTTAGTTTATTTTGATTCTCTTGGTGCACAACTTCTCACCTCTCCCCTGGTAGAGGGAGAAGATATAGCATTGGTAGATCTTCGATCAATCGTCAATGACAATACAAGTTGATAGGGATTGCTAGCCCCAGTAGCATTGAACAAAAGTTGTCACCGTTTGTTGGACATCAAGGAGATGTGTCATACAGAGTACAAGTTGGTCACTTTGACGAGCTTCTGGGTGGAGCCTTATGTGGATCGATGTAATTGGACAGGGCTTGATAGTGTTCTACTATGGTACAGTACGATGATCACAAGGGATGAGCAGACCTTGATCGTGTTCATCAGTGTTTTATGCCACATTTCGCAGGGCGGGCTTCTGTATGGAGTGGCATTGGTTTTGGTCAATACTAGGATGTACAGTACACCAGTTGCAGTTGCTTCAGAGTTTCTTTGATAACTTCAGAGTCATTGCTCCAGTTCTTTTAGCTTCTATATCCACTTGGATCAAGGGGGAGTTTGTTAAGTCATTTGTGATCCACATGGTATTTTATTAGTTAATTTATTTATTATCTTAGTTTGTTTATTAGGGTAATTTATTTTTGGTTATTCGGGTTAGTTGAAACACGTAAGTTAGTTGGTCTAGTTGTAACTTCCCGTGAAAGTTTTATAAACTTTCACATGTGTTGTAAAAAATTAATCTTGAAATAATACAAGCTTATATTTTTATGAAAATCTTGTTTACAATGTAATTCCTCTCTGTTCTTGGAGCCTTCAGAAACTTTGTCAAATGTCGCAACCTGGGGTTTTGATAAAATTTTAGGTTATTTATTGAAGATAGAACTGTAGATGCAAAACAAAGAAGAATCCAAGTTTGAAGAAGAGGACTCTTGTAGCATAGACAAAATATAAGAGCAAAAGGCAACGAAAGTCAAAGTTGAAACTGAGTAGAGAGAAAAATGGTAAACACCATTTTGTATGTTATCATTGCAGTAACCCAAGATATTGCAAGGTTCGCTGGACTCCATATCCTAATAAATCAAAATGGCAAGAAAGAAATTTTGCTCAAACTTTGTAAATGGGATAGACAAGGGAGTACAAGACAACGAGTGATACGATTGATGAGTTATTTTAATGTACCCCCAGTTTAAAGATGTTTTGTGATGATATGATTGGACATTATGTGAAATTATGTGAAGTTTAATGTCCAGTAAAACTTGGGAATTAGGAGATTATGCTTAGTTTATAATATTGAGTTTAGAGTTATTAAATAGATGTGAGGTATCATTAGAATTAAATAAAGTAATTAGGTATTGGCGGTTACATACCTAGCATCTAGTGGTGTATAAATATGATATCAAATTATAATATAGATGCATCATTCTTCCCTACATCTTTGTATGTTTTATTAAATTCTCCCTTATTTTTAAATGTACGTTTTTCCCTATAAAACCATAAATAATATCAAAGGCCATAAGCAAAGGCCTAATAATCATAAGGATTCAAGTACAAACAAAAAAAAGGGGAAGAATGTGAGATAGGTATGATAAGGTGAGACCATGGTGAAGTTCAAGGTTGATATTAGGTAAGACATTATTAATCAAACAAAAGGCAAAGTCAATCGATGTGTTTTGAAGTTTATAAAAGTTAACTCCAAAAAGAAAAACAATGATCAAGCCCAAAGTCTATAAAGCCAAGTCCAGAATTTGTGAAGACTTAGTGACTTGGAAATAAACATATTGAGAATATTCAAAGCTCAATTTGGCTGAGAAGCCAATGAACTAGAAGCAGCCACTCTAAGAAACTTTGATAGCAGACTCCGGTCGTTTAAATATTTCCTGAGCCATTAAAAATTTGTGGCCAAAGATTTGTGTTGCAGTTACGTCCTTGTAAGTCTGAGACACCATCAAATAATTATGGTTCAACACAAGTGATAATTTAATGACTTCATAATCACTTCATGAGTGCATGCCGGGAATAAGATTACTTGGACATTGGACTCTAAGTCGTAATCAAGGCCAAGAACACTGATTTATGCATTGTTATTCTCTAGACAAACAGCTAACTACCTTACCCAATGAAAACAGCTGCCCAGACTAAAGACAAAATCTTTATTTCAGACATATCTGTGCGAGATGTTAGATTTTCGTATCGTTTCTTTCATTTCCAATTTCAAAAAAAATATACATTAATTTGTAATATTTAATATTTATTGACATCATTGAAGACATCATCTGATAGGAAGAACACACAGACATTTCGCAAACCATTAACGCAATATTTTCAAACGTTGGCATGTTTGCGTGATAAAGTTATAAAAAAAAAAGCCATGTTGATTTACAAATGCTGTATATGTCGGGACATACATCATATCTTTAGACGTTTGTGCTGTCATTTTGCACGTGTTTCATCAGATGCTAGAAATTGATGTTGAACAGTGCCTTGGTCAAAGTGCCCTAAATGAGGAAAAATTTTAATTCAGAGTGTACAGTGGTTGTACCCTAGACGGACTATCTCCTTTCACCATAATCTAGTTGAGAAAAAATTACAGTTTCATTGTTTGATGCCCTGGAAGCTATTTAGTTACATCCGATACAAAGCAATGAACATCAAATTTTTGTAATTGCCAGAGGAAGTTTTACTAATTACAGCTAGCAGAAGTCTCAATTAAAGTTTAAGATAAAGATGCTAAAGTTGTATTATTGAACAGCTTAACCCCTATTTATAAATATGTTGTGTTCATGCTCAATCAATTTCCATCACAATCATTGGAAGCTATTATTTCTACTCTACTTGCAAAATAAAAACGATTGAATAAATGTGCAACACAATAAGATGTTTGTTTTGGAAAAGTAATTAGTAATTTAGTATTATTGTTCTATGAATACTGTTTCCTAATTCCAAATGAATTATGTCTTGGAAACATTGTTTTGAATTGAATATTTTGCACTGGAATTTTTATGGCTTTCAAAAATGTAATCCATGTTCTCGTTCTCTTACTGGGCAACTAAATGCTCCAAGGATCACAATGGGATTTCAATCATTAAGTTATTCAGGCACACATTTTGCTGGGAAAAACTTTCCATAGTGTCTCGAAGACGTTGAAAAATATTTACTATAGAGTTTCTACTACACTCATAATTTCACCCTTCAAAAAAAAGGAAAGCTGATGACGCAGCCAGAAAAAAGTCATTGTAAGTTTGAAACCATAACAGTAAGACGCAGAATGCACAACTTGGATATTAAGTTTATGACTAAAAGATAATCCTAAATATAACCTCAATAATTCACATTTTGAATGAAAAATAAGAACTGTATATCTATACTATAAACAAAAAATGTAAACTTCTAGATAATAAGTTAACATGCACATCAAAAAGCTAGTGTACTGGTTTGACTACATAAGAAATTGATTCCCTTACATAAGCTGATGTCTTATCTCCTTTTCTAGTGATGTTTTACAGCTAAGAATAACATAAGTCTCCCTGTATTATTGTCCTCCAAAAATATCACTCATTTTTGGGACAACATTTGAACTATTTTGGTCCTACAGACCAAAATTGTCTCTTCCCTTCTCAAAATTTGTCCTCGGCATTCAAATTCCTCATTTTTCAAGCTTCTCAGAAATCTACAGACTCTGCAGGCTTAAATCTACGGACTCTGCAGGGTTAAATCTACGGACTCTGCAGGAAGAGAAAATCTACGGACTTTGCATGTCAAGTTCAATGAGCTTTACAGGTTGATTTCTACAGACTTGATTTCTACGGACTCTACAGGCAGGTTCATTTCTACAGGTTCAAAGGCTTCCGCAATTCCTTATTTAGAGCATACCAAAAGAATCAGTTTCTAACACTTGGTCATTTTCAGGATTGTTTCAGTGCCTTGGTTCAATCAAAAATCTCCATCAGCAAGCATCTAAGCAAAGAAGGCTTGAACCGTTGAACCATTGAACCACTTTGGTTCAAAGGTTCAACGAGTTCAAGGTTCAATCGGTTCGTCCGCTTTGTTTCAACGTTTTGGTTCATCCTTTGGTTCAATCAAATGGTTCGTCAGTCAGTTCAAGGCTTTGTTTGAACCGTTGAACCAAAACTTGGTTCAACGGTTGGTTCAACATCTTTTGGTTCAACGGTTAGTTCATCGCTTCAGTTCAATCAAATGAACCATCGGCTTGAACCATTTTGGTTCAAAGCCTTGGTTCAACGAAGAGGTTCAAAGCCTTGGTTCAACGAAGAGGTTCAAAGCCTTGGTTCAACGAAGAGGTTCAACGTCTTGTGGTTCAATGGAGCGGTTCATCGACTTGGTTCATTCAATTGAACCATCGGCTTGAACCATTTTGGTTCAAAGCTTGGGTCATCGGCTTGGTTCAACGTTTGGTTCAACCAAGCGGTTTAACGCCTTGGTTCAACAGAGTGGTTCAACAACTTGGTTCAAAGGAGCGATCCAATGTAAAAGTTCAAAGAGCCTCCCGAAGGACAAGTGCCCTTGCGGAGGGCACTTGGTCAACAAAAGTACCCTTCAGAAGGGTCATTTTCAAAAAAGGCCACAAAAGTAATTCTTTCGAAATTCAAAAAAGACTAAGGCAGATAAAGTCATAAATTCCTTCGGACTTTTTGTCCAAAGGAAAAAGTCCGAAGGAATTCGGGAAAGCAGCTGCGGGCAGAAACACCGAAGAAATTTACAAAGAAACAAAGGCAAAGTGATTGAACATTCCGCGGACTATTTGTCCGCGGGAAATTTCTGCGGACTTTTTGTCTGCGGGAATTTGCCCGCAGAGAAAGCCCGGGGAAAGTACTCGTGGGAATTGTCCGCAGGAAAGCCCGATGAATAGTCCACTAAAGAAAAAGCCGCGAGAGACTCTAAAGAAGCCCGAAGGCCATCCGAAGACCGTCTGAAGGGTAGATACCCTTGAGGGGGGCTCTTCCCGACCCAAAGCGAGTCATTTCTTAAGGCCCGAAAGGGCAAGTTCAATCCGGGAAAGCGCCAAACAAAAAAGCCGAAAGAGGACCAAGGGGTGACGCGCCCAAAGACGTCAAATTCAACACAGCGAACTAGCCGTTGAAAACATAGTGACAAGTGCGCGAACGTCAATTTTAAAGCTCATAAAATAGTCGTTGATCCTTGAACCTACAAACCCGAATGCATTCACAGGCTTTAAGGCCAAGACCAGCAGAAAGCGAGGAAGGAACAGAACAGCAAATTGAATCCAAGACCCGATTCAATTAACCAGGAAAGGAGGAACGATGAAGGTAGGATCAGATCGCCTGGTGGACATTGAAAGTTGCAAACTTTCAATAGCGTCACTTATTTCTCTGCATTGATCAAATCAAATGGGTAAATGCCCCTAAGTTCCAGCCTGTCTTCTTAACAGATTCCAACGCAATATGATGTGTTACTATTCCCGAGTCCTTCTTGAAAAGGCTATCTATATAAGGGACTCTCTTCTATTGTAAATATATCTCTTTTTGACAATCAGAACGAAACTCTGCCCAAATTGAAAGGCACTTCTGAGACTTTGAGCTCAGTTTGTTGATCATATTTTGTTATTGGAATAAGAAAGCAAGTGATTTTTCAGACTTTGTGCTGTGATATCTTTGTTGTTGAGGAAACTGTTCTTATGTCCTTTTCATTAATATATCTTATGTTCCTTTAAATCAACAAGCAGAATTAGTGACAGCAGTCAAGAAAGTGTCCTGAAGAGTCAAGTGTGGAGAGACTTTGTGCCCCCATAATTGCCTTTAGTGTGTTTTATTTTCATTTCTGTGTAAAGGACCTTGGGACGACTTTGTGCCCTCATTGTCCTTCGTATCTTACTCTTGAGAAATTTAGGTGAAGACTTTGTGCTGCATCTCGATTTGCTGGTTATTACATCCTTTGCTACATTTTGCTGTTACTACCAAGACTATTCTTGTGGTTTGTTGAATAGTACTTCTGAAAGAAGAGGAGTGTTGTCTGTCATTTCCCTTGAGTTTTTCCTTTGATTTGCACACATCTCTGAAGAAAGAGAGATGGATGGTTTGTCCTACCCTTGAGTATTATTTTCTGTTTATATATATATATATAGCCTATCTATAGGGAACCTCCCCTTGATGAGAGGAGAGATCAGTCCCCTTCTAATGCAGTAAACCTACACATTTGGACGACTAATCTTCCTACTTTGGCTGATCAGACCTATTTTGTTTATCAGTACGCTGATTGACAAAATATTCAACCAACATGTATCAGCAACAAACTTTTTAATTATTGAAAGGAAGCCATCTCATATATCACTTCTGCACAATATTAACATATAATGGTTAAGTTATTGCTAGGAAAATTACCTTTCAAAAAGCCCAAGTTTAAAAATTACATTCGCAAGATTGGTGTTTGTCTGTCCAACAAGTTGAAAAAGTTTCTTGCGCTTCATGGTAAATGTACCTGTCTTCTCCATTCCTTTGTTCAAATCAATAAATTCTGCCACCATACCATCTACCTGAAAAAAAAAACGTCTAATAGCTTATGCCATCTATAAACACGCCTCATGATCTACACGAGAAAGTTCTACACTGACATTACTGACCAAGAAGAAACGTCACCTGTCGAACAAAGTGGTCAAGGGCAATGCTTTGTCCAAGCACAATTCCAATCGTACGAATGCAGTCAATATCAAACCTCTTCAGTACTATATAGTCATGGCCCTCCTGCATCCAGGTGTCCAATGATGGTTTCTCCACTATTGCATAATCTGCAAAAAAATATATATCACATAAACACTTGCTTGCAACACGACTCAGCACAGTAAGAAAACAATGGCCGTGTGATATTATTATGTGTCTTCATCTCCTACATTTAGTAGATGCATGTTTGATTTTAGATTAGTAAGATTTTATATTACTATACTATTTAGATTTACTTTTTAAATGATTTAGTGATGTATTGTAATTTTATATAACTGTATAAATATTTTAAAAATTAAGCATAAGTATAGTTTCTACCTACAAAATGCTTGGATAAGGCCAGCTCCCCTATTTTAACACTACCTAATGCCTGGGGTGAAGAGAGTGCGAGAGAGAAAAAGAAACAAAACATAAATGAGGCAACATGCCAAAATAGTGTTGAAGACACTCCCAATATAGCAAGGTATACACAAAATAACTGTAAATCTATATATTTAAAAGCAATATAGACACATCGAATTACTTATGCTAGAGGAAAGAGATTCAACATTGCAATGAAGCCAAACCATTCACACATAATTCAGACTAAGGGAAAAGAATTAGCCACAAAATTCTCATTAAACACTTCAAAATATACACAGTAGCATATGCTCTTCAAAGCTCAGAACCAAAGGAGGGGTCTTCTCTTGTTTATTTACATTCCCCCAAACCCAAGGCTATGGAAAAACATAACCGGTGCACAAATCAGGGCCATGCATATACAGATGAAACCCGAAATGAACATGTCAAATCCTCATAGCCTTCCCAGGCCAAATCATCCTCCATTTAATCAATGATCTAGATTTACGCCTTTATCTCCAAGATTATCACACAAAAATACATCCTATAGGAGCTTATCCAAAAATTGCCACCTAAAAATATCTCCATCACTGTGGGCACGAAAGAATTCAAGCTAAAAGGCTTTATGATGCAACTTTTTAAATCAAAGGCCATGTCCTTAATATTCTAAAAGGAATATATCTTTATTTTGATGTTTGAAGGCAATGCCTTTTTCTTACTTTATGCGTGCCTAAGCCTCTTTGAGGCATAGCCTCCCAAAGTTATACCTCTTTACCAATTATGTACCCCTTTTAATATTTGAGGTAGTACCTCCTATTATTTTCCCTAAGGGGCATAAATCAAAATTACAATAAGGGGTGGGAAGCGCAATTTAATTCAAAGGTAAGGCCTTTTATACAAAATACATTTTCCCACCAAGACGATCCGAGGATGGAAAAATACCAGGAATCGAGAAACTAAACCGTTAATTTCCAAAGGCGGTGAAAAATTACCACACAAATGTAATGAACAAAATATTCTGCAAGTACCTACTATAGTTTATAATTGTGTTCTTTGATGACATACTGGTCTAAAGAAAAACAGAAGAACATTTGAACTTTGAAGCATCTAGATAAAACCTTAAGAGGTTCTAGAAGATAATCATTTATATACTAAAGAAGCAAAGTGTGAATTCAAGAAGAGGTCTCTTGAATATTTGGAACATATAATCTTTACAAAGGGTGTTGAGGTCAACCAACTAAAATACAGGCCATCAAGGATTGGTCATAACTGGGGTCAGTAAAGAAGTTTAGAGGATTTTGTGACTTACAAGATTCTATAGAAGGTTTTTTATGATTTTTTTATGATTTACTTGGCAATATCCTTACTGTTAATAAAACTCACAAAAAGATGCTTCCATTGGAATGATAAAGTAGATCATGCCTTCCAGCAATTAAAAAAGCCCTCACTTCTACGCTGGCTTTAGCTATTACTCACTTGTCGAAGATATTTACAGCTGAATGTGATGCCTCTAGAGAAGGGACTGGGGCAGTTTTATTACATGATCATTGATGGAAGACACATTGCATACAAGAGTATGAAGTTAAAGGACAGTGAAAAAAGAATGCCCCTCTATGATAAGGAAATGTAGCAATTCTTCATGTAATTCACAAATGGATGCAATACCTATCATGTAATATATCCTTAGTAAAGACCAACCACATCAACCTCAAACAAGAGTCGACCACAAACGAGGAAAATAAGTGTTTCAAGAAACTTCAAGCTTTCAGTTTTGACATATTATATAAGAAAGGGAATGAAAATATGGTAGCTGACACATTTTCTTGAAAAGACGAAGCTGAACCAAACGGTAATGCAACTTCTTCAATTCAGCAGGCATGGATCAAAAAGTCAGGAGTGTTGAAACCGCACAGTAAATGGAGGATATTCAAAATGGAAAGAAAGATGGTTAGTGGAGCATCAAGAACAATTTTATTACATTTAAACACAAAATCTTCCTATGTAATGTCCCTTTAGGGCAGAATTAACAGAATTCTAATTTTTGTAATAAAACCATTATACTGAAATATTCCCTTAGGACAGAATTAAATAAATATTGATTTTTGCAATAAACGCTTATAGGAAATAAACACAAATACTTTGAAAATCATTGGCACGCCTTCTGAAAATGATAATCTTATTTTTATTGAACGCAGAGATCAAATACTAATTTTATTTATCTATTTTTATGCTGCAAATTAACAAATTACAGCTAACCGTGGAAATGAAAAAATTGTCGGAAAATACAGATCCAACTAGCTAATTTTGGCATTCCAAGTAGAAATCAGTGTTTCCAAACCCTAGAAGGTAAGCCTTGTTTTACAACAGGCTGCAACACCTCCCAATGATGGCATCAGCGCCTAAACTAGTGACCTCAACCCTCAAACAGTGCTGAAATCCTCCTAAAAAGTGATGTCCTAATTGATGTCATTGATCCACAGTTACAAATGTTGCCCTATTACTCTGTCAAACTGAAATGAAGCTCAAATATAGGCCCTAGATGGAGCTTTCGCAGAAGATTGGAGGGTTTTTGTTATCAAATCTAAAGTGAAATGAAGGGTTTTTGTCCTCAAAAGTAGAAGTTGAACCAATTTTGATTTCAATCGTGAATAATGAATAATGGATATTTCATTTTTTTGGCACCACTTGTCTTTTTATAATTTCACTTTCCCAATTTCATCATAACCCTAAAAGCATTTAAACCAATTTTAGACAATTATTACCTTTTTGGCCATTTAATAAATATTTCCTTTTTGGATATGTAATTAATATTGTTTTTTATGCCCGTTTTAATAATAATAACACTTAAGTGTCATTTTTCCGCATTATAAAATAAAGCAACTTGGACAACTTAAATGAATTAATATTAAATTATTTTCCTCATAAAATATTTTGAAAAGGGGACATGACAGTCCGCCCTTCCCAAAATTGTTTGCCCTCAAGCAATCGCAAGCTCGACTACTTTGACTCACCCAATCTGATCATCTCTGTAATCCCCAGATCTCAAATCATCCTTGGTAATTTGCAATTCCATATTCTGACTTTCCACAAGGTCAACAATTGCCACATGTACTCACCACCGTGTTTTTGTTCCCCTACTTGGCTTCCCCAAAGTGATGAAGAATTCAGAGCACTTATTAGAGCTTCATAACCGAAACCTTGATTTTCAATGGATCCTCCCATAATGTTGCAAGTTGTACCTTCCAAAATATGGCGCAAATCAGATTGTGTATGGGCTGGAAACAAGTTACAACCACCACAGACCAACTGGAATCTCATCTGAATTAGAACGAAGGTGGCTGGAATGATGCTTCCCTTCAGCTGAAACCTCCTACCAACTTCATCCAGCATTAATACTCCCTTAAAATGTGCAAATTTGCAGCTGTTCATGACTAAAATCATCAAAACAAGCAATATAAAGATAGTGTAATAGCTACAAAGATGAAAAACGTGTGCAAAATTCCATAGTGTGATCAATGTAGAAGTGGTGGGCAGTCATGCAAGGGTTGAAAGCTCCCCATTAGTAGTCACGAACAGAAAAATATTCCTTCCCATGACTGAAAATCCCTGCAAATCCACTTGTATGAGTGCAAATGAAGTAATGTGTTGGCTGATAATGGTGATGATAGTAGCATCAAGGCTGAAAATCAAACTTGTAGTTGTCCTGAGTGTGTTCCTTCTAACATTTGATAATAGGATACTATCACCACTTGCTTCCTTCAAATCTTGTTGACATTGAATGCTTTGTTGTTGCAGCTGCTGATTTGTGGCTTGCAGTTAAGATATTTGACCCCTTTGTGACTTGTTAACTATTATGAACTCTGAGTTTCTGTCAAATAGTTCATGCCTCTTTGCTTACGAGCATAATGGGGTTTTACTGATCTCGAGAGGTGTTTCGTGGATATGCTTGGAAATTAATGGAACATCTTTTACAATTTTGCATTCAACAAGCGATGTTTGTTGCTCTTTGACTTCATTAAGACAAACTTTTTGCTGGCAATCAATTTTAGAAGTCAATGAAATATCTTTTTCTGATAAAAGATCCTTACCTTCAACTTGCACAGCAGATTCCTCTGTCTTTCTCAACTCTTTTATGCATTCATATAGACCTCTTTTATTTGGATATCTCACTTCAAGTAACTCCAGGGACTCATCAAAGGAAACTTGAGATATAAATCTATCAGGCATACCTTGATACTGGTTAAAGATTCGAACGGCCTCAAGTTTGTATCTTTCCTTGTCCTTTTTTTATTTTAATCAACACCTCTTGAATAGGATCTATATATTCATGTTGTAAAAGCTTTGCTTGAAGAAACATGGGTCAATTAACTATTGAAGGACTCCTTTGGGTGTTTTGATTTATATTCTGCAAGGCTTGTATCATCTATGTCATGGATTCTTTCACTGTCCTCTGGATGGTCCTTGTCAAATCTTTCTAACTTTGATTGATGCATTCATGCAAGGAATTCAATTCTTCTATAGGTATTTTCTTTTTTCTCTCCCATGATTTTTCATCTGATTCACATGCTGGCAAGATCATAGCTCTAATACCACTGTAATGTCCCTTTAGGGCAGAATTAACAAAATTTTGATTTTTGAAATAAAACCTTTAAACTGAAATATTCCCTTACGGCAGAATTAAATAAATATTAACTTTTGAAATAAACCTTTATAGGAAATAAACACAGAGCCTAAAAATCACTGGTAAACCCTCTGAAAATGACAATATTAATTTTATTGAATGCGGAGATCAAATACAACTCAAATACCAATGTTATTTATTTATTTCTAAGCTGCAAATTAACAAATTACAGCTAACCGTGCAAATGGAAAAATTGTCAAAAAATACAAATCCAGCTAACTGATGTTGGCGTTCCATGAAGAAATCAGCCTTTCCAAACACTAGAAGGTAACCCTTGTTGTACAGCAAGCTACAGCACCTCCCAATGATGGCATCAGCCCCTAAACCAATGATGTTGGCCCTCAAACAGACCTGAAATCCTCTTGAAAGGTGATGCCCTAGCTGATGTGATTGATCCACAGTTACAAATGTTGTCATGTTTCTCTATCAAACTGAAATAAAACTCAAATATAGCCCTAGATGGAGTTATCACAGAAGATCAGAGGGTTTTCGTCCTCAAATTTGAAGTGCAATGGAGGGTTTCCGTTCTCAAAAGCAAAAATTGAACCAATTATGATTTCAATTGTGAATAATGAATAATTCATCTTTTTAGCCCCACTTGTCTTTTAGCCCCACTTGTCCTTTTATAATTTCACTTTTCCAATTTCACCAACCTTAAAAGCATTTAAAACACTTTTAGCCAATTATTATCTTTTTGGCGATTTAATAACTATTTCATTTTTGGCCATGTAATTGATTTACTTTTTGGCCCCTTTTAATAATAATAACACCTAAGTGTTATTTTTTCGCATTATAAAATAAAGCAACTTGGACAACTTAAATGCATTATTATTAAATTATTTCCCTCATTCTAGCAGAAATTTAAAGCGTCAGTTCCATACGAGATAATTCTAGCAGAAATAGGTAGTTTCCCAATAGAAGTTGCAGCTATGATGCGACTCCTAGGGTACATAAAGAAAGTAGAGGGCATGAAGGAGGATAGGTGGCCAAAGGTAGTAATAAAAGAAGAGTTGAACAAGTGAAAGAAGATGTGGATGAAACAAAACAAGGTCTGGATGGATAAGTGGGATATTAACATTCATGAGTGCCCAGGGACCAATCAAGAGATAAAGAGATATGTCAGGGAGAAGTTTAAAATAAACAGGTGGACAAAGTAGATAGGGAGGAAAAAGCAGTACTACATGACCAAGTTCAACCCCAATTATGAACATGACCCAAAAAACCTACATAGGGGCAAAAATTAAATGGAGAATGAAGATGCTCATGGGACATTTGAGAATGGGGTCACATCAACTTCGAAGTGAGACAGGTAGGTGGAAGATCCGAAAAGAAAAGTGGGAAGAGAGAATATGTCATATGTGCACTTCAGGTATGGTTGAGACGGAATGGCATTATCTCATGGAATGCTCCGCATATGATGACATCCGAGCTAAATACGTGGGCAGCCTACAAGGAGTTTCTATGCTTACTATATTTGAGGGTGAGAACATTGATAGAAACGGGGAATTCTTCATTAGGATCCACAGTAGGAGAGTGAACCTTCAAAGGCAAAACAACGGCAGGTTGGGGAACTAAAATCAGAAAAGCTCTCATTTTCTCATGGTTTCTTCACTTCTTTGGGTTTTGATTTTCGGTTTGGGGGTCCCATAGACTATTTTTGGTCTCGTGAACGTTATTAAAATTTCTATCTATCATTAAATATTTCGAAACAGAGACATTATATCCTACACAAAAATTCAATCTTCATATAAAATGCAACAGGTCATTTTGTACAACAACAAGCATATTGGTATGAAAAAAATTTATAAAAACATTGCCAAACTCTTCTATTAGCCTAAAATGAAAAACAATATTATCAAATTTGTAACCTTCAATTTATGCCAAAGATATCAGGCAGAAAATATAAAAAAATGCATAGCCTCATCCCAATCAGAGGGTGGGAAGATACATTGATGGATTTCATAACAGGGCTTCCAATGTCAAAAGGAAATGATTGTATCTTTGTTGTGGTGGATCACTTAACAAAGTATGCCCATTTTGTTCCAACCACATCCAAAATAATGTTCCCCATTGGCCAAATGATAAATGAAAATCACTATCGACTTCGTGGGTTCCCCAAGAGAATAATAAGTAATTGTTGCAAAAACTTTAGGCAGCAATTTTTGGCATTAGTTGTTCCTACTAACTTTAGGCAGCAATTTTTGGCATTAGTTTTTCCACCTAGTAGGAACAACATAACAGACTCATGCTCAAATGAAACTAGTCAAAAAATGCCTTGAAGCGTAACTAAGAAATATAAAAGCAATAAACAAAGTAAATGGGCTCTTTTAAGGACTTCATCATCAAAGAATCTCAATCCCCAAAAGACCAAAATACTCTCCAAGACATGGAAGTCATTGTCAACACTCTCAAGGAAATCTTAGTCATTGCTATAAATAGACTAAAGCAATAGGCAGATCGAAGACAACGCGAAAGAAATTTTGAAGTCCATGGCATGGTTTTTGTTTTCCTTAAGGATTACAAGAAAACGATCTTGAAGAATAAAGGCAAGTTAAAACTTCAACCCAATTTTTATGGCCCTAACATAATTAGGGCTAATGTGGGAAAAATAGCTTAGGACTTACATCTGACAAGCACAGCAAGGATCCACGAGGTTTTTCATGTTCCATGTCTTAGAAAACAACTTGTACTTAACATATCAATTCAAACAAAACAGTCCATGCGGCTATTTGAGTGGACTAAATTATGATTAATGAAGGAGGTCGCCCCATCAGGGAACCCGAGTTAATATTACAAATTCAAATAAAGAAACTAAGGAATAGAGAGTTAAAGAAATCTTTAATCAAGTGGAAGGGATTACCAGAAGAGGACCATGGGAATCAAAATAATTCATTCAAGAACACAAACATCTACAAAGGATTTGAGGGAAAAGCCTCCTAGTAGGGAGAGTATGTTGTATACCATGTACAACCCTAAAAGTAGCCATCCATAATCTGATTACAATAACACTCACCATATATGTTTATATCCCTTGTAGCAATTTACCTTCTCACAATAATGTATTGAAATTACAAGTTTTATATCGTACGCGCAATGCTTAATTTTTATCAAGGTAGCAAACTACTCCCATATTTCTATTTAATTTACATAATCATAAAAATCTGAAATAATTGAGGCACTAAAGGGGAAGAAGCAGGACCATTTACAATGGAGACCCCCTGAAGCTAGTAAAATTAAATTGAATTTTGACGGGGCCTCTAAAGGAAACCCAAGTTTGGCAGGGGCAGGTGGTGTGTTCTGGAATAGTGAAGGGCAACCTTTGTTAATGTATTCAAAAGCACTGGGTGTTGAGTCTAATAATGTGGCAGAAGCTAGAGCAGCCCTCTTAGGAATTCATATTGTGGAGAATTACGGTTGAAAGGAGCTGTTAATTGAAGGAGAATCAAAGGTTATCATCAATACTCTCAATTCGCGGGGGCGGAGGGGGTTTAAAGGCTTGGAGAATCCGATCTATCCCTGAGGAAATTTAGATGGTAAAGAATGGTTGTGGGTCTGTCTATTTTAGGCATATAAAAGGGGAAGGAAATGCAATAGCAGATTGGGCAGCTAATGAAGCAGTGTTGTTCAGGGATAAGGACAAGGTTGGTTATAAGGAATGGGTAACTAATTTCCCGAATGAGGTTCGGATTTTGCTAACTAAATATGTGAGAAGTTTTTTAGAATCATTGAAGGATGTTGCAGAAGGTTGAGAAGGTTTGAACATTTTGATGGGAGTGATAGTGGGCTCATGAGAGCTATAGCCTTTATGTAAATATTCACATTTTACTGGTGCTTTGACCTTCTCCCACTCCCGATGGTCCTATTATATGTTCGGGTGCTCCTTTGAAGCTTAATATTGACTTGATTTTGGAGGCAGGGGACGTTGGGATAGGATCCAGGTGTGAGGGTGCAGTCTTAATGAAGGAATCATTTGGAAGTGAGAAATGATGAGTGAAGCAATGCAAAATGAGGGAATTGTGAGCGTGTCGAGGAGGGAGCTATCATTGCAGAGTATGGAAGATGGCAAGTGTGTTGAAGATGCTTTAAAAAGTCATCAACTCTTTCTGCGACTTGTTTGTTTTCAGCTATACTATCTGATCACCATAAGTTTCTTGCACTCTTGACTGATTTTTAGCAGAAAAATCAGTTTCTTCTTGTACAAAGTTAACAATTTGCTCATCATTTTCACATACTTGCCAGTTTACTTGATTATTTGGGACAATTGGTCTTACCACCAACTTGACATGTTGATCTTGCTCTTTCATGATGTCCTTGGGTATGTCAAGTTGAGATCCAACTGCTGCAAATTCATCAGTATCCTTGTTCTGCTCTCTAGGAACTGCTTGGGTGCTAAAAGTCTCAAACTCCTTAATGATATCAAAGTACAATTGCCATGTTTCATCAAGATCTTCCATTGGCTTTATGAGATTAGGTAAAACTGAATCCTCTTCATGTATACAATAGTTACTCAAACCTGTTTCTTGCACATGATCAAAAGGATCAAATTCATAGCATCCTTTTGTCCAATCATCAAGTAGAACATCCGGAACTTCTTCCAAAGGTGTAGCAGCCTCATGAAGAAAAACACCCTCCTCTTGATCAAACACAGTACAATTCATGTTCATAGGATTAGGCATATAAGGCTCAATATGATTTTTGACAATAGGCTCAGCTCTAATGGTTACTTTGGTGCCATACCTTGTTCTAAATAACATGTGTGACCAATCCGAAGACAAATATTCTCCTATTTTGGCAATGAAATCCTTTGACAAACAAATTGCAAAATATGGTGGATGGTTTATGACCGAAATGTCTTGTGGAATGGAAAATCTTGGGCATGCATGCAAGGTAAGCTTCAAATCTTTTATAATCCCTACTGCTTTAACAGTAGTACCATCTAATTGTACAGCCCCTTTTGACACTGGCTCATACTTAATCCCAAGTGAATCAGCCACCTTCTTGGGCATAACTGAGCTACTAGCACCCAAGTCAATCATGCAATTATGAACTAAGTGGTCATCAATAATTAGAGACATGTAAAAGGGAGGTGGCTTACTGATTTTACTTGACTTCTCTTCTTCATTTGTCTGGCATAGGCCGATAGGAACTGCTGTCCCCTTGACTGGTGTACCTTTGGACTGATTGAAACTTTTTAGTGCTTCTTGTAGCAAGTCCCTTTGAGCTGAAATAGATAATGCCTCCCACATAGTGACATTCAAGTTAGTCTTTTTCATTTGCTCAACAATACTAAATGGAGCATGACCAACCTTTGAATATGCTTTTGTAACAGCAGCATCTTCTCGCAACTGTTGGCTGGTTTGGGACTGATTTCATGGCTGATTGTCCCTCTTTTCAACCTGACTCACATGCATTTTAGAGGTTTTAGCAGCAGCACCTTGATGTTGAACTTGCGGAGAAGAAGTTTGACCGGCCATGGAAGAAGATAAATACCCCTCTAATGCTCTTTTCTTTGTCCTTGAATAGTATGCCATTGGATTATGGCTCTTACCTAATGGCTCAGCTTGATTGACCCCGCAAAAATAAACCTCTTGCCAATTCAACAATGTGAACTCATATTTTACTTCTTCTCGGACTTGCTTCCCTTGCGTGTTTACCCCAGCTTGTTGCCCTTGGGATGAAGTTATGCTTTGGACCATGAGTGCTTGATGAAAGACTCGATTGGGGCATGCATTTTGGTTATGAGGTTGAGCACATGGAAAGCACCATTCACAAACTTGCACAAACTTATTTTGGACTGGAATAATGGCTTTAAAGGAGCTGGTAGCATTAGGATCACGCGCATTGGAGGGTCTAGCATATGTACGTTGGCTTTGAGCTTGAGTATGCTTTGATAACGCTGTCTATCGGGCTCATATTCTTGGTTTATATGCTGGTATGGCCTGTTTTGTTGAGCTTGTTGCCTCTTAATGGCCACCAACTCATTGCCAAGTTTTGTAATAGGATTTTAACGTCATGCAACTCATTTGAGTAGTAGCAGGTGGGGGTGCTTGGCTGATTATTGTAAGAACAGGGGCTAAAGTGGGTTGACTTGGTGGGAGTTCGGGGAATAGAGACATTGGAGGCCTAGGAGCTATCTTCCCAACCTGTATTAAACAATTCTCAGCTGCAATGGCAAGCTCATAAGCATCAGGGAGGACAGTCCCTCCCATGGATTGAATCATTACATCAACGCCACTATTCATAACTCTTAAGAAGTATAGGAATGCAATATTAGCTGAAGGCTTGACAAAGGGAGGAATCCTATCCCAATTTTTTTGAAATTTGAAATTAAAATCAGTCATGAGTTGTCAAGGTGCTCTCTTGATGCTAGAGATTTGTTCCATGAGGGATAAGTGGTCACTCTTGTCTTTAAATTGCTTCCAAAGTTTCTCACCAAGGTCATCCCAACTTTGGATTGAATTTGGCCTTAAAACGCCTATACCACTGTAGGGATTTGCCTTTCAATGAGGAAGCAAGGAGTCTAACAGCCACATTATCTTCAACATTATTATGGACAGCACATATATTAGCCATATCTTGGATATGTTCAACAGGGGTAGTGGCGGTATCACTAGTGAAGTAGGGTATACTTTTTTAGGGCAGCAACTGGAACATCATCATATTGGTGAAGATTGAGAGGGCTCCTCTACTAAAAGTGACAAACACGTGATTTCTTTGAGAGATGTTATAAGGAATGTGCAGCAGCCTTTCTCTTGGTTCAAGAAACCTACCAAAAGGTGTGGAATGGGCTCTAGAGGGAGGTGATCTAGTTCTCCTACTTCTTCTTGGAGGAGATAAAGACAACTCAACAAACTGAAAGTCCTTACCTCTTGAAGATAACCTTGTCTGAACTCTTGGCATAAAATAATAGTACCGTTCTAAAACCAGGAATGATTGGAGTCGCCAGGTGCTTGTGAAATGCGCTCAAATCTACAAAATGCCAAGGAAAGCACCAAATCTCTTAGCTGCAATAAATGTATCAATGAAATTGATGGTCCCATCAAATATGCCGCAAAATTGTTGTCACATGAATCATGCACCCATGATCAGCGTGGTGATCCAGTGCAACAATGGGAACTGTTGACAAATCTTCCACAAATCAGATTTTCTCTTGCCACTTGGAAAGTTCTCGTCTCTAGCCAAGGAAGGAAGAATACATGGTTTTCCCTGACCAAAATAGGCCATTTCTATGGACTCTGCAGGCCATTTCTACGGACTCTACAGGATTTCTACGGACTCTGCAAGATTTCTACGAACTATCTGAAGGAAATTTACAAGTTCCCGACACTTAAGCGACAAAAGGGCTTTTACAACTTTTCCGAATGGCAATTTCAGAAGCCAAGCAGCGCTTGCGGAGGGCAGGAAAGCACTTAGGGGGAAGAAAGACAAAGGCAAAGATATCCTTCGGACTTTTTGTTCGAAGAAATTTAGAGACCACAGAGACAAAGGAAGTCCCGCACAAAAAGGCAAGCCAAAGAGTAATTCGGAAAAGGGGCATTTCCAAAAGTTCCGAAGGCCAGGGTACCCTTCAAAAGGGACACTTTCAATATTCTCGAAGGGCACCTACCCTTCGAGCAAGAGGAAGACCAAATTCGTAGACTTTTGCAAAAAGCCCAGGTGCCCTCCAATTTTTCCGAAGGGCACTGGTGGAGGACACTTGGTCGGTGCCGAAGGGCACTTGGTCGGCGGAAGGGCATGTTTGGAATCCCGAAGGGCACATTTCGGAAGAAAAGTCAAGGTAAGGAATCCTTCGGACTTTTTGTCCGAAGGAATTCCTTCGAACAAAAAGTCCGAAGAAATTCAGGAGGCTTGCAAAAAGACAAAGTCCGAGAAAACAAAGAAAAAATTGGAAATAAAGGCCAAAGCAAAACAAGAAAATGAATTCTTTCGGACTTTTGTCCAAAGAAATTCCTTCGGACAAAAAGTCCGAAGAAATTCAGAGAATACATAAGTCCAAAGAAATTCAGACAAAGGCCCGTAAAATAAACCCGACGGAAGAAATCAAAAGGGCTTCGAAAAAGTTAAAGGGCGAAGGAAGAAGAGATATCCTTCGGACTTTTTGTCCGAAGGAATTCCTTCGGACAAATAGTCCGAGGAAATTCTGAAGGCCACAAAGCAAAGTCCGAAGAGAGATGCGGGAAATAAAGTCCGAAGGAAGCAAGAAATATATACAGAGAAGTCCGAAATAAGAAAACTAAGGGTGACGTCCCACAGGCCGTCAAATTTTGACCGCAAGAAGTAACCGTTGGAACAGAGATAAAGCCGGAATTCCGAAAGATAAGGCCAAACGGGTAAAAATATAGACAAATATATCCGAATATAGAATCCCGCCAGAAATAGATACGAACAGCAGACCAAAATAGAACGAAATACATGCAAACATTAGAGCTATTTTCGAACATCGGAGCTATTTTCCAACATCGGTCAAAGCTTCAGTTGACTGATTATTAAAGTCCTGTTCATCTCCGGCCAGCTCATGCATCCGAAAGTATAACTCAGCTTCAGCAGGTGTTCCAAATTCGAACGACAAGTTGACTGATCCAGATTTAGAGTTGACTAATTGATTAAATGCCACGTCCACTAGAAGCTTTCCATGCGAAGGAGAATGATCTCTTCGTCCAACTCAGCTTAAATAATTGTTAACTCAGTTTTCAAACGCTACAACTTGGCAATCAAGCAGCTCACGTGGAGTTCTAAAATTGACATCTGCGTGGATCTTCATGCAAAAAAGAGGTGGGCGGCTCATGACAAAGATAACTTCGCTTCATCAAACGAAGAAGCTTCATGCAAGGACAAAAGGAATATATATTTTATTGAAAGGCCAAGTAAAGCTTGGAGTTAACAAAAGTGAATCTTTCTCTTCAAGTTCTACGCCAATATTTGGCTTTTTGTAATTCTCTCTATATAATGGCTTTCAGCCTTGATTAAAAATCATCCAATCTCTCTTGATTAGACCAGACTCTGCCACTGGTGAGTTGTGTAACCTATTCGATCAATAGAAGGACTGTACTTTCAGATTTCAAGCGTTGGCATAGTGTATATTTCTTCAGCAATTTGCATAAGTGGTAGAGTTCTCTCCCTTCCCAAATTCTGTTTCATACCTAGTTGCTATATTATCCTTGTGCAGGTCATGTTAAAGTGTTCTTTATTGTCTTTTGTTGAAATTGTAAGTGGATGTTAGGTGGCTGCAAAGTGTCTTGTATCGGACCTCTCTCCATCGTTTTTCCTCAGGTTTTAGTTATTGGATCGAACCTCTACATGAAATACTTATGCATAAGTGATTAATTTGAAGTCTAAGGTCTTCCTGCTCCCTTGTTCGTTCAGTGTTCAAGGTTCCAAATTGAGTGGATCAAAATCTTGGTGTATCACCCCTTTTAGGTAGGATTTTCCCTTTAAGTTTTCTTTCTCCCTTTTCCACCGTAGTCAGCAGCGTAAAGTAGGAATCTTCATTGATACATCATACAGGAACCAGCCTTCTCTGGAGGTTCTTCTCACTATTGAGGCACCCACCCTCGTGAGAAGATCCCATTGTTTCAGCCGGATAAAGGACTGGCAGTTTCGCGCACGTCCTCGAATTAAGGCACAGCTCCAGGTTGACAACAGGAACATCCCCCAAAGTGTGGGACTTTGGCTCCTTGGGATGAACCTCCAAAGAAGGTTGTCTTCCTACCTAGACTGGATGCACCTAGTGTATCTCCAGCTTATAGGCCTCTAAACTCTTATTTAACAATCTTAAAACTAGTTGTTTGACAAGAAAAAGGGGAGAAGAAACTGAAAATACAATTGAGGTGATGCACTAATAGTCTAGAGAACTTCCCTACTTGCTTATATCAACACAAGAAAACCTTTTTTTATAACTGATTATTGTTCACACAGCTCCTACAAGATGCTTCACATAGGCATGGCAAAGAGATAACAACTGCAAAAAAGGACGACAAGGCTTACAATTCACCTGAAATCAGACCAAAATAAGTTAGATATCCACAAATATCACTGGAACTTTGAAATTTGCAGAATGGAACAACATATGAGGCAAAATTCAATATTTTATTGATTTTCAAGATTTAAACCAATACACGCTAGAGAACTGCTAGAGAGTCCTTTTTTAGTCATAATTATAGAATACAAGGAGGGAGAGAGAAGAAGACAGCAATAATTTTCCCAACTCGCCACTTTCTCTTGGGCATGAAAAAAAAGGTGATTGATTTGACTTCTTGATATTTGGCATGATTAGATCCCCTATTAGGTCTGTTGTATCAAAAAATATTTGATTCTGACCAAAATGGTGCCTTAAAGTGACATAACTTACCCCACTTTGCACATGTTTGTTATAAGTGCCAATCAATTAAAGAAATTGCACTTTATTGAGCCATGCACATACTCTCATTTATGCCAATCACTTTTAGAGAGATGCCAACCCACTAAGCCTTCACATGCTTCTGTTAATGACAATCACTAAAAGAGTTTGCACTTTTTGAGGGGAATATTTCTAGCTGTCTTTCATGCTTTGAGATGCTTGAAAACCTCCTAAAAGACCTCTGATCTTGACAACCTTGCAAGTGTTGTAAATGCTCTTGAATAATTCTTGAGAACCCTACATATATTAATTCTAGCCAACTCACTATGACTCTTAAAATCAGAATGAACCCAGGCAGGGTTTTGTTAGTGTGGATGGGAAAGGTAACACATACCACTAGGTATATTCGTTCCTAATTTTCATTTTTCCTCAATAAATTCAGCAATTCTTTATTATTGATTATATATAGACATTGATCTAATTGCAAATGTTTCTGTAATGTATTCCAAGTATTCACACTCTAGAAAGAAGCGTAGAAGCTCATTCCAAGACCCTCAGTGGCAATCAAGACATTCATGCAGATTTGAAACGAGATAAGGTCTTTCTATTTTGCAGGTCGCAAAAGCTAGGCTTTGTGATAAAGTAAGATCTCTCATCTTTTTGACTTTTAGATCATTTTCATATCATGTATTAACATCAAGCAACATTTATTGGTTTCAGCTGCAACTTCTTCTTTCAGCTTTCCAAGTGCACTTGTTTGTTTTACATTGACATGCATGCACAACAAACATCAAAGTGGAGCATTATGTAGACAATTAATTTTGGTACATGACTAGTTATTTGCTATGGTATAAGTGTGTTTATGTGTTTTTGGATCATTGGTTCAGATTAGGCTCTTACTAAGGCTTTCCTTGTGATTTTGCAACACGTCTTTGTTTCTTTTTGCAACTCTTTGTTCCTCTTTCAGCCATGTTCTCTCTATTCTTCTTATTTTCTATTTTAAGTGTTTTCTAAGTTTTTGGCCATGTTTCCTTTTGTTCCTACTTTAGATTCTGCCAATCTTGAATTTTGACCAAGATCGAGCAATTCGATTTTGGTCATTTTTTATTTTGTTTTCACTTCTACTGTTATTTTGATCCTATTTTGTGAGCTTTTTTATGACCATTGTATGTCAACTTGTGTGCCAAAAAGGCCCTAATTTGAACTTTAAAAATCTATAAATATATGAACGCATTGATGCATTTAGGACAAGCATTCATAAGGAGTAGACACTTTGATTTTATTGATAAACCATCTATTGAAGTGCAAAAGCAAAATTGCATTGTTAGGGTAGCGCGTCTTGTACCAAACATTGAATTGTAGTCAAAGAGCATATAAAATCTACTAGTTGCTTGCATCTCATTGATAAGGATAAGAGATAGGGTATTCATATTGAATTGGACTGCTTGTTGGACTCCATGATTATTGATTGTCAAACTATTTTAAGAACAGAGGTCTAGCTGAGGCAGGCCCCTCATAACTACTCTCATTCTTTATGCTCTTGCAAGGTCTCTTGGAGCCGATCAGGGTTGTGAAGGAAGAGAAGCAATTCAAAAAGATTTGCAGCTCAATTTGACAATCTGAGAGAGGTTTCTTATCAGCAAGAGCAAACAAAGGCGCTCACAAAATTTCATCAGAATCTGACATCATCTGACCAAAATCGAACTCAATGACCAAAATCGAATCTTAGCTTGCCAGGATCAATCCAACGATCATGGTCATGACCAGGATCAAGAAAATAGATCTTGCCTATTTTATGCAACTTCTCTGATCTGCACCAATTTTTTGGGTTTGCTCCGGGACTGATCTTGGGCCTGTTTTCACTCACTTTCAGACGCCAACAGCACACATGTAAGTCACAATCCAAGTATTTCTCTATGAACTCTCCTATTCAAAGAACAAGCATTCAATTCAACTCAATTACCGCACTTTAGATAAGTTTATGTTGCTGTATTGTTCTATTTAACTCATCTTTGAGTTGCACCCTAGTTTTGCATGATTAGTGCAGTGTCCTTGACCCAAAACCACTTTTCATCAAAACAAATTCCAATGTGAGTCAACCAAAGGTGATAAGGTACATCAGAGATTCATCTTTGCTCCATTCCTCTTACAACATATAATTTAGAAAAAAAATCCTAAGAAGATCTAAATAGGATGCAAGGATCTAAAAAGGAGTAGATCCAAAATCAAAAACAAATCTCAAAGGATAGATTACTAGAAAATGTGGAATCCATCAATGTCTTCATCACGCAAAACTTGAAGTGTGCCCTCTTCTTGAATACCAAAACTTATATCCCAAAACACAACCTTTGTGAAGAATAGATGCCTGTTTGTTGTCACCCATAGAAATTGGAAGCCCTAAGCCATCCAACTCATTGACATTTTAATAAATTGCTTCACAATACAAGAATCTCTATAGGGCTTCCCCTCTCATAAATTTCTTTGAAACAACCCCATCTCCTTCTAGACACCATTTTTGAATAAAATCCTGTCTATATAGAACATGTTTCATCATAGACACAACCTCTAGGAAAGATGCAAATCCATACATTGCCACTCACTGGCAGCCCTATACCATCCAACTCATTGGCATTGCTATTATATTGGAGGCCGTGACTATCCAGCCTACCAGATGCACTGCCATACATATGATGCCAATATGATACCATCATACATACATCCATCTGACATGCTGTCACGTCAAATATAAACTTTACTTCAAATATTAATGATATGTTAGAATTAGTTGCATATGATTTGATGCAGACCAGTTGGTAAAGCTCTCTAGTCACAACAAAGAGGTCACGGGTTCAAGTCGCAATATTTTGCTGAGTCATGGGGATCTGATTTTGTTGAAAAACACATTTCAACAATTATCGAAAAATTCTATGTATGGAATTATAGATGCGGATGTGGTAGCCAGCTGGCAGGATGATATGCATGTATGTCTATAGCATACATAATGATGTTCCAATGCACTCTGTAGGCTGGATAGCCGCTTCCTATATTTGATATTAAGATTTTTCTGTACTTCAAACCACAAAATTTCTAAGAAATTATAGGCACAACAAGCCAGCATTTCTCATAGATAAAACAAAAGAAAAATGCTGTATCTTATTAGGTCAAAACATATAAATTATGATCGATAAAATTTGCTTCAAACATTGTACACAAAATCAAGTCTTGACTTATTATAGTACCGTGTATCAGTATAATCTATAAATGAATAGTAATTGATGCTTTTAGATTAGGGATTATAAATTACATTGAACTTCCCATATACCAAACTTCCAGGTCCAAAATGGATACTCCCATGGTGTTTCAGAAACATTGCAACTTTTAAACATCTTAGAAAGAGGAAGCACAGACCTTTAGGCACTTCTCCATAATTCAGTATTATCAGAAAACCCAAAGAAGCATTGAAGAATCATACTACAGTCATTTAAAAGGCATGAAATCACCTCACCTGTATCTCATATATACGTCACAAGAAAATAGCTAATATTCAAATCTATTCCTCATAATAGTTCATGCATATGTGTGATGCTACAATTGATACCATATCAATAAAGGGTGTGCAAGGAGAAAGAATATTTGGATTTTTTCTACAGAAGTATGGGGGGGTTGGCAAATACCATCTTTTCTCGTCTCGGTAAGCAAATCAGAAGCATATTTTCTCACAATTTGTAAATACCCTTCTTCTTCCTGCTCTGCAAAGTTGAACAGTACAACAGAACCATACTGGAAGACCACCATGTGACGATGGCTGCTCCAAGATTCACTCCTAGTTTCTATGCCCTGCTGCACTCCAGTTTTTCAAAACAATTAAATTAATGATCAGTGAAGACATAGATTGACGATATATTTTAGCCTAAATATCACGAAGCTAATTATGATATATTCAAAATCATTTCAAGAAGCTTCGAAAAAAATAAAGAGTTCCATCCAATAAATATTTAAGAGAATTTGGTCAGATTTAATAATGAAGTTATGCTTACCGATTAGTCTACATTATTAAGATAGAGAAATAGTACAACAGAGAGCAAGCACCTAAACTCGAGAACTGTAGCATTGTATTATTTGCTTTTCATTTCAAGAGAGTAAATAACCAATTTGTAAATTAAATGCTTCAACACAACAAAGTCCTTAAAAGGAACCTTCTGTTCCCAGAATCAAGATATTTTCAAATGAAGCCTTGCACAAGATCTATACCCTTATGCAAGTTAAGCTTAGACCCTACAAAAACACTTGCTTCTACTATAAGCTGACACACATACGATATATATACCACCAACAAAATACAGAAAAATGAGCATGTATACCTCATCATTACGTAAAATTTAATTTTGTAAGTAATCCTAATTATTCTTGAATAAAAATAGCATGGCACTTATATCAGATATAGGTAAGACACCTAAATCAAAACTCTTTTTCCTAAAATTATTATGTTAAAACAAAAAATAGTTGTGCTTCTTGTTTATGACATGCTCGTTGGAGTAGCAAACTTAGAGGAGCTCCAACATTTAGTCAATGTTCACTTAAAATGGAAAATGTCAAGCATAAATATAAAGTTACGTTAATGACATTAAACGATAAGCGTCTTACCTGGTTATACAGTTCTAACCTCTAACCATTTTTGCATTGTACAAATAGCAACAAGGAATTCATTAACAATGAATGAAGAAAGGAGATCTTTAAGGTGGTTTTTTCCCTTAAGTGTTTTCTCACTATAAACCTTGTGCATATTCTACATCCAGTGGATGTTTATCTCCCAATATTATTTGCTACTGATTATTATGAAGATTATAGAACCTACAACATATCAGAGTGATACCCGTTCCTGTGTGCCTGTGAGGAATCATGAAGGTCCAGACATCAAGGCAAGTTTTTTGGGCACAAGACATAAGGTCAAAGATGTTGTTCTCTAACACTTATATCAAGAAATAAGCACACAGAAATATTTACCATCGGATCCAAGGCACAAAGGCATTATATATGTCGAGAGTGTTTTTTTTTAAAGGTCAGTTTTCAGAATATCAATGTCAGATTAACATAAAAGAGATACATAAAAAAGACTGATGTTTGTTTTTCTGTTAAGGGTAACTGGGAATATCACTGGACCCAGACCCACTCTAGGGATGAACAAGCCCCAATCCTAGACATGTTATTACACGTCCATGTCCTCCAAGTTATCAGTAGCCTTATTGCAATGTGGGGATTTGAAACTGAGTCACTCTCTTTCTGAATATGACACTTTATCATTACACCCCAGCCCCTTGGACAAGAATATTGTTTATATGAAGCAACAAAGATTTGCTGAAAGTAATTGGACCAGAAATGATACAACCAGGGAGATTTTATTGATTAAAAGGGTTTATAAAGAGAAAACAAAGCGGGGGCTTAGAATCCCCGACGCATTGCACAAAGAAAGGTGGCCTATAAAAATTAATTCAAAGTGTCTCTAACTTCCCAAACCACCTAACCAACTTATTCAACTGCCCACCTAATGCAAGTCACTTTATTTTCCCAACACACATTAATGGGGGAGTCTCAATAATGAGATGCATACCCTTTAAAACTAATTTAACACTAACTTTTATTACTAACACTAACAACCTTTTGGATCAAAAATCCTAACAAAACCCCCCTTGATCCAAAAGGGATAAAATATAGGTTAGAGAAAACACCATTGCCTGATGAAGTCGCTGCAACCTACTAATTGTACCCTGGTACTCTGATTAACCTATGTCAACACGTCTACTACTTCCCTCGCAGCCTGACCTCATGTGCCTTGTCCTTGTTGCCATCATACAACCTATTGACACTACCTAACAAGAACCTGATGATGAGTGTTCCTCGCACACCATCGTCCTTTACCCATAGTATGGAAAATCTGCATAATGCCCAACCACAACGATCATCACTACCTCCACTAAACTGATCAACATGGTGTGGAACATATAAGGATTACTGCAAATATTGCAAATATAGTGGCCATTGTCTACAAACAGTTATCTACCTGAAATCTCTCTGTCAAATTTGTACAACTATACCTGATTAATTCTACTTCATGAAGAATCATCAATACCAACATCTCAATGGCTGAGCTAAACCACCTTCACCTGTATTAGACGAGAGATGAGAAGTTCATGCAGCTCCACTAGACTACTCCAAATCTTGAGAAGATCAAATAAGCCAAAAAGTAACAAAACAACTATCTCCAAGCCATAATTTGTTACTAAACTACCATCCAGTAAAAACAAAAAAAACACCTTAGAACTACCCTTGCATCTCCTTATTTGACCCATTATTAAAGTTATCATAATTCCGCCATGCCTTCTTTTCACAAGGCCTATTTTATCCATTATAACATTATTTTTCCTTACATCTCCTATGTACAAAATGATTTTACATCAAACACCCTTGTTACACAATTATTTCTCCAAATAAAATATAGCAGTTTTTACGCACATATTTCTCCAGAAAAAATATTCCAATTTTAAGTAAAATAATGAGAGAGTGGGTTTTGAACCTAGAACCTTTAGGTTTATACTACCTTTGCAAAATACTTCTACCAAGTCCCATATGCAAGCTCTTGAAATGTATATTTCGAACTTTCTTGATAACCCCTTAATTCAAGAATGAAACAGATGCACTCTAAGTAAAAAGGTGGGTTTTGAACCTGCAACCTCTAGATTGACATGTTTTTACAATATCCATTTCACCAACTCCCCTATGAAATATTTAAAACATTACTTGCAAAACTTCAAAATAAACCCTTCTTAAATTACCTAGGCTCAAAAATATAAAGGGTTTTGATTATTGTATAACTAACAATCATGTAACATCTCATTTTAACCCCTCCCACTGTTTTATCCAATTAGTTGATGATTAAGAATCTTTTATACATAAAATTATAAATCCATTTCACCAACTCCCCTATGAACTATTTAAAACATTACTTGCAAAACTTCAAAATAAACCCTTCTTAAATTACGTAGGCTTAAAAAAAATAAAGGGTTTTGATTATTGTATAACCGAAAATCATGTAACATCCCATTTTGACCCCTCCCACTGTTTTATCTGATTAGTTGATGATTAAGAATGTTTTATACATAAAATTATGGGCAATTGTGGGTTACAACCAATGTATTTGTGAAGATACTAATATTAATTTCAATTAACTAAAAATCTAATCCTGCTTATGTAGTCGGAGTCAAATGTGTGACGGACTAGCGGAGAAGTAAACCATGTTGGAAGCCTAACCTGCATTGCATCAGTGTCAAGGGAACTTATATCAACAACATGGAGATGGCAACAATATAAAGAATGCGGTATGTTCCATTATGTGACAGGTGAGGCATGTGACTTGATTTTATAAGTGTCTAGACCGTACACAATAGTTTAGATGGAAGATTTATAAGGCATTCAATCTACATTTGAGTAAGTATATTGAAGTGATCAACAAAAGGTTGCTCCCTAATCATAATATGTTGAGCATGTCTTCTTAAATTGTCATTCCTTTGAAAGTACCTTATCATGCAATAGTTGTTATCCATAATATCAGTTGTTTTACCCCCGCGACTTATTATTGATCTAGATTATGCATCTTATGGTGTGTGGTAGATTTGTCATCATTTGCTTAAGACATTTAATAAATTGCAATGCAAAGGTTGCACATAGGCTATCAAAATTGCAATGCGTGAGTTTGATCATGTAACAACCCCTGAAGTTGTACTTAGAATGATGCAATTTTATTTTTTTTAAACTACATACTAAATATTCATTCAGCCAAAGCTATACTATATAACTTTAGCCAATCATAAAATCAACAACTTCAAGCATAAACAGTTCCAAAACAAACAATACAATATATTATAATTGCAAGGAAAGTATATACATTAGAACTCAGCGACAGCAAGTCCATTTATACAGCATATAAGAACCCCTCTGATGAGGTACCAAAAAAACGTACCGGATTTGTTTATATAATTGACTCGTATAGGCATTCTTACTTTTCCTTTCTTAATCCAACAGGTGTGAATCATCACAACTCACTGTGTCAGTGTTTACATAGAACATGACAACAAACCTTGGAATTAGGTACGCCACTGAAGTTCACTATCTCACTAGTGACATTAGCACAATCCGCAATTCACATGCTAAGTACTGGTACTAATTCAACCAGTCACACAGATTGCTATGCAATCAAGTCAACCCTAACCTAGTTTAAGAATCTAGACCCGATGCCCCCACAACAACTTGGGTAGCCTACATATCCGCTCCTCGGAATCAGGGTCCGATGTAGTTCTCTTTTCACTTGTGATGGTCTCCTCCACAAGATGTCATTACCGAAGAGGTTGGCACTCTAACCCAAACAGGAAACAATCTATTTGTGAAAAAGACAAGCTTCTAAAGCTCTGATCATCAATCCACAACTATATGACATACTCAAGCCGTCAATCCCAATGAATAAGATTGCAAGAAATCATACTAACATGTATATTATACTTATTACATCCTCCTAGCCATCATATCACATCGCATGCTAGACATTGGAGTGAGTTAAGTATACTTTTATACCATCCACACATGAATGAATCAAACATTAGTATTTAACTCAAACAAGAATTAATGCCTACAGTTCATACCATTCGAGCATGGTTCACATCAAGCCATAGATTCCCAATAACTATAATAAGATCCAAACAACTATACCTCATGATATCCCATAATATCATAGACTAGTGTTCTAAGGTACAACTACTAATTTTCCCATAATTAGGCATACTAAGTAGTCATAAATACATAGAAGCTTACACTTTTGATCAGGCAAGAACACAAATCAAAGCAAGTCATAAAAATTGAACCTAACATACATTTACAATTTCAAGATTATATGCACGCATACGTGTTGTCCTACTAATTGTTACAAAACGTAATGCTCAAATAATAATCAACACAATCATTTGATCAGTCAACTTAGGTGAGAGTCTAAACATACAGCTACAGTATGTACCACCCAAGTATATACATTGAAGCTGAAGTATACTATGATATCCCATACTATCATAGCTCCTTGTGTATGAGCACCCTACTCAAACATGAACAAACTTACTTGTACTTATAATTATTAAATAAACAATTACAAGATTATACCATCCAGGTATTACCCTCAACAATCCGATAAAAACATAATCTCGAGGCACACCTCACGAGGCACTATGTTATTCTAGAAATGTCTAATCACTTGCACATATCAATATTCTCACGACATATCTACTGCATACAAGTTTTCATCCTTACAAGACGCTACAAACTTGATCCTGCCAACAAGTTTGCATAACATTATTGTGCTACATAAATGCTATTTGCTTCTACTAGCATTCTAAGCAAAGGAACATACTTTTAAAAGTAAACTTCTTCGCACCTGATTTATATAAATTCATCTAAGTGATGAAATCATTAATATAATCAGAATCCTTTATTACGCTAGGGTCTCAATTCAATCCTATGAGAATACATATTACCCAAACCTTTATTGTATTTTTTTTTTTGAACTATTTCAAGATTATGATTAGTCGACTTATGCTAGGCCAACAAAAATTATATTCAAATCCGTTTTAATCATGACACTAGATCTTTTCACCAAGCCTCTCTCAACCGTCAACTAGTCAGTATATCCCATCTAACTTCAATTGATACTGACTACAACTTTAGCTTTGATTCCCAAATAAGATTGTTGTTATAAATCTTAAATCACCGACTGTGGCATATAAATTAGGGGTATGTTATATTACATCCTATGATCCGACTTTCTAAGCTACGTAGGGCACAGCAATGAAGACGTGGTGTCTACCTTCTTTGTTTTATTCCGAGAGAAGATGAGTTGGCAACTCAACTCGGAAATCCAGGTAAAATTAACATTCCACGGAACATTCGATCTTGCATTAAGGAGGGAAAATAGTTATTTAATATTTCTTTTCGCTTAACCAAAATGTACTAAGCATTATATATTTCTTGTAACCTCAGCATTTTATTCAAACTTAAAGTTATATATACTTTTGGGCGTTTCAAATAATATAACACGTTCCATATGACTATTTCAATGATTTCTCATTATGAGAGGGCGTTTTATGTTTAGAGACTCAGCTTTACTTAATTCGACTCAACATTCAAGAGGAATGACTCAGCTTTTGATCAATGCTAAGCGTCTCATTAAAACAACTTCAGCGTTCACCTATTGGCTCAGCGATTTCAATTGAATACAAACTCAGATTATTTTCACATGACCTCAGTGTTGGAATATATATATTCATCGTTGTGTTATTAAACTCAGACAATTTAAATGAAACTAGTCAAATTAAAGGAAAACGCTTTACTATTTTAAGCTCTTTACTCTTATATTGAATATATACAGCGCTATTATATTTATAGCATTCCAAACAAGTGGCTGGCATGCTAATAAAATGACTTAACTGTTCTATTGTATACACAATGCAATCAATATATAAACACAATGCTTTCACATAACTAAACCCTTCTAATAAATACTGGACGCTTTACAAAAGGGACTTAGCATTTCAATTTGCTTTTGCTGGGCGTTCCATATTAGTGGATCAGCACTTTATAATATAAATATTCAGCCCTTCATCTTATATTAAGAACACAACGATTTACACTTTAGGCTGGGCGTTTCAGGTTTTAAACTCAGCGCTTTATATCATAAGCTCAGCGATCTCCTTTAACACTCATGCACAGTGATTTAATTTCAAGGCTCTGTAGTGTTTCAAAATAAAGACTCAGCGATTCATAAATACATACACGGGTAAACCATTGGTAGATACATAGCGTATCTTTTCTTTCCATATATATATATATATATATATATATATATATATCTTACCAAACCATACACACACAACATTTAAATAGGAACTATATTTTTCCATTTTACAACTGTGCTATATCCCACACATGAATTAACAGGGTATGGTGTATTGTTTTCAACCAAATCGGAAATCAATCAAAACAAGAATAATGCAGCAGGTTGTAAGATTAAGTTTATTATGCACAAGATGAAGGAAAATTAACTTTCAAGTCATTTTATTCACTAGCTTATATTGTAGTTGAAGAATAAAATCAGAACTCACTTGAAATAAGATTGCAGGCTGAAAGAGAAGCAAAACTAGCCCAGGCCGTAGAGTTTTGAAGTCTACCACCAATCTCTTTCCAATTCACATCTCTCCTTTCAGGGTTCGATCCCCCTTACAAACTCTACAGCTTCTCCTTAAAAATCTGACCGCCTCTCTGTCTCTTCCTGCATACACCCCTGCAGCATCACCCTTCTGCATCGACTCCCTCCCTTCATCTCTTCCTCCATCTATTCTCTCCTTCCTTCTCCCACTTTCCATCTCTCTTTTCCTAAATGGAATCGCCGCCCCCTTTTAATTTTAAGATCCTTTTCTTTAAAAAGATGATGTTTAGAAAATTTAACATTTAGTTTTTAAATAGACCATGCAATAAATCTTAATTATCAAATTAGCATTGAGGATAATTAGATTTTCTTTTTAGCTTTACCACAAAAAGATAACTATCTATTTAAATATATTCATATTTTATATAAAATATTTCCATATTATTAAACAATTTAGCAATATAAATAGAAATGTATTTTCATATAAATATATTCTTATTATATTATATTTTTATATAAATAGAAATCTATATATGGCAATATAGAAATATATATATATAGCAATATCTGATATATATATATATATAGCAATATCTGATATATATATATATATATATATATATATATATATATATGTAGAAATATCTGAATATTCCCTTTTTGGTGGATAGGAGAATAAAGGTATACCACTGCCCGAGCCATCCGCATGGATTAAACCAAGACAACCAGTCATAAGAGGGTCCATTCATCATGCTACGCCTAAGTCAAGTTGGTGTGGGTCTGAGTCACTAAGTCCATAACCAACTTCCCAAACAATACTGATAAACAATAATTGAGTTCAAGATAATTAAGTCATAAAAAATTTGTCCAAATAATATACCAGGGTTATAATCATGACAATCATCTCGCATCCATCCACAAGGCTATTAAATATAACTAACATAGCCAAGGCTCATACAAGGGCAAAAATATAGTACACACATCAACAACAGATCAAAATCATAACCCAAGTAGACCACAAAACATAAATGGTAAGGAACCGATAAAAGAAATTATCGCATCCAACGCATCACAAATGACACGTACGCCATCGTTGACAAAGGAGCAATGGGTTATTGGTGGGGTATCACCGACAAGTGCCCTAAAATCTGGCACAGGAAAACAGGATGTGACAGATCATCCTTATGTGGATTGTCACAATTGTTATTCCTTGCAAACTATCACGTCTATGATAAAGTACTCATAATTCACCTTAAAAGTGGGAGATCTAATCTCTAAGCCTAATTTATCATAGAATTGCGTAAATTGGCACAAATCAATGGTGGACAGAATGGTGTTGATTCATTCCAAACCAAGGACTAAATATGACAGTTGACCTTGCCTATCATGTAAAATTTTGATGATGGCCATTTATTCAACATTGCCCTTTAAATGTGAGAGTAGTTCATAGTAGTAGAAGGAAACATTAAATTATATGTGTGTGTGTGTGTGTGTGTGTGTGTGTGTGTATATGTATATATATATATATAGAGCAACCATTCACGTGTTTTGACATTAAAAATTGATTGTATTTCACAGCCAAAGAAGGGTAAGCATGGTCATATAGCCATCAAATTAGTCCCCTGCCCCCTCACCATGGTTATCGCTTCTACCTAACTTATAAAGCAAATATTTATTTAAAAAATTAAAGAGGATATAAAATGAAATTAAAATAAAAATGACAAACAAATCATGTAAAGAGACAAATGTCCCGTCAAAAAAAATGGACACCAGGCAAACTATTGCCGAGTGGGCAAAGACAACCCTTAGAAACTAAAGCACCGCTACAAAGCAAAGAAAAGAAAAAATAAATAAAGGCCCATAAGGGATAAGAAAAAGTATAAAGGAAAAATATATATATATATATATATATATATATGCATCGAGGAATGACGTGAGGGAAGTGGAAATAGGAGGAGAAGAAACAAGGGGAATTTGGAAGAGCTTTGCAAAATCTATTTTTTATCTTTATACATATGGATAAGGTATGTTCCATAAGGCTGCATGAGTTCATAGGGTTTCAGAATGCCCTTGTGAAAGCCATTTTGTGTACTTCATTAAGACATTTTGACAAACAGTTTGTGTGCCCTCAGCTGAAATCCATTATCTGCAATTAAAATTTGAATGCAAAACAATTGTAGATTGAATTTATTTGCTATCCAAGCACTTTCAGCATGTAAGAATTACATTTTTTTTTGGACTAATTTTGAGCCAACGTATGCATCTGTTCTTGCAAACATCTTTGTCTGGGCATTGCAAATGAAAACATCTTGCAGATGTTTCATTTTATTAGTTGATGGCTGTCCATGCCCTGTTCTAAATATCCCATTTTGGCACAGCATAAGAGGGTGCCAACGAAGGCAGTAGAGTGTGGCATTTAGCCCAAACATTGCATTTGCCATAAAAACCTCCAAGGTTGTTTCAAAAAACCCACTTTGTATCTCGTACCACCTATATGATTCCACATTTGGCATCCATGGGACTAGCTTGACGGCCTACCCTGCCTGTCACGTAAAATCTCAATGTTGGTTATCTCTTCCAACACTGCCTGTAAATGCTAAAACAAATTTTTATTGGACGAAACTATATATATATATATATATGTAAAGATGAAAATTGATTGTGTTTTACAGCAAAATAAATAAAGCCATACCACCATCAAATGTAGCCACTGTTCTTTAATAGGATATAGCCACATCCCTTGTAATTGGCAATAGGATACGCCATGAGAAGACATCTACTTCAGTCGCTCATGTCAACTTTTAAATCTTGTGCCATACAACCTATATGGCTACCTAACTTTGTTGGCTGGGTTTCCTTGCATCCGTTGCTTTTGGGGGCTATTTGGGTTTGCTTTGTATAATTTCAAAAACAAAATGGGTGATTGCTGAACTCCTAATCTTGTGACTTGTAAATTTAATAGATTTCCAAGAAGCACATTGTCTAACCAAGGTTACCTTAATATTAATCCCGGATTTGTTCTCATTACATGTGTGCTTTTTTGTCTATTTTCTTGCCCTACAACTACTCTTCTTCCTCTTGGTTGAAATCATTTTCTTCACTTGCTTAGTAGGGTCAAGCCAACTATGCTTTGTAAATATTTGTACGTGCCCATTTCTGCAATAAAATTGATGAATGCTAAATTTCAAACCTTGTGAAATATAGAGTGGATATATTTTTATGTGCCTTATTGTCTAGACTCTAACCAAATAAATTCCTCATAATACTCTCAGAATACTTTTCTTTTCTTTTCTTTTCTTTTTTAATATTGTGTTCTATTTAGATTGTTGTTTTTGCTTTAGCATGTCATATTTTATTCCTATCAGCAGAGCCCTTTTTCGATGGTACCTTTTTAGAAGGTCTCTAACTCAAGTTTGTAAAAATTTGGTTTGTGTCTGCGAAGATTAACCAAGTTTCGTTATTTAAGATTGGGTACTTCATGAATTGCAATCAACACATAGTTAAATTTATACTTGCCATCTATAATTATTACTTTTTGTTTCATCAACATACTCTTTGGTTCCCCTATATCTCATTTGCCACTCTAAATCTGTCTTGAGATGGCCACAAGATTCGCTTACTCATATATCCCATACTTGTTTTGGTCATAAATTGACACCTAAACTACTTTTCCACCCTCATCCTCATTAACATATTTCACATAGTTGGTAACCTATCTGTCCATATTATTAAGGCTGTTAGTGAGAATGATGTTTATCTTCTCCACAATAAATTATCCCGAGAAAACAAGCCATATAAGTCACTAACCTTGCATCAGAATCAGTAGTTTGCTTTGGGCACTCATTATCACTGTGGTCCATTGAAAAAGGTGGGATCAATGGATGCACCTTGTGTTTCATTAAGCCTGGAAAATGCTTACTCCCTGAATGCTCGATGTCTAATGGCAATAAAAGCCCTTTTCCGATGGGTGATTAATTCGATAAAAGGTTTTTGCTAGAAAATTTCTATGTTGGTTAAAGCTCCTTAGTTTCAGGAAATTATAATTTCTTGCATATTATTCCTTTAAATATTAAAGTCAAAACAATAAAATATTTACAAGTGAAATTATCTAAAGGTAATAATCTCCAATGGAGTAAATTAAAGTGCAGGAAAATTAAGGCTCAAAATGAAGTAAATCAAAGTGCTGGAAGATTAAGACTCAAGAACAAGGAAAATCAAAGAGATGTGTCACTATAGTTGGTCGTAGGTATAATGGCTTAAACCCTTTGCTTTCAATTATCAATCTCTTTCGTTGTGTAGGTCAAAAAATAGCTTGTTCCATGTGACAGGTCACCTATCGAAACAAACCTTGTATGCTCATTTCATCAAGCACTGTATAAGCGATGTTAGCATCTTTTGTTTACAAAAAGAGTCAATTAATGTGGCACTGCTATATTTAGAGTAAATCACTTAGAAACTCCTGGTTTTGGTAGTGCCTCACTTGAAAACTTCAACGTATGGATGTGTAATGTCCCCAAATGAACAATTAGGACAAATTGGGGTTTCTCGACAAACCCTTATGTGAAAACTGAAAATAATTTGAGTTTTGCCCTAAAAAACAACAAACCCTACCAGCAATAGATGTCCAAATTCCAAGCAATAACTCTCCACGATAACCCCAATAATTACTGAATATGAAACTACAATAAAGTATATCTTTTTGTGACAAGATTGAATGGCGATGTGGCTGGAATTTCGTTGCAATAATTCTGATTTTCAAGATGTTGGTACAACTGGTTTTCCCATTCCAATCAGCATTGAAACCTTTGCACAAACTCAAAATAAATGTCAAAAATCCCTGCAATTTATTAGGGCTTCCAAAGAAAAAATTAGGGCTGCGAATAGTCAATTTAGCCCCTCCAAACAAGTCACCACACTTAGAAAAATAGAAGAAACAAATCTAAAAATCAAACCCTTGTTCTATCCCTTCAACAAGGTCTCCAAGTGTCCCAAATCAATTCACCCCACTTGGAAAATTATTAAAAGAATTTCCATAATATAAAATAAATTGTTCCCTTCAATATTAGAGCCCAAAAACACACTAACTTGCCCAAGTGAATCTCTCCACTAGGGAAAATTATATAAATAATTTTCTGAATTAATTACCTTATTTTCAGCCCTCGATAATTTATTATTTGTCTTAATCAACTGAAATTTCAAAAATTCGTATCTTCCAAAATATTTGAAATTTCAATGCAAAAGTTAGCTCAAAATGATCACAAAAATAGTAGCTATCAAACAAAATTAGAATCAAAATTTTCCTTTCATGGGAAGTCCCCCAAAAGTTGTCCCGAAGTTCCAAAAATCCTAGTTACAGCCCTGTGTTCCTTCAAACCGAAAAATGGAGCTCAATTGCGCAATCAAACAAAGAAAAATCAATGCAAACAACTCTCCAAGGTATTTATTCACTTTGTCTTTGAACAAGGTGGTGTTATAAAACACCTTTGTAGGTTCAATTGCATGCAACCATTCAAATATGAAGCATAATTACAACGCTTCAATAGAGCTGCCTGAATGTAGGAATGAAGGTTTTCATCCCCAAATCCTTGTCACACTTGAAGGTTTTCATCTTCAAGTTGTAGTGAACAAGCTTAACATACTTGATCAACAATTTCAATATCCAAAATGCATAACCTTTCAAATGAACAACTCACCTTCCTTTTATATCCATGCCCCAAGTGTGGCACCCAAATTAGGAGGGAAACTCTCCTTTTTAAAATATTAAAAGAACTTCCTTATAATTTTACTTTAAGTCTTAAGTGCGCATGACCTTAAAAAGGCCCCAACTTAAGTGGAAATTAGATCATAAAATGTTTTTCTATCTAGGTGCACCTGAAAGAGTAACAAGGGTACCATCTGTACTATTTCCCCCTTTTAATTTCAACTTCTAGTTCTACTTCTTCTACCCCTGTTTCAGCGTCTTCCTCCTCTAGCTTATCATATTAAATTACCTCTTTATAATGCCCCTGCCCCTTGGGAAGGCATCTATGCCCAAGTTCCCACATATCCTTGCATGTAAAACATAACTTCTTCCTTCTCGGCTCATTCCTAGACTCTATCTCTTTACTAGTTTTGGGCAACACTTTCGTCTAAAAATTACCTTGTTGTCCTTGATTCTTTTGCTGCCCAAAAGGTAGAGGTTTTTGTTGTCCATAAGTATTTGTCCTTGGCTTCCCATAGGGCAGAAATTTGCCCTTAGATGCTAAACTTTCCAAATTTAACACTCTCTTGATTGCCTCTTGAAGTGACAAAGGATCAAAGGCTTTCACTAAACCCCTAAAAGGTTCAACCAACCCCTCAACAAACAAGACTACCAACCTTCTCTCTGTCACATCTGGTACCATCACTGCCAATCTCTGAAAATCAGCAATATAGCTGTCCACATTACCCTCTTGTTTGAATTTAGCTAACTCTCTAAAGTGAACTTTTGGATCTTTTGTGTCAAACATTTCAGTTAGCTTTTGACTAAATTCATCAATAGTGGTAATGGAACCATGCCTTTGGGTGACCATGCGATGGTACCACCACTCATGGACCAATCCCTCCAAGTGGAGTGTAGCCAACTTAATTGCCTCATCCTCAAACATGGGATTCAACAAGAAATATGAATCTAACTTTTGTATCTCGTTGTAGATTTACTTGACCCATCAAATGTAGGAAGAGTAATCTTGCCCAACCTCTGTTATATGTCTCTTCGTGGTTGATATTGGTTTCTTCTACCTCTCCTAATGTTGTTCTTTTCTATTTCACAAAATTCTCTGAAAGAGAGAGCTTGTTGCACTTCATAGCTGAGCCCCTCATATTCTACAAGATACACTGAATATCCATTACCTACATGTCATTATAACGGATCTATTTCTTCAGGCGGTTCTTCCTCTTGTAGGAATTTGGCACGGAAGGTTTTTGGAGGTTGGGTTATCGAAACCCTAAAATTATTTGAAGTGCTTGTTTTTTTCTAATTTTTCCTTTCTTTTACCCACATTGATTTGTTGTATGGCTTGTGCTATACCTGCCATGGATTCTTTGAGGGTCATCTGGATTGTTCTTTCCATGTCCTTTTGCCCATGGCCGACTATTTCACGTAGGTAACTCATCTCGTCTGTAGGGGCTCCTCTCACCTCTCTCACCCATTTTATTACTATTGTCCTTCTCAGGGGTTTGACTCTTCCTTTTCTGATAATACTTTAGCTCTTTATGTTCCTCTTGCATGTGTGATCAAGATTCAATTTTTCCCACCTAGGCTGACATAATCAATGCTCTAATACCACTGAAATATTCATTTTCCTAATGAATCAGAAATTTGGTTATTATTTTTTTAACTGTTCAAACTCTGGGACATACGACTGGTTGCAATTGTAAAAGACATCCTTGGAATTGAATTCTTCTAATTCTGGAAGCACCGATGTGATTCCTAAATGGAATCACCTTCTAAGTATGGGGGGTTTCATCCTTAGGTCCTTACACGGGAGGGTTTTCGTCCTCTGTGATGAAAGTTGAACAATGGCTGCTCAAATTTGAAAAGTGTTTGAAATTGATTGAATGATTATCATTTGCTTTCTCCTCATCCAACCTTTTTATAATTACCTTATTCCTCCAAACCCTAAAGTAATTAAAATTACTTTTAATTTAATATTCACCTTTTTTTTCCAAAAATAATCAATAATTATTTTTCTTTTTTCTATTTTCTCTTTTGACTTTATAATTAACGTACCTTTTGTCTCCCACCTAATTAATAATATGGTTTAGATGACCATTTTAAGTTATAACGTTTAAGTGACGTTGGGGAACAACTTAAGCCAATATTATTAAATTATTTCCCTTTTCTCTTTCCCCCCTCTAGCCTATGGGAAATAAAATAGGCTTAGGGGTCTCCACTACATTTAGTTCGAGAAAGGGGACATTACACTTTTTAAGGGATTTATAATTTTATATGATAATGATCAATCATCATATGATATTATCATGTGTTGCACTATAGTTTGTCTAAATCTAATAGAAAATAGACTAATGTAATCTCTAAATTCGTTTCTTATGCTTTTTACAAGAATTTTACATGTTATTTAAGTTTATTTTATAAATATATTTATTTATTTTATTTGTCAACTTTTTGCCGAGTCCGAGCTAAAATTTTGGGCTGCCGAGTTTTGGTAGAGTCCATGTTTTTGAACTATGTTACTACATGGTGCATCTTGATCCGATCCTCATAATAAGCATAGTGAAATTTAAAATAATGTGTGTTATGGTTATTTAACTACCCTTTCTTATGGTGCACTTTGCCTAATAACCCAGTGTTTGAGTAAACTCTTGAACGCACCAACGCATCTCCCTTTACAGAATGTCTCACCGGAAGCACATAAGAGAGCCCACGACTCTGTCTTGTTGGATAGTCATAACCATGTAAAATAAACTACATCCTAAGCTATTCTAATCTTCTTAAGATCTAAATAGCTATCCATCTCATTAAGCATGTAACCAACAACATTTCATATAAACACATATTCAGCAATGATAGAAATAACATGGCCCTATATTAACTCAGCATGAAATATACATCTATGGCCCTTAGGTATTCCCCATGATTACAAAATATGCTAAATATCTTCCTAGATACATACTGTAGCTGCAAAAATAGCACTGTTTCTCTATACAATGATAACCCTATTCTGCATTCGAGCAGCATCTACCCAACCTATCTATGTTGTTTGGGTACGGGTACGGGGACGTCTCGTGTACGTGGGTACGTCATTTTTCAAAAACATCTCGGGTACACGGGTACGTCATTTTTCAAAAACCTTGATTTGGATACGTTGTGGGTACATCTGTGTGTATATATATATATATATATATATTACTCATTTTTTTAGTAAAACACTTGAAACTACATAGTATGAAAATATTTGTCTATAAATGATAAAACACTTAAAAATATATAATATTCATTCATTCATTACTTCAAAGACAAGATGTACATTCAAATCTAGAATAAATCATCTCGACTACCCACAAAATCATGAATGCCACTCCCATTATTTTTCAACTTTATCATTTACTGACACATTCTCTCACAAGGGCTCATCGGTGCATTGAATCTCACAAGTGCATGCCTTAAGGGGTGCACAGGGAATGGGGTGGGATCAGCCTGTGGCACTTTGCGAGAGATATTCTCATACTATTCTATCACGCATACATCCCTTCATGCAGCCTTCATACCTCCTATGATGTCTCCTTGAAATCTTGAAACCCTGAAATATGGCTAAGTCTGAAACCCTGAAACCCTGGAATCTGACTAACTCTGAAATATGATAGGATCCTCCAAAACCAAGAATTTGCATTATAGCTCCTAGCAGTCCGAAACCCCTCTCAAACATCCTGAAAGTATATAAATAAAATATAACTTAAAGTATAAGAAACTAGATGTTTCTTATACTTAAACATTTATTTTATTTATATGTTGTTGGGTTCGGACTGGATTTACATTTAGGGTTGCTTAGTTTTTAGGTTTTTTTTTAAAGGATTTTCTAAGCTTTTTTTTTAAAAGTTTTTCGCTATTTTTCTGCCGGAATCCCTCGGGCATGCCCGGAGACGTCCCGGGTACTCCCGGAGGCGTCCGTGGCCGTGCCGGACATTTCCGACATGGCCACGGACGCCTCCAGGAGTACCCGGGACGTCCCCATGCCGGAGGCATCTCCGAACAGGAGGCGCCGGGGGGGAGGGCATACCCCTACAACGTAGCAACCTATACATTTAAGCATCAAACCAGCAGCATTTCCCCTAATCAATCTCTCTTCCTCCTAATGAGGAAAAATACATTTATATAGTCTTAGAAGAAGTCCAGAAGGCTAACATGTGTATCCATGTAGGGTGTTATTTGTTTCATGCAACTGCCAAGTGGCAATTACTCCTGAAGTTCCATTATAATCAGCAGTCGATTACTCTCATCTATCTCCCCCTGACGCTAGGCTCTTGGTATTCATCTATTCTTTTGGCACTTCTTTGTGTTCTCTTCATGGGTCTCCTCATGTCTCTCTTAGCGTTGATTCTTGGTTTGGGGCTACAAACTTCAGCGCTCCCTTTGTCTCTACTAATGGGTCCATTAACACCAATCTATCAATTTGCTTCCACACTCCTTCCTTGGTGCTTTCCCCTTTAGGCATGATGTTCAAAATTTTAGGTGGTCTCTTTTTTGGCCAACAATAAGTATCTTCAAAAGCTTCATGGAGGGCACAAGGGAAAATATGAAGATGATCAAAATGAACAAGTCATTTCTTTGCCCGTGCCATTCCTTTAAAGGATATTTGCATGCCTCTCCTTCGAGCAATGATAGATGTTGCAATACATTTTAAACTTATATACTTCCAAGTTGTCAAAAATTATGAATATCGTTGCTTGGAGAAGCGGGAATCATCTATATCATGCTTTGGATCCTGACCAAGTAGTCAAAAGAAATCTACAAGTGCAGCATAATGAGGGATGGAGGGTTGAATTACGAAAATAGGACCTCCAAAATTTTCTTAGCATGTTTCCAGAATGATGCAGTCATTACTAGAGGCCACAAACAATTTATATCTTACTTTTGATCCTAGGAACCAGTCAAAATAGAACAAGGTGTAGTATAATGAGTGACAGATGGATGTGTTATGCAAATAGGACCTTAATCAATTTCTTTGTGTGTTGCCAAGAATATTTTATGGATCAATTAAGCAATTGATTCAAGTTACAAGGCCAAAACCAGTTTAATAAAATGTTTTGTAGGTGATCATTGACAATCCATCAAATTGCAAATTGGTAAGTAAAATACTTGTGTAAAAAAAAGTTCTGTGTATTAAGACATTGGTCCAATTAGAAAGTCAATTCAGTTCAATGAGAAAATCAATTCTGTTTAGTTGGTATGTGAGTTAATTAGAATGTCGGTTTTATAAGAAATTGGGTTCCGTTCAGAGAGAAAGTATATTTAGGAAGAAGAGTACGCACAGAGGAGAGGAGGAATCATTTGTAAGACAATACAAATGGGAGGTTTGGGATGGTTGGAAAACTGATGGGTACATGAGAATACATCCTTCTTATAAAGTTTGCCAGCATTATGTTTTTGTCATATTGATGAAATAGATAATTTTACTCCCATGTCGTGCTGATTTGTGAATTGATTTTTCTAAGGATCCAACACAAGTCTGTCATGAAAATTCCATGATATTGAGACTCAGACATGCGGGGCACATTTAAGGCTTGAACTCGGACAAAAAACTCATTAAAAACTCAGCCTGGCATGGAAAATTAAAAACCATAAAATTTAACATGTATTTCTCTTTATAAATTTCATTCTTATATATTTGAAAGGAGAATAACATTAGTAATATATACACAATTAATCATATATATAAATAAATATATATATATATATGCATTTACTATAATCCTTTAGAATATTTGACGGTCTGTCCAAAATTTTCCCTTTCCTCTGATTAAGTAAATACACACACACACACACACATATATTGTATTTTACGGTTGAAAAAAACATAAATATGGCCATTAGTCACAAGTAGTCACAAGAAATCTACAAGTGCAGCATAATGAGGGATGGAGGGTTAAATTACGAAAATAGGACCTCCAAAATTTTCTTAGCATGTTTCCAGAATGATACAATCGTTACTAGAAACCACGTACAATTTATATCTTACTTTTGATGCTAGGAACTAGTCAAAATAGAACAAGGTGTAGTATAGTGAGTAACGGATGGATGTGTTATGCAAATAGGACCCTAATCAATTTCTTTGTGTGTTGCCAAGAATATTTGATGGATCAATTAAGCAATTGATTCAAGTTACAAGGCCAAAACCAGTTTAATAAAATGTTTTGTAGGTGATCACTGACAATTCATCAAATTGCAAATTGGTAAGTAAAAATAATTATGTAAAAAAAAATCTGTTTATTAGGACGTTGGTCCAATTACAAAGTCAATTCAGTTCAATTAGAAAATCAATTCTGTTTAGTTGGTATGTGAGTTTAATTTAAGTACTATATCGGTTTTATAAGAAATTGGGTTCCGTTCAAAAAGAGAGTAAAATTAGGAAGAAGAGTAAGCACAAAGGAGAGGAGGAAATCATTTGTAAGACAATATAAATGGGAGGTTTGGGATGGTTGGAAAACTGATGGGTACATGAGAATACATCCTTCTTATAAAGTTTGCCAGCATTATGTTTTTGTCATATTAATGAAATAAATAATGTTACTCCCATGTCGTGCTGAATTGTGAATTGATTTTTCTAAGGATCCAACACAAGTCTGTCATGAAAGTTCCATGATATTGAGACTAGGACTTGCAGGGCACATTAAAGGCTCGAACTCAGAAAAAACTCAGCCTGGCACGGAAAATTAACAACCATAAAATTTAACATGTATTTTTCTTAATAAATTTAATTGTTATATATTCGAAAGGAGAATAACATTAATATCTGCAAAATACATGTTAAATTTTAAATCTGCATTTCAAATCTTATGCAAAATATTGATAGGGATTTAGAATCATCTGTAACAACCCATGATTAGGGTTTAAGATTTCATTAAAAGTGAAAGCCAATAGTTTTCACTTTGTTTGGTAAAGAAGGCAGAGGTGGAAATGCAGAGATGTGGAGTTTTGGGTCACCCCGAGCAGAACAGGTTCCAGAAACCTGGAACAACACCGTCAACAGAAAGGATGGTGGGCACTCTGTATCCAATCAGATAAAAAAGTTTTTTAAATGCAAACCCATAAAGCCTGGATCCATGATTCCAAACTAACTTGGAATAAGTGAAGGAGCTGTCATAGCGGTAAAAGTGAGAACAAGCTGATGTACAATGAAAAAAAAGTCCTTTGGAGTCTGAAAATTGCTGTAGAATGAACAGAAATATCTGAAGAAGCAGCCCCTAAAGAAATCTGAAGTAAAGAATATCAGACTTGCAAGTTTTAGAGTTTTGCGTTGACTTCTCCCCTTATTAGGGTTTCAAATTATTTATTTTTTGATATATATTAAAAAAAAAATTTAAGACAGTGGACCCCAGGGATTCAGTCGAGGCAAAGAAACTCACCACTGCCTGCTATGCATGTAAGTTTGTAACTCCACTTGTATGTTGTATGTAATGAACTTACTATATTGCAAAAGCAGAATCACAGCAATAGATCACAACATAACAGATAGCGCAAGTAGAATAACACATTCACTTGCAAGTCGCAAATAAGAGTAGATCCACGTAATAAACTGAAATGGAGAGCAGAATACTTAAATATAGAACTGAGACACTTCAAGGAGGCAACCTCCCAAATCCTTACAATAAGAAGATAATTCCGAATATATGATGCCTAATATCCTAACATTACCTCCTTATAATGTCCTCTCTTTCCTAAGAGATATTGCAGAGTTTTGGGTTAGCCTATTCCAGCATTTCCGTAGGCTAACAATGGAGTTAAGGGAATGATTTGCTAGGCAATTATGATTTGTACCATGGAGGAGTTTTATTTTCGACAAGGTGACTTAATGACTTGTTACAAAGTTATTTTATGAAGTCATTTTTTATAAAGTTACTTTATGAGCAAAATAGAAAAAATCATAATAGTGACTTTATAAAGTGAAATTATAAAAAATAAATAAAGGAAAATCACAAAGTGGGTTTATAAAGTGGAATTATAAAGTTAAGTGAGAAAATATTAAAAAGGAAATATTTTATTATTTCCCACAAGTGGATGTGAAATAACTTCATATTAATTCCTAATGAGGTGTTGGGTTCCAAAAGTGAATGGAGAATTATAAAAGAACCCTAGTTCTTTCATTTTCTCATTATGTGATTTTGGAAAACTTGAATTTCTTTATACTTGAGCTGGTATTTTCATGCCTAGCTAATTCTGAAGATGAAAACCCTTAGAATTCAGTGGATTGGATGAAACCCCAATTCCACCATTGAGAGAGGAATCCATCCTGGGTTTCTTATTGAGCTACATTGCAGATTTGTGTTGATAGCAGCCAAGGGTTTGCAAATTTCATCATTTTTCTTGGGCAGCTAGGGTTTGAAGTTTTATTTACAGATTGAGGACAAAAGAATTCAGATCTAAAGGTTATATTGGCATATTTTCATCTACAAATGCATTGTTAGGGTTTGGGAGTAAAGTGCTTGTTTTGGAAGGAATTTTTGGTCATTGGCAACATTTATTAATATGCAGATTTGTGTTTCAAATTTCTACAGTTTTATATCAGATTGCAGATCCAAGGGTTTAGTAGTCAAATTTGGTATTGTATTAGCATCACATCAATCTAGGGTTTCATTGCTCCAATCCTAGACCTAGCCGCCTTTATTTGGGGGAGTTTAGGGATTGCTTTGGCAGCCATTTACATCATTATGATCAGCAAATACATCAAACATTAACAGTAGGGTTTGAAAGCATCTACATCAGCAATTTCTTGCCATATATGTGATCATATTGAACCTAAATGAAGTAACAAGCAAACGGGTATGTGGTGAATCCAATACTAGGGTTTGTTTGTATATTGTAGACACATTTTAGAAGTATTTTCAGTCTGATATCATCTGTATCAGACTTGATAATCATTATATTCAGATCTGATATATTGTCAATAAAGTGGAAATTGTATGTGAAATTCTTGCTATTGGTTTATGCAAACATTGTCTATCATTTATATGTTTTATGTGATCATTTTGGCATTGAAATCCATCAAGAATCAAACAAACAAAACCCCAAAACTCAGAAAAATCAAATCACATGCCTAGTGTTTGACAAAATGTCAAACAACCAAAATTGTAAAATCAGGGCAGAACTAGACAGGCTTCTTACACTCCTATATATACCATGATTAGGCTATGGGAAATCTATAAACCCAATAGGCCGATTGCTCCTACCAATATGCAACCTAGAGATTATCAAATGATTAAGTCAAAGGTCATGTGTGCCACAAGTCAGCCACATATATCCCAATACAAGCCAGCATCACTATTGACCAACTGTGGATGATTCTATATGAAAGCTTCATCTTCCCATTTCGCATCTTCTTTGGGCAAGTTCTTCGACTTGAATAGATACTTTGTGATCACCCTCGTTTGCAGCCTCTTAGTGTGTGTCTCGAGAATTGCTTCAAGTTCCAAAATGACTCTACCCTCCTCATCAAGCTCTAGTAACTCTATTTTGATCTAAAATATTCTAACCAAAGACTTTCTTCAAACATGAAACATGAAAGACGAAATGTATTTTTGCATACTGAGGGAGCTCCAATTTGTAGGCCACACTCACAATTTTTTACAAAGATCAGATAAGGACCAGAATACTTTGGTGACAGTTTATTATTCTTTTTTTGTTGCTTCAAGGACATTTATTAAGGCTGCAACCTTATAAAAACCCAATCTCTTACTTCAAAATGTCTTTCACTCCTATGCTGATCAACTTGTTGTTTCATTTGGTTTTGTGTTGTGGCTCAATTCTCCGTAAGACTTGAGAGTACCTTTTGTTGGTGTTGAACATGCTCTTCAACAACTCGAACTCTTGGTCTCACTTCTTTTAAGGATAAGGCTTTTCCCTTCCAAACCACTATTGACCACCTTTGTTAGCCCATCAAATTGGGGATGATATGAAAAGCTATGAGCCAATTAAGTACCCAAACAAGAGAATAAATCAGTCCAAAAATTACTAGTAAATATGGGGTCATGGTCACTTGGTATAATCTTTGGAGTCCCATGTAGCTTCAGAATAGTCTCCATAAATGTTGTTGCCACTGTACGTGCTACAAAAGTGTTGACCAAATTTGACCATGCAGGTCAATTTGGGGCTCCTATAGATAAAAACTTGTTCTTTAGAGGTTTACAGGGGGTCTAATACTTTGTTATGGGTTATATTATAGGTTATTTTATATCATTTAATGTCATCTTAGCCTTGGTTTTAGTCATATTAGTCAATTTGTCATTTTTAGTCATTTATAAGGTTTTTAGGGGTCATAAATGCAAGTGGCATGGTTCCCAAGGTGTCCAAGTGTCCTATTTTCCTTCCAAGTGTCCAAGAGGTCAGATTCCCTGTCAGGAATGTCAGTTCAATCAGAATATTGCAGGTTATCTAACTGAAATTCAAGAAACTAACTAAGAAAAGGAAGTTTAGCACTTGTACGACCCATGGGAGAAGGTGACACGTGGGAGAAGGTCATGGAACGCCTCTTTATCTTCCTCACACTCATCTCAGTGCTTGACACGCTTTGGAAGTGATAAAAAAGGCCCAAAACCGTTCTGCTTCTTTCTTGCCCTTCTAGACATGCAGAAGTGATCAATAGGTTCATGCTTGGTACGGTCAATGTAAAAGGTTTCAAGTCAAACGCCTTTGGGAGGTGGTAGTACACTCAGAGAGCTCCATTTCCATAACAAGAGTTCCAAGTTTGGTAAACCATGCTTTATGAACCATCATTTACAATCTGACTGTGTTTTTCTGCTTGTCAATCTGTGCACCCTATAGGTTTTGCTCCATTTTGGACAAGTTCGTACAAACTAGCTACTGATATTGGTTCCAAAGGATGTTGAGTCTCTTCTCTAATGTTCTCCATGCTTGTTTTCACATTTCATGATGTTTTGATATGCAAATCATCTTAAGTTGCAGGGGGAAACACTTTGCTGTGTTACAGGGAGTTTTTCGTCATTTTCAAGATCTTCATGCTTGATCTTGGCTTCTGAGGGTTGTGATAGGACCTTTCACATGTTTTCAATGTGCTATAGATTCTCTTTACATTTCAAACTTCATTCTTCAAAGCAATTTCCGTGAGTTTGCAGTCATATGCAACATTCACAGTCAGGCAGCCATTAATGAATGTGTACAAAGATCTCATGAAGGAGAAACGTTGAAATGGAGCATAAAAGCTTGTTTCAAGCTTTTCAACATCTTGATGTTCCATTTAAGTGCCATGAAGGGAGATCAGTTAGTTTGAAAGGCATATTTCTTTGAGTATGTTGACTGTTTGTGCTCACTGTCTGTATGCAGCTTACAGTGCACCAACAGGGGCCTCTTGAGATGACTTCATGGTGGAATGGGAGTTTTGAGAAGTGGTTCAATCCTTTAGAATGCTAAGATTGTATTTGACAACTTGGTAAGGGCCTAAAACTGACCACAAAAGCTCACATCTTAAACACTGTCTACAATCCTCATACTTGCTGCCTCTACCTTGAAAATGGCCACCTACAGGTGCCCTCGTAGAGACCAATCATATTGAAAGGAAGTGTCCAAGCTAAGTAAGGTTTTGATAGTGAGGAAAGTCTTTTTAAACTTTTTGACAAGATCCAAACTACATTGGAAACTACAAACATGCACATGGCTCAAAATCATATACTGCTTGCACAGTAAGATAACCACCTACAGGTGGTTTAACAAAGGACTAAGGTGCTCATATGGAGTGTTAAGGCATGTATTGAAGCCTTCCTTGGAGTTATAAGGGGTCGAAAGATCATAGCAGACCTCTTAGAATGTCAGCTTGACAAAATGAAAAGTGAGAACCACCCTAAGACCCAATGACTGTATTCAGGGCTTCAGTCCCTAAAATGGAAGAACAAAGACCCTGAGTCTTTTACCAAGGTTGTATGACATGGTTACAAGAGCTTTTGATGCATTCTGATGGTTTTAGCTTGTAGCCCATACATGGAACAAGGACTTTGCAAAGAAGAAATGGCAGATGATCAGTGGAGGATGATTGTTTAAGAGTTCCAATATGCACTTTTATGCATTGAGTTTAAGCAGTGATAGCTACAGGTTTTGAACTCCAGGGTGACTTTCCATTTCAAAGTTGCAATTCAAATCTTTTTTCATGATTGAATGGTCTTATATGGTCTAAAATAGTATTAATGACATAAGGATCACAAGAGAGGCTCATCAACTGTGTTTTAGGTCCCCATGTTCACCTACAGGTGTCTATTTCTTGAACATACACCTACAGCCAAGCTTAAGGCAGAAAACAGTCTTAAGAGACTAAGAAGGAAAGAAGACCTAAAGCCATGTTTTGGAGAAGTTATTGAGTATGAAACCTGATTGTATGAATAGAATAAGCATCATGGAGCTATTGATGACATTTCAAGGCCTTAATCTCACATAAAGAGATGGAGACAATCCATACAAGTAACCCCAATATCCACCTACAGCTGATAGTGATTTAAGTGATGACTTGTCTAGGTTTTGGCATGACAAATGCAGGGTATAGATGACTTTAAATGCCTCAAAGGACCCAAATATGATGTAGGACCTATTCCAAGAGAGATGAACACCTCCAGGAGCTTTTTGTCCAAACACAATTGACTGTGCTTGACTGTTGCAGACAGTAAGCAAGTTTGGTGGTTTTGAGTATGGGAAGTGCATAAAGGTAAGTCAGAAGGTTCAAGTCAATGTCAAAGGATATCATGAGATTCTAAATGGGCCTCTAAGTATTGTTTTCAAGCTCCAACTACACAAACACCTACAGTGATCACCCCAAGACAAAAAACACAGTCAGGGTTTGACATACAGTCTTGATTGGCAAAGTGTATGGAAAGGTATGTAGAAGATTAAGGTGATGGACTGACTTGGAGCACCTTGTTTAAAGTTTTGATGGCATCAAGACACTCTCATACAACATAAATCATGCAGAGAGAAGGGTCTAAACAAGCTACACACAATCCACATGAAGAATCCTGCACAGTCTGTCATAAAAGGAGTTTGTTTTAGGTTTTGGAGGAGTTAGTAGGCCTATTGACATGATCAAAAGCTGAGTTTTGGTATATAAGGTCCCCATCACTTGGGGAAGCTCCTCCATTACTTTGTTTGTCTAGACAGACAGAGAAAGTGCCCTCTATTTTGTCTCAGACAGAGGGCACTTCCCTAGGTGCATAGGCATGCAGTCTTGAGGAATGGAGAGAAAGTGTGAACTAGGAGTTGGGGAATCATTTCAAAGAGGTGTGGAAAGCTATATGACACCTAGAACAAGCATGGAAACCAAGCACGGAGGAAGGAATCCCAACAGGGAGGTCTAAAAGAGTTGCAGTCAACCCTGTTAGGCATATTTAGGCCTAGAGGCCAAATGGAGGGTCAATTCCAATTGTGACATGAGATGAGCATTCCCATGGATTGAGAAATGTTTATGAAGTCACAATAGAAGTATATAGGCTATTGAGATGCAGGGAGAACCATCAAAAAACTCATTTTGGGCTTTAAGGTGCAAACAAACTATTAGGCATGGTGAGGCCTAGAAGCCAAAGAGGAGGCCATTTTCAATTCTAGCTTTGGGAAAGCATTCAAATGGATTGGGACATGTTTGTAGGGTCTTTCCAAATATGTTCAAGCTTTCACATTGCAGAGGAGTCACAAATAATCCATTCTTGAGCCCAAAACCAACAGAGTCCTGCAGGGAATAAGAAAACAAGCTCGATAGGTCAAATTTGAATGCTCATATCTCCCTTGGCGCTTTGCATGGAGACTCAAGGCATTTGGAGATGTTAGATAGGGTCCTAATTAACCATTTTGTGGCATTGGATTGAAAGTTCAACGTCAAGTCTGCATGAACAAACCTTAAGAGGGTAAAACAGGCTAAACACTTAATAAACCCTTACAATGACCCGATTGGAGAAATGAGGATGAATAGCCATTCTAATGGACCAGAATGGCATGAATGATGATTGGATGTTAAAGAGGACTCAATCAGGCTCCCTACCATCAAGATTCGTTGTATGGACTCTGTACGGACAAAGTACAAATAGGGTTTTCTTGATTGTTTTGTGTGTTGTGCAGGTTCTAGGGACTTTCAAGGGATGAAACCAACTTTGGGAGGAAGCTATAGACTTGGGCTAACCCCTCATGTCCATTTCATACTTCAGAAAAACTCCTAAGTGTTCAAACAATAGCTCTCATCTCAGTCAGTCAAAGCTGACATAGTGACCAAGCTAGTGAGAAGTGTGAAAACTTCAAGTGGATGGCTTTTTAAGGTGTGCTTGATGCCTCTAAGGCCATGGAAGGTCTTGACACATGTCATCCACCCCCTCCCATGGATTTGCATGAGAAACTGAAGCCAAATTGGAGGCCAAGTGTGCATGGTGCATGAAGGAAAAGTTTTTTAGATTGCAGATGGTGATAGCTCCTTTCCAGATAATTCCAGATGACCAAGCCTGCAACCAATGCATGGAGAGGCATGTTTCCAACCCTTTCCCTTCATTCCAATCATCAGACCTATCCCTAATCAGTTTTGGAAAGTTCAAACAGGTCTAAATTATGAAGGCAGTTTTTTGAGCCAAAATAAGAACTTTCATGCCACTTGCAAGAGTTTCATGGCTTGGAGAGCCACTTGTTCCTTCTGACCTTGCATGGTTCGTCCCATTATTTCTTCTCATGCACAAGTAACTCATTTGCTCAGCTTGACAAGTGTCCTTGTGACCCTTGCACTTCTTTCTTCTCTCTCAAGTTCTATAAGAATTAGCCATTTTGGCCATTGTAACTTATGCTCCACCTAAGTATGGCAAAGCCCTGCTCATTTGCATACCATTTGATCAATAAGACTACTGTTTTTTACCTCTTCCATGACTGTTCTTAGTGTGTTCATTTGGAATGTTTGATTTTGCATAAGTGATAACTCTTGTTTCCTTAGCATGATTGTTTTATTCTATCATCTATTTGCAGTTGGAAAGCTTCTTCTTGCAGGGCATGTGAAGTGTTGTAGGAAGTGTCATGGTTGAGTGAGTTAGTCTATTCACTAGTGCCATTCAAAGCCTCTTGTCTAATCCTCCTAGCCTAAACATTCATCCATAACCTCATAATGTAACATTGATGTGAGAAGATGTATATTGGAAAAGTGTATGTTTGGTTAGTCTCTTGGTTTCATGTATAACATGCAGCTGGTTGGAAGTCATCAACTTATTTGGTGTATCACCTCCCTTAGGATAGTTTGATTTCAATTTTCTCTCTTTCTTTCCGCCCCCAAAGTTTAGGTGTAGTTGTGATCCAAAATTGTACATCAAGGGAGCTAGCCCTATATAGAGATTCACCTCATCCTTACGCTACCCACACGCCTAGAGGTGTTTCAATTGTGCCACTTGGATGAGGAGAGCTGAGACATCTCCTCAAAAGGTGCAAATACAAGTGACAACAAAAAAGATGTGACAATGCACAAAAATAGGCATATTTTGTTAGCCTGTCAATGACTACCATGATGATACTTTTCCCTTCTAACTTTAGAAAGACCATAATTAAATCCATGGATAACTCCTCTCATCGCTAGCAAGGAATAGATAAAAGCTGCAAAAAACCCAAAGTATTAATTGTCTCACCTTTGTTTCGCTGACACACCAAACATTCTACCACAAATTTTTGTACAACACCCTTGAGTCCTTCCAAAAAAAACCTGCTTCATTCTATAAAAAGTATTCAAGAATCCTAAATGTCCACCCACCAGAGAAGCATGGAGCTCTTCAAGAACCTTATGCATAAGACTCTAATTCGTGCATAGGTATAGCCTATCCTTGTACCATAGGGTATCCCTGTTCCACCCAAATTTATTTTAAGTGCTTGGATATTTTTTAAATTGTTGAATGAGATTCCAAATATTTGTGTCATGTTGCCATTCAGATCTTGCCTCGTCCACCCAATCTACCTACAATATGGACATGGCACACAACAAAGGCCTTTGTGTTTTCATCCCCAATTAAGAGTGCATTTGCCACTACATAACTCCTCTTTCTTGTAGATGATTTCAAAGTCATACCCCAACATCTTTTTGACCTATTTTTGTTGCTCTTTTAATGAGAACCTTTATTCTAAGAAGTATTTTAGACTATCATAATACATCTTCACCTTAAAGTAACTTCCCATTAGATAAGGCCTCCATTGCTTGACTGCATGAAGAATAGCCAACATTTCCTTCTCATAAATAAGCTTCAACAAATTCTTACCTTTGAGTTAGTAACTTTCAAATGTAGTGGGTTCGCCATCTTGCATGAGAATTGCACCTGTACCATAACTTGATGAATCACATTCTACAATGAAAGCTTTGGAAAGGTCAGAAGTAGCCAAAACTAGAGTGTTGCACATGGCCTCCTTAAGTTGATTGAATCCCCTAGTCTTCGCCTCATTCCAATGGGAGGAGTCCTTCAAAAGAGTTGTGAGTGGTGTTGTTATGTTGCCATAATTTTTGACAAATCTGTAGTAGTATCCAATAACCATGGCCTTGATCTTGTGAGGATCCACCTTGAATCCTTCATGAGAGACAAAATGACCCAAGTATTCCACCTCCTTGACTCCAAAATCACGCTTATAGGGCTTTGCATAATGTTGATTTTGCTTGGAAGATTGTAAAACTTGATCAAAATGGTGCATATGGTCCTCCTATGTTTTGTTGTAAATCAATATATCATCAGAAAACACCAAGGCAAACTTTCGCAAAAATGGCTTAAATATGGAAATCATCAAACTCTAAAAAGAAGAAGGGGCATTTGTGAGACCAAAAGGCATCACTAGAAACTCATAATGGCCCTCATGTGCTCTGAAAGTTTTTTTAAGAATATCCTCCCCTCATTTTCTAATTTGATGATACCCTCAATCTAAGATCTAGTTTTGTAAAATAATGGCATTTGTTGAGATCTGGGATCATATGTTATGAAAGTTGTTTTGGGAATATCCTCCTTTATGATTCTAATTTGATGATACCCGATCTAAGATGTAGTTTTGTAAAATAATGGCCCTCATGGGGCATTTGTGAGCCCAAAAAGCATCACTAGGAACTCATAATGGCCCTCATGTGTCATGTAAGTTGTTTTGGGAAAAGCCTACACTCTGATTCTAATTTGATGATAACCAAATCTGAGATCTAATTTTGTAAAAAAAACAATACTATCCAACTCATCTAGTAAATCATCAATAATAGAAATTGAAAAATTGTCTTTAATGGTGAATTTATTGAGTTCTCTATAGTTTAGACACATACGCCAAGTGTCATCCTTCTTACGCACCATCACCACTAGAGACGAATAGGCACTTTGACTATGACAAATAATACATGCTTCCAGCATTGTTCTAATGTTGTGTAATATTCCGTTTACTAAATCACCGCAAAATGCTCAATCGCTGCCATTAAATCATTGCACTCGAAAAGGAGCGCCACACAAAAAAATCAATAGTGAATGTATCTCTTGCTGGCAATGGCAGTGAGATGGAAGAAAATTGGAGAGAGGATGGTTACATCCTAGACAAATTCTAAAGAAGTATTCCTCACGATTTAGATAATAATAATCTTAATAAATGTCAGGAAATAACTGAAACAGTAGCTGACAATGCTAATCTTAACCATAATAGCAAGTACTCCTATGAAGCGACTGAGACTAAATATAGTGATTTTGGTAAGCTTAAGAGTAGGTCTAAGAAGACAAAGGAAGCTACTTTGTCATCATTTTCTTGTCCCAAAAATGTGTCAAACATAACATGTGACAGTATTCAATGGTCTCTGCTGCAGATATGTGGGTCTAAAGAAAAAAATACTCCGCCACAAATTAATATATGTTCTATATAGTGTAGTAAAGATAAGGAAAGCAATAAATGCCTGGAAATAGAGTGGAAAAACCAGGTTCCTAGTTGTGGCATGGGAATTTTAGATGGAAGCCCAATGAAGTTCAAGACAAAGCCTGGTTTATTTCATATTGATTATGATGAAGCTCAATCATCATGGTACGATGATAAGAACAAAGATGTGCCTTCTAAGTATATGTCTGCCAAAAAAATGATGAATGATGTATTGGCACTTGTGTTGAACACAACTATCTATTGAGAGGGGGGGTGAATCAGTAGATGAGCTAAAACTAGTTGATTAAAACTTTTAGAGGAGATATCAATTCATATGCATATTAAAGAACAGTTGCAGAAATCACACACACACACAAAAGCACATTACACCAGATTTATATGTGGAAACCCCAAAGAGAAAAACCACAGTGAGAATAGCTGCTAGAATCTACTGTTCTAATCCAGCCTCACAGTTAAATCACCTCATTGGTAAAACCACACTGGTTACATTCAAGGACACCTATCTTTAGGAGCACTAATCCCCTAACTAAGCACCAACTCGGTTTTTCTGAAGGCACCAACCAATCAGAACTATGGAGCTACAACTCCAATGTACAAGACAGATTCACAAATAAATCTAGTTCACTTTCTTTGTTACAAGTCTAGTCTATAACTGCTCATTCTCTATGTGCTCTTTCTTTCTGTTTGCTCAATCTCTTTGTGTCTGGATATATTCTAGTTGTACACACTTCATTCCCTTTCCTTTCTGCCTTTCACTTTGTCTGCATACGTTTGGTCATATTCTGTTCAAACACGTTTCAATCCTCTTTCTCTCTTCTGCCTTACTGGTTCTATGTCATTATATCTTCTGTTTGACACAGTCCATTTACACCTGCTACTTCGGCCTCTCTTCCTTTGTGTCTTTTATATATTCTTTGTTTGACACATCCACATCCTCTTCTTGGTCTCTATGCCTATGTCTATGCTATCACGGTCTGTGTCTGTATATTCTATTTTACACACTTCGTATTGCTCACATGCTTAGATTCAACAATAGTTTGAGCAATCACAGATGACAGCGTTTTACTCTATCTGCATATATCTCTCATCGACAGCGTTTGACTCTCTCTTGAAATTGCAACGGCAACAACAACAAAACAATGCTTTTGAAGTCGTGTATATACAATGGAGTTTTTAGGGTTCCATGTCTCCAATTGCATTCATACTTCAGCTGCGCTTAACCGGTTCTCATTCAATGCAACTTTGACTTGCACACTTCTCATGTCTCGGTTCATGCATCACATTGCAATGGTCAAGTCCCTTTACTACGTTTGGCAACTGTCGGACACAGGTCATTACTGTGCCATTTCTTTAATAGATGATTGATCGGTTGGATCGATCAATCTCGAGCTCCGTGTAGACTTTTCGAGCTCACCGTTTGTCTGATCATGTCTTTAATCGAGGATTATTCATCTTGTCTTTGGCGCCAATCACTGTCTATCTTGAACCGTCAGATGTATGCCCTATTTCAACAGAACTATCGATCTCTCTTGTATTAACCGTCGAGCTCTTTCTCGTATCTCGATATCTTCTACATGATTGGTTCGCTTTCGCTCCTTTCAATTATATTCGATATGCTCGATCTTTATCTTTGCAAGTGTCCTCTATTCATTCAAACTATATCCTTCGGACAAATTTGTTGCGGCCTTTTGTCAAGGTCCCCTTCGGAATCAATTTCCAAGAACTTTTTGTCCAAGTCCCCTTCGGGACACTTTCTGTAGAGTTTTTGTCCGAGTGCCCTTCGTAATTCTTGGAAACGTCCTCATACCCTTCGGCTTTTCTGTAAAGGTCCTCATACCCTTCGGCCTTTCTGCAACCTACCCTTCGGCTTTTCTGTAAAGGTCCTCATACCCTTCGACCTTTCTGCAAACTACCCTTCGGCTTATTTGAACAGTCCACTTACCCTTAGGACTTTCTGTAGACTACCCTTCGGCATGTATGCAAGTGTCTACATACCCTTATTTGCTGCAGGCTTTTTGTCCGAGAGAATTGACTTAACAAAGAATTGACTTAGACACTTTTTCCAAAGGAATAGACTTAGACTCTTTTCTGAAAGAATAGACTCAAGACATTTTTCCGAAAGATTTGACTCGGACATTTTCCGAAAGATTAGACTTATATACTTTTCGAAAGAATAGACTTAGACATTTTTCCAAAAGATTTGACTTAGACATTTTCCGACAAAATAGACTGACACTTTTCCGAGAGAATAGACCAAGCTTGTAAAAACGACCAAGTGTTCAGATATCGTTCAACTGCCTGGGAGCCCTACTTTTGCACTTGCATAACTTTTGCTCCTTCCATCTGCTTGACTCAAAACTTGGACCACAAGGAATAGGCACAACCCTGAGTAGCCTGGTGTGATTGTTTCCTCCGGATGCTGCCATAAGTGCAAATGTAGACACCAACAAACTGGCAGAGGCATTCACATGACTATTCTAGGAATTCAACACAGCTCCACACCTTTGTCATTAATGCTTGATAGAACATTCATCATTTGACATCAATGACAATATTACAAACAGCAGTCTCCTTGTACACCATGACACTCAAATTGCCAACAACCTGTCTTTAGCAATGAGAAGATTTAAGTGAAGAAGTTAGTTTTAAGTTGGACTAGGGAGAATGTAGTAACTCACACATTGCTTATTGGTTTGGATTGCTTGATTTTAGCAATGATGAGGAACATTCATTGCCTTCTCAAATTTTATGTTCATTTCAATCTCCAATAACTAATGGCTAGACCCCGCTAACCGAAAAAACGAGAGGCCTTAAGTCGGTAGATGATGATCATAATGCTTATAAAGAAATGGATTGGCCCAAAACAAAAGACTTCTTGGAAATTGATTATTTGATAGCTAACGATAATATTCAACCAACAAAGGCACATTCTACCATATATCATAGGGGAAATCATTTAGTTAAAAACAGATCTCTGCCAATCGATATGGAAACTGAGTCATTCAAAGATAAGTATAACCAGAAAACAAGTGATGTCGAGAATATCTCTTTCTGTGATAAATCAAATACGCTTCTTAAAGATTCATGGTTGTATCTCAAGGAAGTCATGGATTCGCATCAATCAAAATTTGGAAGAAATGGTAAAGAAGTAAGGATTGTCTATGAAATCCAGGATAATCAGGAAATTTAATAAGTGTTTGTCTAAGTGTTGATTGTGGTAGGGGCAGTCCTAACAACAATAACACAAAAGTTTTATACAAGCTTACATATATTCGGTTAGGGTCTATACCAATAACTCTGACCAGAAATATGGGGAATCATAATGGGTCAACTGAGGAAGAGACTCTTGACAGAAAATATAACACAAGGTCAATGTGTGTCGTGACCATAAATAGTACAGTTATTAGAAATCTTAGAGAGCACAGATTTTGATTGTACACAAAAGGATTCTAATAATTTTGGAATTGAACTTGACTTTTCCCTCGATGTGGCAGAATTCTCTCCTTTACTATTGCATTGTAGAAAGAGGAGACTCAGAGCTGATCAAATTATTGAAAATGATTATGAAGACAGTAACAATATGAAAAGAGTACATTTTTCAAAAGATATTATCGAATACCATGCATATATTGATAATTGCCAACCAAGTTGCCCCAAAATTGTGTTCACATGGTACTCTGATAAACACAAAGTGTCCCACGTTGTTTCTGGACCAAGAAATCAGTTTGAAGTTTCAGTCCAAATGTTAAATACTAACGTGGGAAAGAAGATAGGTGATGATTATAGAAACGATTTCTCTTATTCGAGACGAACCTTATTTGCTACGTCCATAGTTCAAAATTATATTTTAACAGTAATAGACAATTATACTAATAGAATAGAGTCCATGGACAGGGAAGATATGCCTAGGCCAGCTGTAGTTACAAACATAGCAGTGGACAATGGTTTGAGGGAATTTGATAAACAAGATCAAATTTCCCAAGAGAATACTTCTACAAAAAGAAAATATCTTCATCAGAAACAACATATCCAATCTCAAGTTGAAATTTTCAAAAAATGATAAGCAAAATGAGATCCACAATTTATCTAATGTAGGAAGAGTTTTGAGACCTTTCCTTATAGTAAAAATAAAAGGTTATGCATACCTAAACAGCAATTTGAAATTTTTAAGAAAGGTCACAACCCTTTCAAGTATCTTATGCAAAAGGGCATCGTAGAAATATTTGATGTTGTGGATTATGGAGAAATAGAATTTCCGCAGGAGAGAGAGATGCAAAATGAAAGTGATGAAGAAGACAATGATGAGATCTCATTAATGTGGAAACAAATGTCATTATCTTTCAAATGTTCCCAGAGTACGGTAAATTGAGACATGGATTCTACTTATGACAAAGATGATACAGAAGATTGCCTTCATAGCTTCATTCTAGAAGATAATCGTGGTAAAGTTTGCAATTTGTGTGGCTTTATTGGGCAGAATATTGAAACAATCTTTGACATCCAATGGCCACAGGCTCATAAAGGTACAAAATATTCAAGGCTTGTCCCTAACAAAAACATGGAGACTGTTTTAGGTACCAATAATCAGACATTGTTGATTTTAGATGAGGGTCATTTACCTCAAAAGAACGACACCAACATACTAAAAGCATTCACCTCAATACATACCAGGAGATGGGTTTTATGGGCAGACTCCTTTCGTGCAATCTTTAGAGGGTTGATTACAAACATTGTTGGAAGTGAAATACATCAAAAATTGCTTTACCAAAGACATACTCAAGATCCACTGAAATGAATATTTTGCAATGTGCTTGATTATGTACTACAGAGTAGCAATGAAGAGGTAAAAATGTCCACGTTGCATGATCTTCAAGAGTTAACTGCACTATTTGTACACTACTATAAAGAAGATATACTAGAGGATTTGCCACCACTGTGTGATTTTACTATCAAGTTGGATTTAAAGGGGAAACAAAGAAAGGCACTTGAACATCCCAATTTACAATTGCTTGCGGACAAGCAATTTTGGGAAGGGAGGTTTGTAATATCCCTTTTACTAAATCACCGCAATATGCTCAATCGCTGCCATTAAATCGTTCACTCAAAAAGGAGTGCCACACTCAAGGGAGGAAATCACTGTCATTAAGGGAGCATTAGTATATTTCATTAATTAATAACAGCATTAATTATTAATTAATTAGTAGTTAGCATTCATTTGACGAAAGGTCACAATCCTTGGAGAAGACATGTCGTTTGACGAAAGATCACAATCCTTGGAGAAGACATGTCGTTTGGTGGAACACTATGAAGGTATTTATATTCAGCATTTGGTGAGAAGGAAAGGCATTCATCCAAGTATGTATTAAATATATAACTTGTATAAGCAGTCACTTTACAATGGCTTTTAAGGACGTAACCCCTTAATTGTGTAACCCAAATATAGGGACGAAAATCCTTGTTATTGAACCTAAGGACGAAACCCCTTGTGGCATAATTTTGTAATATTCGAAATCCGTATTCAGAGATAAGCAATCAATCCAACTTGACTTTATTACTATTTAAAGTATTATTTTATAAATATTATTTTAAAAAGGAATCTCGAGAAAACCAAATTAATGTAAAATATTCCGATTTGGAATATTACATATTGTCATTGATGTCAAATGAAAAAGTAACGGAATTGTCAGAAAGTAACAAAAATGTCAAAAAATAACAGAATTGTCAGAAAGTAACGAAAATGTCAGAAAGTAATGGAATTTTCCTGTACAAAGAATAGTATTTTCGAAAATCAATACCAAAGGATGGAAGGACAAATTGTCTTGGTTTGGGCGCCCAAGTATGAAAGGGACCAGCAATAGTAAACAAAGACCAGCAATACAAAATGTATTTAATTTATTGCAGCATTAATTAAGGAAGGTTGATCAGCTTAGAGGAGTTTTGTTGAGCGCTAAAGGAAGGTTTTTATGTTTTTGTTCATGGCTTAATCGCCCCACCAAACACATGGAACAATGATTATCAAATAAGGGCCAACCCACTTGATATATGGCAGACTTGGGAAAATCGTCTCACTTGGGTTAATTAAATAGAACTAAATTAAACACACACCTTTTGATGAAAGGGTGTCTTTTGATTGGGACACCTCCATTGGAAAAAGCCTTTGAAGGCTATATAAGATGAAAGGACATTGGAGAAAAAAAATAAGAAACAATTCTTTCAATCATTTAAGCATAAGCAATTTTTCGAGGAGAAGAAAAAGAGGAAGTCAAATTTGCCATCATCCGTTGATAAAGCAACAGTAAAAAGGTGGAAAGATTGTTTCGGTAAGAGGTCGGTGCCTCAGAGAAAGAGATTGGTGTCTCTCGCTAAGTTGGTGCTTAGCAATACGAGATTGGTGTCTCCAATAGGTTGGTGTCTATGAATTTTGTAAAAAGATTATTATTATACAGCTGGATTTGGATGGTAGTTCCAAGCAGCGATTCATTTGTGGTTTTTCCCCGAAAGGGTTTCCATGTAAATCTAGTGTCAATCTGTGTCATTTTTATGTGAATGTTTTGATTGTGGATATTAAGTGTCATTAAGTAAAAGATAAGATTATATTGATTCACCCCCCCTCTCAACATAAGCGTGTGCTTAACAAACATCACTTGTACCATCTTCTCAATCTCACTCTACTTGTAAGATCAGATGTTCAACAATTGGCTCCCCAATACAAGTTCAATGGCGTGATCATGATCTTTTTTGGTAGGCAAACCTTTCAGCAAATACCAAAAACTATTGAATGCTTGTCCAAAATCCCCTAAAAATCAAGCGGTGTCGGCGCATTTGATTGTTTGATTCCATGAAAATAGTTGTGCGATAAACCCAACCAAACCTTTGTTTAGCAACTTTTGCATTTGATGAGAGCATACCATATGTGGCGGATTTGCTTGCAACTCTCTCAATTCAAAAGTCTTTCCCTTATAATGAAAAGATGTCAATCAGTCCTAAAAGTTCATCTCTATCGTGCCCAAGGTTGTGAGCCATTGGACTCCCAAAACTACATCTGCTCCCCCATGGGAATGGAAAACATTGGGCTATTCATGAGAGAGTCCCCCATAGTGGGTTTAATACCAAGACATTTTCCTAAACAACTTATTGTACCCCCATCAACAATCATGACCTACAATTCTGGAGTATGTTAAACAAAACAATTCAAGTGTACAACCAACTTACTATTGATGAAATTGTGAGTACTTCTTGAGTCAATCAGCATTGTCACTCTCTATTTCTTCAAAAATCCCACTACATTGAGGGTTTGTGGGGTACTAACACCTAAGAGTGCATGGCAAGAAATAGTTGGATGTGGATTTTCTTCTTCTTCTTCTTCTTCTTCTTCTTCTTCTTCTTCTTCCGTTGTTGCTCCTTCAATGTAGAATAGTTTCTTTTCCGCATATTTGCTATCACAATTAATACATAATCATTTTGCCCTTTTTTCCTCAATTTGTTGAGGCATTAATTTGCTATGATCTTTGATGCAAATAAAGGCATCCCTTTTACTCGCTAAAACATTTTCCTCTAATCTTATTTTTGTGGTAATAGAATTAGATAAAGATGCTGGATTTAACAAGCATACCTCGTGTTAGATGTGGTCCTTTGATCCGTCCAAAAACAAGTCCTTTAGGTTCTCTATAACATTATCCACTCTCAAGGATAGGGTTTGAAACTGTTGAACATAATCCTTGACCTTACCAATTTGGCGTAGCTTGGTCAATTGGTCAAAGTGGTTATCCAATAGATTACTACCATAGTGTGTACACAACTCCTCCATAAAAACATACCAAGTGACATTGTTATTCTTCATTTTATTGAGCACACAACGAAACCAAATGAATTGATCCGATTTCAAATATAGGGATGCCATTATAACCTTTTGCACACATGGAACCTGATGTAAATAAAAGAAATGCTCCATTTGCTCAATCCAATTTTGCAGATCCTTGCCATCAAACTTATGCATATCCAACATTGACATAAAGTTTCAAAACCCAGAAGCAATATTAGTCACTAAATGGCGTGGCCCTATACTTGAATCATGAGTGGGTTGTTCCAATGATTCATTAGGAGTGGCTGCCACACTTGTTTCTGGAGACTTAGGAAGTTGGATTGACTTCTAAATTCAAGAAAACCCTTGACAGATGTTGCGAGCTCCTCCATACTTGTAGTCATGCTCTTTGCTAGATTAGGAATATCCTCTTTCTTAGCCGTCTCCATCAATGCATCCTTGGTAGCCATTATATCTTTGCAATCCTCGAACTCCTCTCTTGTAAGCATCTTGTCCTTCAGAAATTTCAACTCCGATAAGCTTTCTTCGACCTTGCTCACTCTCCAGAAGTTCCACCTGATCCCATCCCTGAATTTGTATCTTCTTTGTTCCGCATCTTTCCCAATGTGTATGAATTCTTAACCCTACATCCAGTTTGTGGCACTACCATGTCATGACTCAACAAAAAGTCAACAATAGGGTTACTAGAGATATATATTGTTGCAATTGCCTCTTCAAGACGAATCCAATGGCTGGTATCTTGCCCGAGGATGCAAAAATCTGAAACCTACACAACCCGAGAATATGCTAAAACTAAGGGTTATCGAAGACCTATACCATTATGATCACCTTGCCAAGATGAATCCAACGACTGCCATATTTTCCAAGGTTGCAAAAAAGATAATATCAAACTCATAGTCCTTACAATAAGAAGAGAATTATGAATATAAGATGCCTAATATCCTAACATTATCACCTATATACCATAATTAGGCTATAGGAAATCTATAAACCCAATAGCCCGACAACTCCTACCAATATACAACCTAAGATTATCGAATGATTAAGTCAAAGGTTATGCGCACCGCAGGTTGGCCATGCATATCCAAATACAAGCCATAAGTTAAGGGTGTAGCATTGTGAGCTTAAAACCCTTAACAGATTGGTGCTACATAAATGAGGAAAAATCAAATGATTTCATATAAGATTGGGATGTACAAAAATTAGTATTGTGTCCTCCCAAGACCATTCTTAAACGCTTCAACTACAAATAGCATCCTAGTGGTCAAGTTTTTGAGAGGATTGCATATCTTATTTATCATTGGAACCAGAATTTTTGTTTAGCTCTAGCTTTTATTAGCTCTAAATCTACATTATCTATTAGCATTCCATAACAACAAGTGATGAGTCCTTTACTTGGGGTAGAAATCAGAAAATTATATTTTTTGAATTGAAGTTAAAGATTAGCAATGCACTGGCATGAGCTTTGCATGTAATGCTTCAAGCTTTGCACGGGCTTCCATGAGCTTTGCATGTGATTCCATGTTGCATAGAACTGATATGGACTGAGGGTTTGGAGATTTCTGATCTTCCTCTTTAGGCTACTAGCTTTTTAGAAGCCGAGGAAAACATGCAAAAAGTGATTTGGGGGCAAGAGGCCCACTCTAGACATACCTTTCGACACGCTGTTACTAGTGGAAGATCTAGATCAAGGAGCAAGGAAGTGAGAATGGCTTTTAATGCCTTGGGAAAGCAAAAGGAAATCATGAACCAAAAACTAAGGAATGTTTGTCTAGAGGCTAGAGAGGATAGTCCTCTTTTGATGATAGACATAGAGTAACTGGAAATAAACATTCATTGGCAAGCCATAAGGGGCTTGATATGTCACTTTTTGGGTATGGAAATCTCTATGGAGAATCTCTATGAGTGGGCAAGGAGGAACTAGAAAACTCAAGGTGACTATGAGATTAGATATTGTCCCAAAAATTATTTCATAGCTACTGATTTTTCACGAAGGCCCATGGTTCTTCTGTAGTGAAAGGCTCTTCATGAAATATTCACACCTCAATTTCAAGCCCATGGGGGAAATGACAACTTGGGCTCCTGTATGGATTAGACTATATGCCCTTCCTCATGAGTTATGGTCTGATTATGTGTTCAAGAGTATATGAGAATTTATGGGAGGTTATATCTACAACTCAACAACCAATATAGGTACAAGGGCTTCAAACTATGCTAGAATTTGTGTAGAGCTTGAACTTGATCAACCTCTTCTAAAGAGCCTAACCTTGCAAGTTAGAGGACTGGAGTGGATACAACCTGTTGATTATGAATGCATTTCTTTTAAATGTAAAGGTTGTCACAGTATGGTCATTTGGCACGTGAATGTCTAACTTGAGTTAAAACCAATCAACTCCACATGAAAATGCTGATGAGGGGTCCCAAAAACCCAAGGAAAAACATATGACAAGAAGGTGGACAAAAATGGGAGATCAAATCAAGAATGACAAGGGCCCGACTAAGGTAGCTTTTGTCCAACAACAGAAGATCCAAGAGGAATCTCAATATAACATGACAAACACTGCAATGGAAGAGGATCAAGAGTTATTGGACGATTATCTCTACAAAGATGAAATTGGAGGAATCTTAGAAGAAAACAATCCCATGGCAATTGCACACATGGAAATGGAGGATATGCATGCCATATCAATGGCAAATGAAAAGGTGATAGGGCCCTCCAAGTAGATCTTCATTGAAGATCAGGAATTCTTGGTTGATCCGGGGCCTTTGTCTAGAGAAAATCAAGACCAGCAAGAAAAGGAGGCAAAAGACAAAAAGCAGGTTAAAACATGATGTTGGAAATTTATCCAAAGTAAAGCATTAATTGATTATTTTGTGCATTCTAAAGTGATTATTTAGCACATACACCAAGAGATTGGAATGTGAAAGGTCATCCCTTGGCCTTTGGAATTCTCCTATGAGTTTAAGGGAGTTATATAAACTAATATATTGTATACCATTGTACATGAATGTAAAATATAGCCTGGTTGATTGGGTTTGCCGCATAAATATTTATTTTTATTTGTATTTATTTTCTCTATCTTTATGGCTTGAAATCAAAAACATACTGAAAATCCAGATAAGGCAGCAAAAAAGCAAGAAAGCCACAAATAAAGTAAAAATGGTTTTAACTGGTGAAAAGAAATTTACGGACACTAGGCAAGGAAAAAGAGGGAGGGTCTACATGAATGTTAAAATACAAAAGGATACTTTGGCAAAAATAGCAAATGGATTCCAACCTTTGTTGGAATAAGGGCTCCGAAAGAAACGAAAGCCTACATGGAATACTCAAAGATTGCAAGAAGATTAATTTTCATGGAATATTGAAAAAATGTTTATATTCAAAAGGGGTTGAGGTCGAGGGGTGGGGCCTTGCCTCTAGGCTCTCCGCAACCCCAACCCAAGAGGCAATAGAGGGGGTCGAGTCCTCTCCGCCTCTACTCATAAACAGTCTCATTGGCGCCCTCCCCTTTATATAGATGGGATATGGGCATGACTATATATATGAACTATAACCTCAGCATCTCGAGCATAACTATAATTGTCGGCGAGAGGGCCCCTTATCTATAGCTAGGGGAGGGACTTCCCCAACAACCTACTCCCCACTATATATTTGGGGGAGGAGAGTGCCTAGACCATTAATATATATATATATATATATATATCATTAATGGTCTAGGCACTCTCCTCCCCCAAATATATATAATATATATATATATATATATCATTAATGGTCTAGGCACTCTCTCTCTCTATATATATATATATATTCATTAGTGGTCTAGGCACTCTCCTCCCCCAAATATATATATATTTGGGGGAGGAGAGTGCCTAGACCATTAATGAATATATATATTAATGGTCTAGGCACATATATATATGGTCTAGGCACTCTCCTCCCCCAAATATATAGTGGGGAGTAGGTTGTTGGGGAAGTCCCTCCCCCAGCGATAGATAAGGGGCCCTCCCGCTGACAATTATAGTTATGCTCGAGATGCTGAGGTTATCCTTCACGCCGCTAGGCCAAAGTCATCTCTCGCACCGATGAAAATAGGCCAAGGAGGAGGGCGACTATAGCTATATTTGCTATATATATAGTCTAGTCGGCACTCCCCCAACGGCCTACTCTATCTATAGCCAAACATATGGGGGGAGGGACTACCCTGCTCGACCAATGGCAGAGGACTAAACCAACACAAGAGCCCGGATAGATTAGTTCCTATTGTCTAGTCGCACTCCCACAAACAAGCAACATGAGGAACTCCACCTACGAAAGCCCTCGACCAATAGGAGAGCACTCAAGTAATGTTAAAAAGTCGAGGAACTCATGCCAACGGGGCTATCTAATCTATAGTTATGCTCAGTTCCGCCATAGCATAGAGCACTCAATCGACAAAAGGTTTTCCCTCCTCCAACCACATTTATGTCATGCTTGGGAGGTCGAGGGCATAGATATGGATAGGTCCTCGCATCGCTAGGCTAAGGCTACTATAGATAGGCACTCGCACAAGCTACCCCACATTTCTGCTCGTGAGGCCGAGGGTCCCTATCTAGATCTAGCCCCTCGCCCTCCTTCAACAAACATGCAAAGATAACTTACATGCATACCACTTGCTTACATAATAAAAAGCTGGAAAACTCTTAATGACTCCTATGTAAATGGCATACAACGTAAAAATCAGAAGAATAATTGTATAAGTGTTTTTAGTTTAGAATATTTTTAAATGCTCTTTATTTAGGGGTTTTTTTTTCTTACTTGATTAACAAATATTGAAAAATGGGTTGCATGGCTCTTGATGTAATTGGGGGACTTATTTTTATGATAGTAAAAGCTCAAACACTCGTAGGAAATTAACACTATAGGCATAAGAAATTCAAATGCAAGAATTATTGGAATACAATAAAAAAACAACTTGACGTTACGAATTGGATTGCTGAAAAATGGATTTACTTCAATGCCCTAGCATACATTTACTTCGATGCCCCAACATCAATCAGTTGTAAAAGGCAGGGCGCTTACATTTTTTGTAGAAGAGTATTCAAGCATGTTATTGGGCGAGACTCTCAGCACGACATTATTAGCACTGCGAGAATTGGGAGGAACGACGTCGAACAAAGGCTCCGCTTGCAAACCTTTCAAATCCACACTGCAGTTGCAGTGCAGTTGCAGGATACTTAGCAGACAAAAACCCTCAAAACAAGAATTTAGCCAATAAAACACTGAAAGAAAAGTCCACATATCGAGTCCCGCAAATACAAGCACAAACCTCGTCCCCAGCAAGTATGCCTTGACTGTAATATAAGTTCCCTGGTTTTTATACTGTGCTTCAATGCTGGATTCTTCGCAGGAATCCACGGGGGGCCACTTCTTGCTCCAATCTACGGTTTCCGTAACAGAAGAACTGCTGCTGCAAACCCTAATTGCTATTCTCCGTGTAAATGCCGGGGAAGAATCAAGAAAATTAATGTCTACTATTGTTGTTTTTGTATTGAATTGGGTAATTGAATGGAATTCTCTGAGAGGGGTGGGATTTGATGAATTTCTCAGAGTTTTAATACAGCATGATATGATTTTCGAAGCCCGGCGAAGGATTAGAGACATTTTCCTTGTTCTATAAAAGCTTTCGGGTTACTAGCATTGTGTAGAAGGTTATTTCAAGTGTTTTATCGAGATTGTTGCCAATCACTCAAAAAAATAAGGAGAGAATTCATTGGATCTTCCAATATAAGAGCAATCTTTCACGAGAGGCCAGCCTTCGATGGCCTTCTGTACGCCTTCGATGCTCGTTCCGACGTTCATCAGAGTTCAAATTTCGAAACGGCAAATTACTGCAAAAGCTAAGCTACTGGATTAAAAATTTCCTGCTCCCTGAAGGGGCTAGAATTACATAGGACTATAAATGTTACCCAAAATGAGCTTTATGTAAAAGTTTATTTTTATTTTTTTATTACTCAATGAGAAGAAATCACCCAAATCAAATTATTATTATTTTTATTTTATTTTCCTCTCTCTCTTTTTCTCCTCTTGTCCTTCCTTTCTCCCTCGGTGGGAGGGCGGCGGCGCCTAGATAATCAAATGTTAGTATTGTTAGATTGTTTAAACTTTTATTATTCAAAAATATTTGAAATAGATTTTATATTATTTTTAATTGAAAGTATGTGATATATTTTAATATATAAAAATATAATATATATAAGATCAAAAATTTAAATAGTATGAAAATATATTTCAAATAAAAAAATATAACAAAAATTATAAGAGTTTAACAATCTAAGAGAGTATAAAGAATCAAGGTCTAAGGTTAAACTATAAATATTCTAGTTTGATTATAATTGGTTTTCAATCGGACTTTAGATTGATTTCTATTAAACAATGCAAATTAAGTTTAGGAATTATTGAATGTTTCAAATTTATCTGTACATCGGATATTAGTGTTCATAATCATGTTAAGGCATTCAAATTTAGGGTATTATCTTATATGTAATAATAACTTCTCGTGGGTTCATCTCTAATCAACTTGTGACCTAACAAATTAAAAGTTTAGCCTTTGGACTCATTAAGTATGACACTTAAACAATTCTTAAAATACAAAAATGCTAAACATAATGAATTAATAATTAAATCAAATTAAATGCTTAAGTGAAATTTTCATGTGCAATTAGTAAGAATAAATTTTTGAAAAATAAAAATGATGTCATCATCGTGAAAGTCAAAGAATTGGAAATATCTCCCTAAATATCATAAATATGATCTCTATTCCAAATATTAAATGCATGAGCCCTCCTTAACTTAAGTAAAGGTTAGTTCAAACTCAACCACAATTAACTCTAACCTAACTACACTTGCGTTAGAGTTAATATTGGACGCTATAAATACAAGACCTTATATATTGATAAAGAAGTTTCTTTGTTTAATGTTATTATGCATGAATTTCTTCTAGAAGTTCTCTTGATGTAAAGTTAACATGCTCATTTATTGAGCCAAGCCAAGTTAAAGCCAAGTCAATATTACCAAGGTGACAAGGAGAGATGGTGCAAGGTGTTATATTAAAAAAGATTTTTTGTTCATACAATCGAGCACATCAATTCATTGCTAACACACAACATTTGCTCTCAGTTACTTGTATAGTTCACTAGCTCCTTGAGTGTCTAAGCTAGAGGTATAAGCTTTTTAATGTGTTTTATTTGATTTTCTTTCATAATAATACACTAATAGTCTCTCCTCTATGAATTTTTTGATCATATAATGACACGTTTGGTGGGACACGCAACCCATTTTTCTCTTAATCATTTATTGTTATTATTTACTTTTAAAAAAATTAAAAAAATGGTTGGTACATTCATCATATTTGTTGTTAAATTATTATTTTTAATCTGAATTTTTTTAAGAATGTATGTTATTTCCTATCAACATCTTCTCTAAATTTTGTTTAAAAATAATATATATCTTAGGATTTATAGGCAAATTACTCAATGTTGTTTTATGTTGTTTCAGATTTTTTTATTGATAAAAAATGACTGATACAGAGATCATAACTTTTTTTAACTATTATTTTAATCTGAAATTTTACATAAAAGTACATATTTGACCTATGAATAACCTTCCAAAAGTTTTTAAACAATGATGAATCATTTCAATCCCACTCCACAATGGGGTATACAAATTACGCTGATGAATCATTGGGACGTTAGTTTGAGTGGTTAAACTAACTCTATTAGTGATTATTGCCCTCAGAATAATGGCCTAATCTGGACATCGCACTACAGTGAGCAATTGACAGATATAGTGGTTGTAAAAAATGACAAAACCTTTTTACAACAAGCTAATTAACTTGGATCCAAATGACGTGTTGCACCCTAATGTTAGCCACACCTATGGGACTATCTAAAAGCATGTAAAATTTGTATTTTTTAGATAAGTCTCATTTATTGCAAAAATATTGTCAATGTAGGGTGAGTAGCCTAAAGTTTCATGTCACCATACAAACTCTTGAGAAAAGAGGGGGCCTAAAAAATCATACTTTTCATGCGCATCTAAATTTATTAGCTTAACAAATTATTTCCTCTCAAGGAGTATATCGATGGGATTTGACAATACAAAACAACCTTGATCATTTTTTAGGGATAGGATGATATGTTTAAGTGTTGTTGTGTCTATTTATTTTACTTGCATTGTTTTGAATCTAAAAGTTATTTTGTTTGTCAAAAACACATGCAAAATGTGTTCATACCAAGTCACATGTTTGTACACCCCTTTTAGCCTAAAGACGATGTTACTCAGTCCATTTGACACTACACTTTGCCTTAGACATTTTCAAAAAAAAAAATTGTGCATGTATTACTTATCTGAAAAGGGCATCATTATGCTGCCCATTTCATCTTAAGTTTTTAACTTAGCATTTTGAAACAAAAGCATCGTCATACCTTTTGAGCAAGATAACATCATTACATTGCTCGTATTATTTCAAAACCTTTATATTGTGTCAAATCAAGTTTGAAACCAAATATGTCTTTTGGTCTATGATTGGTATCGTTATGCCATCCATTTTAGTCTAAAAATATTGTCCATTTGAGAAACCAAGTCTTCTAAACCAAGTTTAAAATTCATTTTGAGAAGTTTAAATTCAAATGTTGAGTGGTTTATGCCTTTGCCTCGCTTAATTTTGGCTTGGGAATTTACCTCCTTTTGAATTGTGCAACTTAGACTAATTCCTTACTTGCTTTGAAAATGTTTTTGCCTAGATTGTTGGGAGTGATCTTTTTTGTATGCCTCGCATCTTTTTTGTTACTTATAACTAAGGTTGAAACTCTCTCTCTAAGTATAACCTTAAGCACGATCAGTTTGCATTTGAGTCTTGCTCATCACTTGGGCTTGAATGTTTTACTTCTCATTCTTATTTCTAGCTTACTTGGGATTAATTTTTCCAATTAGTTTTAGGTATGTGCCTAAGGTCTAATGTATTTTACCAATGTTCAAGTTTGTGTTTGAATCCATATGCCTAGTTTGAGTCTAAGTGTTCAAAATTGTTAGATTACTTGCGTTGTAGTCTTTACCTTGACCTAGTTGTTTTCAAAGTCTAGCTTTGTGTCATGTTTCTAAATACCTAGCATTTTACCTTAGACCTAGTGTGTTTTCAAGTCTAGATTTGTGTCATGTTTTCAAATACCTAGATTTAACCTTTCATTTTTAGACCTAGTGTGTTTTCAAGTCTAATCTTGTGTTGCATTCTCAAAGACCTAGTGTTTACCTTTCATTTTTAGACCTAGTGTGTTTTCAAGTCTAGCTTTATGTCGTGTTTCCAAAGACCTAACATTTGATTTAGTTTTTAGATTTAGTTCATTCCATTTTGATCCTAGATTTGTGCCTTATTTCCAAAGACCTAGCACCATTTTCTATTTTTTGACATAGATTAAAGTTGTTTGAAGCACTTTACTAGAAACCAGGGTTTAGATTTTACCATTTCGGTGACCATTTATGCAAAATATTAGATGTTAGACCTTGAAGACATTTTAGGCCAAACTTATCATTGATAAATTTTAGAGAACAACTCTATTTCTAGGCCAACTTTAGACCGTATTTGCCTTTTAGACCAAATTTTTGGACATACCAAGTTTAGACCATTTACCATTTAGACCATGTTTTAGGAGTTTGTAGAACTCTAGACCTTTTTTTTGTGAAATGTCAGTCATGGATTTGGATATGCCTCATTACACTCATAGTGTAACCATGTATAATCCAAATTATGATAACATGGTCATGAATGATAACTTTTTTTAAGACCCATACGACGATAATGTAGTTTGTGAGATGGATCCCTATCTTCCTTACACTGCTCAATCTATGGAACAAAGCCAAGATCTGTTAGCACGTTAAATGGCTAATACACCTCCTTATCTAGGGCAAGAGCAAGAACAAATGGCCTAATATATTGTTAGTGTGTCATCTATTGTGGAACAAGTTCAACAATAATCATACTACATTACCATGCCGTCGATGTATGACCCATACTTGTTTGATTATCACTTGCTTAAAAATAAAGACAAAGTTTTAATCAAATTCATAGAGGTAGGGGCCAAGTTTCTAAAAGACTACCCCCATAAAAACCTACCTAGTCTAGTCAGAGTGCCAATAAGTGTATCTGATATGTAAACTATCGAATATGCCTCTACTAGTTACCCTCAAGTGATCGTACCAATTTCAAACCAAGACCCAAATATGCTTGCAAAATGAAAGGTCCCCATGATGGACTAATTTGCACAAATACAACAAGCATATTAGACCTATCCAAATCTAGCACAAAATTTCAATGTCGTGGCCATATTGAATACTCCACTCATAAAGCTAACTCCTTCAATAGGAGTGCCAATTGATTTGATGGGTCAAGATAATATGGGTATAGACCCATTTGCCCAAAGTAATTCAATAGATGACATGTTCAATGTCCCATCTATTGAAGATGTGATTATGGCTCCTATGCAAGCCAATGTGCCAAACATAATGGATAACACGTGTCTTTCGATTTAGGCCAAGGTGAATTAATTACACCAACAAATAATCCACCACAATAAGTGCCTTTATTCAATACCATTATTTGTTCATAACAACGAGGGGTAGGAATGCCTACTTCCCAACCACAACAGGTTACTCCTAAACCTCAACTAGTGGTTTCTTCAAACACGTAACAACAGGGGGTAAGTAATGAAGTGCAGGCCAATATTTTGCTCAACAATAAGTGTCAAATGTTATCCCACCTCAATAGGTGACAACTAATATTCTACAACAACAAACACAATCTAATTTACCACTACCATAGAGGTAGAGCACTATGATACTTCAATAGGAGGAAATAAATGTTCCACCTCAATATGTAATGAAAAACATACCTCAATAGTTGTAGACCAATGTACTACAACAATCGTAAATGTTATTTAATTAACAACATATTTCTATTGGTCCAAGACAAATGGTAAATACCCAATAATCATATAGTTTAAACTAGGTGTTTATGCAACAAAGAGGTGTCAATGTCCAACAAGTGCCTATTAGGTAACCATTGTCTTTTACTTAGAAACTGACATAGATTCAAAGGCAGGGCCTTGGTCAGCAACAAGTTCCTATTATTCAACCAAGTTTGACTAGTCAGTAGTAAGTCCCTACAACATGCACAATACATTCTGCAAAACCATATCCTTCCATTTCAACCCCAATTCCCTCAGACCCAAGGCCATATACCAAATCCAAACCAAAATATATACTAACAATGTACACAATATCAACAACTGCATCCTAATCCATAGGTGCATATTCTTGGTCAATTCAACCATCAAACTAACATTTCACAACACTCCATACATCCATTATATCTTGGTCAAGGCAATCCACCTTTGACCACTCAACCACAACCACAACCAAGTATACCATCAAGCTTTTTGGATCAAGAACTACAACAAATGAAGGATGCAATTTTTGCCATTCAAAAAAGGAAGTAGACCAAAAAATTCAAATTGGATGATGTGTGTTCATACCCATTTAACATAGAGTATCTTCAAATACCATTTCTTCTAGGTTACAAACCGCCAAAAAATGATAAGTATAAGGGTAAAGGAGACCTTAAGGCAAATTTGATAGAGTTCTTTATTGCTTGCCAACTAGTGGCTTATAATGACATTTACCTACTCTTTTTGTTTCCTCGAAGTCTAGTTAGATAGGCTTTGGATTGGTTTCTCAAGTTCTTAAAAAATTAGTATCTGACTTAGACGTTCTCTTAGATAAATTTGTCCAACATTTCTCCTACAATCTCAAGCATGAGATTTCATTGGTAGATTTGACTCAAGCCAAGCAAAAAGTTAGCGAGAGCTTTGCAAGCTACTTATAGAGATGGAGAGTGATTTTTAGTCACTTCACCCACAACTTACCATATAAATAATTGGTCGTTGTATTTACCAAAACTTTACACAGTGAGATATCTTATGACTTGGAGTTGCAATGTGCACTTGCATTCAAGGAGATTATTGAGAAAGGCTTATACATTTAAAAGTCCCTTATTAATAAAGGAATTATCAATTTGACCTCCTCAAATTAGAATTAGAACCAAAACCAAAATGCAAGCCCAAGTCAAAACCCTAGCCCAATCCAAATGCAAGCATTTGCACCCACTCAAGCTAACAACTATGAAAAATACAAACCATACAACTACAATAAGAATGTTATTGGTAATGGAGTAACTAAATTGTGCCATGTTCAAATGGTGTAATCATTGTTAGTCAACCTATGCCACCAATACAACTTATTCCACATCAGTAGCCTATCTATCAAGTGCAACCTATGTCATAACCTAGACCAGCTCCTTAAATTGAACATCCACCACCTTTGCAAACCCCTCATCCAATGAGAAGACCCACTCCTAGAGTCTTTAATGATCTTGGCGAGCCTATTGAAGTAGTGTTTTGTAAACTATTTATGGCTAATATGATTAGTTGGTTGATTCTAAAATGCTATCCTGAGGGTATACTCTATCTAGATTGGTACAAAAATCATAAATTTTGTGAATACCATCATGTTCATGGACATTCCATACGTTGTTATGTGCATTTGAAGCACCTTATTGAAAATATGTTGGAAAATTGAGAGATCCAATTGGATAATAGAGCATATACTTTCAAACAAAATTTAGGTATCTACTATAATCTTTTTCCATAGCATAACAATGCCAATCAACAACAACAATAAAGACCACATCAACAATAACAACAATAATATCAATAGCAATAACAAAAACATTAACCAAAAGAGAGGAACTAAGGCCAAAATGACCCCAACAACCAACAAACTTACCATGCAGTTGCACATGACTACAATAAAGTTGTAGGTCATATTACGGGTGGGCATGTTTCTACCATTACCATCAATCCTAGACTAAATTCCAATAGAGCAAGACCATTAGCTAATACTGCCAATCAACCTACTTCTTCCAATAATACTTCCTTGACCTATGATTACAACCAAGTGTAACAACAATCAAGGATTACCATTTTAGGACCTTACATTGATAACTCTTCATTATCCCATGACCACAACCAAGTATATCAACAATCAAACATTATCCTCTCTGGCCCATCTCTATCATTTTCTAGTAGCAACGATCATGTATCTAATATGGATTGTGCAATCACAACTCAGTGGTCTAAGATTACCATCATAGGCCCACAACCTCCTGCCAATGAGATAATCCAACCTACTATGCTAGCTAAGAGCAAACAATCACCATTATTAAGGAAAACACATATGACATTGTGGAACAACTCCAAAAGATGCCCACACAAATCTCCATTCTATATTTGTTGCGTACATCTACTATCTACAAGAATATCCTAACAAAACTCATAGGCTAATCCTAAGTTCCAAACGACATAACCCTAAATAAATTTCAAGCTTTGGTTGGACACCTAGCCCCAAGCCAACAATTGACCTTCAACAAAAGTGATATGTCATCCCTTAACCCTCTCCATAATAAATTTTTATACATTAAAGTTTTCATCACAAAGCACAAAGTCAAATGTATCCTCATAGACAATGGATTGGACCTAAATATTGTGTCTTTGAAGCTCATTAAACATCTAAGATATACAACAGCTGACCTACAACCAAGAAATATTACTATCAAGACCTATGACAATGAAGAATAGGAAACGTAAGGAACCATAAGCTTGCTAATGATCGTTGGACCTCTGACCTATGATACACTTTGCTATGTACTAAACCTAGACCTATCATATAATTTATTTTTGGGTAGACCATGGATACATGAAATTCATACAATCCCTTCGACATTGCACTAGTGTATCAAATTCCCTCACTCAAGGATGAAGGTAACTATCCATGGAGATTTACAGTCATATGAACATTGCAAACATTTGGAGGCTAAATGTAAAAGTTACAAATACCATTTTGGCCTAGATCTAGTACCCAAGAAGGACAAAGATAAAGAGATACTTTTTGAGTTACTCAAGGCCAATTGCATAGATCCTAATAACCTTGTCTCATTTTTCCATACACCTCCTATTGAAATATCTAATCATTTTACCATCTAGAATAATGGTTGAGGAGAGTATTTGACCCATGACACATTCCATATTACCAAGTTTACACAAACTCCCAAGACCAATGGAAGGCTTAAAGCTAAGCTAGCTTGTATGGAATGGTTATGGAAGGGAAAGGCAAGCTTCATAGCCCAACACCAATTATTTTTACACTGGCCACTATCCAAGAAGAGGACCCACTTTCCAACGATGATTCTTGGTTGTACAATGACAAATTAATTGATTGCTACAAAAGTGAAAATTATCCCAACCCTAATAGGATTATGGATAACAAGCCTATGAATGTGGAGTTTTGGGGGAAAATCAACATGGTACTCTTGAGCCCATTTGTATGACTGGGTACAAAGGAACTTATGATCTTGAATTTGAACTGCCAGAGGGTGACCCCATGTATCTTATTCATATTTCAATGTTAATGACTAGTGATGATGATGCCAAAAACAAAGTAGAGTTTGATCATAGCATTTATGAATACCTTACTAGTACCAACTTATTTGACCCATATTCCATTTGCGCTATTACGCTAGTAATCTGATATTTCGTGCTTCCCCTTTATCATCTTCAACTTATAGACTAGGACCAACAAGAATCTAAAATACTTTTAGACAAGTTTGAGAATGATGAGGCCTTTTGTGATTTTTTGGGCCTAAGAGACAATGTTCCATTGGGAGACCACAAACAAGTGTTCTCTATCAAACTAGATCTTTTAGCCTATTTTGGAGAGTGGGTGAACACCCTTAGCCAAAAACAAAAAAATAAAACATTGAGGTCCCAAAGTGAAAACCTATTTGAGGTGTTTTTGGACTAGGGTAGAAGTAAAGAGAAAGGATAATATTTTGGTGAAAACTTGTTTTAGACATTGCTAGATGGGGGTGTTCACCTTTCCTCGAATGAAACTCAAGAGACCACCAATGATGAACTTGCTTTTAGGTCCAAGTTCAATTCAACAAAACATCATGCCTTTAATCAGATTTAACTAATAATTTCCTACATTATTTTTTACATGGCCATTATTACCATTGGGAGATTTAGATTCATCTAGCGTAAGAGAGCTTGAAGAACCAGTCCTTCAAACAACTTTGCCATTTCAGGTCAATTCACATCCTTGACAACTATTCTAGAAGATGGATCGACTCTCATAGTAGAGGATACTACAAAAGTTAACATCGAGACCCCAGATGACCCAAAGTGGATCAAATTAGGTGTGTCCTTGACTAAAGAGGAATGTAAAGTTTTTATAGCCCTTTTGAGGAAGTTTGTTGACATTTTTACATGGACCTATTTAGACATGCTAGGTTTGGACCCTGCCTTGGTTGTACACCATCTTGTTGTGTACCCTGATGCCAAGCCTATGAAACAAAAATTGCGTAAGATGCATCCTCATATTATTGTGTTAGTAAAAAAGAGTAAAAAAACTCTTAGAAGTGAGATGCATCAGACTGATCAACTATTTAGAGTGGAACTAAAACATTGTGCCTATTAATAAAAGGCCAGAAGGAATCAGAATTTGCATTGATTTTAGAGACATCAATAATGCTTGCCCCAAAGATGACTTTCTACTATCGAATATGGACATGATAGTTGACTCCATATTTGAGTATGAAATGCTTTCCCTCATGGATGGATTTTCAAGATATAATCAGATTAGGATTGTGCCAAAAGACCAACACAAAACATTATTCACCACTCTTTGGGGAATGTTTTACTATCAAGTTATGTCATTCAGCCTCAAAAATGTTGGGGCCACGTATCAAAGGGCCATGACCATTATATTTCATGATATGATGCATGATATTTTTTAAGACTATGTTGATGACATATTGGGTAAATCAAATACCCATGAAAATATCGAGCCATGCTACGAAGGATATTTGAAAGGCTTTAGAGTACAAGGTTTGACTTCATCTCAAAAAATCCATCTTCAGTGTCACTCCAAGAAAATTGTTAGGCTTCATTGTCTCTCCTTGAGGTATTGAAGTTGATCCTTCCAAGGTACAAGTCATTACCGAGATACCACCACCTTCCACTTTAAAGTAGATCCATAGTTTATAGGGTAAAATCTAGTGTATTAGACGTTTCATTTCATAGTTGGTCGATAAATGCCATCCCTTCACTCACTTGTTGAAGAAAGGTGTTACATTTATTCGGAATGAATAATGCCAAAAAACCTTTAAGCATATAAAGGAATATCTTAGCAATCCACCTGTTTTGTTACCACCAATGATAAGGAGGCCATTTTTGCTATACCTATCTACAATTGATAAAGCCCTGGGGGCACCTTTAGCTTAGCATAATGAGAATGGGAAAGAGCATGCCATATTCTATCTAAGTCATACACTAGTATTGTATTAACATAACTATACATTAATAGAAAAAACTTTTTTAGCTATGGTCTTTACAACTAAGAAGCTGTGTCATTACATGCTTAACAACAATACCATAGTTATTGCCAAAGTAGATCTGCTTAAGTATCTACTATCCAAAATAGCGTTACAGGACTACATGGCTAAATGGATCATGATGTTGAGTGAGTTTGGAATTGAGTATGTCAATTATAAAGACATAAATAAACAAGTACTTGCCAACCAGCTTGTTAAAGCTCCTCTTTTAGATACCAAACCACTCACTTTTGCAATCCCAGACGAGTCCATCATGACCATCATAGAAACATATCTTGAGGAGTAACATTAGAAGCTGTATTTTGATGGGTCATTCACATCTCATGAATTAGAGTAGATTATTATTTGTTACACCACAAGGGCACCTTATTCCCTAATCATTTCATTTTAGCTTTTCTTGTATAAGTAACATGGTTGAATACAAATTGCTAGTTATATAATGTTATCAAATAGTATAATGGAACATTCAACATCTAGCAATTCATGATGATTCTTAGTTAATCATAAATCAGGTTACATACCACTTTTAAACCAAAGATGATGAGCTAGTACTATACAAGGCCATGGTGGACATTCCCAAGTAGCAGATTGTTGACATTAAGTTTGAACACATATCTAGGGTTAATAACAAGATAGTCAATGACATGGCTACCGTTAGTTTTTTGATCCACGACATAAATAAGGCAAAAGCCTATCAATTCCTCATTGAACATATTCTAATGCCTACTCATGAACCTTCAACCATTGTAATGATTTGTGATATTGTTGGTTCCAGTTTTATTTATTACTCATACCTATGTAATTACCCTTCTACTAGATGTTTCACGTAAATAACAAAAAACCTTTATGCACCAAGCCTCTCGATATACCCTACTTGGCCCAATCCTTTACCACAAAAGCTTTGATGGAACTCTATTTCTTTATTTGAGTTACATGGAAGCCACATTAACATTGAGTGAAGTTCATGAAAGAGTATATGGATCCCACACCAGTGGGGTCATCCTTACCAAAAAACTCTTATGTACTAGTTACTATTAGCCAACTATGGAAGTAGATGTAGATGCTTATGTAAAAATGTGTGACAATTGTCAAAGACATGCCAATTTGATTCATGCTCTGGCCAGAACACTCAAACTGATGCTTACACCATGGCCATTTTCAACATGGGGACTCGATCTTGTTAGGAATATTAACCCTACCTCATCTTATGGCCATAAACACATCCTTACCACCACCGAATATTTCACTAAGTGGGTTGAAGCTATAACTCTCACGTGATTGGAAAACAACATTCCAAATTAATCTTCAACCATCTCATATGTCACTATGGTATCCCATCTACATTATATTTGATAATGGTAGATCATTTAAGAACAAGGATGCCAAATCACTTTTTGCCGAGTACAATATCACCCAATATTTTCCCACTACATATTACCCATGAGGTAATGGATAAGTAGAGGCATATAATTAGACCATTTTTAATATTCTTAAGAATATTATCAATGATGTTGGCCATGATTGGCACCTGTAGAGCTTCTGCACCCTCTGGGCTTATCATACTACCTACCATACTTTAACAAGAGCTACACCATATTCCCTTGTCTATGGAACTGAGGCTATTGTTCCCATTGAGGTTGAGTTACCTTATTTGTGTATCTAATTGAAACACATCCTAGATGATGAGGATGATAGAGTTTCTTGCTTAGAAGAGCTAGAGTTACTAGATGAGAAGCATATGGCCATTGTAAATAGACTTCAAGCATATCAGAACCGATTACATGGTCAATATAACCAATAGGTCAAACACAAAGAGTTCAAGCTTGGTGAGCTTGTCCTCAAATAAAACTCGAAGAATACCATAGCCAAGAAAAATAAGAAGGGAAAGTTCAAGCCTAATTGGATAGGCCCTTATGTCATTATTGCTAACTATGGCTTTGGAACATATAGGCTCGTTACACCGAATAAAGATGAACTTGATGATCCCCTAAACATAATACACCTCAAGCATTATTTTATTTGAGAGACCTGAGGTATTATCTATGAGGATCATTTACATCATACCATACTATCATCTTCTTTATACCATACCATATATTGTTCTTACTATACCTTCACTATTGACTAAAGTTGTTTTTACCCTCCCTCCCGACCCTTTTTGACCTTACTTTCACTCCATTGGTTCTTTCGACACCTTTAATGATTGTATTTAGATAAAGTTACAATAATTGATTCAGTATTCTAGATAGAGGTAATATCTTGGATTAGTATGATAATGGTTTGGTAATTATGTTCATTATTATCATGTTCTATGCCATTCCTAGTGCTACTAATTATAACCACATTTGGGCAAATTATTATCATTGACCCATGTCATTGTTTTCTTATTATAAATACCTATGCAAAAATTAGGGGCAAACCTTTACCATGCATTACTACATCACCTTGCCATTACTATTATTATACTATGCAATTTACTTAATTTATGAACTTGTTGCTACCTAGTCAGATTCTTATGTTGTAAGGTGGAACTACATTGACTTGAGGTCTCATTATAGGATTATGTAGGTAGTGCTTGATTTACTCTAAGTTTATCTCAATCACCCTTTGCCATGCTCTTGCCATTTTTCAAGCAACCTAAGTCATGTTCTCATCATTTTGCGAGCATGTTTACGCCATGCTCTCACAATTTTGCGAGTTGGACCATTTAGTCTCTCATAATTATCAATCAAGTTGAGAATCTTAGAAAATCCCAAAAACATTTGTAAAGATATAAAAAATTGTTAAAAAAAAAAATCATGAAAATTGGTTTAGAATTTCCATGCGAAATATAAAGCCATTAATTTTTTTTGGGATGGCCCATCTTGTTTGCTCAGTTTATTTCTAGACCTCCTTGGTCTTTTTCCTCCCATTTTTAGGAGAACTACATTAGCCCGAGGTCCACACAGACTATATAGGAAGCACTTGGATACATGGGGTATCTCGGGTTAGCTCAGCTGCACCTTCCTTTCTTTTTGACCACTTATTTTCCTTAAGGATCATGGGACTCCTAGTTATTTCACAAGTAACCACTTGTCATTTAGTTTCCCCATCCTTATTAGGCTTAGTTGTACACTCTCACCATTTTGTGAGTTTATATAATGAACATTTTGAATTCAAATTTGATACACTAATGACCACTTGGATTCATCTTACACTCTCATCATTTTGTGAGAAACTTTTTCCAATGCTCTCACCATTTTGCAAGCCATTTATTAAGTAATTTATGAGTGACATATTTTAATATTTAAAAATATAATATATATATGATCAAAAATGTAAATGGTATGAAATCATATCTCAAGTTAAATGTATAAAAAAAATCATAAGAGAGTTTAACAATCCAAGAAAGTTTAAAGAATAAAATCCTAAGCCCAAAAAACATACAAAAATACTTTATTTTTGGGAGGACCATGTGATTCGCTTAGCCCAGTTAGGCCCCTTTAGTATGTGGGGATCAATCCTTGAGTACAAAGTTATAAACCAAGGATCTTTGTTATTAATAGGAGGCAAAGAAATTACCACATTAGCAGGTCTCTTCGAGGAATCCTTGCTTAAAGGATTCGCTCCACTTCTAGTTGGATTGATAAGGCATAATATTTTGGTTTGGTTATGATGTCACTATTGTAATACATAATAATTTACTACTTGGTTAAAATTAATCATTTTTAATGATATCAACAAGGTGCATTAGCATATGTTTTATTTGAATTCAACACTTAGTTGGCCTTTCAAGTCTTTTATAATTTGAATGTTTATTATTACAGTATCAAATAAAAACATGCACCTTCCCAGATGAAATCGACTTAGCTTTACATCTAAGTATTCAATATTTTTATAGATTATAAATAATGTTCCCTTTAATTTTTGGTTGTAGGATTTGGCTTTTTTGTAACTCACCTTCCCTAATTGTAAGTAGTATTTACAATCTTGATCACTTTAAACTACTAATTTTTTATTACTTTTGTGCATTTATTAAACAAAAAAATGTTATTATAATAGGATTTAGTCTAGATTTGTTTTGAATATATTTGAAAATTACATGTTCAAGAATATTATTCACTCATTTTTATTATGGGTTCAAAACCTATTGGTAATGGATGGTTGGTTTCATTTGTGTGATGGATGATTATGGTGAAAAATGTAATGCAGGATTAGAATGCATCAATACCTTGATCCCCAACTTCTTGAGCAAAATTTAATACAATTTCCTTCCTCAAACAAGCATAACCAATTCAAGGCATAGGAGCTCCACCCAATAAGTATAAGTTGATCCAAAAATTATGGGGGATGGCATTGATGCAAGTGATGAAGAAGAGGAAGAGGGAGAAGACCTCTACATATATAATTTAATGCAACAATGAATTCTCCTTTTCTATGTATTTTTAAAGGATGTTTTTAGAAACACACTTACACCTACAGTCTCACCCACCTTTAGGGGACACAACTCGTAACATGCACATCCATTTGGCTTAAGTGTTAGGTATGAGGGGTATCTATTCCACCAGGGTTTTATGGAATTGTATATGCATAACTCTATACTCTCAACCAACTAAGATTTGTACTCCCAAAGGACATCATAATTTGTGTGGGGTAGATCTCAAGTAGGATTGCAAGTTTATTTTAGGTTTCATCAATTTATACTCTACAAACCATTATTTTCTTATTTTGATGACATTGTTCTTCTCAAGTTTATGAGTCATATTTTTTGTCATTCTTATAATAAATCTTGTGGGGTTTGGAACCTATGAACTTGGCTTCCATGAGGTATGTAATGGAACCCATTTCTATGGATTTCAACTGACTTAATAAAATGCCTATTTAGGTTGAATTAACACCAATTTACACATAGTAATTTTAATTGAAGAAATATTTTGGGAAAAAATGCCATTTTATTTCAGTGACATTGATTACCCTATTCACATAATCCTTAATTGAGGTTTTTTGTTGGGTTAAAAGTATTGGAAACTCCCAAACTTATGGGTGTTTGTTGGGCTTATTTTTATCTGATTTGGGGACTTAAATGGTAGTCTAAATTATGTTGTGTGTAATTGGTGGTTCAAAGGATGAGAATTGGCCTGAGCCTATCTATGAACTTGGACATTCACCCATTTTAGTTTCATACAACATTCAATTTTCCTAAATAACAACTCAATAATTCAAATGTTGATTCATTGAAATTAGTGAACATATGCTTGAATAACAACACTTTAAGAATTATTTTTTCCTAATAGAGGCAAAATAATTCTTGGTAAATAATTTTCATGTAGCTAAATTGGAGGGAACAAGACTTGAATGTATGCTTTTTCTTTGACAGATTCTACTTTGGCTTGAATCTATAAAAAATCTTTGAGAAATGGTTTATTGGTAAAATATTTGGAAAATATTGAATTAATTAAGTATTGGGTTATGTCCTTCTCTTGTCTTAATTTCTAATTACTATTACTTTGCTTTATTTTTGGATCATTTTGTGCTTTGGTTCACATAAATTACAATTGAAGTTCATAGTATGTCATTTTTGTCTTTCTAAAGTATATTAAGTGGTTTGACCTTAAGGCATGTTATATGGTCTCTATTTGGGTCATTATAAAGGTTGTGTCTATAATGAATTGGCACTTGAAAAATTTTCCAAAGCCCATCTCCTCCCTTGTAACATCTTTCAAAATTCATGTGACTATTGTTATGTAACATTTTTACGAGGCATTGTTTATGTTGGATTTAATGTACAATAATTTTCTGGTGTGTAGTTTCTCAGACATAACTTGTCTCCTTCTCTCATATTCATATGAAAGGGAACCTACTAAATTTTTTTGCTTAGTTAGCTTTGTAAACACCCAAATTTGGCACAAAACCCTTATTTTTGTATTTTATTCCCAATTCAACTTATTTGTCAAAATTTTATTTTAAACCATGTCTAGGATGCCCCCAACCCCACATAAATATATATTTGGTCCTTAGAGCTTAAAATAATTTCAATGTTTACCCAACTATATTCTTCTATACATTTAGACTACATTTTATCCATTAGCTAGCATTGCCTCAAAAAACAAAGATTAACTTCTCTCATAGGCAAACCTATAACTATATGGGCCCATCTTGGACAAAATCATACCCATATGGGTTTGGGTATGGGTTTGTCTCTTTTATCTTAGTGGGTATATCTCTTTATTACCATTGGTCATGAGACTTAACTCTTTCCATTTATATTTACAAAAGTTGGTTGACATGCTTTAGTCATCCTAGATCATCTTATAAATATAAGGTCTTGCCAAGCCATTTAGATATATAGATTTAAGAATATAGAATCCAAGGAGTATAGAGAGAGGATGAGGAGAACATTAGACACCCCACCACACCAATGGTCAATCCTAGAGCCAATATTCTCCATTAAAGTTGTGTTTCACTTAATCAAATCCTACACACTTATGACGTTTATCCATCATGGTCTCTCTATAACATCCATTGTGTCAAATAAGGGTAATTAGACTTCAATAGTTGTATTTATCACTTAAATGGAAAATGAGGTTGAAATAATTACTTGATATATTCCATTCATACATCTTAAGAACTATGTGGAGGTTTGGTTTTAAGTGTACATGATACACAATTTGCAATATTGCTATGATGAATGCCTGACTCCATTAATTTTTTTTATTTTGGAGTGTGAAATCTAGGTCAAATTAAATATTCATGCATACAACATATTGTGCCTTACATGTCTACAAAGTCAAGGTATAATCATAATCATGAAGACACAACACACAGGAACCATATTACCTAGACAAAAAAACCTACAAAGATGTACTTGATAGCATGTAGATGCACTCTATGGTATGGGGGAAAACCCAAAGTGGTTAGACTTGTCTAGAATATGACCATATAGATATGATTTTATTGTATAGTAGTGCACAAGTCTATAAATTTAGGATTAGGTCAAATACAGTTAACACAGTCAAATTACGCATTCAAATTTGAAAAAACAATCAAGGTGTGATCATTTCTTAGCCTCTTTATTAATTAATTGCTTTATTTTACCTTATATTTATGACACTTAGGATTATTTACATCTCTTAAATATATTTGAATTATATATTTCAGTTATATATACTTAGATATATTTATTTTTAGCTTACTTATTCAATATTTTGCTTACAACGAGAATTAGGGTAAACAAGTTTTTAGGTTTTTACCTTGGAAGGGGTGGAGAGTCCTTATATTTTAGGTATAAATTGATATTTCACTCTTTGTAGAAAGACTACACTATTGCATTTAGTGCAATTTGTACCTCAATTTTGGTCAAACTTGTGTTGATAATATTTTTATTTTTTATCTTGAAACATATTTTTGGAGAAAATTAGACATATCATAACAACACAACCTAGTATAAGTTGCATGAAAAAACCCTGAAATGTAAAAATAAAAGTGGAAGGTCATATAGGCCCTCCTAATTCATTTTATTCTCAATCTTGAGAGAGACAAAGGAGAAAGAAAAAACATATATTGAGAGAGGGACAACATACATTGAGATAGAGAAGAGAAAGGGACAAAAAGGAGGGAGAAATGAACAACATGGAAGAAGAAAGGGACAACAAGAAAAGGGAAGAAGAAAGGGACAACAATAAAAAGGAATAAGAAAAGGATAACAAAATATCTGCCCACCAATAAAATTTTTGGGGGAAAACTAAGGGCAAGGGAAAGGAGTGGAGGGAAACAAAGAAGAAAGATGCTTATAGATGAAGAAAAGGAAAAATATGTGCCATTGATATGAAACCAAATATCAATAGTATGTAGTTTTTTAGTTTTATTGGTGAATTTAATTTAGGTTTATGTAATTCCTATAAAAGATTTTTGGAAATAATGATAAGATTTTTTTTTTAAAAAACTTGTAAAAATTCCTAAGAAAAACTATGAACTAAACTTGCAAAACCCTGAGAAGACCACCCTATGAAAACCCCTAAAAACCTATAAAACCCCTACATAAACCCTTGATAGTTACTATAGAATAAAAATACTACATTTGAGATGTTTTACTTTAGGAATCATACACATAATTCATAAAATATAGAAGGTGAAATGATAATTATTTATCATTCTCATATAATTAATCGTATCATATTATTTCATGTTTTCAATCATTTGCATCATTGAATCCAAAATATTGCATTGTTTTTCTCTAATAAATCCCTTTATATTATGACAAAATGATCCACAACTTACTCCTTGCCTTAACTACCTTGCCAAAGATCTCTAAAATATTGGAAAAGTATAGGAACTCTTGGCAACAACCTGAACTGTGTCATCAGCTTCAATCTAATGGTGTGAGCCTTCTCATTTCCTAAAAAATATCTATAGCCATTATATCCTTTGAAATCTGACGACATGAGTGCTTTTAGATAAACATGATGATTTCATTCTTAAAATTTACTCTCATATCATTATTTTTTTTTCTTTTAGGTGAGGATTTTTTGTTGTTAGATTAAGGCCTTATGACATTTTTAAAGTCAAAACACATGGAAATAATAAAAGGTCAGAGCTATTTCCATCAATATTGAGTTTTTTTATTATCCCAATGATCTCTAAATATCTAATTTTTTTATTGATAAAGTTGGATTTATTTTTCAAAGGCATGCACCAAGGTCCCATTGGCCTTATCATAGTAATCACAGGCCATCATATTCTCTTACATCCAATGAATTGAGATTATTATATTATAAATAATGATAGTAGGATTAGTAAAATGCCTCATTCCATCATATCAACATATCTTGATTCAATATTTATCCATTCATCTACCCAAGACTAGGAGGTTGATAGTTAAAATTTAACTACAAATGGACACGACGGGTTCACCTGCATGGATTATTCCTTCCATAAATCCTATGTTTAGCTACATTCCCCTTTGTAAATAAGGAAATTGAAGTTATTATGTAATGATATTTTAGAGATAAGATGTGAGAATGCAATCCAAGATTGGAATTAAAAATTTATAAAGAGGCATAGCATGTATACTCATCCCAATCAAATATGCAAGCATTTCTGCTCTCATAAGGGTAAAACCATACCAAATATTAATAAGAAGGAAATATGTGCAAAGTTATGAAAAGGGAGGCCATCATGTCTATAGAGGAAAATTTTAAAGGAAATAAATGAACTTATGTAGTCATCTAAAATGTCATTTAATGCAATGAGTGTCATTTGAGACCACCCTATCCTTAGCTTAGCCCTAGACCTATCTTAGGGCCTATTTTGATCCATTTTTAGCTTAAATAAATTCACATCTATCCCATGCTAAGATATACCAAAAGTTGTATTAAGCCATCAACTAGGAATCCCAGATCTTTATTCACACGTGTCAACCACCTAGACAATAGTGTGACCCCTTTGGTCTATACTATAGTGTACTATTGGCAAAGAGGGTAACATTATTGACCCTTAGCTTCTTTTTCCCCCAATAGATATATTTCCACTCCTTGAATCATCTTAGGGTCAGCCTAGACTCATTTCATGTCTCGACTAGCATCATAACAGTTTATAAAGACCACTCTCATTCATTTATCCCTTAAATGGAAATTATCATGAACAAGCTCAAAAATAGTTGTGAAAATTAAGGTTATTGATCCTTATTTACCCTTATTTTTACATACATCCATCTACAATATTCCATATCTCACTTTTACTCAGAATTCCAATTTCAAGTCACACTCAAAGCATTCAAACTAGTAATCATACTCAGGCATACTAACATCACTCTCATTTACACCAGAACTTAGATTGGGAGAATTACTTTAGGTTTGATCTTGTTTCAAGGTATTGGTATGTAGGCAACACTAAACATATGGGGTGTTGAGGTCACATCTACTCTACCCTACTAATACAACTCTTCTTACACTTATGTTCATAAAAAACCTATTCATAAAAACACTAACACACGTGAAGGCTTAGGGTTTCATAGTGAAATTAGTCAAAATGAAGCACATACAATAATCCAAGTATCAATCATGCAATTATAGGCTTCTTAGAACATAGAAAAGGTCTACCCCAAATTTCACTACTTCATCTACATAGGGTCAATAGTGTATCACAAAAGGTCAAAAATGTAGTGCATTATTGGCAAAGAGGGGAATGCTAATGTCTAAAGAGGATTATGACACCTATTTTTAATTGATGACACTTTGTCCTACTTCTGCATCACTTTCTAGCCTACCACTTGTCTATTTCAATCATTTTTTCCAACTAAGTATACCCTTTTCAATTCATTACTATTTATAGGTTAAGCAAATGAATCAATTATTATATAAATTAGTAGATGTTGATACTCTAGTATTTTATTCCTTGATTTATTACTTAGCTCATTTATCAACTTAGGGTTTTACATTAATTCCCAAAATAGGTAAATCATTTGGTGAACTGGAGTTACTTCAATTGGCATCCAAACCCTAGCCTTAGATGCTCTTAGGATTTGTATCCTTCTATTTCATATGCTCAGTAATTAATATCAAACTCTTAGATCTAATTCATTATTCTATTTCTACAATCTTTAATATATATTTAATTTCTTTAAAGTTTTAAAATATATAACTTTTTATTTTCCTACTTTCCAACCTAAAATGGTAGAAAATGATAACCGATTTGATGAGACCAATAAGAGATAATTGCAAAGTTTTATTTCTAAACATTTTGATATGAAAGATGACTTTATCCATATTGTTCAAGATGAACTTCTTAATTCTAGTGCAGGTCAATCCTCTAACCCTACATATGTTAATATTATTACACCTACTATGTGAGCAACTCAAATTCTACAATAACCTATTATAACTAGCCAACTCTTACCAGTGGCAACACCTAATATGGCTAGTACACATCCCTCCTCTCTAGATGTGGAATCCCTTAGGCAAGATATCAATTTTTTATAGCCCAAGGTGTTACATCTTGAGTAGGGTGCCTCTAGACCATCCCATGCCTTAGACTCTCATGTTCTCCTACATACACCATGGAAACATCATATAGTGACAACTCCTTTGTCATCCAGCTTTTTGGCACCTAAACTTACTCTATATGATGGTAAGAGTGACCCAAAGCATCATCTATGCATTTTTTGCATAACATGTTTGGACTACATGTCCAATGATTGGCTCCTAACTAAGTTGTTCCCTCACACTTTAAAGGAATATGCATTACAATGGTTTTATGATCTCTTTGATCAATCCATTACTACATTTAATCCAATCTCAAATATGTTTTTGGCATAATTTTTAATCAACATCAGTGACAAAGTTTCTTATGCTGAAGTTGCTCAACTAAAGCAAAAATCTAATGAGCCAATAATTGAATATGTCATGTGATATAAAATCGTATTAGAAAAAATGACTAGCCCCATGACAGATAGAGAAATCCAGGACATATTCAAGTGAATCATATTATGCACATGACATGAATCTATATTATTCATATTATTTCCATCATTTATAGATTTATGCCATATAATGAAGGACCATGAAGTCAAACTTATCTCCATGGGCAAGTTAAAGTACATAACTGGATCAGATTCCACTAATAAGAGTTCAAATAAGCTCCCATACAAAGTGAGGCCTAATGACAATAAGAATGAAAAAAGATGATAGTCAATGTAGCCTTTGATCCAACTCCTCATCTAGTTTTATAAGTTCCTTCAAGAAGACCTTTTATGAATCTTCCTGAATCACTAGCTTGTGTTCTCCAATGACTTTGGAATGTAAAGTCATATCTCTCCCTCCCATTAAAGAGGTTGATACGAATAGGCCTCTTCCAAATAATTATGATTCTAATGCATTTTGAAATTATCACAAGGGCCCTAACCATACTATGAACAAATGCATCAACTTACAACATAAGATCCAAGATTTGATAGAGGCTAATATCATTGATGTGAGTACTCTTTAAAAAACACCCAAAGCACAACCAACTAAAGTAAAAGCAATGAAAATATTTTTTGATCCATTTCCAAAACATGAAGCTAATGAGACAATAAATACTTTGCGTGTTTATTATAATTATTAGGCACATCCACCACCAACATCCTATCATACTCATATAATGGACAAACACCATCTACATTATATCATTGGTGTGTATCATAGTACAGTGCCATCTAGGATTCTTATCACTTTCTCAGAATAAGAGATCATTGATGATTACTCAAATTTATATGTAATCTTTGTACAAGCTTACATTGATCATCATCCTATTTAGAGTGTCATGGCTGATAACAAATCAAACCTTGATATGGGAACTAATACACTTCTACATCACTTGGGCTATTCACTTTAGGATATTTCTCTGACATATACAATTATTCATGCCTTAAGTGGCCATGTCTAGAGTTCTATTGGGGAGATTATACTTCCATTATAGGTTGGGCCCACACATGTGGCCACCGAATTCATAGTTATACCTAGTGCTAGAACATTTTATATGTTATTGGGTAGGACTTGGATACAACAGCTTTGAGCCATTCCCTCCACTATACACAAATGTCTTAAGTATATACATGCTAATAATGTTGTTGAGGGACTTCCATATGAGTATCCTTTGCCTACTAAATAGCCAACTAAATAATATCACCAATAGTAGTTCCATCTATTACCATACCTTAGATATCAATTGAGCCACCAGTGCAAGTGAGGTATACTTCTATAACATTACCACTTATACACACTATCCCATGAAGACATTTATTAGAGAGACACCTATGTCATAGACATGTTATGGATTCTAGAGAGCCTCTCTCTAACCCATATCCACCTATATTAGTGTTATTGAGTCCACACAACACTCCACATAGAGCAACCATGCTAGCTACAAATTATTCCACCAGATGGGTACCTAAGAGCCCCACAATTCATAGGCTAGTTCAGTCAGCTCTAGATTCATAGCCACACTCTGTAGTCGGCTTTAGATACATATTATTTAGTAAATCTAATTCCCATATCTTAGATACTTCCTCACATATCACCTGTATTCAATCTTCCTTTACTTGATACATATCACCTTGATAGTGAGTCTTTTGTAAGACTCATCAATTAGTATGTTCTCCTGCTACTTGTACATAATTTCCTTTATCTTGTTCCTTATACATAATTTCATTTTCATGTTACTTGTACATAGATTATACTCTAAAAGCACAAAAATAATATAATATGTTCAAAAATATAAAAACATTCAAATATTGCTTAGAAAATATAAATTTTTAGATTGTATGCATTTCTATGTTTACATTCTTTTATTTATTGGGTACTACATATGCTATATATGTTAGTGTAGTTAGTTTTATCATACATACAAGCTTCATTTGTTCCCTTCAAGTGTTTGTAGATTATTATAAGACTCCAATCCTCCACCCAAATCTAGATTTGTTATTATTCACCCATTGGGTGCACATACACATATACATAGATTCAACATTGACATATCAGCCCATTGGGGGCCTCATACACATAGCTTCTGGTTTTTTAGGTTGCATCTTTCTATACTCCATATCATAGATTTAACATAGATTATATCTTGATATTGATCATCCTATACTACACTAATTTTTTGTTGACTACTACTACTATAGACTCAACTTATGTACATATTTACTCTTACATGGATTTGTACCACATGATTATGCATACTTTCATTTCTAGCTTTACTTGTTTAGATTTGATTATGTCTCTTTGCTTATACATCTACTCGAGGGAATTTGAATATGCCATTGATTTATGGAGATAAGTCAATTCTTTTCATTATGTGTATGCTTTAGACATGTGCCCATGTCCTTGTGTGCATTTATTTATTGTGTATGTAGATATTTGAACATGTCCTTATATATGGCTCTAAGCCAACCTTGCTTGCTCTTTACATATGTGGACATTTGAACATGTCCTTATATGTGTGCCTTTTCTTAGACTTAGTGATATGTGCCCATGTCCCTTGTATTGTGGCCCATTAGCCTACTTTGTGTATCTCATGCGTTTGTATGTATACTTTCATGTATGCATCATCGCCATGACACTTGTATCTTGTTTATCACTTTCACATCTAGTTTGTGATGCCATGAGGGATCTTATACATCTCCCCTTCCTCCTTGGGTGCCTTGATGAACATGATGCCCTGTCCCCCTAAGTAGTTTAATCACATTTTATTTAGATTTGTTGTTCATATACATTCTTACATTGTTATATCTATCTTGACAAACTTGTGAATGTTATATCTAACATACATCATTTATTGCCAACTTATGTTCAAACTCTTTTATGTTTATACACATTATATTGGTACATCACACATATATCATATATTTTTAGTCTAACACACATAATGCATAGATTTATTTTGAGGATAGTTATTACAGAGGTTCCATAACTCCCCTCAAAATAAGGGGCATTCACAAGGGTTTATCATAAAGATCAGGCCATCCTAGTGCACTCAAAACATAGTTTCAATATGGAAACATTGATTATAAAGCTCATACTTAGGAAAATATAATTCATTATAGTCAAACACATATCCATCTTAGTTTTTCCCAAAAACAACACTTTTAGACCATAGCACAATATATTACGACGCTATTGACTAGTAGCCTCAAAAATAGAAGATTCCATAATTGTCAGAAAGGTATAATAGGTACAATTTAGATTTGCATAGTCTCATTCATAGATTATTAGATTTGCTCAGTATATACTCATTTTTTACACATAATTACATAGGTTTGCTTAGATTGTGGGAATCATGCATTCCAAGACCACTCTTATTTCAACTTCATTTATGCAAAGACATAGATTACTATGACTTAGTCCATAATCCATATGCACGTATATCAGAATTTGAGGCATGTGTGTGGCACATTGTTTCCATATGCTTAGTTTTGCACCAATTTTCTCATATGGAGTGACAAGTCCATGTAATTCTCCACATTGTATAGTCCATATACAATATGCACCAGTTTTGCACTAGGATTACACCAGATTGATGCCTCATTCCTGTTGTGCCCATAACACACACCCCATTTTATCAAATTTTAAATGGGGACTCATTATGGTAAAATATTTAATTTGGGAAGCCATGAAACTTAGAATTCCATGTTGCTAATTATTCTTCATTTATAGTCTAAGGTTATTCTTATGAAGTCAAATTTATAAGAAGTCAAACCATGAAAATCAAAGCTTGAACTAATATCTTAAGTTATTATATCCCTTGGGTTTTCATGAGTTATTTTTTAATACTATGGTTTATAAACTAACAATATTAATATTTTGTCCTAGTTTTTCATCTATTTTATATGATCACATGACCATTGACCAAGATTTATTATATGCCCCCAAGTGAGCCCCACTTCAGTTACATGGGATTATCGCACGCCTCACTCCTGCATCATCCAGAGCATTGGGCTATTAAAAACTTGATAAAATTCTAAGTATTTTGACTTACCAAGCATGTGAACATCCTAAGAACCCAACAACATAAAGACTTTGTTTTTTAATCCTCAAAGTTTAATGATCCTAGATCTCCATAGTTTAATACCTCTGAGCTTACACAACTCTAAGTGATTGAACACTTAGAAAGATTTATGTCAAATGAATCCCAAAAAGGACTAAATAAACCTTTGCTCCATAGTCTAATGGTTTCATGCTTCGAAACTCCAAGTGATTAACATGTGGTACATTTATGCCCCAACTCAATTACAGGAGAGTTAGAGCATAATCAAAATCCATAGTCTAATGGATATGAGGCCTTGAACTCCCCATACCACCAAGATCACTCATGTCTATTTTCCACTACTCACGACCAACCAAGATATACGTAATTCAAATAAATAGTCTCTGAGCCTCTGAACATCCTAAGTCCCCCCAACATCAATATCATTCCATATGGCTTGATCACGTTAACCTATGACTATGGAACATAAAAAAATAATGAAAGGCTAAATATCCAAAATGACAAAAGCTAGACAAGTGTCATTTTACAAAAAAAGAACATGACCAAGGGATGGATATAAAAGGTTGATAACATGGTAAAAAACTAGTCATTGAGTAATCACCAACTATTTTAAAAGGTAGTGACTAGACACATAAACTTAACAAAATATTGCCATGTGGTGAACAAACCAACCTGCTAATGTTAACTAACAATTTCAAATCAAAACAAGAAATAAAAGAAAAATTTAATTATCTACATTAATGGTGTATGCAATTAGAATTGCATGATGCACAATGAATTAATCCTAAATCAGATAAGATAGAGCACACTTACACTTCTGATTGGGTATACACTTGTTAAGTGGGATCATGACTAATATGGGGATCCACTAGACCAGATTAAGGGATCACTTGTATCAATTTTCACAATACATCATGTGAGGAAGGGTTCCAAAGCCTATAGTCTAACACAATCACACAATAACCCTAAAAGAGTCCTAGATTCGATGTTCACTTATACTAACAAATATGAAAGTAAACTATTCTAATAAAAAAGAAAAGTAAACTAATCTAATGTGCACAAAGTGGGGTGTTAGAACAAAGCAAATAAACAACAACTAAACTAAGAATGCATAAGAGACATGTACTCACGTCAATGTATATGAAATCCTAATATATGGAAGAGAAGAATACATACTACATTATCTTTCTACTCTTACAAAGGAGAAATAAAGTTAGGAATACTTACCTTTGAAGATGAACCTATCAAGTCTCAACTTCTCCATTGGCCAGGGTACTTTATAAGAGACTATTGTGGCTTGTAAGGATAACAAAGATACATCAACTCTAGGGTACATGACCTACCTAAGCATCCAAAATACTTATCCATAAGACAAGATCAGATCTCAAAAAGAAAGTATTGAACCTTGAAGCTTTATTCCTCAAGTAGAATGGTCAATAAGTAGATGTTTATTCACACTTCACTTAATTCTTTGCTTTCTTTTGACTCTTATGAAATGGTGGTAAATAACCTTGTATATATAGTAGTAACTTGCTTAAAAACCATTCAATCATGTTAGTTTTACTAGGTCGATTGGGTTGACGTGGTACATTCTTGGGCTAATGCCTAAAGTCTGTGCTAGGTTGGTTGAGATGTAAACAAGTCAAAATAACAATGATATCCCCATAATACACTAAGTCGACTAGGTTGACTTAGTGTACTGAACAAGTGAAAAGGGTAATAAGGAGAAAAATGAAGGAATAAAGCATGATAATGACTAGAATGGATAAGAAAGAGAGAAATAAGCTTAGGTTTCATGTTTTTAGGGATCTAGTGTGTAGATAAAGAGTGGTAAAAAGAACAACAATCTTACGAAGCATTAATGGTTTACCCACCCCTTTCCTGGTACACCCTTTAAGGCATGAACTTAGAGAGATTGAGACTTGATAGGTTCCTAAAAGATATGAAATGTCAGTAATCAATAAAATTTTGAAAATATTATGTGTATACATATGCCCCAACCAAAGCTCATCATGTGTTACATAAGTGTAACACGGGATGGTGCTTTAGAGATAAAAGATGATAGCACACAATGCTGATGTTAAGTATGATGTAGTAGGAAGAAAATAATATAAATGAAAGGGCTGAATTTAAAAACTCATACCTTTAACTGACTTGAGTGCTATAGATAAAGAAGAAGACTACAAGGAGGTGAAGGCATCCAATGTAAAGTACACTAGGTGAATCTGTAGAAGTTAGTGCAAAAAATAGCCAAAATTGATTTTTTTTTAAAGATAGACATATGATAGTAGAAAATAATCTCTACGTCACCATGAATCTAATGTATTTTACAGTTTGCAAAATGGATGAGCAGAAACAAAGATATGAGCAAAACAAGGAATCTGAAGGAAAAGAATTAAGAATTTTAAATTTTGAAAAAGTGGTTTTAAATAGGAAAAATAGAAATCATTTTGTTATTGTGATTTGTAAGAAAGGGAAAAAAGAGCTATGGAGAGAAAACAAGCTAGGATGGTGAGGGAATGACATATTAGGCAAGAGAGAACCCAAAGAGCGAGAATAGGTGCACTTTAGGTATGCAACCAAGAATCTCAAACCAATTTTTTAAATTTGCATTGATTTAAGTGAATTTTGAGTAAATTTTGATTTTAAGCATTTATACATATCAAAAATGAATAAAATTAGGTTTTAGGGGTAGTAGATAGGAAGACAGGAAATGGGTTGGAAGAAAACAAGGAGAAAGCAAGAAAAAGACAATTTTTTAGCAAAATACACTAGCTCAATGCACTGAACCTACTAGGTCAACCAAGTCAACCTAGTAGGTTAAATTAGGGTGAAATCCATATGGTCAACTTAGTAGGTGTAGGTCGACCTAGTATATTCTGGCAGTTGAAACTAAGTGAAAAGGTGTCTAGTTAGTCTGTAAGGGCCAAAATAGAACGTAAACATTGGGGAGAAGAATATAAGAGGAAAATGAAGAAATTTAGGATAAATTAAGATAAAAATAGAGAAATTTTTGGTTAAACTAGGTTGACCAAGGAGCCAAAATAAGCACAAGAAAGTATGCAAAAAGATGAAAGAGGGTTAGAATGGCCTGAAATGACCAAAGAAAGGTAAGAGGGACCAAAATAGGATAAAAATGAATAGAGTATGCTTGTTTTTTATTAAAGATAAAATGTATAAAGAATGTATTATGATTATACATGACATGGAGGAACTAATACATCATTTGTTGTTTCTTGATTGTAAAGATGGCCATAATTTTGGATATTTCTAGACATGTCTTGGTTGTCATATTTGTTAGAGAGGTTGATAAATGGAGACAAATATAGATTGGTAGCCATAGGTATAGGATCTATAGCAGATGTGTGTAGGATCCCCTTGAGTATGAATATGTTGGTCGTGTTCTTTGGTTATTGGGAATGATTGACCAACACCTTTAGATGGGAAGTGGATGGGGATGTGATAGAGGTGGCTATCACACTAGAGGATGTCCATGTCATCCTCAGACTGCCTATAGTAGGAGCACCAGTGACCGTAGGGATACTAGATAACATAGAAGAGAGGGGAGCCTTATCCCTATGGGATACAAGCTTAGAGATTATGTTGTTGAGGTGGAGAGTGAGTATGGATGATGTGTATATGTAATAGATTATAGATCTCTAGAAGGTGGTGATAGGCCTTGTGACATAGTGAGTGCTCTATCACAAGTCAAATGGAAAGGTACCACTATATGTGATAGCCTTCAATAGGATGATGTTAGAGGATGGAGTGATATACAATTTGGGCTCTATCATTTGGGTCTAGCTTGTTCATGATCTATTTGAGATGCAAGTTAGAGGACATAAAACCATGGGACTGATCATACTACTAACAACATGGATATATGAGAAATTTCTTATGTATCAACCAATTAAGTTGCCCCATGTGGTTGATAATAGGTCACCTCAAGTGAGGAGATGGAGGGAGGACTAGGGAACATGGGTCATGCCCCACATGCCAACACTATAGATAATGAGATGTACTGATATAGTGTGGTGACCATATGAGCATCTAATGACTCCCTGGGAGAACTGACACATAGTTTGACTAGTGCTAGAGAATTGAGAGGTGATAAGGCACTATACACGGTGGAGAGAACCACATCTAATGACACAAGTGTTAGGAAAAATTGGTTTACCTCATCTAGTGACATTGATATTCATTCTCGAGTAGTGGACTCATCATGTGAGAGAGCCATGAGGGAAGAGGGGACCCAAACCACTGATAGTGAGACTAACATTGAGGCCATGTTAGGAATAACTTTAGATTGGTCAAGTATGATAAGGGGTAGATCAAGCAAAGGTGAAGGTAGGGGTAGAGATACTAGATGTACTACCACCAGCTCCATAGAGGGATGAGCTATGACCACTAAGGACATGGAAGTGATGGAGGTAGGAGGAGAGAGCAAAGACCATCATCATCCTTGGTGATTTAATAGAGGAGCTAGAGGAGAGGATAGAGAGACCACTCAGATGGAGGTTGAGATGGATGCGAGCCATGATAGCTAAGTTTGAGCTAAAGAAGTGACCAATAGAGGAGGTACTAGGAGGCTATGCAGATAGGGAGACTGTGCTAGGAAGTCACATAGATGATGAAACCATAAGAGCCAAGACATAGATAGGTAAAAAAAATATGATTGTTTTATTACTTAAGTTGTTATTTGGTAGATAGATAGATATTATGAAATATGACAATGATCTAATATCTATTTAGTGTGATGTTATAGGTATACTTGAGGATGAAGAGGAGAGATGGGGGTCCCTAGTTAGGGGATCACTTCATGACATCCTATATGAGACTTTATAGCTATATGACCCCATGATACTGGAGGATCTGAGTGTACCATCTACCCCAGCTTAGGTGAGTTGGTTTAGACTAGTGGGAGAGGCTTCAAGGCAGATACAAATGCAGAGAGAGAGGACATAACCACCTATAAAGATGGGTGCATGGGAGAGGCAGGCTTGATAGGCCCTAGCCAATGAAAGAACTGTGCATCAAGATACAGTGACATAGATGATGTAGGCATATATGGTGATATAGACCTAGTTGATGTAGGCAGGTGCAGTGACCCAGACTGAGTTGTTGCAAGCATAAGTGTAGATAGCATGTCTATAGGGACAAGTAGAGGGATTGAGATCTTGAAATACCTTGTTACAATGTACCATTTAGAGGATTCAGATTAAGGCCTCAATAGGTAATGTGGCTAGGCCACGAGATAGACATGATGAAGCTCAACCCTAGTGCTGAGGCTTTGTATATGATTATATATGTTGTATCAAACTCTTCACACACACACACACACACACACACACACACACACACACACACACACACACACACACACACACACACACACACACACACACACACACACACACACACACACACACACACATGATGTATCATCTTGGTATATTGGTGTTAGTTGTGTATGTTATCTTTATGATGGTTGTATTTGTTTATTATGGTTGAGGCTATGGATGCTTTGGATATATGTGATGTGGTTTCTTTTCTAGCATTATGTATAACACATGCATGGTTTTTAAAAAGAAACAAACAAAAGACTTGGAAAAATAGAATTAATAAAAAATGTACTACACACTAATTCAAGTTGGGAAATGTGTAATAACATGAAAAATGACTATGAAAAACCAAAATAGTGGCAAATAAGATGGTAAAAATGGGATTTATTTTTAAACCAATGTGAAAGATTTTGGCACCAAATTAAAACAAGTAAAATCATACTAAATATCATGTTGGGAAGTATGACAAACAAAGTAATAAAATGAAAGGGATGAAAAGGGCATGGATGGTAATAAAAACAAATCAAAATTAAGTCAATCAATTATACTATTTCATGATGGGAAGTATAAATGAGAAACAAAATTTGAAAAAATTTGGTCTTAAATTTATCATACTAATTCACATTGGGAACTATGAGAAATTCAATAAATGGTTATAATCTTACATGCACTCAGAAAATAAAAGGCAAAAAAAAATTGAAGTAAGCATAAAACATACTAAATATCAAGATGGGAAGTATGTCAAATGATGTGTAACCTCATAATCAATCGACTCTTATCTCTTACTTGACACATGTAATTTAGATGGTGATTTGTTTATTGAAATAATTTTATTTGTTGTTTTGTGAGGAGGGCCAGGTCCTATCCACAGTCTTATACTGCAACTCATAAAAGAAAGCCCAAGGGGTACCAAAACAACATTGGTAAGCATAAATATTATGACTAATAAATCAAAGATGTGGGTAATAGGATGGAAAAGGTGGTAATTTTTTAGGAATGTTGGGTCTTATCTATGGTGTTACAAAGCAACTCATAAATAAAATCTCATGGGGAGTGATCAAAAAGTTAAATAATATTTCCCAAGAGGAAATATGAGGAAATGGAATGAAAAAGGGAATGTTAAAATCAAAGACTTAGGCATCGTGTGAGAAGACCCTAGGAGGCAAGAGGCATACTAAGGATATGAGAAGACACAAAGTGACTAGTGGTCATCTATGTACAAAGGAAAACTATTCCCTATAGACATAACTTTGTAGGGAGATAAGTGTGATACTAAGATTAGCTCATGAAGGTAGATTGGTACAAATAAAATTGAAATGAACCTACCTCCCCACGACATGTTCCCCATTCCTTAGGACCCCTTAAAGAGCTGTTAGTTTACTATGAAGACTGGGTACTGGTGTGAGAAAGTAGGTAGCACTAAAATATTTTTTCTTTTATTGTCCTCTTCTAATCTACTATGGAGTTTGAGCTTCAACTAGAAGAAGGAGGTGTGCTTTGAATCACATATTTTAGTGTGATTTAACTTTTGAGAATATTTTTGCCTTTTGATATCATTGCCTTTTGTTTAAATGATTTGGATTTTAACTTTATTTTGAAGGCCTTTTAAGATTCCTCCTCTATACAGTTTTGGAATGACCAATCATGAGAGAGATAGTGATACACACAAATGAGCTGTAGGCTAAGGCTAAAGTAAGTGTTGACCTATTTTGCCCATAGGAAAAATTTTAGTCACCTTCCTCCCCTGCTGTTTAGTGCCAGTCATTTTCAGGTTCAGCAAGTTCAATATGTTTAGTTCATGGCCTGGTTCAAGTGTTTCGGCAACTGCTGGTTCAAAGGGGTTCAATGCTTTGGTTCGATGCCACGTGGACCCAACTAATGTGGCAATGGAATTGATGACTTCTTGGTGGATGTCAAAATGAATGAAGTGAAATAGCCGTTCCCTTTCAAACTAGTAGAGAGCTAATCATGGAAAAGAAGGAGCTCAAAATGCAGCGACCTGCCAAAATGTTTGCCCAAGGGGCCAAATGAACCAGATGAGACAAAATTGATAAAAGACAAGAAGCCATACATGGAATGAGTAAGCAGTTAAGTCTAAGTGGTGCCAATTTAAAGAAGTGACTCCAGTAGGTAAAATAGTTCCTTGAGAAGACGCAACAACTAAGTAATATAACCGGTTTCTTCATTTTACATTTAATGGGTGGACAAACTGTGTTTTGAAATTAAAAATGTGGACTTCGAGCAAACAAAGCACATGGCTCATTAATGTTTTGAGAAACTTGTTGAAGGGACGTGATGGCCACTTGTTAAAGGAACGCCACATGGGCTTTCTCATTTTCTCATATATATTCGATACTTGCCATTTTTGTAATCATCTTTTCACATTTTTAGCCAGGCGCAACCCTGCTAAAATTTCCCCTGAATTAAATAAAATGCAATTTTTTACCTCCATTTGGATAGATGTTTCAGAGTATGCCTTGAGTGTTTGTCTATGTCCAGTCATTGTTTCTTGATGCTCTCACATGTTCAACACCAACAGACTTGTTATCTACAAGGTGCCATCTTTGCAGCTGAAAGGAGAAGAGTAGTATTTGAGAAGTGCAAAATAGAGGAATTTGCTACATAAGTGTGCATCTCATAACACCTTTGGTGATCTCTTTCTTCTTTTTGTATCTTCCATTAAGGCCTCCCTACTAGTTTCCAGTAGCCTGGTCCTTCTGCCAAATGTGTAGTGTATGTATTTGTTTGTCTGGTTTTAGTGTGAGTGTGTGAAGGTCACCTTATTTTGGTGCATCACCTCTTTAGAGTAGGCTTGTTTTTCCTACAATCTCCCTCTCTTTTCATCCCTCCCCCTTTTATATCTATATATATGTGTTTTGCACTTGCTGGAAACAACACGATGCATCGAAGGGAGCTAGCCCTTATCTAGAGACTCTCTCCTCCAGCTTCACCAATCCCACAGGTGAGAGGAGAGTTTCCATGTTGTGAGGATAAGGTAGGGGCTAGGCCTCCTTGCCCTAGGTGTAATCTCTAGCATCAATAGTTTTGGCACACCTCTTCTCAGACAGCTCTTCCTGTACATGAGCAGACCCTCCCAAATCTTCCCTAACCTCCTCAAGTCTTTCAACATGATCTCCAAATTCCAAGCTGGAAGAAGGAACATCATGAACCAGCTCAGGTCCTTGAAGAGGTTAGAGTTACTCCTTGCTCACAAGGGGAAATTTCCAATCCCAAGGTCACGAGTTAGAAGCAAATAGTGGAATCTTGGGTCAGAAAGGAAGCAAGTGAAGAAGAGTGTGCTCAGTTCATGCTGACCAAGGAGACTTCATGAGTGTGGATGAGGAGGAGATCACCTTAGGTGACATGGAGGAGCATGGACAATCTCTTGTTCATGATTTGAATGATTTGTTTGAAGTCATTAAGGCAGGCTGCACTATTCTTCAGGGAGGGTATGAGCTATATAAGAGCAGAGAAGGCAACGTTGGGGTTCAAACAAGTTTACAAGGGGGCTGCAGGCTTTTAGATTTATCCCTCCAAGAGGTTGGTGAATCCAAAGATATCTTCTTTGAAGTCATCAAGGAAGATGGTCATACCATGGAACCTGAGCATGAGGCAGAAGAGAGCAAGCCAGTCAAGGGTGCGTATCAAGGGGCTTCTGGTGATGAGCCAACAATAATTGATTTCTTGATGGGATACACCAACCTGAAGAACCAACAGGAGGCAAGCTTCCAAGAACAAATAGAGTATGTATACATTGGGAGCATGTTTGAATATCCACTCAGATTCTAGCCAAACTAGGTGACCGGCAAGAGGAGCAAGTCACCAAATCCCCTTTTCATTCAGCTACTTGCCTGCCATCGTAAGTCTTCTCACTAAGAAGGGGACTTAAGAGCTTTTCCCTTCGATCTAGGAGGGAGGTGAGCATTCCTGGTTAGCTGTATATAATAGTTTGTTTTTAGTTGTTTTCCTTATTTTCCCTAAGTGCAGTTGCACAGGTGGCATTTTTAGCCTTGTGTGTTTCCCTTTGCTTGGGGGTAAAAGCTTCATGTTTGATTCTCGAATCTTTCAGGCTATTGATAATTCTTTCATAGCTACATCTGACTCTGTGCCCAATGGATTTTAAGGCAACTGGTTCTAAGCATAGCAGGCATTCTTCCCCTGTGAGTCACTAATTGTTGACCTATTTTGCCCATAGGCAAAATTTCAGTGACCTTCCTCCCCTACTATTTAGTGCCAGTCATTTTTGAATTCAGCAAGTTCAATATGTTTGGTTCATGGCTTGGTTCAAGTGTTTCAACAGCTTTTGGTTCAAAGGGGTTCAACGCTTTAGTTTGATGCCACGTGGACTCGACTGACGTGGTGATAGACCCGATGACGTCCCGGTGGATGTCAAAATTAATGAAGTGAAATAGCCATTCCCTTTCAAACTGGTAGAGAGCTAACCATGGAAAAGAAGGAGCTCAAAACGCAATGACCTACCAAAATGTTCGCCCAAGGGGCCAAATGAACTAGATGAGACAAAATTGATAAAAGACAAGAAGCCATACATGGAATGAGTAAGCAGTTAAGTCCAAGTGTTGCCAATTTGAAGAAGTGACTATAGTAGGTAAAATAGTTCCTTGAGAAGACGCAATAGCTAAGCAATATAACTGATTTCTTCATTTTACATTTAATGGGTGGACAAACCACATTTTGACATTAAAAATGTGGACTTCGAGCAGACAAAGCACACGGCTCATTAATGTTTTGAGCAACTTGTTGAAGGGACACGATGGCCACTTGTTGAAGGAATGCCACATGGGCTTCCTTGTTTTCTCATATATATTCGATACTTGTCATTTTTGTAATCATCTTTTCACATTTTTAGCCAGGCGTAGCCCTGCTAAAATTTCACCTGAATCAAATAAAATATAATTTTTTACCTCCATTTGGATAGTTTTTTTAGAGTATGCCTTGAGTGTTTGTCTGTGTCTAGTCATTATTTCTTGATGCTCTCACAGGTTCAACACCAGCAGACCTGTTATCTACAAGGTGCCATCTTTGCAGCTGAAAGGAGAAGAACAGTATTTGAGAAGTGCGAAATAGAGGAAGTTGCTACATAAGTGTGCATCTCATAGCACCTTTGGTGATCTCTTTCTTTTATTTGTATCTTCCATTAAGGCCTCCTTGCCAGTTTCTAGCAGCCTGGTCCTTCTACCAAATGTGTAGTGTATGTATGTGTTTGTCTGGTTTCAGTGTGAGTGTGTGAAGGTTGCCTTATTTTGGTGCATCACCTCTTTAGAGTAGGTTTGTTTTTCCTGCAATCTCCCTCTCTTTTCATCCCACCCCCCTTTTATATCTATATATATGTGTTTTTTACTTGCTAGAAACAACACGATGCATCGAAAGGAGGTAGCCCTTATCTAGAGACTCTCTCCTCCAGCTTCATCGGTTCCACAAGTGAGAGGAGAGTTTCCATGTTGCGAGGAGAAGGCAGGAGCTAGGCCTCCTTGCCTCGGGTGCAATATGTAGCATCAATAGTAAGCTAAGTAAACCAAGACAAAAGACTGACTAGGACACTTAGGCTCTATAATGAATAAGTATGTGATCTCAAGTCTCAACTATGTATATGCTTAGTTTAAAGAAAAGGAAGAAGGAAAAAGGAGATCCAAGGGAGGACCAATGAAAGGAAATAGTAATGAGAAAGATTTTTTGCTAACTGATCATGTGGTAAATGGAGATAATAACCAAAGAGAATAAGGTAGATATAACCAAGTCACCATGACAACTATCTATGAAAAACAAAGATAAGAAAACAATCGTGCAGATACTAGGGAAGAGTTTTGAGAAAAACTCTAGAGGGGAAAGAAAACAATGATAAGTGAAAAATAACAATGATAAGGAAAATATAAGTACATGAAATAAATAAATAATTGAAACTAACTATAGTACAAGAAGGGATAACATGATATAAGATAGGAAATAATTTGACATAATGTTAATTGATATAATAAAAAATAGATAAAAATAATATTGAAGCACATGTCCAATCCAAATGTAAATGAGAAAGCACCATTCATATGATCATAAATACTGGTAAATCTATCCACACACATTATCTAAGACATCATATAAATCTCTATGAATATGGATACAAATTTCTACTAATGTCTCGTCAATCTTTGTTGAATACTAGGCAAATACTTATTTTCTAGTCTCCTCAACTGAAAAATTAAGAATACTCATTGGATCATGCTGAGGAGGGGAATTAGGTAATGGATGGTTAGGAGAATGTGTGAGAATGGGATCTATAGGAAATTCTAGAATCATTGATGGAGAAGAATCCATGGGCGAAGGAGGGTCCATGGGTGGAGAAGGAACCACAGGTGGAGGCACATAAGGTGGTGAATGGACCACATGAGGTGTAGCTATGGGAGAAGAAGGAGGAACCTTCTTGTGAGAATGACCTATGGGATGAATGGTTTAAGGTCTTATAATAGCTATAAGATGATACTTAAGATGCTGCTGAAGGATACATCAAGGATCAATGTGATGTGTGCCACATTGGTGTCATTGACAATACCTCTGACTATACTTAGGTATATGTTTAGAAAGAATCTTTGGAAGAGGTATGGTAGAGTCTATTGATAGGGAAGAAGGATTCAAGGTATCAATATATTGATGTAACTTATGACAATGGGTAGAAGAGTGATTATCTATCCCATAGAAGTAACAGATATGCTTGTGAGTATTCTTTGGAGAAACACTCACGAGAGAAGGTGTAATAGGCATGGATGAAGAAGGAGATGGATCATCATCCCATTTGGTAGGAAAAATATCCATCTTGGTAAATAGAATCAAGCCATCACCAAGATAAGGTGGTGAGGGAGAAGGAATGGAAGTAGGTTGAATAGAAGGAATACTAATGGAAGAAGTAAAAGTAGGCTCATCAATAGTGGAAGAAGCAATAATAATTGGTTCTAACATAGATTCCACTGTGGGAGGAGTGGGATCAATAAAAGGTCTAAGGAAGGTTGCACTAACCTCAGGAGTGAACCAATGATGTGAGTCATGGAACTTATAAAAATGGTAAGGTCTAGTCATAACACGATCTATGAGCATAGTCCTATGGGGTTCCTAAAAAACTAGAGGTGTTGGCACCATCTCTACTCTACGATAAAGAGGAAAAATCCAAGAATCAAGAACTAGAAATTTTGGAACATGAGAAGATGAATGAAAAGACTCAAACAAAGAAGAATGATAATACACAATCTTAGCATCATAGGCTTGGACAAGGCCACCTAATAAAGGATCATCTAAAGAATAACCATCATCATAATCTGTATATGAAGATCAATGACACAAGTTGGAATAACTTTTTCATTAGAAGAAGCATGGTGAATAGAATGCTTAGTCTTGGATAAGACTATGGGAATGTCATCACAAGGTGGTTTGTGAGAATGAGGTTGCAATGAGGCCAAATTTTTTAAGATGATATGAGTCGTGAGATCAGAATTTTTGATCCTTAAGTTAATCTCATTGGGCTCATCATCATTAGAGTCTAAAAGGTTAGGAGGAATGTTACCAATGAGCTTAGGATGCCCATTGTAACCTCTAGTTGAGTTGATAGGAAAGTTAAAAAGCTATGATTCACAAAATAGAATACTAGGTAAAGGCTCAAGAGTAGGAATCTTAAAAACACCATGATCTTGGAATTGCTCAAAATTCTAAGGGTTAGTATCTCTTTGAATCTTGTAAATGACTCCATTTAAGGGAATTTAACACATTAGTAGGTGGAAGAAGTGATAGCTTGCATATGATGAGTCCATGGCCTACCAAACAAGATGTTATAAGAAAGAGGGAAATTAAAGATCACCACCTTTACACAAATGATAATAGGTGGGATAGTAATGGGAAGCCACACACACCCAAGAGGAGGTATTTTCTTTCTATTATGTCCTTAGCAGGTGCTTCATGTAGACTTAAGATTACATTCTAAATATCCAAGGGTTTTAATGAAATCAAGAGAAGCAACACAAGTGATAAAACCCTCATCAATCAATGCTCATTTGACTTGAATATCACCTATTTGGATGTTAATAAATAAGGGAGGATCATCTGCATAAATCATAATCTTATCAAAAATCATAGATGCGATGGGAAATTTCAAAGAAAGAGAAGTGTCGAGAGTTTCATCAACATTGATGGACATCTCTTCACATTGTTGTAAGATACTATCCTTGAAACTAGATAAGGCTACCTCTTATCCTGCTAAGGGAGGATGAGGGACATTCATCTCAAATAATAGTTACATAAGATGATTCCAATAATGGGGAGATGTCCTCATAAGCTCGAGAAATGGAATTTGAGATGGGAGATTGGTGAGCTCCACAATGGGATCCCACTCATCATAACCCATGAGAAGATTGTTAGATATAGGTGTGTAATGGTTAAGGAGGTCTTTGAAAGGAGGAATCAAAGAGCATTAAAATTTGTGTTGATAAGAATGAGAAGGTTTAGAAGAAGGTTGTAAATCATTTGGTGATGAAGAAGTAGTTGGTTTAGATTGATAGTGAGAAGTAGAAGAAGTGTTAGTAGAATGTTGATTATCATTGTTACTAGAAGATGATGGAAGAATAGTAGAAATAGAATGACATGTGTTATCCAAGGGAGAATCATAAATTGGATCATCATCAAAGGTTATAAGATCTTCTTACCCTAACTCTTTAGAATGAGTTAGAGAAGAATATTGGATAACATGGAATGTCTTAGGAGCCAAGTTGTAGATAGGTTGGGAATCGATGAAAGCCACCATGCTTCACATATTAGTCATGTTACCCACATTTTCTTTGGAAATGGGTTCAATAAGACTTTCTACATTATTGGTGGAAGAGGTGGGCTTGTCTTGGTTTTATTGAATAGGTTGATGATTAGGTAAAGGATCTTTGTAAATAACTAAATGAGCATTTGCTTGATTCAAGGCTTGTATTTTATCATGAGTTTTATAATCCTTGAAAGAAACTTCATAAGCTTGTTAACACTTGTGAGTGATAGAATCATGATCAAAATTATGACCAAGAAGAAAATTCATATCTAAATTATGAAGTTGTCTACAAGTCTCATGAGAGTGACCCCAACTAGCATGAAACTGACAAAACTTGCTAGGATCATACCAAGTTTTCATATGATGAGTGGGTCAATCTTTTGAGGGAGAGGCCTAGGTAGATGCTTAAGCAATTCAGCTAAGGAAATAGGTTTATGGACATTAATGATGTTTGGTGATGATAAATGAGGATTAGTATATTGTTAAGAAGGAGTTGGTTCCGAAGGTGGGGTAGGAATGACAGCTTGAACATTGTGAATGGTATCATATGAATCGGTAACAACATCATTGGTAATATTTTAGTTTTTATTTTTAAGTAACTGATAAGGACCCACAAAAGGTTGGGGTGGCTTTAATTGATGCATAATGAAATATTGTCATTTAGCTTGGTGAATGGCCTCCTCCAAGGTATGTGGAGAAAGGGTATCAACTCAATATTGTAATTTTAGAAACAAAGCATTTGTAAAGAGATGAAAGAGATTGTCATCTTCTATGTTATGTTCACACTTATTTGACAAAGTCTTCCATGTTTTAACAAAAGCTTGAGTGGTTTCATTTTCATTTTGTTTGTAATTAATGAAGTGGGCCAAAGTGTTTTTTGGAAGATCACTAGTTTGGAATTTTTTACTAAAGCATTCACTAAGTCTTCCAAACTAGTAATGGAATGAGATCTAAGTTGATTATATCAATCCAAGGCATCACCTATGAGGGTTTTAGCAAGGAGTTTGTTATCAAAAAAGGTGTTTAATTTGACGCAATACTTATAAATATTCCCAAATGTTTTAAGATAAAGGGTAGGATCAGTTGATCTATTATATGAGATGGTAGGTATTATACCTCTAATATCAATGTTAGTAATTTGAATAGTAAGAGGTTCATTTTGTAAATGCTTTATTAATTTGTTGACTAATGGAGTTTTATGAATGAGAGAGAATATTAAAGAGGGGGAGGAGGAACACTTTGGTTATGTGTGCCCTAAACCATTGGTTGTTGTTGTGTTTGAAGATTAAGAAGGTGGTTTTGCATTCTCATCATTTGATTCATATTATGAGCCTGAAATGTGTTTATTTGATTGAGAGTTTATAATAGTAGTTGATGAGTTTGATTAGTGTTATTAAAAGTAGTGTTGGTGTTTGAGGTAGTATTAGTGGCTTGGGTACCACTATTAGTATTGATATAAACTTGAGAAGAGCTATGAGAGTTTGAAGCACTAGTGGAAAAAATTGCTTATGAAGATAAAGATGTACTAGTAAATGGTGTAGAGGAAGAAGCACTAGAAGTATGATCACTTTGGGTAGTAAAAAATGAACTAGTGGATGGATTAAGGATAGTGGATGTTATGAGAGGCCCACTAGATGTAGAACCAACCATGTTAGTTGAGATACTAGGTATGGAAGTAGAAGAAGTTAAAGAAGAAGATGTCATAGCATAAGGAGTCAATATTGAAGGGAAAGGTAAAGAAACAAATAAATCAGTACCCCTAAATCCAGTTGAGAAAGTGGAAGTAGGAGAATGAGGTTCTTCAACTTGATGGCTAATCATGAGATTATAGATGGTAGAAGGGTCTTTCCCTCTATGTTGAGGGAATTCTATGATAAATAAAATAATTTTGAGAGTATATTCTAACTGAGATTGATCTTCTAATAAGTGAGGGTTATGTTGCAAAAATTTATTATGAGGATTCCCATAATTCATTGTATAGGTTGCAATATAGACATTACTAACATTCTCAAAAGGAACCCTAATTTATCTATGGGAAACCCTATTAGGATTGGTGAATTCCATCATATCTACTAATTGATTTTTAGTGTTATCACCAAAAAAATAGTCTATGATGAAGGGAGGAAAAAGGCAAGATGAGATAAACAAGGAATCAAAAAGTGACTGTAACTGAATGAGGTCGACCTGGTCAACCTAGTGCAAAAATTGGGTTTGTCAAACTGAACTAGGTCCATAAGATCAACCCAATATAGAGAATAAAAACTAGTAAAAAAGGGGGGATATCCTAAAAATATTACTAGGTTAACCAGGTAGACCTACTACAGTGTACAGGGGCTAGAAAATATGCTAGAATAGGAAAAAGAAAGAGTTGATAATCAAGTTTTGAACATAAAGTGAGGTAATTTGCAGTTAATATAAGAAATTAAATGTTGAAAGTAAGTAAATAATTAATTGAATTGATGTTAGTCAATCCAAGTGATGCACCCAAAGCAAAAATTTTCTTGTGAGAGTTCATGCAAGTTCTTGTGCATATAATTAAGCAAAGAGCAAGCCAACAACTTGGAAAGTAAAGCTAGCTAATTGGTCAACCTAGAATGTTAGATTATTAGGAATGATTTTACATGATAGAAAGATGGCTATAAATAAGGTACTAAATAAAAATCTATGGATGGTTTCAGGTGAGTTTAGGAAGAAAGGGATTATAGTGGAAATGATATAGGCTTGGTATTGGGGCCTACCCCCTCATTTCACACACTGCATCGATAAGAGTGTTAGGTGTTTAGCTAAAATATCCATTAACCATGGTTTATACTTGACTAGATTATCAAGTCAGTTTCTCCTTTGATGATGAAATCCATTTAGGTTGGCCCAGGTAGTCAAATGTTAAAATGCTTTTTGATGTTAAGTGGTTTGGCCATGTGTGCATAAAATAGAAATAGTAAAACTAAATGTTTAATTAAAAAACTCCTAATTAGACTATGTGAACTATTCTATACATGAAAATAGCTAAAATGAAAGATGTGATTAGCATATAAGGTGAATTCCAACTTTGAAACAAGGTATAGTGAAAACACTATATGCACAACAAATATAACTAAGTTCAGAGTGTCGAGCTAGCACTTTTAAAAATAGGGTCTGAAAAACCTATTAGGTCGACTAGGTCAACCTAGTTGTTTTAAATAGAAAATAGGACACAGAACTAGGTCAACCAGGATGATTTATTTGGTTGTGTAGAGGTAGTTTTGAAGGCTGCAAACTTGAAAGGAAAGCACAAAAAATAGAGAGATATATAAGAATATAAAATCACCTTGATGGTTTAGAGATAGAATTTGTTGATCCAAAACCTACAAAATAGGATGATTTGGTTGACCAAACTATACAAAATTCCACTGAATAAGTGTTGAAAATGCATTAGGTTGACTTGGTTGACCTAATTGGTTAGACTAAAATTTTGGAAATGTACTAGGTTGAACTGGTTGACCTAGTAGGATGATTTGAAAGTTTGGAAACTAGAATTTGTATTGAGTCAAGCTAATCAATCAAGCTATATAGAAACTACTACAAAGTGACTGCAAATACACTAGGTTAACCAAGTTGACCTAGTAGACTAAACTGGTATTCTGAAAAGTACTATAAACCTATACTAGGTCAAGCTAGTCGATCTAGTTGCCTATTCCTATGAATAAAGAAAAAAAGAAAATTGGGTTGGTAAAATTGAACCAATATGTCAAAAAATATGATAGAAATGATGACAAAATAATGATATAAAAGAAATAAAATTGAACAAATCAAACAAGAATTTGATTCACATCAGGTTCACCAAAATGTATGCAATCAAAATTACATGATGCACAATCAATTAATCTTGAATTGGATAAGATAGAGCACACTTACACTTCTGATTGGGTATACACTTGTTAGGTGGGATCATGACCAATATAGGGATCTGCTAGACCTGAGAGGGGATCTCTTGTATTAATTGCCACAACACATCATGCTAGAAAGGGTTCTAAAGCATACAGTCTAACATAATCACACAACCCTAAGAGAGTCCTATGATTTGATGTTAACTTATACTAACAAACAAGAAATTAAATTATTCTAATAATAAGAAAATTAAACTAATCTAGTGCACACCAAAGCTTATGGCACAAAGTGGGGGGTTAAAACAAAACAAATAAACAACAACTAAACTAAGCATGCATAGGAGACATATACTCACATCAATGTATATAGAATCCTAATACATGGAAGATAAAAATACATATTACATTATCTATCTACTCTTACAAAGGAAAAATAAAGTTAGGTCTACTTACCTTTGAAGATGAACATGTCGAGTCTCAACTTCTCCCTTGGCCAGGGTGCTTCACAAGAGATTGTTGTGGCTTTTAAGGATAACAAAGATAAATCATGTCTAGGCTACATGTCCTACCTAAGCATACAAAATAATTCTCCACAAGATAAGATCAAAGTTCTAAAAGAAAGTATTGAACCTTAAATATTTATTCCTCAAGTAGAATGGTCAATAAGTAGATGTTTATTCACACTTCTTTGCTCTATTTTGACTCTTATGAAATGGTGGTAAATGACCTTGTATATATAGTAGTAACTTGCTTAAAAACTATTTAGACATATCGACTTTACTAGGTCGATCGAGTTAACCTAGTACATTCTTGAGCTAATTCCTAAAGTCTGTGCTAGGTCAGCCAAGATGTAAACAAATCAAAATAGCAAAGATGTCCCTAGAATTACACCAGGTTGACCTAGTGTACTGAATAGGTAAAAAGGGTAATAAGGCAGGAAATGAAGGAATAAAACATGATAATGATTAGAATGGATTGGAAAGAGAGAAATAAGCTTAGGGTTCATGGTTTTAGGGAGCTAGTGTGTAGATAACAAGTGGTAAAAGGAGCAACAATCTTATGAAGCACCGATGGTCTGCCTAGCCCTTTCTCGTGGCACCCCTTAAGGCATGCACTCAGAGAGATTGAGACTCAATAAGTTCCTACAAGATACAAAGTGTCAGTAATCAATAAAAGTTTTAAAATACTATGTGCATACAAATGATGCACAAATGCATTCAATATTCAAGCTTGGGAACAATATATGTAAAATCTATGCAAAGGGGGGTTTTACTTCACCATTACTCTTTCAATGCAATGATCACATTTTAGATCTCCCTAATGTCCTAAAAGCCCTTATTCCTTTAGTGAGAAACCACATAATGAAGAAGTCAATTCACATAGAGATAATTATAGTAGTAATCAAATAACAATGATTTCTTCTTCAAAACTTGGAAAATCTCCAGGTCCTCCCTACTTATATGTAAGAGACATGAATACATGGATACCGTATTCAAGAGGAGTGCATTGGATTTCAAGTTCCTACACTATTTGGTGCTTTGGGAAGAGGTTGAGTCTGTAAAACTATATTTTTCCAAGGACTAACTATCTCTTGAGGATAAGTAATACATAGACGACCTCATTCCAATCAAGGAATAAGGCCTCCACCAAGCTATATCCAAACCTAAGGTGATGTCATGAATTGAACTGCTTAGATTTTTATTTGTTAATGCAACTATTTCTATTGATATTTTGCATGTTATGAAGGTTTAAAATGCTACTATATACATCTCAAGTAGGGATTTTGAGAGATATCTTAGACTCCCCTTATTCGAAATTGCTTACAACCAGGTCTTAGCCAATGTTTGGCTTGAGCACAACATATTAGAAGAGAAATTAAAATAATGGCTTGCTAAAGGCCAAAGGATGAATCCTAAATGGGCTTTCTCATTTAATTTCATCATCAAATTTAGGTTTGGAATTAGGATGGCTATGGCCTTATTAAATAGGTTGTATGGCTTTCTTAGTATTGTAAACATCCAAGTTGAGTGGGTTCCTCTACTATATATACTCTTAACATCTAAAAAATTAGTGTCACTGGGGGAGATTATTAGTGCCAAGCTAAATTCATAGATCCTCTACCTTGATCAAAGAACAACTAATGGAAACTTTTATATGATGTCCTACCTGTTGGACATAGTTAATGTTATGATATACAAGCCTTATGGTCAAGAATGGTAGCCTTCAATAGAATATCAAACAAATATGGTAGGAGAAGACTAATCTTTCAAGTTTGTACATAAATACAAAATGAAATAAAGAGGATATGAAAGGAGGTCTATCCTAAAATATTCTAGGTTGTATATAGCATTGTAATGCTCAAATATTTGAAAAATATAAGAAAAAACCACTCCTTTACTATTACCACACCATTTTCTGAATCACATATCAAAATAATAAATTACACACCAAATTTATAACAACATTGATGAGGAACTAGGTCAAAGACATTTGGCTTATTATTTCAAAACTCCTCTAAGAATTAGACAACATTAATATGTTATCATATCACATTTTATTCATGCTTGTAAGGCTAGGAATCAATACAATTTATAGGTGGTACCTTTTAGAGAATGGGACCCTAGGAACAAGGTAAGGGGGTATCTTCTACAACTCAAGGAGAAGAAGAAAGTACAAGTTTCTTATGGCCATGAGGAATATGAACATGACATAGTCTTTCTAAATATAAAAGTGTGGATGAAAATGGGAAATAAATCAATATCCATGTCTTGGGCACTAGCCCTTTAGTGGGTTCCTCTGCTAGATATACTCTTAACATCTAAAAAATTAGTGACATTGGGGATATTATTAGTGTTATCCTAAATTAACAGATCCTCCACCCTGATCAATTAATAACTGATGAAAACTTTTATATGATGTCCTACCTATTGGGCATAGTCAATGTCATGATATACAAGCCTTCTGGTCAAGAATGGCAGCCTTCGATAGAATATCTAAAAAATAGGGTAGGATGAGATTACCTTTTAGGTTTTTATATAGATACAAAAATGAAATAAATAAGATATGCAAGGAGGTCTATCCTCAAATATTCTAGGTTTTATAGGGCATTGTAATGCTCAAATTATTATAAAATATAAGAAAAAACCTGAACAAAATGGGAGACTATTGGTACTACCCTAATGTCACTATTATTAGGGTAGAAGGATCAAGGACCACTCCCTTACTACTACCATACCATGTTATGAATCACATAGTAGAATAATGAATTTCTACCAAATTTATAACAACATTGATGAGGAACTAGGTCAAAGACATTTGGCTTATTAATTCAAAACTCCTCTAAGAATTGGACAACAACAATATGTTGTCAGATCATATTTTTGTCATGCTGGTAAGGCCATGAATCAATACAATTTACATGTGGCACCTTTTAGAGAATAGGACCCTAGAAACAAGGTAAGGGGGTATCTTCTTCAACTCAAGGAGAAGAAATTACAAGTTTATTATGGCCATGAGGAATATGAACATGACATAGTCTTTATAAATATAAAATATGATACATAAGTGTGGATGAAAATGGGAAATAAATCAATATCCATGGCTTTGGCACAAACCCTTAAATATGATCTAGAGGTAACTAAGGAAAAGGCACAAGCTGCATGGATCCAATAATGGTATCCAAGCCAACCAAATGACATGCAATAATAGGATAGACCTCTCTCCCCTTCACGTGAGACTACAAATGAAGAACTAGATTATTCTAGTACTTAATAGAGAATTAGACCCTCAAATTAGGAGGGAAATTTAAAGGGGTCTCTCAAGTCCCCAAGTATCTTATATATTAGAGGTAACTAAAATTCAAACATTAGAGACAACCACTATAAGGCATAGGTCAACTGCTTCTCTAGGGGAATAAAGGAGGAGATCTTTAGTGATGACACCTTTGCTTCCCCTTACTATAGTTACTCAGGTATGTCTTCCAGAGTTTTTATAGACTGATTTTCTATTTGTTCCTATTACCCTTAGTTCTCCCTAATCCCCTAAGTCTCCTTAGGCAATCTCTGTACCTTTCATAGCCACCTCAAAACCATTCATCACATCTATTACTCCTTTAAAACCATCTCTAGTCATACCTCTTATCACTTTTACTCCTTCACTTATTCCCCTATCTCATCCTACTTTTACTCCACCCATCTTCACTTATCAGAGGAAGCATAAAGACTCTTCCCCTCCCTACAAAGGTAAATAACTAGAATAAAGACCATCACTTAGTCTTCCAATCATAGAAGATGAGGAAGAAGAGGAAGGATAAGAATCATTAGATGCAATGAAACAAATAAAGGAAGAGGAGCTTGGGCATGTAATATCTCTTGTAGATTATACTACAAATAATGAAGAATCTAAGCTAGAGAAGGCCAAGACCTTGAGCCTAAGAGGACAAAAGTTAAAGGAAGCCTCTCCTAATGTGTCAAAACATTGGGTCCTCACACTAGAATAGAGTGAGAGACTAGACAAAGTAGTTTCTTCTATTATTTATTCAATATCTAGTATTGAAATATCAACTATAAGTCTTCCCCTAGCCATTACTTATGCCATTTAGTCTAGATCTACTAGTTCTATTGATTCAATTATTCTTGCTTCTTCTCCAAAGTTAATAAAGTCTCCAAAAGCAGTCCATTTTGAAAATTTGGTCACTGTCTCTATTTTTAATCCTTGAATGCCACCAGTCCCCCAAAAAAGTTGGCCCAATTAAACCCCCCCATGCCACAGTGATTGACAATGCCCTTAGCAGTAATTTTAAGTAAAGTTACACCTAGGAAGGAAACATCTCCATGGGAGAGGTTTTTTCACCCCTCTAGTTTCTTATTCAGATAAGTACATCCTTGGTAACCCCATAATTACATCACCTCCATGGGAGAGATTTGTTCACCCCTCTAATTTCTTATTCAGATAAGTGCATCCTTGGTAACCCCATAATTACACCACCTTTAATGACTCCTCCTTAGTCCTCAGGCCCAAACCAAGATATTGAAATGGGAGAACTCATTGTTCCCCAATGGGCAAAGGAAATGCAAGGTGCAAGGGATGAAAAGCTAAATCTAGTTATAACTGAACTTCCTACAATCACCACTCAATTTGATAAATAGAGTGGGACTAGTCAAAGGGTAAGGAAAAGGAAGGTGATGAACATAAGAACTAAGAAATAGGTGGAGTTTGAATAAAGTGAGAAACTTTTCTCTTTATCCAAGAAGCCTAAGAAAAATTTGAATGACCACACCAAGTATATAGAGAAATTTAGTTCTTTTGTGGATTCTACAAGGTCATAATGAAAGATATGTTTGAAAGTAAAGAA